>CM052658.1:4375979-4387057 GCA_028533165.1 Leontopithecus rosalia | reverse complement strand
GGGGTTCCTCGAGGTTGCTTGGAGCACTTGGCCCCCTAGTCAAGTCCTCATGTCCCCGTCCCCTTTTATTTTCTTCTCCCCTAATTGCGAGGCGTCAGGAGTTTCAAAGGGTCACACATATTTGGAGGCTTGTGGGATATTTTCAGGCTCTTCAGTCCCAAAAACTGTATGGGGACAGGCGTGGGTTATCCCAAGCGTCCGGACTCCTCCTCACATTGCCACGCGTCTGTTCTCAGCAGGCGCCGTTCCTAAATGCACATTCCTATGGATGCTGTTTCATCGGGGTTTTTTTCCTTTCTACAGTATCTCACCTGATTTCCACAATTCCCTATCAACTAGGTAGGACTCATGTTTTTAGATGAATAATCAATTTGCTAAAGGGATTTTGGGCAACCTTAATTAGGAGCTGAGTTAGAAGTATACGTTTCGTTCATTTATTTGCCCATCCTTTAGATATTCATGAAGAATTTGCATACGAGCCTAGCACTGAGTTAGTGATAAAAATTAACTGGATGGCATCTATATTCTCAGTGACTTTTTTTGTTTTGTTTTGAGATGGAGTCTTGTTCCTTCACCCAGGCCAGAGTGCAGTGGTGCAATCCTGGGTCAATGTACCTTCCGCCTCCAGGGTTCAAGTGATTCTCCTGCCTCAGCCTCCCAAGTAGCGGCAATTACAGGTGTGTGCCACCACACCCAGCATTTTTTTTGTGTTTTTTAGTAGAGATGGGTTTTCACCATGTGGTCAGCCTGGTCTCGAACTCCTGACCTCACGTGACCTGCCTGCCTTAGCCTCCCAAAGTGCTGGCATTACAGGTGTGAGCCACCACGTTCAGCCCTCTCAGCCGCTTTAAAACAACAACAACAAAATCTCCTGATTGTCAGTGCAGAGCCCCGTCCCGTAATGCCTGGACTCACAGGCTGCTGGGTTTAGCAGTCTCCTCAATCCCAGCTGTACAGTGGAATCACTTGGAGCTTTTAAGAAAGAAAGAACAAATAATAATACCAATTCAAAATCGAGTACACACACACACATAGGCGCACACACATCAATCGCGTAACATAGATTCTTAATCAGTCCAGGGTGTGACTTGGCTCTGGCAGGATTTTTCTCTCCTGGTTCTTTTTGTATTTTAACAATTTTATATTGATGCATAATGGATGCATATAGCTTGGGGGTACAGGCGATAAGTAAATACGGTCATATAGTTTTAAGAGAGCAAATCAGAGTACTTGGGAACTTCCTTATCTTAAATATTTATCTTTATGCTCGGAACATTCAAATGATTCCCTTCTAGCTATTTGGAAATGCACAATGGATGATGATACAGTGCAGCCACCCTGCTGGTCTATGGAGCACTAGTGTACAGCCGAGGGTGAGAACACCGGTGGGAGATTGGAAGAGACCTGGGTCTTTAATAACCACTGCGCCTCCGGGGAAAAGGTCTGAGGGGCATTTGCTAACACAAATGTGAAAGGTTAGTACCAAAAACTACCCAGGCCATTCTTGGGCGTTTTTGTTAGAAAATGTCAAAGCCGTTGTGACACAGTGATTTCTGTCTCATGTGAGGACCCTGAAGAACACATTAGTTCTCCTGAATTGGCTTGCAAATATTGTACTTTTTTCTCGTGAGTTTTCTTTGGGAGAATAGTGACTGATGAAGAGAAAACCAAAGCAGTACTATTATTTTAGAAGATGGAAATGCGAGGTTACCAAATGTGTAACAGCTCGAAAGTTAGCCCCCCGTCCCGACACCAGCTGCCAAGCTCTGTATTAATTGAACAAATGCTGTCCAAGAAAGCAAAACCTCCTCATCTCCTTCTGATGGTCCTCAAGATGAGATCAGTACAGAATCTTCTTAGAATAGGTTTCTTTAAAACAAAAATTTTGGCCATCTCTCCACCCCCACACCCTAAAATGACATCCCTTTGAGATTAATGTAGAAAGCAGAGAGCATGGTGGAACTTGTCTAGCTGAATCTTCTGACATGGTCAAGTTTCATAATCAACAGCACTGAGACAAACCTGCATTATAGTTACAGGTGGTGGGGAAAGGATTGCCCTTTAAAAGTGAATTTTTCTCACACCTGTAATTCCAGCACTTTGGAAGGCTGATGTAGGAAGATCGCAAGGTCAACATGGGGAAACCGTGTCTCTATTAAAAATACAAAAGTTAGCCAGGCGTGGTGGCACGCACCTATAGTCCCAGCTACTTGGGAGGCTGAGGCAGGAGAATCACTCGAACCCAGGAGGCTGAGGTTGCAGTGAGCCGAGATTATGCCACTGCACTCCAGCCTGGCGACAGAGCAACTGTCTGTCTCAAAAAAAAGTAAATTTTTCTAGGCAATTGAAGATTGTCAAAGGTGGGCTAAGGCTTATGCCTACCTAAAACATTCATTCTAAGTAGGGCCTCATCCACATTTAAGTTCCAGATTTGGAAAACCCTTCACTCATAAATAGGAAGGTATTGGGGCAGCAGGTTGCGCGTGGCACTGTGGAGGCTGGCTGCGTGCAGCGAACCAGTCATTTCTGTTCCCCTAGTTTATGCGTAAGGTACGGCTGCAGGCGGATCCATAGAAAACAGGGACTCCAGGAACAGCAATTACTACATCCGGGACCTGTGTGTCACGGTTCTATTGAAGGAAAGTGTAACCACATAGGTGGGACTGCATACCATTGAAAAGAGCGTCTCATGTCAAAAACCTAAACGCACGTCCCCATGCCATCACTTAACCAACTCTGAAATCTTGATCCAATTACCTAAACTTCCTGGATCTGTTTTTTGTTAAATCCTTCTCATGATTCTTGTATCACAGAGTTACTTCAGAGTGTAAATAAGGCAGTGCATCTCCAACACTTATCAATTTTTGTCAGATTAGGACCTTTTCCACCCACTATAGTTAACATTACCTAAAAGTGGAGCTAGGACTTGTTTTCTTGGAGTGAGTTTTGGGAAGTCTAACAAAATGGTGTCATGGATGTTTGGAACACATACAGCACTATGTCAGTGGTTCATCCATTTCCCGAGTGTCCGTGGTGTGAGTCCTGAGTTCCAGACACCTGGTGTGTTCTGGCGGTATGCTGGGTCTGTCCTCATAGAGTTTACAGTCGGTTGACAGTGACACACACAGATGGATGTATTGAAATAGATCCATTGGAGGAGTAAAAATAAAGTGACAGTAAGGGGACAGAGAGGAAAACAGATGACCATGGCCAGCTCCTACCGGAATAGTGGTAAGGGTGCCTAGCACATTCATACATTTCCGTGGACATGCAAGCCCTTCCCTTTCATTTTGGTTAGTGATAATCACATGTTCTGGCCAGGCTTCCTTCCCTCAATTTCCTGCTCCTCTGCATATGACATTCACCAAAACCCTGTTAGTTTTCCCCAAACCAGATGTGATTGTACTCCTCTACCCCTGCACCTTTCCGAGTGGCCTCCTTCCTTCCAGGCTCACCTACACCTGGAGTTCAGCACCAGTTACTACATCTGCATGTCGGCTCCTGTGAAACCATCGTTCCCTCCCACCATAGGCCAGGGACCCTGGGCGCTGTGAGTTCACGGCTCCTCCATTCCCCGGAATCTTCTTCCTTGCACGGCAGGGCAGGAGTTTTAACATGTCTCCTTCCTTCTGTGCCTTGGGCTTCTTGCAAGCAAATAGCAAAGGCATTTCTTTCTGAGTCCCCAAAGATAAGCACAGAATCTAGACTATATTAGGCCTTTCATTTGTCCCCAATATTAACTAACAGGTACAGGCAGGCACACGCCAAGCACTTTTTTTCCCTGATGGGGACTATAGCGGTACATCATAAGGACAGAGAGTGAAGATATTAAAGCCAATAAATGTGGGTTCCAGTTCTGATTTTGCCACTTACTAGGCAAAATTACTTAAGTCCTTCCCCTTCACTTGAAAATGGGGGTAATACAAATCATAGTAATACATTTTTGGGAGTATTAAATATGGAAATGGGCTAAAGTGAGCTCATGCCTGGCATATAAAACTTGCAGCTAGCATGAAGCTGCAGAAATACAGGTGGGTCGTGGGATATGGAGAGGATGATCCATAACCCAGGTCCAAAGCCCCGTCACGGCAGGAATGCTTACCTTAGCCCAGATTCTCCAGTGCCCCTTTGTGCCACAGGCAGAGACAGCACCCAGAGTTGAAGACATCTGAAGGGACATGTTGCAGCCCTGTCCTTGCAGGTCATTGTTCAGCCTCCTGACCTCTGCTCAGAAGCCCATCTGTGCCTGGGGACTGGACTCTGCACAGCTGTCACATCCTATCACTGCCCCTCCAGGTTTGCAGTCAAAGACCACAGCAGAGATGAGGCCAGACACACCCAACTGAGAACCTAGCAAGCGACAGATCCTAATATATATGTGTGACGTGTGCATATCAGGGCGGGAGAGTGGGGAGGATTGGAAGACAGAGCTGCAAAAGCTAAGAAATAATAAGACTCCTGGAAAGAGGTCTCTCTACTCTGACCTGTGAGGCTGTGGTGCAGGGGAGGCACCTGCTCTAGAGACAGGGAGGCAGATCTTTGTCCAAACTGCAGCTGACACCTGTAACTCCGCGGCTGTCCTCAAGTCATCTATATTTACCTTGCCTCAGTGTCCTATAAGAAGATAGAGGTAGCAACAACTACTTTTGTTTTCGTGAAAATGACACATTATAGGCACGGTGGCTCAGGCCTGTAATCCCAGCATTTGGGAGGCTGAGGCAGTTGGATCATGAGGTAGGAGTTTGAGAACAGCCTGGCCAACATGGTGAAACCCTGTCTCTACTAAAAATACAAAACTTAAGTGGGCATGAAGGTGGGTGCCTGTAATCCCAGCTACTCGGGAGGTTGAGACAGAGAATTACTTGAATCCAGGAGGCGGAGGTTACAGTGAGCCGAGATCACGCCACTAGCCTGGATGACAGAGCAAGACTCTTTCTAAAAAAAAAAAAAAATAGAAGTGTAGCATGGGGAGAAATGCCAGATATAGGTGAAGGGGAGGAAGGCAGCAAATCACACTGCCACGTGTGTACCTGTGCAACTATCTTGCATGTTTTTCACATGTGCCCCCAAACCTAAAATGCAACAACAAAAAAAGGTATATTAATTAAAAAAATAGAAGTGATGAATAAATAGTTGGTATTGTGAGTAAGTGGATGTCAGAGGAGCTGTTACAATATATCCCAGAAAGTGAGCCCTGGGAAGGCGTTGGGTTTCCATAGCAATCCTGCTTTTACTTCACAGTTGCTTCCTCTTGTGTGCATTTACCTGCCTGGTCATCCCGCAGGGCTGTGCCACCTGCGTAGCTGTGTGTGGCATCAGGAACAATGTCTGCATGATCCGTGGCAGGCGCAGAGTGGCTTGGGCATCCTCCCCATTCTATCTCGAGTCTTGTCCGTGGATAAAATGCCCCCTGGAAAGTTGAATAGAGGTTGCTTCAAATGGGCCAAATATGCATTAGGGGGAAACTAAGCTGCTTTGACGGCTCCTGTGTCTCCTGGATGGGAAGTGGGGAGAGTCGTGGAGTTTTAATATTATCCTCTTTGTGGCACTGGGCATGCCCCTCAAGATCCCTGCTAGCCTGTATCAGAATGAGAAGCCATTTACCCTTGTGTAGTATGGCGCTGGGGGGAATTAATTACTCCATGACTTAAGAGTGCTTCTGATATCAGAAGAGCCCATTATCATCATCAGTCTCCCCTCCTTAGCGTGAACACACAGCAAACCTGAGGCTCATTGGAAGGGATGCTGCTTGGACCTGCGAGCCCCATTTCCATGGGCAGGTGAAATCCCTCACCGCTGCCAACACCCTTGTGGCAGGTCCTCAGCAAGGTTAAGTAGGGGGGAAGTGTATTTCTTTTCTGTGGCAAGATTCATTCTGTAGGAGAACTCCTACTTTGTCTGGAAGGAGTCACAATGCAGGACTGCTCTTAACTAGCTTGGTGACTGTGTGTGTGTGTGTGTGTCTGTGCATGAGCATGTGCGTGCATGTGTTTATACCATATGTATGTATACATATGTACTCTGAACCCATATACAGTTATAACCATTGTGTAATCACAGACTGAGTATGTATGAGTCACTCTTTCCTGCGCTGAGCTCCGCCTTGTCTGTCACAGGTGTTAGAGGATGGCTTAGATCATACCCTACCCACTTCTTCACATTTTAATAAGCACCTTTCCTCAATGCCACTCTGATATAGCCACTGATCTTTCAATAATCATTGCTGATATTATTTGTAAGTGTTTATTCCTCCATTCAAAGAACAACTCCAATGTGGGTTTTTTCCGTTTTTTTTTTTAATTAAACCGGGCCTCCAGGCTCAGAGCACTCCTCTGCCATGAGATCTCTTACCACCGAGCAGGGCAAAGCTCTTTTTAATTCCACCAAACCTAGAATTGTGATATATACAAAAAAAGTCTCAAGATGCCCTCTTACCGCCAGCTGCAAAGAGGAATCTCAGCCATCCTAGCCTTCGTGGACACCGGAGTGGCTGTGGTCCCCGCCCCCCTTGCTCCTGCCTGTTTGTGTAGGAGCAGGAACAGGGGCTCGGTGTCCCCAGATCACCCTCAGCCTGTGACCCTTGCCTGAGGCAGCCTCCATACCATGTTGCCATCCAAGGAAAGGCATCTCCTTAATGCTCCAAGAGTTTCATTTGTAAACGTTTTTGAATGAAGGTCTCTAAAGAAGCAGCCAAAGGGCATGATGTTCCACAACACAAAGTAAGACATCCTCCTCGTGCTCCCTCCACAAAAGTCCTCCTGCTCACACAGCTGGCCTTTCCCTCTCCTCTTCTCCCCGTTCAGACCATCGCAGCCTCTAGACCAGTGCCATGCACCTCGTCAAGATCTCTACCGGTCCTTGGCCCCTGTTCTCTGAACCTCTGTGCTCCCTTACATAAATTGGCAACCTGCTCTGGCATCCCTAAGCCTATGTACCACCTGTCCCCCTTGTCCCACAGCACAAGCAGCACAGAGGCATGCAGAGAAGGCAAAGAAGGGAGAAGCCTTAAATCCCTGTCCTTGAATATGTTCTGGCCCCAGACACATTGCTAATTGGGTCATAACAGCTCACGAAGCAACCTTTTCACGTACCCGAGAAAGTCTCCCAACATGTCCAAGCCCACATGGCTCAGTCACTGAGCCTTTCTTCACTCTGACCTCACCTACCTGGGCCCTCACCGGTCCATCCAGATAGTCATAAGATTGTGTAAAGTTGACCACTCTCTCAGTGCATTCTCTTTTCTCATCAATGTATCAGAAATCTTTGACATGCCCTAGAAAAATGGCCGGTGATGAGGGGTTTTACTGTAGAGCGATGGAAATGTTTTGGAACTGGCTGGAACTGGTGGCTGCACAATGCTGAGAATGTTCTAAAGAAATGACACGGAATTGTTCCCTTTGAAATGGTTGAAGCCGTGTGATGTGAGTTTCACCTCCATGCATTATTTTTAAATGCATGTGGGGTAACTTCCAAGGTGAAGGGCCCAGTGTTCTTCGAGACATGAGGTGTGGCTAGATCATTCATGAAGACGTGCAGGGAAGGGCTGCAAGCAGCAAGGTGAGGAAAGCACAGGGTGCTGAGGTGCTCCTGTGCTCCATGCCAGCCCCTGGAGAGCTGGAGACACAAAAGTGGGGCTTTGCATATCGAGATTGGCAGAAGTTTATGAGGGCATCACCAAGATGAAAGTGGATCATATGTTGTTGGCAAAGCCACGTTAACACACCCACGTAGCACACATGGAAAAGTTGTAATGACTCTTTGGTGCTTTGAAATCCAGCGCTTCATACAGGCAACTCCAGTTAATCAATTTAACTGTGAAAACCCAATCGTATGCATTTCCTGACATTTGGAATTTGCAATTGTAATGCCATTTGTTTCTTTGTAGTAAGAGTGAGATATTTAGAGGATGCATATTTTACTTTTAGCTTTTATAAATTTATTAATTTGCATAATATTAAAAATAAATTTAGCATTAACACCCAAGGTATACAATAAAAATGTTGTATTTAATGTCAGTGCCCCTAAATCAGACCGCTTCACCTGTCGGGATCTCCAAAGGCTTTTCACAAACATAGCTTCTCATTCACTGACACCTCTGAAGATGCAGAGCCATGCATGTCTGTAAGGCTGCATTGCTGCTTAGGGCCTCAGAACTTTGTATGGTAGTTTGCAATTTGCAATAAATCAGGGACAGCTAGAATTAAGATGATTTTCACTCTAACTACAAAACAAGTTTGCTTTTAAAGAAACCTAGAGCAAGATAGAGAATGTATCTGGAAGAGAACTTCCAGTACATACTGTCTTTCCTTAAATGAAGAAACAGAACCCAGAGAATCTTTTTTGGAAGGGAATTTTAATAAGAAATACTTTTTTAAAAATACCTGAATGTGGTGGCACATGCCTGTAATCCCAGCTACTCAGGAGGCTGAGGCAGGAGAATCACTTGAACCTGGGAAGTGGTGGTTGCAATGAACCGAGATCATGCCATTGCACTCCAGCCTGGGCTACAAGCAAGACTCCATCTCAAAAAAAAAAAAAAAACGTGTGTTCAAGTTTTTTACATGTAATTGGGTACTTCTAATTAAATGTCACTTGTTTTTTATTCCTGTGATATGATGCAGAAAACAAGCATCAGTTACTGGTTTCTTGTTCTTTAATAAAAGAAAGAGAAATAAACAACCTCTATAAGTGTTTACTAACTTGTCAAAGCAAGCCTCAATTTCCAGCAGTCACTTAGGGAGGAAAGAGGCCCTGGAACTTGGGACCCCATAATACCAAAAACTTTCCCTGCTGGAATGCCTCATAGCATTTACAGAGATCCAGAAATAGAGGCTGCAAAAATTATCACTAGGTAAGAGTCGGCTAGAGAAAAAGAAGCGTATCCTTGGCCAAAAATAGAGCTGAACCCTCCTTGTTGCTGCCAGCATGACACCACATACATTCCCCCAGCATTTGTGGAGCCCTACACAACCAAAGACAGCCAGGGCTTTGCAAGGTTCAGACTCCCCGCTGACTCATCCCATCTGCAGCCTGCGAAGTGCTGTTTATCACTACCTGGTCATATTCCACTCTGCCCAACAGAATAAATATCAAGTAAATGCTGTGTACTTACATAATTTGCAGAATTGATCGGCTGACTTAAAAGCCTGAATCTCCAACAAAAGAAAATGCAGTGCTTTGTGCAAATGTTAAATGCACAGTTTAATTGGCAATTGTGCGTTAGAACCTACCGTAAAACGATCAGTTTTGAGGGGCCACCTCAGATAGCACAGTCAGGGAAATAAGTTTTTATCTTTGGCATTAAAAAATCAGGTCTTGGAATTGAAGTTAAAAAAAAAATGGGGCAGCCTCAGTCTGGATCTCTGTCTCACCAGCATATGACTTTCTTCCACCTACACTCTGCCTCCTAAATCAGAATTCAGAACATATTAAATATGTAGGCTTTAAAGTTTCTTTCCTTGCCTAAATAATTTATACAAGTCTAGCAAACTGTTAAATATCAAAGAAACACACACACACAGGCACATACACTCAGAGCATTTTACAACAGTGATTTCCACCCCACCAACCAAAAAAATATTTAAGAAAGTGCTCAGCAGAAAGTAAAGGCTGTCAGGTCCTCTTCAGTGGAAACTTAAAGAAATGTGTTGTATTTTGTTTCAATGAGGATCTAGATAGAGATTTGGCCGTCTTGAATCAGGTAATAAAAAGAGGTGAGAGATACGTATGGTCCCTGAGAACTATTGGACTTCCCTTTCATGCAAAGATTGTCTCAATAGTGAAAAAATGTGTGTCATTTCAGCATATTCAGTGCATTCTGTAGCACCTACTAGAGCATTTACCTCCGTATCCCGTCTTTCCTCCTAAGTCCTACATTTACATAAAGGCTACCTGAGGATTCCACCTTAAAGCAGGTTTTACTTGCAAAACGCAGCCTCCATGGGTGCATCTTTCTGCTGCATTCCTTTGTGCCTCTCATTATCACCTGAGAGTTTATAAAATAGGTGATGGTAACTCAAGTTTAAAATCTAGTAACTCTAGAGATTAAATCTAGTAATGCTCAGCTATGGTGAACAAGTTGAAGTTAAAAAAAAAATAAACCTTTCTTCAGCTGTGATCGAAAAAGATCCAGTGATACAAACAGTACTGTTTTCCATCCTCGTAAAAGATCTCTTAAATATAAAGAAGCCCAGCTGCAAACCACCATGAATTATGATCATCGCTTCCTACAGTGAGTTTAGAAATTGCTTTTCTTCTGGATACTGTGAAAAGCCAGGTCAGGAATCCACGACGTACGTCAGTCAGTCATCATTGTGATGCTAATGCCGTTGGTTCAAGGAGAGGAACATTAAGATTGCATTCTCCATTCTGCTTTGCCAAAGGGAGGGACGAGACAGTCCAAGGGCACTGACCCTGGCACCTGAGTGAAGGCACTGACAGATATGCATGCAGTTAGACCCCAGTGCACCGGTGTCCAAGGCTCTAGGCCTTCCAGGAGAGGCATCCAAGTGAGGAAGCTGAAGGCGCTGCCTGGAAGCACCTGTCTTCACACTCCACCCTCCTGGTTTGGTTGAGACAACCTCATTACTCTCAATTTTCCACCAAATGACAGTGAAGAAGAGTCATTTGTTGGAAGAAAGGGATTCATTATGGGGAAATAGATCTTGAAAAGTATCAATACCGTGGCGGCCTCATTGTCCAGCCAAGGGGAACCTGTGTGGCTCTCCCAGGCCCCTTCTCCTTCAGGCCCTTGGAAGTCCATGCTGTCATAAGGACAGGCCTGCAGTCCATGGCCGGGGGCATGATGTCCTGTGGTGTGTGGGGTCCTCCTCGAGCAAACCTATCCTTTCCAGTTGAGGGAAAAAAAACCTCTTTCCTTTCTCTTGTCTCAAGGAGGAAGTAAAAGTTGAGACATAGCAGGCATGAGGTCAGTGACTGGAGGTTAAAGATTAAACCCCCCCACCCTTAAGATCTCAGGCTATCTTAAGGATGGGGGCGATATGGAGAAATGCCCTCTATTGTTCCCATTCAATCTTGCTCAGACCCCCCTGACCTCCTCACATGTACTTTCTTTTTTT
>CM052658.1:4344014-4368229 GCA_028533165.1 Leontopithecus rosalia | reverse complement strand
ATGAGCCGAGATCGTGCCATTGCACTCCAGCCTGGGTAACAAGAGCGAAACTCCATCTCAAAAAAAAAAAAAAGAAAATGTACAGGAAATGCTCAAACCTTCCACGAGGCGGGGGGCCTGCCTCAACCCTTTCTCACTCTGGCGAGGGCACAGTGAAGTTCCTAGTCCATTCCATATCCTTCTGCCCAGCGCAGGGTGGAGGAGCCAAAGAGCCCTGCCGTGACCATCCAGGAGGGACAGAGGGAAGGGCCTGGTCCTTCTACGCTGCCCAAGCCTCGTCTGTCTTGGAGGGCAGGGCTGAGGACCAGAGCGTGTGCGGGGTCAGATCGGGATGGCTGTTGGGACTGAACTACCTGTGATTCTGTGTTCTCTCTCTGCTGTGGTTTCCTGTCCCTGACAGTGTATTTCTCTCGGCATACTGACTACAACTAATATACAAAAAAATAAGCCAAATAAATCCAGAGAGGCTGAAGCCCTTCGCATTTAAAACCCATCCACCCTCGTTTTCCCCCATTGTATCAGCTGTGCATGTGCTGAGGCAGATTGTGCATTGACATTGTCTTTGAATAGAAAGTGAGTTGGGATCCTGGTGAAGCAGCCATTTGTCCATTAAAGACAGTGTAAGAGACACAGGAAGTGCCAGGATCACCAGAATCTGGGGTCGCTAATCCACACCACCTCATCCAGCCTTACAACAATTCCTGCCCCCTGTTGCCAGTGCCCAGGCTTACCGAGCACCTTCAAAGATGTGAAGGGGCAGCTTTATCTTTCCAGGTAACCGAAATATCATCTCGATATTAAATCAGATTCCTCGACTAGTTCATCAGTTTCCCTCAGAGTTGGGTACTCTGCACCAGTGGTCACCTTTAGATGGCCTCCTGCGTGCAAACATGAATTATTCATAGGCTTTCTTTGGGTTGCAGGAAAGCTTCATTTGCTTTAGTTTCTTAATGTATTTGATAGGCTCTTTGTGTTGGATCACATTCTATGGGTGTTGCTGGCAGTAAAGTAAATTTTAAATTATATAGTCTGCGGGTCTGTACTGAGAGATGGTAGGAGATGATTCATCATTTTCCTTGTCTTCCTGTTTACATGTGGACATATAATTCATGCTCAGAAACCATCTTTCAGCCCGTCTGGAAGTGCGCCACTGCACCACCACAGAATCTATCTCTGCCAGTCCAGAATTGTAAATCACTTTTCTATTAAACAGCAGGGCTAAAAATGCAAGCATATGTACTTTAAATATATGTAGCCATTTCCAATTCCCAGGAGATGAGCCAAAATCAAAGGATGGTCAAAAAAGCCAGTGTGGAATTTAATGAACAAATGATGTGACTTAAGGACATCAGAAATTTGTATTTTATACACACACTGAAGAGATAGACATACACAGGTTTCCCAGAACGGGCCTGTCTTTGGGAACTGTGTACTCTGCAGATTTTTTGGTACGCTAAATCTCAATTATTCTGAAATTTTACTTCCTAAGATTATTCACTCTTGCAGAGTCATAAGACAGACTCGATGGTGGGGAAAAAAGGTCTGTATAAATTCTCAGTTCAGTGTGGTAGGAAGCCCTTGCCTGCCATCCTGTTGACCTTCATCCCCAGGGCAGGACGATGAAGCCGTTTGCTCAGGACGATGGACTCCTAAACTCAGTAGCGAGTGTTTTCATCTCCAAAGACAAGATTCCACTCAGCAAACCTACTTACTCAGGCAGTGCTGGAATGTAGACATTTCAGAAGGATTTTCGGCAGTCATTGTCTCTTTGCCCAGCAGTAAACATCATCATGGTTTTCTACTCCCTGAACCTGATTCAACTGTGATAGTGGATCACCATTTTTACACACATGCACGTGAGCATGTGGCATTGTTGAGGAAGGAAGAACTTTCCGGGTAACTGAAGCTAAGCCATTGAAGGGTTTTTTGTCTAACATTGCAATTGTCTTAATGGAATCTTTCTGAACTGTATTATTTGCTTGTCTACTTTCTTCAGCAAAGGCTGTCAAACCATTTCATTCCATTCAGTGATTCTGTCGAGAATTGTGCCGTCTGTCCCTGTAGACCATCGGGTACCTGCCTTGGAGCTCATGGCCTTCCACCTGTCTTTCTATTCTGGCTCGTTTCAAAAACTAGAGTTCCAAAATCCGGTTTACTAGACTTGTGCTGTGGTTTGAATGTACGTTTCCCCCAAAAATGCCTACAATGGCACTTAAACCCCAAGGTGACAGTATCAGGAGGTGGGGCCTTCGGGGAAGTAGTTAAGTCCTTTTACGGGACTTAACGGGATTAATGTCCTTTTGTTTGTTTTTTTTTTTTTTTGTTTTTTTTTTTTTTTTTGAGACGGAGTTTCGCTCTTGTTACCCAGGCTGGAGTGCAATGGCGCGATCTCGGCTCACCGCAACCTCCGCCTCCTGGGTTCAGGCAATTCTCCCGCCTCAGCCTCCCGAGTAGCTGGGATTACAGTCACGCGCCACCGGGTCCAGCTAATTTTTTTATCTTTAGTAGAGACGGGGTTTCACTATGTTGACCAGGATGGTCTCGATCTGTTGACCTCGTGATCCACCCGCCTCGGCCTCCCAAAGTGCTGGGATTACAGGCTTGAGCCACCGCGCCCGGCCTAATGTCCTTTTAAAAGGGGCTTCAGAGAGCTTGCAGACTTCACCTCCCGGGTTCAAGCGATTCTCCTGCCTCAGCCTGGCCCCTTCTGCTCTTCCCTTCCTTCTGCCTTGTGAGGACACAGTAAGAAAACACCTTAGCTAGATGACGTAGCAACAGAAAACAAAACAGCTCACTCACAGGTGGGAGCTAAGTGATGTGAACTCATGGACACAAAAAAGGGAACAACAGACCCTGGGACCTCCCCGAGTGGGGAAGGTGCGGGGCGAGAGAGGAGTGAAATAAGTAACTATTGGGCACTAGGCCTGGTACCTGGGAGATGAAACCATCTGCACAGCAACCCACCCGTGATGTGAATTTACCTATATAACAAACCGGCACGTGTGCCCCCAGTCTAAGTTAAAAGTCAAATAAAATAAAATGCCACTGGGAGGCAGAAAGCATCCCTCTCCAGATACCAAATCTCATAAGACACGGAGACTGTTGACACCTGGATCTTGGACTTCCAGCCTCCAGAACTGTGAAAAAGTATGCTTCTGTTTTTTCTAAAGTACCCGTTTCTGGGTATTTTGTTATAGCAGCATGAACAGACTAAAACAGCTGGTGTGATGAGCGGAGCTGGTGAGTCCTGCAGAAAAGCTGGTGTGTTGTCTTCCCGCAGAGTCCAGGTCAGGGCTTTTGCCAGCAAGGCTTGCTGTGGCTCTTCTAGAGTTCCCGGGGCTCCTCTGTGAGTGGGTATTGGGGGACTGCTTCTCCTTCACCTCGTGGTAGTCTTGAACTGGTGATAAAGAGAGTTTGACCACATGTGTGGATAGCATGTACAGGTCTTGATTGACACTCAAGTTTGAAGAGCATTTGCTTGGTGCCTGGCATGATAATGGGATTCCTGCTGATTTAGGGCTCACCCTCATTACTTCATTACCCACTAAAGGCCCCACATCTTATCAAGGTCACACTGGCCATTAGGTTTCTCTCTCTCTCTCTCTCTCTCTCTCTCTCTCTCTCTCTCTCTCTGTGTGTGTGTGTGTGTGTGTGTGTGTGTTCGAGACAGAGTTTTGCTCTGTCACCCAGGCTGGAGTACAGTGGTACAGTCTTGGCTCACTGCAACCTTCGCCTCCCAGGTTCAAGCGATTCTCCCGCCTCAGCCTCCCAAGTAGCTGGAACTACTGGCACCCGCCACCACACCCATCTAATTTTTGTATTTTTAGTAGAGGCAGAGTTTCACTGTGTTGGCCAGGCTGGTCTCGAACTCCTGACTTCGAATGATCCAGTCACCCTGGCCTCCCAAAGTGCTGGTATTGCAGGCATGAGCCACCACGCCTACCCTACCGCTATACCCAACTGCCATTAGGTTTCAGTACATGAATCTGGGGGGCATGAGAGCCTAGAACAGCTTCTCACATAGCCGTCTCCTCCCCCAGCCTCTCTTCTTCCTTTATCACCTCTGTTGAGTGCAGACTATACATTGGTTGACCTTTTCAGTCCTATGACTCAGTGGCTTAGTTTTTAAACAATAAATCACAGAAAGGTGGCTTAACGATTGAAAATTTTATTAAAATGGTTATAATAATGACTTCATTACTCTCTGAGGCTTCCAGATCTTCTCTCCGTGCCAGGGAAGCTGGCCATGCGAAGGCAGCTGAGAATTGCTATTAACCTCCACTGAATTAAAAACAGGCTGATGAACAATGTTGGAAGCAGGCCAAGCTTTTCAGGGATAATGGTTGTATGATAGCTTCTCCCCCATTTAAATATAACACTTTTGCATTATAAAAAAAGGCATATTCATGGTAAACTGAAAACTTAATTTAATTTTCTCTAGATTAGTTAGAAAGAAAACAAAGACTCCTTAGTCTGCTTAATTCGGTTACCATGGGGATAGAACATCTTTTTGGGAGAGCCTCTGTGACACGGCACACAAGCCCTCGCCTCTGCCTCATATGCCCAGGTTTTTCGCCCACTTGCTCTTCCCGATGAATCTGCCCCAGTATCCAAATAGCACAAAACCCCCGAATGTTCTGCTACCCATTTTCATCTTTGCGCCTTTGCTCCTAATCTGCTACCTTTGACCCCCATCCTTGCAGCCACCCAGATTGAGCACATCATCCAAAGCACAGCTCAACTCCCACCGCCTCTGTGTGTTCTCCAGCTCCACAGCCACGCACAGCTGTCCTCTGGCCTTCCTCAGCTCATAACATCGAGGTGGGCATCAAAGCAATGAGCAGATTAAAACAATTTGCTTTGCAGCAGAAAGAACCCTTTCAGTAAAATCTCCAGATCAGGGAGCTCATTTCCTGCATGTTCTGCCAGCTGAGGAACCCTGCCTCATGTGCCTGCATCTCTTTGGTGATGGGTCTTCCAGGCGTGGGGTGGAACCACCAGTGCTCGGTGGAGAGCTCCGATGGCTTCATTGGCAAGAGCAGAGATGCCGCAGCCTGGCAGGTCATGGGAAGCCTTTTTGTTCATTGTTGTTCATCATGTAAGGCCCTGACACCTCTTTCATAAATGTAATTATTTTTTAAAATTATAATCCTTGAGAAAATTGAAAGCAACCCCAAAATGCTGTGGAGCCTGAGTTGAAAACTGTTGAGGTAGAACAGATTGCTAAAGACAAGAGAGTCTTGGCTTCCACCCCTGTCGGCATTTGGCATTTTTGCATGTACAAAGTCTCTTTCCCATCTCTTGAAAATCCCCATGCGAGGGCCGGGTGCGGTGGCTCACGCCTGTAATCCCAGCACTTTAGGAGGTGGAGGCGGGTGGATCACGAGGTCGAGAGATCGAGACCATCTTGGTCAACATGGTGAAACCCCGTCTCTACTAAAAATAAAAAAAAATTAGCTGGGCATGGTGGTGTGCGCCTGTAGTCCCAGCTACTCAGGAGGCTGAGGCAGGAGAATTGCCTGAACCCAGGAGGCGGAGGTTGCAGTGGGCCGAGATCACGCCATTGCACTCCAGCCTGGGTAAGCAGAGAAACTCCGTCTCAAAAAAAAAAAATACCCATGCGAATCACTGGACAAAAAGATGGTATGGCCAGGGACCAGAGAAACATACTGCAGACCATCTCTACCAGCAGAAGCTCAGCCACAGGGTGCAACTCACACGCCAGACTGTAGATAAACAGGTATGCCCACTACCCATTCATTCATCCACTAACACATTTCACAGATAATATTCCTTAAGCATCCACTGTGTGCTAGGCACCAGGGATTCGATGATGGGCGAATGTGGAACTAATGATACCCAGTCAGAGAGTGAGATGAGAATCAACTGTAACTACATAAGCAAATGTAAAAATGTGATGGGGATGCACTTTCTGAAACCTAGGGATGGGGGCAGATGCTGCCAATAGCCTTTGACAATGAAGTGTAAGCCAGCAAGGTGAGCCAAGCCCCCGAGGCTCTGAGATCACATTGACATCTGAAAGGTGAGTAGAAAATGAAGAAAGGTGAGAAGAATGTTAGAATATTCTAGGCAGACACATGTGGCCAAGTCCTGTCGGGAGGGGGCAGATGAGAGGAAGGAAGAGGTGGGAGGTGCCCCCAGCCCTGCAGGGCATGGCGGGCCACATCCTCCTAGAGCTAGGGGAACCCATGGAAAGGCTCCCAGCTGAGGGCAGAGTGAGGACAGCATCACATTTGCACGCAAGAAAAATCCCCTATTCTTCAGAGTGGAGAATAAAAGGGACAAGAGTGAGCATGGAGGTGAAAAGAACACTCAGAGGCTACTCTAGCCCAGGCGAGGACACACGGCCTGACCATTCCCTGGGAGGCCACTGGGGCCCAGAAGGAGACACATGCCTGACTGTCCCTGGGAGGACACTGGGGCCCAGAAGGAGACACACGCCTGACTGTCCCTGGGAGGACATGGGGACCAAGGAGGAGACACACGCCTGACTGTCCCTGGGAGGCCACTGGGGCCCAGAAGGAGACACACGCCTGACTGTCCCTGGGAGGCCACTGGGGCCCAGAAGGAGACACACGCCTGACTGTCCCTGGGAGGACATGGGGACCAAGGAGGAGACACACGGCCTGACTGTCCCTGGGAGGACATGGGGACCAAGGAGGAGACACACGCCCTGACTGTCCCTGGGAGAACACAGGTGCCCCGGAGGAGACACATTGCCTGACTGTCCCTGGGAGAACACAGTAGCCCGGCAGGAGACACACAGCCTGACTGTTCCTGGAAGGACATGGGGACAAGGAGGGGACACATGTCCTGACTGTCCCTGGAAGGACACGGGGACTTAGGAGGGGACACATGGACTGACTGTCCCTGGGAGGACACTGTGACCCAGGAGGGGACACATGGCCTGTCCCTGGAGGACACTGTGGCCCCAGAGGAACACAGGCTGCCTGGACCATGATGGTGATGGTTGAGTAGAGAGAAATGGACAATGTTAAGAGATACTATGATGTAAAATCCATGTGTGAGCCAGGAGAATTGCTTCAACTTGGAGGCAGAGGTTGCAGTGAGCCAAGATCATGCCACTGCACTCCAGCCTGGGTGACAGAGTGAGACTCTGCCGAAAACAATAAATAATAAAATAAAATCCACGTGGCAAGGTGACCCAGTGATTTGGGGTTGTTAGGAAAAGAGAGGTCTCAAGGGTGACTGGTAAGTTCTGTGCTCTGGATGAAAATGAAAGTCAACTTTGAGGGAACTTGCGTACTCTACACGATTCTTCATCGGTCCCCAGGCCACTCCAACTGGCTGCAAAGCTGCATCTTTCATAAAACATGACCTTAAATGAAGACCTAACTACATTCTGAAGTTTGCTGGGTACATTAAATACCACAAGCAATAATCAGAAAGTGAACGTTTCCAAATTCCTTAGCTCTGACACTTCATTTGTTTTTTGTATGGAAAATGGAAGTCACCACTGTCCCCAATATATAGAGTTAGATTTTTAAATTTACCAAAATTAGGCAACTGCAAAAAAGATTTCTAGTAATGTCCAGAGGAAATTAACATCGGTGACACAGTTTGATGACTTAAGGGGCCTTTTGCAGCGTATGATCATTTCCTTCACTGTTAACGTTTTGAAAACATTCTGATATCAGGGCTGGACATAGTGGCTCATGCCTGTAATCCCAGCACTTTTGGAGGCAGAGGCAGGTGGATTACTTGAGGCCAGGAGTTCGAGATCAACTTGGCCAACATGGTAAAACCTCATCTCTACTGAAAATACAAAAAATTAGCCGAGTGTGGTGGCACACGCTTGTGATTTGAGCTACACGGAACACTGAGCCAGGAGAATTGCTTAAACCTGGGAGGTAAAGGTTGCAGTGAGCCAAGATTGTGACACTGTACTCCAGCCTGGGCGACAGAGTGAGACTCTGTCTCAAAATAAATAAATAAGTAAATAAAAATAAATAAATACAAACATTCTGATTTCAGAGTAAACATATCATACACAAGAAATTACCTTTATGCCCTTTTGATTTTTAGAAAAATGTGCTCAGAAAATATGCAGTTTTCTGAGAATAGTCTGCAAAAATGTAAGAAGGTAAGAGTTTTATTTCAGAAGACATTATACAGTCTATGTATTTTAAAATAGAGTATATATGTATAGAACAGGTACATGATTTTGAGCCAATGATGTTACCTCTCTTGACCTTGCCTTCTTTCATAATGGATTCTCTGATTATATATTATCCAAGTTCTCTTTGGCTTTTATGATTATTTAATTCTGCTATTTTAATGTCACTTATCCTACCTAGCAATAATTGTAATTGGTGTTTTCCCCTTAATCGTAAGGAAAAGAATGAGAGAACAAAAGAAACTCTCATTGCTTTGGGAGTCGGCTCTGACAGGATCTCAGCATGTACATGTATCTCATTAGTAATCTCAGCACCTGTACCGCTTGTATAGGGAGTGTTTCATTTTACCTATTCTATCGACAAATATCCTGATATTTAAAGAACAGAGATATTTACTAACTTCTCTAAAGTTACTGGAGGCAGGACTTAAACATAAGAATGTCTGGCTTCAAAGCCAGACTTCATTAGAATCCGTCATCTGCCAATACTCTAGCGCCTACCCTCTCTCTGTGGAGTCAGTAATACTTTAACTTTGTATAGCAAGCAGTGCTTCAAAAAAACCTCACAATTTTGGTCCCACTACCCCTTAAAATTGGAAGGCAATTCTTACTACTCATTTTTTTTTTTTTTTAGTCTAGCTCTGTTGCCAGGCTGTACTGCAGTGGTGCCATCTCAGCTCCCTGCAACCTCCACCTCCCAGCTTCTGCCTCAACCTCCCGAAGAGCTGGGATTACAGGTGTGTGCCACCATGCCCAGCTAATTTTTGTATTTTTAGTAGAGATGGGGTTTCACCATGTTGGGCAGGATGTTCTCAATTTCCTGACCTCATGGTCCACCCACCTCAGACTCCCAAAGTGCTGGGATTACAGGCTTGAGCTACCATGCCCAGCCTACCCACTTTTTATGCATGAGCAACTGAAGATGATTCAGCACTAGCCACTAAGTGGCTGAGCCACAATTATAACCTTGTTTCCCTATTGAATGTGTTTCCTGATGACACGATGCTGACCCTTGAGACTCACAGGAGATTAGGCTCATGGAGATGTAGGGGGAGAGGAGCAGGGGAGGAGAAACCATGGCCAGAGTTCTGGGGCTGAAGGAAGGAGAGAGGGAAGGTAAAGAGACCTCACCAAATGGCATCATGTCTACAAGGTGCTCTTTCAGACATTCTGATAAGACCCCAAAGCATCTTGCCAATGAAACGAGAAATCATTTGATACATTCAAAATGGAGTTTTTGTCAAATACAGGATGTGAGTTGATAAATGTAAAATGATAATTCAAGATGTAAACAGCAGGTTTCCTGACCACAGCAGAAGAGCACAGAAGGGAAGGGGCCCTTCAAGTCACAGAATGCGAAAGGCATCAGTAAATGGGGGGCATCAGTGCTTATCACTGTCAAGGGATTACTCCAAGACACAGGGATTCTTCACGGGGCCTTTCTAATGTCTTCACAGTTGATGAGGATTGAACATCTTTCTTCATACAGTATTGCACTCCATGCAGTATGGGAGCTTTATCAAACTCCATAATATGTCACAGTGGATATGTGTTCCTATTACCAACTTTTTCAGGATCGACTCTATGTGGGCAGCCTCAGTAGTATCTGCTATCAAAAATCCATAATTAACGCTGTTTTAACATGTATAAAGACAACAGTGGCCATTTGCAGAGAGGAATAATTATTTGCTTATTTCAGTGGTATGTGATCTTCAGGAAAGATGGGGCTTAGAGTCAGGTGTCAATTGTCAATAACGTGCCCTTGACTTCCAGGAGGTTCCTTAGCTCCCTGAATCTCTCTTTTACACCTAAAGAATGGAATAACAGTCTCCTTTAACCAGTTTCAAGTATCCAGTCAGATAATACATGGTTAAGTGAGCCCTGTGCTATTGGTGGCAATGTAAAACACTGCACCTGCTACAGAAAACTGCAGAGTGTCATCAAAAAGTAAAAAACAGAACTACCATATGTTCCAGTAATTCCACTTCTGGGTATTTGTCCAAAAGAAGTGAAATCATGATCCCAAAGAGATGTCTGCACTCCTGGGCTTGCTATAGCACCATTCACAGTAGCTGAGATGTGGAGACCATGTAAATGTCCACTGACAGATGAGTGAATAAAGAAAACGAGGCACACACACACTCGGGAATATTGAGTGTTAAAATGGAAGGAAATCCTGCCGTATGCTAAAACAGGGATGAACCTAGAGGACATTCTACTGAGTGAAATAAGCCGATCACAGAAGGACAGATAGGATGTGATTCCATTTAGGTGAGGGTTGAATGGTGGTTGCCGGGGTGCTTAGAGAAGGGAAAGTGGGGAGTTGCTCTTCCGTGGGCCGTGGTTATAGTTTCAGTTATGCAGAATGAATAAGTTCTAGAAATCTGTTGTATAACATTGTGAGTATACTGTCCACTGACAATTTTAAGATAGTAGATCTCATGTTATCTGCTTACATCACAATCCTAATATTAATAATACAAAAGTTTAAAGCACCGTGGCAGATCAGATGTACCTAAGAGGTCTTCCTCCTCTCACCCTGCCCCTCACTCTGCTTCTCTCCCTTAAACTGCTGACATCCTCCTGCACTTTACTCACCCTGTTTCACAAGGACAGGTTCGGGTAGGTAAGGCTTATTTGGGGGATTGTCATTCAAAACTGGAGGAATGAGAGGCAGACACTGTCGTGGTCACAGGGTGGAAACCCCTGCTATTTGAATGGATCACCAGGCAAAACGCGGAAGTCTTAGGAATTGCTCTCTGCCTGCATTTTACCCCGTGATTCAGAGTTCTCATTCACTAAAGCTGCAATTTATTTAACCTGCTTAGAAATTTCAGAAGGAAAATAAGTGGATGATAAATCAATAACAGACTCTTAACAATCTCCCATTCAGAAATATCATGAGATTATTTTTCTTTATTCCACTGGTAATGGCAAATTTAAAAGATATTATTATAAACTCCATAGCCCAAGCTTAATAGAATTAATAATCAAATGGGATCCTAAGATCAATAATCCTCAGATTGCTTTTTATACTCCAGGAATTCCCCCTGTGTACTTCAAAGTGAATCTGACACTTCATTTTAAAAACAATTTGGAGTGACTTTTGTCCCCATGAAAGAAGCCAAAGTGATAGTTTAAAAATTGATAGGTTTAGCCCAACACGGAAAAAACTGCAAATAATCACTCCATCCTTCCCTTCTGCAAGGGTCATCGGCTTATCAAACCTCCTCAAAGTCCTCATTTAACTAATTTTATTAGTTGATCTACAATTTATTTCACCTCAGCCACAAGGTAGACCAGTACTCTGTCCTTCATTTTAAAATAAGAGTAAAAGTACCTGACACAAATTTTGTTTCAAATAGGTCATTATTTTGTTTTGATAGATAAATGTCAAAGATGCCTCTTGGGTGCCAGAAGACATACAGATGGTCAGGCTGACAGAGGGAAATGGGAATTAGGAAAGAATCTATTTCTCTTCATTTTAGTAAGAACTCAATATGTTGTCCTGAGCTCATAATTGCCGGGACCAAAGGAGAATCTGAATTAGCATTAAAAATGATTTTTTAATAATATATACGAGGGAACTTCAAAAGTTCATGGAAAAGTGGACCTAAACGATAACATGTAAAACATAAATGTTATTTCTCAGCAGAAGCTTCATCACGTTCAAAACACTTTTTAAAGCAATGATGTCAGCCATTTAGTCCATCCCGAAAGAACTGAGGGTCCTTGGAATTTAGCCATGTCAATGCAGTCTTTTTTACCTTATTAACTGAAAAAAATAGGTGCCCTTTACAGATTTTTTAAGATTAGGAAACAAAAAGAGGTCAAAAGGAGCCAGATCAGGACTGTAGGGTGAAGGCTTAATGATTTTCCATTGAAACTCACAAAATTGCCTTTGTTTGATGAGAGAGTAGGAACATTCTCCTGGTGGATAAGGACTCTGTGGTGAAGCCTTCTTGGGCGTTTTTTTTCTGCTAAAGCTTTGGCCAACTCTCTCAATACACTCTTTTTTTTTTTTTTTTTTTTGAGATGGAGTTTCGCTCTTGTTGCCCAGGCTGGAGTGCAATGGTGCGATCTCGGCTCACCACAACCTCCGCCTCCTGGGTTCAGGCAATTCTCCTGCCTCAGCCTCCCGAGTAGCTGGGATTACAGGCACGCGCCACCATGCCCAGCTCATTTTTTGTATTTTTAGTAGAGACGAGGTTTCACCATGTTGACCAGGATGGTCTTGATCTCTTGACCTCGTGATCCACCCGCCTCGGCCTCCCAAAGTGCTGGGATTACAGGCGTGAGCCACCGTGCCCGGCCTTCAATACACTCTCATAATAAGACATGATTGTTCCTTGGTCCTCCAGAAACTCAACAAGCAAAATGCCTTGAGCATCCCAAAAAGCTTGCTCTTGGTTGGTCTGCTTTTGCTCTGACTGGACCACTTCCACCTCTTGGTAGTCAGAGTGGTGGTTGTCGTCAGGCTGTTACTGGTGAAGCCATGTTTTCTCTCCTATCCCAATTCTTTGAGGAAGTGCTTCAGGATCTTGATCCCATGTGTTGAAAGTTTCCGTTGAAAGTTCTGCTTTTGTCTGCAGCTAATCTGAGTGCAAGGGTTTTGGCACCCATAGAGTATAATGTTTATTCAACTTTAATTTTTTCCATCAGAATTGTATAAGCTGAACAAATTGAGATATCTATGGTGTTGACTATTGTTTCTGCTGTTAATTGTTGGTCCTGTTCAATTAGAGCATGAACAAGATGAGATTTTTCCTCACTAATTGATGTGAACAGATTGCCACTGAGGGATTCATCTTCAGCATCATCTTGTCGCCTATTAAAACAGGTTATTTATTTGTAAACTGCTGATTTTTGAAGGGCATTTCTTCCATAAACTTTTTATAAAGCTTTGATGATTTCACCATTCTTCCACCCAGGCTTCACCATAAATTTGATGTTTTTTCTTGCTTCAATTTTAGCAGAATTCATGTTGCTTTGATGGAGACTCTTTTCAAACTGATGTCTTATCTTTTTAATGCATCAAACTAGATCCTGTTCAGACAACGTTATAAGAAATTAGTACAAGCTTATTTGATGCAAAATAATTTTTGAAACTGTGCATAGTTTATTGATATAATATGCATTTTCATGAACTTTTTGAAGAACCTACATATTAATATTTGAATAGTGATTTCTATATATTTTTTAGTGTTTTAACCTTATATAGAGATTAGAGAAAAATATTTCTGGTTTGAGAATTGAACATCACAAAGGAGAGTTTGCAAGATCTGAACTGGCCACCTGTGAACCAGTTACAGTACCCACATTTCCTCCTCTGCACCCTCCTCTCACCCCTCCTTCCTGTCTTCTCCCATTCTTCCACACAGATATGGACATGATGGTATGCACCAAGCAAATGGAAAGTTCTGTGGGAAGACAAGAGGAATAAGCTATGCCCCCCACCCTTAATAGGAAGCAGGTAAAGAGTTGGTTTGCAAAGAATGACAATCAACAACCTATTTCTCAGTTCTTAAAAAGAAGAGATATGATAGACCGTGATTAGATGCAGAGAATTGTCAGTAGAGATGAGTTTCTCCAGCCTTCTTTTCCCCCGTTGCTGTGACTTCCTCATCTTGAAGGCACTGACGCAGCTTCATTCCCACCTGGGTCTTGTGCCTTTGGTACCCAGCTAAAACTCCTCCCGAATGTGAACCTGGGTCATAGCCCATGAGAGTCACAAGGGACTTGAGTGTCTTCTGGTCCAACCATGTCATTTCACAGTTGAAGACCTAATGAAGGGCCTTGCCCAGTGTCCCCCTGAGTTATGTAAGGATTGGGGGTAGCCCCAAAGCTGTCTGAGCCTCAGCCATCTCTCTCAGTCCTGGTGCTTCTCTCACCTCCTCACCGAAAGACAAAGGCTGTGGTTTATCCAAAGGTTGCCTTGTAGATTTTCAGGTTCATGTCATTTTGCCACTCAGAAACATTGACTGGATGAACCCTGAGCACCAGGCACTGCTTTAACCTACAAACTACTTTATGAAGAGTAGTTTTAAAGTAAAACAAAGCCTATTAAAACATAAATAAATCCAAACTATTCAAGCTGTGAGTGCATAAAATGATAATGTGTATTTTTGCATTACTGTAAAGAAAAGTATTTCATCTCACCCATTCCCTTCAGAGCACTGTAATTGACAATTACTTATTTTTGACATTTGTAAGACTTCTTGAAAAATACAATTTGAATACCGCCTCTGTTTGATTCTTCCTGCATATTGAGCTGTTTCATTATTTTCAACTCTGCTTTAAACTTGAATCAGGATAGATCCCTCCCACATTCTTGACAGGGTCCTCTTCACTCATGATCTTAGGATTGCAGGTTTGACCTGGATCACCCTGACTTGTATCTTGGAAATGATGTCTCTGACATGGGTGGAGATAGCCAGCATGACCGTGGTTTGCTATCTCTGCCCTTCCTTGTGGCATGAGAGGTGGCCGAGAAACACTGGGCTATTGTGAATGGGAGGTGAGGGTTCTTGCAGGCACATCAAGCATCACAGCTTTGGGCACTCAGTCCAAGTTGTGTGTGAGGACATCAGGAGCCTCCTAGGAAGTCAAGTACTTCCTTCAGTGCATCAGGCAGGTGTTGAGAGCCCCGATGCAGGTGTCAGGATAACATCAGTCCTGGGAGTCTGTTTCTAGGTCTAATAACAAAAAACAGTAGGTGGTTATGGCAACTATAAGCCCTGGGAGGTGACGGCATGGAATAACAGTACCAGTGCAAGGAGTGGGCAGAACCTCATGACTGGGAAGCCGGAAGCCAGCAAAATTCAAATCAGACAGGTGGGCAGCATCAGAGATCGGGGGAGGGTGGCTGGACACAATCAGAGAAGACCTCTAGTATCCCAAGGCTGAGTCATGGTCATATTGTCAACACAGGGACTCAGGATCAGGAGGACCAATACTGATGGCCAGTTAACCAATGGACCAGGAAGGCAGAGCCAAACCCAAAGCAACTGGGGCATGAAGCTGAGGCCCAGAGGCCTGGAGTGGCACCCCTGGGTCTTTTCTGACAGGTCGGGATTGATCCTAGAGACCAGCCTACATCTGGGGGCTGGGACCTGATCAGTAGGTGGAGGAGGCTGTGGAGGCTGGGAGCAGGTGGGATGCAACCCTGTCATCACGGGCTTGTCACTGTGCTCAAAATAAAATCGTGCACATAAAAACATGACATAAAATCCTTCTCTCCTTTAAGTCATTCTTACTTCAACCCTCTTATCAGTGTGTTAGTGCAGGCATTTCCCAGACATTTGTTTGTGGCATTCTAAGGAATATGAAATTCAGGAACAGAGTTTACTAATGCATTCAGAGAACATGGTAACAAACATTTAAGTGTTTGCATGTACAGAGAAGCTGCTTCTCCCTGCTACCAGTCAGCTATCTTGCCCATATTTGCCTTCCTACAGCAGAGGTGTTCCTTTTGGGGTTTCTCCATAGCAGTTCTGCACTACACAGTGGAGGGTAGGGGGATGGTCTGCTTCCAGACCTTTCTGGATTATTCAGATTTTCTCGGTAATCTCTGGCCACCCCAGCAAAAGGCCAGCTACCTTGATGAGTCAGCCTGCGGGTACCATGCTGCTGGGCACCTGCCCACTTCACCAGAGGAATGGACACTTCCATCACAAACATTCACTGACCACCTTTCCTGCAGACAGCTCCATGTGGGCATTGTTCCCTTACACCTCAGCAATGCTAGGAGGATTCCTGTTTTACAGATAAGGAAACTGAGGTGCAGTGAAATTGTCTGAGGTCATAGTTTCCAAGTGAAGCATCCAGAGATCTCTGGGACCCATTTCCGAAGGCCCATAGAGTCTCTCTAGATGTCACTTCCTTTTTTCTCCCATGGGTCTCTCCCACTTGGAACCTTTACTGCCGGACAGGGCAGCAGGGTAAGCCTGCGAAGTCTCTTCACCCCCAAAGCTCCCAGGCTCCTTCCACAGGGCACCGCCTGCAGCGCAGTTCTGGGAATTGCTGTCTCTATCCCAGAAATATTGTTGATAAGTAACATGATGAAAAAGTTCACATTCTGTCTAACATGAATGACAGTAAAACTTTACAGTTATTTTCCTGAATGCTGCCTGTGTTCATTACTTTGCCTTGTCTTCTGTAATGTTTGAACTTAAGGTGCTGGAAGTTGAGGCAAGGCAGTGAACCAAAAAAGTCTATGTGAGCCACTTGTGATCTCCAAAGAGGTGACTTTTACCCTCTATCAAGAAGTGGGAGCCAGTTTAGGCAGGACCTGAATTCTGATGACAGCATGGACTTATTGAGTGTGAGGCTGTGGGAAAGGGTGGCACTCATGTGTAAGGATGATTTTCAAAGGCCAGGCATGTCGATGGCCCTCAGGCTCTGCTGCACCTCCTTGAGATCTGCTGGTGCCATGAAAAGCCTCTATGTCCCCTACCCCAGTGCCACTCCCATGCCCATCTTCATCCCTCTGCTCCCCATTTGTCTCCCTCCTGTGTCTCTCTGTGTCTCTACCTGCACTCAAGACTACCTGGCGCCCTCTCTCCTGGACCACTTGGCAGCCACAGATGAGAGAAAACCTATCAGTGACTGAGGACAGCCCAAAGGCTCCAGGAAACAGCCACCACTGTGGGCTGCCCCCATGTGCTTCCCTGAAAGGTTGCTAGCAGCGTATTGATGATTTTCAAGTATTTGAGCATCCTCACGGCCTTTGAGGTCAACAGGCTTCCTTGGAGAGTGGCAATTCTACTTTACCGGCCAGGGAGGAACTGTCTGTGGTGCTGCTTCGCATTCAGAGGCTACAGGGTTGCTGTGTGTTAGGGGCCACCTGGGCCAGGATGTAGGTTTAAACAGTGTCCTGTCTCATGGTGCAGCACTACAGGGACAATACTTACCTTTGGGCCAGTGAAGAGCAATCGGTACTTTGGAAGGAACCTAAGAGGATAGTACAGGCTGATGGGGTGAGTGAGGTGAGGTGAGATGGTGAAGGGGCAGGTACTGAACAAAATTAGTCTGTCTAACAGGCAGGCATGATCTTCAATGGATATGGTACTTTCCAATCAAGTGTAGGCCAAGAAACAGGAGTCAAGATTCCCTGGCCGGGCATGTGGCTCAGGCCTACAATCCCAGCACTTTGGGAGGCTGAGGTGGGCGGATCACAATGTCAGGAGTTTGAGACCAGCCTGACCAACATGGTGAAATCCAGTCTCTACTAAAAATACAAAAATTAGCCAGGCGTGTTGGCATGCTCCGGTAATCCCAGCTACACAGGAGGCTGAGGCAGGAGAATCTCTTGAACCTAGGAGGCAGAGGTGGCAGTGAGCCAAGATTGCACTACTGCACTCCAGCCTGAACGACAAATTGAGACTACCTCTGACAAAAAAAGAAAGATTCCCTGGCCCAGGAAAAGGGTGTCGCAGCAAACACCAGAGCCCAGAAACGGACTCTGCTGGTAGGCACACTTGGAAGCTCAGGCAGGTGGACATCTCCTGGAGTGATCTTCTACGGGTAGCAAACTCCCAGTCCCCAGGGAGTGTGTTGTCAGGGTGCCGGGGCCCCAATCCCTGGAAAGGAGATAAGTACCATCAGAATGAGAGAACCTGCCTGGACTGGAAGGGTGTTAAGGGCACCTTGATAAGTTATTCCTGCTTAAGCAACTCTTGCCTTCCGTAAGTTTGGTTGTGAATCCTGGAGGTTGTATATGGAGAACAAATGGCCCTGTGAGAAAGGATGGCCACTGGGCAATCATCCCACATTGAGACCCTTTGCAGCAGGTCTCTATGTTACCATGTTCTGTTATATTTTGAGAAAACCTTGTGTCCTGACAGGCATTTAACGGACTTCACACATCCTGCCTGCACAGCTCGCATCAGGGTATCTGTGGCTGTTCCTCTAGCTATATCTGTGTTTATATCTTGATGCTGCCAAGCATAGGGGAGGCAGTCAGAAGCCAAAAGTCAGCAGAAAACAGCTGAGATAAATTATATACAATGCAGAAGGAATGCAGATGGAAGTAGATGGCATGAGAGTTTGAAGAAGCAAGGAGCCACGAAGTGCTAGAGTCTGCAAGGAGGCTCTCAAGCTCATCTCACTGTTTATATCACAGATTACTAAATTTCCCGCTCGTGTCAAAAATAAGTCATTGCCAGTTGCTCTGTTTGGAAGAAAGAATCATGGTTAGAATTATTTCACTTAGAAACTCACGAATGAAACTGTTGACTCCCAGAAACTGCAAATAGTAAGTCTTACCAGCTGTGAGTTAGAGTAGTCTGTGAGAGTCGAATTCAGACATTTTATTATTTTTTTGAGAAAAGCTGGAATAGAATGGGAAGCACTTCTGCTGCCAAGGTTAACAGTAGGATGGTGTTTTAAATTTGATGTAGCTGTGAGGGAAGGGACTTCTGCAAGCATTCATGTGTTTGCTCATTCAGTTATGTATTCATCAGTGCAGTGACACAAAGTATTTAGAGAACACAGCGCCGGTGGCTAAGGAGCTTATAAGAGAATGACAGTTTAGGTGTGCTTGGTGTGGGTTAAATGGTGCCCATCCAAAATTCATACTTTGAAGTCCTAACCCCCAGTGACTGTATTTGACTAGGGATCTTTACCGAGGTAATCAAGTTAAAATGAGGTCATAAGGGTGCCCCAATGTAATATGACTGGTGTCCTTGGAAAAGAGGAAATTTGGACACAGACACCCACAGGGAGAATGTTATGTGAGATGGAGGCGGAGATCAGGGGCTGCTCCGATAACCAGCAACCCACCGAAAGCTTGGAGAAGGACATGGGACAGATTCTCCTCCGCAGCCTCAGAAGAAACCAACCCTGGTGACACCTCGATCTCAGCCTTCTTGTCTCCAGAACTGTGAGAGGATAACTTTTCTGTTGTCTAAGCTGCCTGGTCTCTAGGACTTTGTTACAATAGCTCTAGTTAACAAATACTTTAGAAAAAGTAAAAAGGCAAAGCAGAACTTGCATACGCAACAGGTACCATGATGCTCGTGCTTCTAGATGGTGAGAAAGGCTGTGGGCTGGATTACTCTGACACGGCTTCATAGAAAAGTTGAGCTGAATGTTTAATGTAGTGTGGGATTGGTCTGGGAAGAGAAGGGTAAAAAAGGAGAATCATATTTCCTGCCCTTCCTATTTAGTCAGCCATGGAAAGCATATTTAGGGTGGCTAGAGGATGCCAGGTACGCTGTGAGGTGATGAAGCAGTGAATTGAGTTTGGACAATGTGTCCAACGTAGCCTTTCAAAGGGAAGGAGGGTTCCAACAGAGGAAACAGCAGGAAGAAGGTGACAATTGGGAAGTGAGTCTCCTTCTCATTCAGGCAGCTTTGGTGCTTTGCCCACTGGTCATATAAGAGAATCCTGGGAGACAACCTATGAGTAGTATTTGACATCTTGGGATGTGGGAGGTAATCAGATTTCAGTGATGATAGAACACTTCCATCTCTGAGCTGGGTGTTTCCCAGAAAATTCCAAGGATGATTGGCCTCCAGCACCTCTCTCTGTGGTTAACTTGCTAAACACTCATCCCGAAGCAGCCAGTACCAACATCGCCTTCAGGTTCCCAAAAGCCAGGCATTTTTTTCGGTAGACTTTGCTCCAAGGCTCTTAATTATGAGTTTGGATCCCACCTTTGGACTTGAGGGGCTTAGATATTATCACTTGGGTGGGCAAACTATCCAGTTAAACACACACACACACACACACACACACACACACACACACATACACAGACTCAATACACACATACGCACACCCAACACACACGTGCACGCACACTTTCCGAAGATGGGTTTTCTCATTGGTGAGATGAGCTCATCTGGACTTGCCGTGAGGGTCCAACAGGTGCTGTGGCATCGTGTCTGCACCCGGAACGGGCTGGGTGGAGGTCGCCATCTCCTTCCTCCTTCCAGGCCTCCCATGGGCGGGGCCTCTGCCCTTCCCACCTCACACAGCCGCCGCATGGAACAGAGCCAGCCGCAGGGGGCCTGGAGTCCCTGCGCCTTCCTTCAGCCCCTCTTCCGAGACCTTGATAGTGAACATGCAAGGGATGCAACAGGGCCACTGCATGATGCTTTTGGTAACAGCTTTATTGAGATGTAGTTTTTACCGTACATTTCACCCATTTAAAGCCTACAATTAAACACTGTTTCGTCTATCCACAGAGTTGTGCAACCATCACCACAAAGGGTTTTAGGACATTTTTGTCACCCCCAAAGGAAACTGTGCCCCTTAGCGGTCACTCCACATTCCATGTCCCCAGCCCCTGGCACCCAGGCATCTGCGATGACTCTGTGGATGCACCTGTTCTGGACGGCTCCTGCACATGGCATCATATCATGTGTGTTTCCTTTGTCTGGCTTCTTCCCTGAGCGTCGTGTTTTCAAGGCTCATCCAGGTGGTAGCCTGTGTCAGCACTCCGTTCCTTTCTATTGCGAAATAACTACCCAGTGCTTTACGGCCCCTTTCCGCATAGGCTAGTATGACCAGTGTGCTTGGATGGATTGGGATTTGCCCAGTTTGCTGTTCCAAAAGCTAGAGAATTCCTTTTTTATTTTTTCTTCTTTGCTATAGAAACCAACTCTAAGTGATAATTAAAAGTGTGAGCTTTGAATTTAAACAGCCTAGATTCCAAGTTTGCCATGTCATTTCTTAGATGTATTATCTGGGCAACTAATAACACCTCCTTAGCTTAGTTCTCTTATCTTTATTTTATTTATTTATTTATTTAGAAACAGAATCTCACTCTGTCATCCAGGCTGGACTGCAGTGGTACAATCTAGGCTCACTGCAGCCTCCGCATCCTGGGTTCAAGCGATTCTCCTGCCTCAGTCTCCCGAATAGCTGGGATTACAGGCATGTGCCACCACTCCCGGGTAATTTTTGTATTTTTAGTAGAGACAGAGTTTCACTGTGTTGGCCAGGCTGGTCTGGAACTCCTAACCTCAGGTGATCTGCCTGCCTTGGCCTCCCAAAGTGCTGAGATTATAGGCATGAGCCACTGCACCCAGCCAGTTTTCTTAGCTTTAAAATGGGATTAACAATAAAACCAAACTTATAGGAATGTTTTTAAATTTAGTCATTTAATAAGCCGTTAAATCACATGAAACTATACCTGCTACATTTTAAACATCCTTAAAAGCTAAATATTGTATATCATATTCTGCTTTTAAATATAAATAGGTCACACAGTATATCAGCATGCACGTACAGGCATTTCACCTTAATGTTACTAAATGCTTCAATTTATTACAAACAAGTGGCCAGAAAGCTCAAGTAAACAATTTCCCCTGTATTTTTATGAAACAAAAATTGGGATTTTTACCAGTGATCTCAAAGTAGTTTAAATTCTTAGGATAGTTTCTTAGCCCTTGATGAAAGAGTCTCTTCATTGTTTTGAATGATTGGTGGAATTGTACTGCTAGGGAAGATATAGCCATTTATTTCTCACTAAACCATGACTTGTACATAGGTGAGGTGGCCCATAGGGAGCCTACATGTTTGGCCAGTCCATTCCTTATGTGGACTCATGGAAGTCCTCAGTCTACAACCAGGTGTAAAGCAATCTGTAGTCATGTGTGTCTCCCTGACGTCAGTATGCCTGGGCCATATTAAATTGCTTTTCATCACTGATAACCTTGCTTTCTATTGTTCTTTATTCTGTTGCATTTACACAAAAGCTCCGTGGTGGAGTAATTGGAGACCAGTAAGAAGGTAAGGAGACAGGATCTTGTGTATCCCGGAGGGGTTCCCCAGCCCTCCCAGCCTAGTATGGGTGTCTCCATTGCACATCCTCCCTCCACAGCCTCCCTCCCCATCAAAATTTCCAACACTTGTACTCAACCCCTGTGTCTCATCCACATTCCTCTCCATCCAAACCCACACTTAGACATTCTCAGAATTTTTCCCACTGAGGTCTAAACAACTAGTGATGATTTAAAATATTTTAACTGGGCTTGAGGGAAGGCCCATACCTTGACATGAATCTCATTTGCAGCAGGTGGCAGGATTTCAGGCAGCAGTCAGAGGAGGAAGGGTGTAGTTTAGGGACAGTGTTTTGTCCTATAGTCCTTAAACCTGCCCTGGACGTGGCTAGTTCTGACATCTTGAATAATCTTGTAGTATCTTGTTTACATGGGATAATACAAACATCATCTGGAAATAAAATGAAGGGGGAATGAGCCAAACCACTTTAGGGTAGCCACTTTTAACAGTTTTAGGGGGTCACTTCAAAAGTCTTTACAACTCAATTCTAAAATATAGAGTGCCCCATTTTCACCTCCAGGGGTCTGACACCCAGTGTCAGGTTTACAGTGTGCTACAGACCATTCATCTGGGCCCCAGTGGGCTCAGAAAACAACTTAGTGACCGGGAGATCCTCAGCCAGGTGCCTGGTCCCCTGTTGACCTCACCTGGGGTCTTGTCACTGTCCCAGCTTCCCTGGACTAGGCTTCCCCTTCCACTGTCCACTTACCAAAGAGCCACACCATTTCATCCAAAACTCTCCTCTTCCTTCTTCTTTTTTTCTCTCTTCCTTCTTCTCCTCCTTCCAGCTCCTAAAATAGAAGTTAATGTAGTTCTGGCCCAGCAGATGCTTCAGGGATCTGTGTTCTGCTCCTAAATGCTCAGACACTCATTAAAGTTATCGTAAGAGAAATGGAATTGTCGGATTCACAGTGGATGATCCCTCAGTACATCTTGAAACAATACCTTGTTAAAAAAAGAAGTGTCATATGCCTGCTGAGGGGAGCCCTGGGAACCTGTCAGTCCATCTCTGGGCAGGGAAGCTGACCAGAGAGGCAGCTGTTGACACGCAGAGAGAATGGGATGTCTGAGGACACCCTCTGCAAGCTCGTGCCCAAGAGAGGATCCCAGGGACATGCTGCTACTGAGTTTCTCCTCTAAGCAGAAGGTATAACTTCATATTCCAGGAGGACACTGAAGATGTCTAAGGGATCCTTTTCCCTTATTTTTAATAACACCATCTGCCAGTGATGGGAAAGCTCTGAGTTGCAATATTGGTCTTGTCACTTTGGGGAACAGTTTGATATTTGGGATTATAAATAACATTTTCATTTGCTCTGTTATTGTGCTCAGGTGGTGTTTGATGGCTGAGGCCAAGAATATTATTTTCTTCTCAAATATGAGGATACATACTTTTCCTGAGGTCTGAATTTTGGGTTTTGAAACAATATTAACACATATTAAAGAGGAAGAGTTATTCTGAAACCTTAACAATGCAGAAGGGGTGTACAATTTTTCTCCTTTAAAATGAAATAGAGTACAATATGAAATGATGTTAGCAATAGCTGGCTAGCGTTGATTAACTGGCTAAGTCAGAGTTGGGTTAGAGTATCTGATTTAAGTATCACAATAGTCTAACAAGTAAGAACAGCACTGCCATCCTTATCATGATTCAGGCCAGCAAACCAAGATGGCCACTGCCTCAGGGCTAGGAGGTAGCAGAGCTGGGATTTGAACCCAAGCACACTGGTTCCGGAGTCCATACTGTGAATCATTATGCTCTGTTTTTACTGGCTCCTACATGGGAATAGATTCTCTTATTATTATGCTGTAGATACCTTCAATATTTCTTTCCACATTTAAAAATATTCTCTTTTGATCCTCATGAAAATTATTTGAGATCCATAGGACAAATACTACTATCCCCATTTTACAAGTTAAAAACCCAAGGCCCAGAGACATGAATGGATTTTCCCCCAGAGACATGAACGGATTTTCCCCCAGAGACATTAATGGATTCCCCCCAGAGACATTAACGGATTTCCCCCCAGAGACATTATCGGATTTCCCCCCAGAGACATTAACGGATTTCCCCCCAGAGACATTAACGGATTCCCCCCAGAGACATTAACGGATTTCCCCCCAGAGACATTAACGGATTTCCCCCCAGAGACATTAACGGATTTTCCCCCAGAGACATTATCGGATTTCCCCCCAGAGACATTAATGGATTTCCCCCCAGAGACATTAACGGATTCCCCCCCAGAGACATTAACGGATTCCCCC
>CM052658.1:4326385-4343914 GCA_028533165.1 Leontopithecus rosalia | reverse complement strand
ACTGTTTGTGCTTCCGGGTGGCTGGGCTGGTCAAGGAAATGCATGCTGGAGGCCGAGGCAGCGTTTTGCTAGCAAGCTCCGGAAGAACGCTTGGCCTAAGCTCTTAGGGGAAAAGGAAAATGGTCAGGGCCTATCACGAGCTTCACATTCTTTCCCATGGACCATCTGCACTCCCTTAGAGAGCATCTGATTTCCCACATGGAATTGAGGTCCTGAATTTTCAAGGAAAATGGTAAAGCAACCCCCAAAATGTGTCTTTCTAGTGTCTTAGCTCTTAGCATCTTCCTTATACGGTTGACCCTTGGACAATGCGTGTTCGAACTGTCCAGTTCCACTTGTATGCGGATTTTCTTCTGTCTCTGGTACCCTTGAGACAGCAAGACTAGCCCTTCCTCTTCCTCCTCCTCATCCTTCTCATTCTGGTCAACATGAAGATGAAAAGGATAAAAATATGTGTGAGGACCCACTTCTACTTAATGAAAAATAAATACATTTTGTCTTCCTTAGGATATTCTTCATAGCATTTTCTTTCCTCTAGCTTATTATATTGTAAGATCACAGCGTATATACATAGAAAACGTGTGTTCATCAGCTGTTTATGTCATTGGTAGCTTCTCGTCAACAGTAGGCTATTAGTAGTTACATTTGGGGCAAGTCAAAAGTTATACTACAAGGACTGGGTGTGGTGGCTTATGCCTGTAATCCCAACAGTTTGGGAGGCCAAGGCAGGTAGATCATTTGAAGGCAGGAGTTTGAGACCAGCCTGGCCAACATGGTAAAATCCTGTCTCTACTAAAGATACAAAAAACAATTAGCCAGGTGTGGCTGTTCACACCTGTAATCCAAGCTACTCGGGTGGCTGAGGCAGGAGAATCACTTAAACCTGGGAGGTGGAGGTTGCTGTGAGCCAAAATCATGCCAGTGTACTCCAACCTGGGAGACAGGGTTAGACTCTGTTAAAAAAAAAAGTGATACAAGGATTTTCAACTGCTCAGAAGTTCAACACCTCAAACTTTTGCATTGTTCAAGAACTAATTGTGTATGCATTTTGTAAAATTGTTCAGAATTGTATTTATTATTTTTGTTGTAGGTTTTAAAAGGAAAGGATCAACTCTTTGTTATTTTCATCTCTGTGTTTAGCTAAGTTTATGTCCAGTGTGGTGATTCTAGTTGTATTTTAAGATACTGCCAGCATAGATTGCCTCTGTTGCCTCTTGAGAATGCCACATGGATCAAGATCAAGTAGTAGGGATGAATTAATCCACTCTTTCCTAACCGACGATCCTTGCCTGACTGTGCACACTGATTTCATCTGAATACAGTCGACAGGCCTTTCGATAAGCTCTTCCTTCTCTAATAAGAGTAGGAATAGAGGATGACCACTAAGTTCTCCATCTTCCATCCCATGCCTCAGCCTCAAGGCAAGAAAGAGTGAAATAATTGCTAGGATAGCACAAATAACTATCTCCTGTAAAATCATGAACATAGAGCACATGTTAGAGGTGTAGGAATCCTACATCCTTAATATTTAATGCCATTTCCAATAAATGTTTCCTGAATATTCCCAGTTTGATGATATAGTCTAAGCTGCAGACAGAAAGGATTTATCCTGATATTCGTATTCAGTTTTCCACCTGATTTCTTGCAGGGTTGACTCCATTTCTGCAAGTCCCGGTAATGTGCATGGTGATAATTCCAGCATTCTCTTCTCAGGATATCAACAATGACAGTTTCTTAATTGCTCTCAGTGGGTTTTATGTAGGATGGACAGTAAGGTTTGACCACTTGGTTCATTTGAAATGGGTACTATTTCCACCTTGACATGATATAATATACTGGATATTTTCATGATTTATTGGTGGCCTGAACCAAGATACTTTGGGTAAAAAGGTTGTGATTTAAGGAATTCAACCTATGAATAGCAGGCTAGCTCATTCTCAGCCATTACGTGACTTGTTGTTGGAATATTGTGAAATTCCATTGATGACAATATGGATTAAAACCTTCTTTCTTATTATGTGACTGCATACTGTTTTGCACCAATGATCGGATGCAAATATAAGCATATTACCACACAGTGGGTGATTCAATATCAATATGCTTATGTGTATGTGTGTGTGTGTGTGTGTGTGTGTGTGTGTGTGTGTGTAGAGAGAGACAAAGAGAGAGACTTTTATACACATTTGGGAAGACAAATATATTCATAATTTTGTTTTCCTTTAAAATGTACTAAATAGGAGAGGACCTTCCCGTGTTTATCCAAATTCTCAGTGTTCTTAAGGATCCGATTCTGGCAGGTCATAGTGACTCACCCCTGGTGTGGTAGTGAGCACCTGTGGTCCTGGCTATTTGGGAGACTGAGGTGGAAGAATCGCTTGAACCTATGAGACATAGGTTGCAGTGAGCTGTGATCACTCCACTGTACTCCAGCCAGGCAACAAAGTGAGAACCTGTCCCTCGCCACAAAAAAAAAAATCCACTTTGATCCCCATCTACTCCAGAATCCCTCTTTATTTGTTCTTATATTGATTAATGTATTCTTCCTCAAAATTATATTACTTTCTGACTCAATATCATGCAACCCAGTACTTATCACATCTTGAATTTTCCCCTGAAGGTAACACATGTTTAACCTATTTCCCATATTATGTTTTGAGTTAAAAAGAGATTGCTGACCGAAAAACTTTCTATGAAAACTTCAGAAAACAGCCATTTCTTCCATTTCTCTAAAACACAGCCCTGTGTCATCTCTTGCTTTTCCACCACACACACTCATTCTACTTTTCTTCCTCTGGCATTCACAGAGGGCTGAGTTTCTAGTAAATTTTAATTAAATTCTTTGCATGTGATGGTTCGGTCTCTTTTAACTTGAAGAAAGGAAGGCAGTGTGATAGAACACGGGAAGGAGCTATTGGTAGGTTCAGAAGTCACTCTGGGATTTTCAGTATTTGTGTTTCATTCCTTAGAATGCACTGTCAATTTCCTCTTTGAGATGCTCTCTGAAACAACAGAGGGACCTGTCACTTGTGCATGCCCCAGCCTGGCTCCTTTGAAATCTTATCCAATCTTGTGACCTACCATTTCTGATTTGTCTGACATTGACATGTACACACCCTGGAGCAGGCCTCTTGACTTCACTCGGGCTCTCGGAGTACCACATATATCCACAGTACTCCATAAATAACTAATAGTGTGAAGCAGAGACCAGATAGACTGATAGACTTTGTAGAATGTAAACTCTGGTAACACTGACTTTAGGAGGTGATGTGTGCATGTATATATATATTCACATAGGCTATTGTATGTTTATATATATATATATATATATATATATATATATATATCTACAAAAATATATGTGGATATATATATAATATGTGGATATATATATATATAATATATGTGGATATATATATATCCACATAGGTTAGCACATGAAAACTGACAGTGAACTTTTCCTCTAGCTCTGACAGAGTAACTGTCATTGGGCATTCCCTCCTGGCATAAACGACTGTAAAGTTGGTAAAATGTGCGTGGCAAGTCTTTTAAGGAATTAAACAACAGGCAACACAGAACTGTAATCCTTGAGAGAAAGGAAACATGGGACATGAGGCTCAGATTCCCCAGCACTCTGCCTGGGACACTTCCCTGCACATCTCCAGCAGAACTACAGCCTCACTGACCTGAGAAGGAGATTGGAGTTGTGGTCTCAGAAGCAACTGGGAGTTGGGGAGCCGAGTGCCAGAGGAGAAGCTGAGGATAAGGGTTTCTGGAAGTCTTGATGAAGACTCATTGCTGGTTCTTGGCTGAGGGCTGCCCATGTCATGGCAATAGTACACAGGACCTAGCAGTGGTCACCTTCAGCAGGATTGGCAATGAGTGAAGGCATTATTGCTGTGCACCACTGAGAGATGCTGGAGCCCCATCTCAGCCAGAATGGAGAGACTTCATTGAGCATCTCAGTTGAAACCTCAGAAAGTCCACACCATAGCAGTAAAAGCTATACCCTAGAATAAGGGCCACACCTTAGTCCATAACTAGAATAAGTTCATGTCTGTGAAAGAAAAAAACATGAAGCTCGATATGACCAAAAAGATTAATTGGCAATTTCCCTGCTGCCAAAACAAAACTCAAGGCACTTTTAAGTTAAAAAGACATTATCTAGAATCATGAAAACATTTTATCTATAGTATCCAGAATAAAATTTAAAACAATTGCTAGAGTTTCAAAGAAACATGAATGTAAGACCCATGATCAAGGATAAAAACAGTCAATAGAAATGAGCTCTGAGATTAAGATGCTCTTAATGTTGAAATTTTCAGAGAAGGATTTTAAGACATTTATTACAAATATAGCCAAGGGATTAAATGGAAGCATGTTCATAATGAGTAAACAGGGAAATTCACAGTAGAGAAATTATAACTATAAAAAATAAAATTTTAGAACTGAAAATGTCTTAAATATGTAGATGGACACAATAATAAATAAGAATGGCAGAAGAAATGCCAGCCAAATTGAACACAGGTCAAGAAAATTATTCTTCCTGAAAAGCTGAAAATTAAAAAAAATTGAATGATTGTATCTCAATGACTAGCAGAACAATATCCAAGTGGTCAAAATACGTGTAAGTTGAGTCTCAACAAGACAGAGGTGAGAAAAATTGTAAAATACTAAAACTTTTCTAAAATTTAGTGAAAAAAATAGTTATTTTTAAATTTCAAGAAACCCCAGTGGTATAAAAACAAAGAGAACCACTCCTATGCCCATGATAACCAAATTACTGAAAATCTAACACAAAGAGAAAATTGTCAAAGCAGCTAGAGAGAAAAGACACATCATATACAAGGAAACGGTTCTAATTAACAGTTGATTTCTTGTAACAAGATGCAGAATAATATTTTGCAGTGCTGGAAGAAGAAAAAAATACAACTCTATTTACCCCAAATTTTATATAAAGCAAAAATATCCTCTACTGTGGGCAAAATAGAGATGTTTTCAGATAAGTGAAAAACAATAAAATTTAGAGTTAGCAGACCGATACTGCAAGACAGTAAAAAGAAGCTTTCAGAGGAAAGAAAATGAAACCAGAAAATTATAATTACAGGATGACGTGAAGGATAGCAAAAATAGTAAATATGCTAATAATTGGAAAATCTATGTTTGCTTGTTTCTTAATTGTTTTGAATATACCTGACTCTAAAATGTATGACAATAACAAAATAGAGGATACAGGGCTAACTGAAATTAAACTGTTATAAATGTTTTAAGTTTATGTAAATTGATATAATATTAACTGTATATAAACTATGAGTAGATAGGATGCATGTTATAATCCCTAGAAGAACAAATTAAAAGATAATGCAAAGAGGTATCTCTAAAAGCCTAACAAAGGAATTGAAAGTCGAATGCTAAAATTCTTAGATTATTCCCAAAGAAAATGGAACAAGAGGAATAGCGATTAAATAGGACACATGGAAATATACAAGTATAGGAAACTTTAAACTTTTTAATAATTTCACTAGATGCAAATTAATTAAACATCCCCAATGAGTAAAGATAATCAGTTTAGAGGTAAAAATTCAAGACATAACTGTATATCTAAAGGGACTCACTTTTTAATTTTTATTTATTTATTCTTTTTTGAGATAGAGTCTCACTCTGTCACCCAGCCTGGAGTACAATGGCATAATCTTGGCTCACGGCAACCTCTGCCTCCCAGGTTCAAGTGATTCTCCTGCCTCAGCCTCCTGAGTATCTGGGTTTGCAGGCATGCGCCACCACACCTGGCTAATTTTTTGAATCTTTTGATAGAGATGAGGTTTCGACATGTTGGCCAGGCTGTTCTTGAACTCCTGACCTCAAGTGATCCTCCCACCTTGGCCTCCCAGAGTGCTAGGATTACAGATGTGAGCCACCACACTCAACCTACAAGGGACTCACTTTAAATACAGAGACACAGATAGGTTGAAAAGGAAAGAATAGTAAAAGAAAAACCATAAAACAGTAAGCATAAAAAAGCTATGTCTATGTTGATATCAGGAAATGTAGACTTAAAGATAAGGAATATTGTCAGAGGAAAACAGAGATATCTGATAATAATAAAATGGTTGGCCAGGCACGGTGGCTCATGCCTGTAATCCCAGCACTTTGGGAGGCCGAGGCGGGTGGATCATGAGGTCAAGAGATCAAGACCATCTTGGTCAACATGGTGAAACCCCATCTCTACTAAAAATACAAAAAATTAGCTGGGCATGGTGGCGCGTGCCTGTAATCCCTGCTACTCAGGAGGCTGAGGCAGGAGAATTGCCTGAACCCAGGAGGCAGAGGTTGCACTGAGCCGAGATCGCGCCATTGCACTCCAGCCTGGGTAACAAGAGCGAAACTCTGTCTCAATAATAATAATAATAATAATAAAATGGTTAACTTATTAGAAAGATATAAAAGTGAAAACATGTATATGTACAGTAGCTGAGCTTTGAAATACATGAAGTAAAAAATTGACAGAACTAGATGAATTCACAGATATTTGGAGATTTTAACATCTCACTCAGTAACTGTTAGAACAATTGGACATAATTTCAGTAAGTATTCAGAATATTTAAAGTACATAGTCATCTTGACTTAGTTGACATTTACAGATTATTCCAACAATTGCAGAATATATATATTTTAAAGTGCAAGTAGAACTCACATTATGTTGATACAATATAACAACAGCACAATATTGAGTCTTAAAGATTATGTCCTTTAACCACGAGAAAATTAAATTAGAAATTCAAAACAATAAGATATTTAGAAAAAGCACAAAATGTTTAGAAAATAAACAATACTCTCTTGACCCATGGGTCAAAGAAAATACAGGGGTAAGTTAATATATATATTAAGCTAAATTGTAATAAAAGAACAATATATCAAGGCTTTCTGAATACAGCTAAAGTAGTGCTTGTTGAGAAATTTATAGCTTTCATTGTTTAAATAGGGAAAAAAAAGATAAAGTCAGTTGTTTAAATTTTTTCTTCAAGAAGTTAGAAAAAGAAATCCAAAACAAACCTCTAGAAAGCAGAGAGAAGAAAATGTGAAAGAAAAAATTAAAATAGAAAACTGACAAATAATGGTGACAATTTACATAAATGAGAACAATCAATATTGTCAAGATATCAGTTCTCATGAAATTGATTTCTGGGTTTAATACAAGGTCAATGAAAATTCAAACAAGGAGGTAGACATTGACAAGCAGATTCTAAAATTTGCTTAGGAATTCAATGGTCCTAGAATAGCTAAAACAGTCTTGAAAAAATTTCAAGGACTTCCACAACCTGTTTTCAAGATTTACTCTAAAGTTATAGCAATAAAGTGTAGTATTAGCATAAGAAAAGACAAATAATCAATGGAACTCATTTCTGAAGAGTCAGAATTAGACATGCACATATACAACCATTGATTTTTGATAAAGTAGGAACGCCTAGATGAAATTATGGAGAAAAATCTACTTTAACCTCTACCTCACAATAATTAATTTTAGATGGATCATAGATCCAAATATAAAAGTTGAAACTACGAAGCATGTGGAAGATTGGAAAATGCTACAACTTTTGGGCTTATAAAGACTTCTCAGTTAGAACCCAAAAAGTTTCTACCAAAAAAAATTGATCGGTTGGACTTTATCAAAATTAAAATTTCTGCTTATCAAAAGACATTACTAGAATGAATCATCAAGGGCCAGGCGTGGTGGTTCACTCCTGTAATCCCAGCATTTGGGAGGTGGAGGTCGGCAGATCGTTTGAGGTCAGACTTTGAGATATCCTGACCAACATGGTAAAACCTCATCTCTACTAAAAATACAAAAATCAGCTGGGCATGGTGGCTCACGCCTGTAATCCCAGCAGTTGGGAGGCTGAGGTTGGCAGATCATTTAAGGTCAAAGTTTGAGTACCCACCTGACCAACATGGCAAAACCCCATCTCTACTAAAAATACAAAAATCAGCAGGGTATGGTGGCTCATGCCTGTAATTCCAGCACTTTGGAAGGCCAAAGCAGGTGAATCACTTGAGGTCAGGAGTCTGAGACCAACCTGGCCAAGACGGTGAAACCCTGTCTCTACTAAAAATACAAAACCTAGCCAGATGTGGTGGCATGCACCTGTTTAATTCCAGTACTCAGGAGGCTGTGGCAGGAGAATCACTTGAACCAAGGAGGCAGAGGTTGCAGTGAGCTGAGATTGTGCCATTACACTCCAGCCTGGGCAACAGAGGGACACTTCGTCTCAAAAAAAAAAAAAAACATTGAATTATACATTTAAGATCTGCTCATTTCACCGTATGTAAATTTTATCTTGAGGAAAGAAAAAGGGGACATGTCTTAGCATGTGCCTCTTCTCTTTAAGCCTATTAATTATAAAACTGGGTTACCCAGATCCTAGAATATAGCTATGAATAAGGTAGCAGTAAGAACCATAGATAAGAATCTGGGGACCTCCGGGTGTTGAAAACTCATGGTGGGGCTGACAGTGATCACAATCTGCTTTTTTGTTACCATTTAAGATTATGACATAAAGCCCTCGTGTTCATCAGGAAACTCAGGGGACCGAGGGGTGAATAGCTTAGTAAAAATGCAGCTTTCTCTTTCAACATGCTAGCAGGAGGTCATTTTCTGCTTTTGTGCGTCAAAGACAAGCATCCTATCTTTTGTTTTAGAAATCAAATCTAACTTTCTTTAGGAAAGGAGTTTTAATTTTATGGAGAATGAAAAATATCAATTAACCTATTAATTAACCCAGAGAAACTATTAGCCTGGGAGATAACAAAACTGCTTTTGAAAAGATTATCTGACAACTTCACAAATAATTACTTCTGCAAATATCCAGTGTTCTGTCTTTCTCTCAAAGATACTTGAGCAAATTTAAGTATCAAAGAATCCTGATTCTTTCATGAGTATTTCCTTCAGCTTTTATAAAAATCGTGCTTCAGTGTTTCAGAGATTTTGTTTTGTGCTTGTCTTGGCGGTGGGGAGGAGGGGAGCTTTTCTGTGATTCCAGGTAAAAGTATGCTGCTCACAGCCCCTGTGGGTCATGGCTTTTGAGAATGTGCAGAATGTCGTGGGACCTGTCCCCAGTTGCCTTCCCATAAGACTACACACATATTGGAAATTGGTTTATAACGTCGGGAAGCATCCACACAGAGAGACCATGGGTCACTCAGCAAGGCTAGTTTACCTCCTGCAGGAAGGGTGCAACTCACCAGCAGTCTTGCCACAGGAGCACTCCCGAACAAAGGAGACAGGGACATTTATAACTTTCATAACCTTATGCAGTCACCCTACTACTGTGTCCAGTTTCCATTGGCCGGAATGGGACCACGCCTTCTATGCTTGACCCGATTGGCTAAAAACTTGGTCATTTTCTAAAGAGGTAAAGGCAGAGGAGGACAAAAGAAAAGGGGAAGTAACTTGAGGAACCCTTAGAGAAGTGATAACCTTTCCCAATAAGGAAGGAGAATAAGCTGTGACCTAAGCTTGCCTGGGCTTGTCCAGGCGTGTCAGGGCAAATATCTAGATTAAAGTGTAAGAACCAAGAACACGGGATGCACTTACTACTTTCTTATGACAAACAGCTACTTATTAGCAAAAGCTTTAAAGTAAATTAACCTTGGAAGAAACTATTTTTTATTCGTAATGAACTAAGAGGAAAGCTTTGAAGAGGAATCTTTTATTTATACTTCCTACACACATGCACACAATCTTGCATATGATTGCAGAAGCTTGGCGAGCTGCTAGAATTTTGCCTCAGATCCTCTGGAGTCTGCATGGTGGAGTCTGCATCAGCAGCCTTGGTTCTCATTTTTTCATGCCATCTCCTCTAATGGAAACATGCGTGGTCTGCACGTTGACACCTGCAGCGTGGGCATGCATTTGGGAGGGCATGTGGGTGCGTGTCCTGGGCTGGATAGTGGTGTGCATTGTCCAGAGAGTTTACCTCAGAAGCCTTTGACAAAGGCACAGTCAGCTTCATTTTCTGCCTGGGAATTCAAGTAGGAGACAAATGAATTTCCTTCCTTTTTCTGATCCTCTGTGGGAACTATAGAAAAACGGGTGTTTCTACCTAGTTAGAAAGAAATGCCTTTCCCAAAGATGAATTCAGACAGCTTTATTTAATGGAAAAAATGTCTGTCTGTTTCTAAATGCATTCTTCCCTGGTGGCTCATACCTGGCAAAGAGAAACATTAGTCTCTCGACTGAACGAAGTCCCCGTCAAGACAAAGGAAAGAAGGGAGAAAACAGAAGATCCAGGATTGAAGGCACCGTGCTGGAGGCGGGGTGCATCCTGAGGGCGGTTGTAACCTGGAGGCACACAGGCTAGTCCATCGGTTCCAACATTCCAGAGCTTGAATGCGTAGAGAACAGCATCTAGGGGTTTTGAGACGCAATGTGGGCAGTGCTGAGATTCAAAAGGGCCGTCCGTGTTCCCAAAGACAAGCTCCAGCCAAGCGAGTGCACTTCCAGAAATTATGGGACCTGTCTGAGCCCCAGTTTCTTCATTTGCGGATGGGAATAATCACACCAGGTGTTTTGCAGAGCAAATGAGAAGATCTTCACCAGAGTCTGGCTGACTGCAGGAATGCTATTATTTGTGAGTTGCTCTTCCCTTAATGATCAAGAATAATTAGAGAGAGTCTTATAGCAGCTTGGGAGAAACTTGTCAAAGAAAGTAGTGTATCTGCCCAAATCAGCATTAGGATATTTCATGAGAGCTACTTATTCCAGAGGAAAAGCTACAGATGGCTTGGAAGATGACGAACTTTGGCAAATGCTGTGCCCCGAGAATGATGGAAAAACAGATATGGGAGAAACGAGCAAAGTCATGGAGCCATTAATGAACTGACCACCTAAAAGGCAGAGTCAGCAAGGCTGTGCAGGTCTCCCAGGGTGATAAGATACTGTATTAGTCAGAGTTCTCTAGAGGGACAGAAGATACATGTTTATACAAAAGGGAGTTTATTAAGGAGATTTGACTCACACGATCACAAGGTAAAGTCCCATGATAGGCCTTCTGCAAGATGAGGAACAAGGAAGCCAGTAGCGGCTCAGTCCGAGTTCCAAAACCTCGAAAGTAGGGAAGCCGATAGTGTAGCCTTCGGTCTGTGGCTGAAGGCCCGAGAGCCGCTGGCGTAAGTCTGAGTTCAAAAGCCAAAGAACTGGGAGTCTGATGTTTGAAGGCAGGAAGCATGCAGCATGGGAGAAAGATGAAGGCTGGAAGACTCAGAGAGTTGGCCTCTCCCACCTTCTTCTGCCTGCTTTATTCTAGCTGCGCTGGCAGTTGATTACATCCAATGGTGCCTACACTGAGAGTGGGTCTGCCTCTCCCAGTCCATTGACTCAAATGTTAATTTCCTTTGGCAACACGCTCACACACACACCCAGGAACAATACTTTGCATCCTTCATTCCCATCAAGCTGACAGTTAGTATTAGCCATCACAGATGGTGATAGTGTGGTTCAAATAAGAACAAGAACACCTTGTGAAATAACAGACGTATAAGCCAAGGCTTGCAGTGTGCAGTCTAGCCCTGGCCTTTCATGGTAGAGAGACTCATTCTTGGGTAAAAATGAAGATACTCAATTAATGCATCCTATTGGTGATTCTATAACAGGGTGAGCACATTTATTTATTTTAGCTAAATTGATAATCAAGGCCTCACAATGTCATGTGTGTGTGTGTGTGTGTGTGTGTGTGTGTGTATGTCTGTGTGTGGTGGTGGTGGGGGTGGGGGTGGGAGTTGAGACGAAATGGAGGAATATTTGAGATAAAGCTAATCTTTTGTTACATTCCTTCTGTTGAATGGTGAACCAAGGTTGGAGACAGAAGGCAGCCTGGGAGCTGCCTTCCCAGGCAAGGCAGGCATTTGGTCACTCACATTGTTTAGATTTGCCAGCTATGATATGAACACAAAGCAGACTGACCCTTAGTCAGGTCTATGACTGTTTGAATTCTCTGTAGATAATGTACTGTCTTATTTCCTGCCCCAAGGAAGACTGATCGCACCATGAACCCTGTTTTACCTCCACCCCACACTGCCCCTGGGAACAGCATATGAAAAAATGTCATTGTCAATTCCTGATCCATTATGGCTGTGTCATCAAAACAGGAGATTTATTGGGATGTATGGATTATGGCAGCTTGAAAAACAGAAACTACACGGGAGACTTAGATTTATGCTTGGAGAGTGTCCAAATAAGTTGGAAAGGTAAGACTAACAAACCTAGAATAAAAGTGAATGGTCTTTGCCAATTTCACTGCCCCATGGACAGACTCAACTGCCACTGCTGTCAAAATTGTTCTTGAGATCCATCTGTCCCTAGGCATAGCCATAAAATCCTTCACTCATGGGAAGAGGCTACGTGGCAGCCCATTTAAAAGCTTTCCTTGTTCTGTAAGGGAAGTCTAGTCTTCCATAACCAAAACAAAAATTTAAAAATCTCTACTAAGAAGACAGGTTGGAAGATAATGGGAGGAAAAGTGGGTAAACACGGTAAGAAGGGGCTGCCTGGAAGGAAAATAATCTTAAACATTCTGTGCAAAGTGAACCCATGTATATACAATTGATTCCAAGGCTGGAGGGAGTGAATGACAGAGCGATCACGTCATTGTCTGAGGAACCATTCTCTGCCAAGAAAAAAGGCAATAGTCTCATATTCTTCTCTAGAGTAGTAGACTGTGAAAGGAAAAGCGGGCAGCAAGTCAGCTTCCCTTAGACAGGTTGTTGGGGGGCGGGATACGTGTTAATGAGTCACTTCACACCATTCCTGGTTGGTACCTGGAGCAGGCTGGAATAAGCAAAAGTGAATGCAGGTGTTACAGGTGTGTGAGTGTGTGGGGTGTGGGGTTGGTCCTTCCCCACCTGCGGGGAAAGCCTGGAAAGAAAGCCCTTGAAGCAAGCCCTTGAAGCAAGAAGGTAACTCAAATAATGCTTGGTGCGTCCTGCCTACACACTAACCTTATGTATCAGTATTTTTTTTTTTGAGACAGAGTTTCACTCTTGTTACCCAGGCTGGAGTACAATGGCGCGATCTCGGCTCACCGCAACCTCCACCTCCTGGGTTCAGGCAATTCTCCTGCCTCAGCCTCCCGAGTAGCTGGGATTACAGGCACACACCACCATGCCCAGCTAATTTTTTGTATCTTTAGTAGAGACGGGGTTTTACCATGTTGACCAGGATGGTCTCGATCTCTTGACCTCATGATCCACCCTCCTCGGCCTCCCAAAGTGCTGGGATTACAGGCATGAGCCACCGCGCCCGGCCAGCCAGATCATATTAACCACATTTATTTATCACAGCAGTTATTATTATCCCTGTTCTATAGAGGAAGAAATGGGGGAGTAGAGTGCTTAACGAGCTGCCCAGGATAATAGAGGTTTTCCCAGTCTATCCATGTGCCATCACGGCCATAGCTTTGCCCTTATTTCGCTTGAAGTTGAAGATTTCTTTAGTATTGTTGTTTGCTTTTTGTTGTGTTACAAAGCCGAATCTAAAGAATCTCATTGTAATAACATGCATAGTTGGTGCAATTAGAAGTAGGTTTACTTTATTTATTTATCTATAGATTTAGTTTGCAATTTTAAATCCATGAAGTGACAGAACGTGCCACAGCCCATCACAAATTTTGATGGAAAACCCTGTGGCTGTTCTGAGTTTCTAAGAAAAATCCAAGCGAGTAAGCAGGTGTTCAATCAGACACACAATCTTAATTACATCAGCTGCCTCCCTTGGCCATTTTGTGTATGTGGCGGGGTGGGCCGTGGGCTGGTTCTTAATGTAATGAGTGATTTCACCAAGGAGGGAGACAGGGCTTGACTTGATGTGTGTTGGTACCCAGCGGATGACGAGAAGACTTAAGAACAGGGAGGTTAGGGGAAATTGTCACATTTTCACTGGGTTAGGAATTGTAAAACAAAAGCACGAGCTTCAATGAGAGAAAAACATACATGACATATTTTAATGATCATGAGAGCAAGAGAGCGTCTGGAGTGAGGTTCAATGGCAAGATTCAAAGGTAGGACAATGAGCGTGTTGAAAGCCAAGGAGAGGAATAAGTGTAGGAGGAATGCATTATTCGGGAAAAGGAAACGGTTAATTGCCAAACTAAAGAAAAGGAGAGTAATGAAGAGAACCGCATGGGCAAGAAAAGAAAGATGTAGAAAATTCTGGATGATATTAACAAATGAATTAAGGCATGCGCCAGCAGTTTATAAAGGCATGCGCCAGCAGTTTGATTAGGGCAGCTAGTCCGCTCAGCTGGAGAGTTACAGGGGTTGTGGGAGGCACAGGTGGCCTTGGTGGAAGGGTCTGAGGTCCAGGGAACTGCTTCCCTCCACGTCAAGAAAGAAGAACTGAAGGTCACCTTCTGGAAATGGAGATCCACTTTCCTAGGGCATGGTGAAATGTTAAAAGGTTTTATGTTATGCCAGAGAGGATAGTTAGACAATTAGAGTTATTTGAAGGTTGACAAGGCAGCAGGCTTAGAGGAATTACACCCTGGCCATGTGGAGAGGAAGCGCCAGTGGAGAGGCTGAGCCACTCCCAGCACTGGGGGGAAGGAGGCAGCGCCTCTGAGTTCTGCCATGCAGGTGCAGGGATGGCAGAGCATACCTGGAAGCCAGGAGGGAGGAGGTGTTACCCTTGAACCAGGCAGACGTCGGGGAGGCCCAGGTGTCTCCTCTCTGCCCTCCTCCTGCCCTGTGGGAAGAGCACAGGCCCCCTCTGCCTTTTTATTTCCTTTTGTCTTCAGCCTGCCCTTCCTGACTAGTACATGGTTGGCCAGTCCTGTCATAGAATAGAAACTAAATGTTTCCAGAATTTTTATGCCACAGCACTTGAATGAATATTTGTTGTTTCACGATGCTTTTACACTTAGAAGACAATGCTACATAGTAAACACTTAAATGACATGAAAAATTGATTGCCAAATGACTTAGAAGACCTGGTTACTATGTCCAATAACTGCTGGGTGTTTTAGTTTACTCACCCCTCTTAACTTCTCCATGTTTCAACATCTATAAAATAAAAAGAGTAATATCTGCGCTTTTCACAAGTTTTCCTAAGGACCGCATGAGATAAATATATGAAAACACTATGAAAAGCGCAAAATGCTTTATAACCTATAGCATTATTTTTGGTAGAATGGAGCAAAACAGTAATCGTGTCTGAAATCTGAGACTGGATAGAGGGAAGATATATTCTGCTGTAGTCTCTAACATGGTTTGATTAAAGTCTGACTACAAGAGGAAAAATCACTTCCTCATGAATTATGAGGCCCAATTTATGGAATAAATTATTGGATTGGCTTTTAAAAAAGTCCAGTAGCAGCTATAATTTATCTTGATTAGTAGAAAGGTTCCATAAACTATAGTGTGCAAAATATCGATCCGTTTAGTAAGCATGCTGTGCAGGGTCCCCCGCAGAAGGCAGTCACCCCGGCTCTGCAGAGGGCAGCACAGTGGCCCACCGCCTCTCATCACAGCTGCGGAACAAAACGGGAACTGGATGTTGTAGTGGAAAACTATCAGTTGGCATGACGGGCGCAGAGAAACGAAGTGTGGCATTTGAAAACACATTTCTTCCAAATACCTTTAAAGATCTCTGAACCAGAACTCACCCACCTATGTGTCACCTCCAAATTATAAGCAGAATATAATCTCAGCCTATGATCTCAGCACTTTGGGAGGCTGAGGCAGGTGGATCACGAGGTCAAGAGATCGAGACCATCCTGGTCAACATGGTGAAACCCCGTCTCTACTCAAAATACAAAAATTAGCTGGGCATGGTGGTGTGTGCCTGTAATCCCAGCTACTCAGGAGGCTGAGGCAGGAGAATTGCTTGAACCTAAGAGGCGGAGGTTGCAGTGAGCCGAGATCATGCCATTACACTCCAGTCTGGGTTACAACAGTGAAACTCTGTCTCAAAAAAAAAAAAAAAAGAATTTGGTTTGTTTCCCAGTGGCTCTGCCTTCTTTGCTCTTAAATGTCTTTTCCATGTTCTCAGACCATAACCAAATAGCAAAGAAAGCAGCTGTGATGCTACCGCACTGTGGTAAGTCCCCTTTCGGAATCCTCGTTATGGGAAGGAGAGAAACTTGGAATCCCGGTTCTCCATAGGTTGTTCTTGATGAGCACTTGCTAAGCCCAAGGCCTTCATTTAAGGTAGCAAGGTTTTGTGCATTTCAAACGTCAGCCTGAGATTCTGTTAAGATACTAGGAAGTGTTCCAGATGGGAATCGCCACTGTATTTCCTTTCAGCCTCACTTTAGAGAGGTCAAGTGCATCTAGAATGCCAGGCTTTAGAGTGAGAGCATGAAATACCCCCTTGGGTTCTTTTTTTTTTTTTTTTTTGAGACAATGTGTCACTCTGTTGCCCAGTTTGGAAAACAGGGATGTGATCATAGCTCACTGCAGCCTCAAACTTCTGGGCTCAAACGATCCTCCCACCTCAGTCTCCTGAATAGCTATGACTAAAGCATGTGCTACTATGCCCAGTTACATTTTTTTTAAACATTTTTGTTTGTAGAGATGAGGCCTCGCTATGTTGCCCAGGCTTGTCTTGAGCTCCTGGCCTCAAGGGATCCTCCTGCCCGGGTTCTTTAGCAGAATTCCTGAGCCAATTCCCACCTGTCGTAATGAATGATTTGCTCTCCTCTCTAACCACACTCTCCTCATCAGCATTTTCCCACCTGCCCTCTGGTGACGTGGATTCACTTGTCCTGTGAAGGCAGGTCTCCCATTTAGAATACTCAAATTTGCCCTGGGGCAGTGGCTCATACCTGTAATCCTGGCACTTTGGGAGGCTGAGGCAGGTAGATTACCTGAGGTCAGGAGTTTGAGACCAGCCTGGACAACATGACAAAACTCCGCCTCTACTAAAAATATTTTAAAAATAGCAGGTTTGGTGGTGTGTACTTGTAATCCTAGCTACTTGGGAGGCTGAGGCAGGAGAATCATCCGAACCTGGGAGATGGAAGTTGCAGTGAGCCAAGACAGCCCCACAGCATTCTAGCCTGGGAAAGAAGAATAAAAACTCCATCTCGAAACTAGATAGATAGATAGGAAGGATACTCAAATTCAACTCCAAACCCCAATGAGGAAGGTCATCAAATAAGACAGAAGGTGATGATCCCCACTATTTGAGTAAGACAGCCACACATGGACAAATGGCTTGTTCAATTCAGTGGAGTAAATGGCATGGCCTCATGCCCTTGTTTGGCTGCTGTTGGTTAGAAGAGGTCCTTGGCATCAGCCAGATCCATTTGTTTTCTTGAATCTTAGCTTGTCCTTTCCTTTATCCCTAAATATCAAAGGGCAAACCACTTGACACCATTTCTAGCTGTCATTTCCTAATGCAGTAGTTTTAAAGTCTGAGAAGCCAAAAGCACCACTAGAAATGACATATATTGTGGGGCAACAAATGGAACTTAAAGAAAGTGAGCATGAGGAGGAGAGGAGGGGAGGGGAGGGGAGGGGAGGGGAGGGGAGAAGACAGGG
>CM052658.1:4308989-4326285 GCA_028533165.1 Leontopithecus rosalia | reverse complement strand
AAGAGGGGGAAGGGAGAGGAGAGGAGGGAAGAGGAGAAGAGGGGAGGGGAGGGGAGAGGGGAAGGTATAGAAGGGGAGGAGAGGACAGTTGAGGGGAGAGGAAAGAAGGAGAGGGGAGAAGAGGAGAAGGGAGGGGGGAGAGGAGGATAAATTGTAGCCATGTGCCTCGGCAGTTTTCACACGTATCCAAGTGGCTCTTCCAGCTTCTAAGTCCATTCAGATTGTGTTTTAGTGAAATGCAGTAAAACAGTTAGATGTTAAATTGCTTTAATAAGTTTCTTGTTTTATCCCTGTAACAATTCAGTTTCTGGCTTTGTCATACCTGTTTGAGAGACGAATAAACGAGACTCGGTGAGATTTATGCTCCCCACCAAAAATCACAGAGCAAATTCATCACAGAACCTGAGCAGTAATTGAGACCCAGTGGAAGGAGAGCAGACCAGGGAGGCTGACTTTGTCATAGGAATGTGTGCGTTTTACCTATGAGTTCAAGGGGTTTTGCTGTGTTTTATCATGCTCCACAAGAAATAGCAAAAGCCACAAATAAATGGTATAGGACAGTGCAAATGAATAGGATCATACCCAAGAATATTTTAACAAAACAAGTAAACAATCAATAAAAAAGTATCTGGGAGTGCTGGCTCCCTCACAGCCCCTGGAACGGGGGTGCATAGTTAAGAAAGATAGAGTTCTGCTGTAAGAAAACATGTGCATTCCTTAAAATCTACTACATTATCCAAAATCACACAAAAACACAGGAGTTGTGAGGGAAATGGGGATATGGACACAATATTTAAATATGTTGCCAGTGAGCAATAAGAGCCAGGAGCATAGTAAAAATTGGTATCATAGTTATGCACAAGTTATATGGTTAAGAGCTTCATTAGTACCTCAAGGTACATGGTACTTTATGTTGAAAAAGCCCTGGAGTTCACTTGCAGGAGGAGTGAGGGCTCAAAAGGCTGTAGTTTGAGTGCTTGGGAAGAGGTAGAAACAGAGGCTTTGAAATCAGAAGGAAGGAACAGCAAGACATGGTTGCGTGTGGCCTGTCACACACAGAGAGCCCAGGCAGTGGCTTTTTTTTTGAGACGGAGTTTCGCTCATGTTACCCAGGCTGGAGTGCAATGGCGCGATCTCGGCTCACCGCAACCTCCGCCTCCTGGGTTCAGGCAATTCTCCTGCCTCAGCCTCCCGAGTAGCTGGGATTACAGGCATGCGCCACCGTGCCCAGCTAATTTTTTGTATCTTTAGTAAAGACGGGGTTTCACCATGTTGACCAGGATGGTCTCGATATCTTGACCTCGTGATCCACCCGCCTCGGCCTCCCAAAGTGCTGGGATTACAGGTTTCAGCCACCGCGCCGCAAACTCAATTCTTTGGCGGCAAGTGGTTTTTCTGCATTCACTTAGAGCTTTTCCCAGACCAAATCACACATAAGCAAAGAGGAAATCAACCCGATGCTCACATTGTCTATCAATTACATTGAAACAAAGTCACATTTTCAAAGCAAGCCTTTTTTTCTTTCTTTTTTTTTTGAGACGGAGTTTCGCTCTTGTTACCCAGGCTGGAGTGCAATGGCGCGATCTCGGCTCACCTCAACCTCCGCCTCCTGGGTTCAGGCAATTCTCCTGCCTCAGCCTCCTGAGTAGCTGGGATTACAGGCATGCACCACTGTGCCCAGCTAATTTTTTGTAATTTTAGTAGAGACGGGGTTTCCCCATGTTGACCAGGATGGTCTCGATCTCTTGATCTCGTGATCCACCCGCCTCGGACTCCCAAAGTGCTGGGATTACAAAAGCAAGCCTTTTAACAGAGGTGATTGCACGAGGTCCTCCCTCTAAGGAGCTTTCAGTCTCCTTCGGAATAACAGATGGGCAAACAGGAAATACTAGGTTCCTAAGTGCCAAACTAATATGCAGGTGTTTTGGAAAGGGAGGGGTCACTGGGGCAGTCAAAGAAGTTTTCTTGCACGAGGCAATTCCAGAAGAAATGACCTAAGTCAAGTCAGAGAAGTGACGTTAAGTGTGATGGGAGAAAAGAGGAAGAGGTAGGGGATAGAGGGAACACTTGCTCAAGGGTGAGTGAGAAACAGGTTTGAGCAGAAGCTGGGCTGTCCGTGATAAACACTGAGGAATGTCACCATAAAGGAGGTGCCTTTAAATGTTTAGGTATAAATCAAGTCTGATTTATACCTATGTATCTAGTCAGACTGAGGGAATGAATATTTCACAGAATTGCTGTCATCATTCTGTATCTTGCAGTCCATTCTGTTCATTTCTCATTCAACAATATTTATTGAGTTTCCGCTGTGTGCCAAACACATTCACAGCTGTGGATTCAGCTGCAAACACAAAGGGTGAAGCATCTACCGTAAGGAGTGGACATCCTAGCAGAGGAGACATGTGGCCACCTGCTAAAGATGGGCACCCAGTGAACTCAAGAAGCAGCCAGGGCTGGGTGCATGAGGCAGAATCAGGCGGCAGGGAAAGATGAGATATGGAAGAAGGCGTCTGTCTCAGAGAGGGTGGCCGGAGAAGTCCCTCTAAGCAATCATCATCTGAATCATGAGGTGCCCGAAAGGAATGGGAGTCCGTCTTGAAAAATTGGTCCCAGGCAGAGGAAGCAATGGATGGAAAGATGTGAGATGTGGAGAGGCAGCCACAAGTCTGTGTGGGTGGGGTGGGTGGGAGTGGCAGGAGAGGGGTGGCCTGCAGTCCATGGGGAGGAGGTTGGGCTTTATCCTCAGCTCCATGGAAAGCTGCTAGGTCACGTTGACCAGCAGTGTGTTGTGATCTGATTCACTTTTCAAAAAATTTTTATTTCTATAGGTCATTAGGGAGCAGGTGGTGTTTGGTTACACAGATACGTTCTTGAGTGGTTATTTGTGGGATTTTGGTGCACTCATCAGCTAAGCAGTATACACTGCACTCAATTTATAGTCTTTTATCCCTCACCCCGTTCCAGCCTTTCCCCCTGGGTCCCCAAAGTCCATTGTGTCATTCTTATGCCTTTGCATCCTCATAGCTTAGCTCCCACTTATGAGTGAGAACATGTGATGTTTGGTTTTCCATTCCTGAGTTACTTCACTTAGAATAATAGTCTCCAGTCTCATCCAGGTTGCTGCAAATGCCATTAATTCTTTCCTTTTTAAGGCTGTGTTATTCTGTCATATAATACAGCACAGTTTATCCACTCGTCGACTGATGAACATTTGGGTTGGTTCCAATTTTTGCAATTGCAAATTGTGCTGCTATAAACATGCATGTATAAGTATCTTTTTCATATAATGACTTATTTTCCTCTTGGTAAATACTCAGTAGTGGGATTGATAGATCCAATGGTAGTTCTTTTAGTTTTTTAAGGGATCTCCATACTGTTTTCCATAGTGGCCATAGTAGTTTACATTCCCACCAGCAGTGTAGAGGTGTTCACCTGTATCTGGCATTTCTCCCCTCATTATCCCTCCCCACTCCCCGCTGTCCCTCCGCTAGTCCCTCCCAACTGACCACAGTGTGTGATGCTCCCCTCCCTGTCCACGTGTTCTAATTGTTCAACACCCGCCTAAGAGAGAGAACATGCGGTTAAACTCCTGCTGTTTAAGCCACTCAGTTTGTGGAAAGAGGGAACTCAAGGGCTTTATTTTAAAAATGTTAAAAAGTGTCAAGTGACGCTCAAAAGAAAAACCAAAAAGACTATAGGTTAAGCTTACATGACAGACCCAATGGCAGCAAATCATTTTGCTGGGGGAAAAATGTTTTTTATAGGCAATAATGCAGCTTTCCTGATTTGGCACCAAATCTGTTTTAGTAATTTGCTTGTGTTCCTGCTGAGGGTAGCTTCTCAAGATTTCCCTATGGTTTAACTGTATTTTTCACCCACAGACACTGGCTAAGGTCAGTGGAGCAAAGAGATATAGTGGCTTATACAAGTTCCCCATTTATTAGGTTACAACAGTGGGGGAAATTTCCCCTTCGTCCAGTCCACGAGTATGCTCACCAATGTAAAGGAACTACAGCTCAGAATTATAGTGTTATTTACTCCATGATACTTCAGTTCAACAAAATCTCTGTTTCCAATGTGAGAAGTAATTGGGCGAACACAGGGACTTGCTTAAGGAAAATAACCATGATATTGATAACCAGTGGAAACCTACCCCACTCTCTCTCTAGCAATGATTGCTGATTACAGGAGAAAGCAGATTGGGAAAACAAAGGGAAAGATTCAACAGAAACTGTAATGTGATACAGGTTCGTCTCCTGACAGGAGCAGAGAAAATCAGCTCAGGAGTGAATTGGGATGTTTCTTCTCTTGCCAGGACGAATTCGTCACTTTCAAGATCAAGTTTAGGAAGCTGATTAGATCTGGTTGGCTTCTGTTTATATATGAGCGCTTTTTAATTCCATAGTCATTTAGAAGAAAAATCTGAGTAATCATCACCTCAATGACAGAAGCTAGATCATCAACCTCCCACAAGCTTGAAGCTTTAGAATATTGGATGAGAGAAATCGATCCTGAGATGTGAGATCCCACAATATTTTCACTAATAGGTTTCCATGAGAAGAATTTTCATTCCTTCTTGCCTACACACCTATTTCTGCACTTCCTTCTACAATATCTCTTTTGAGCCAGCCTCAGACCAAATCTAATGCATTCCAAACAGTCTTCTGTTACGCTCTTTAACTTTATTTATTTTTTTTAGATGAATTCTCACTCTGTTGCCCAGGCTGGAGTATAGTGGCACGATCTTGGCTCACTGAAGGCTCTGCAACCTCTCAGTTTCAAGCGATTCTTCTGCCTTAGCCTCCCGAGTAGCTGGGATTTCGGGTGCCCACCAGCACACCCAGCTAACTTTTGTATTTTTAGTAGAGATGGAGTTTCACCATGTTGGCCAGGCTGGTCTTGATCTCCTGACCTCAGTTGATCCACCTACCTTGGCCTCCCAAAATGCTGGGATTACAGGCATAAGCCACTGTGCCCAACCTTGTTATGTTCTTTTCTTAGAGGTCTGTGGGAACTGGTATGAAGGTGGTACACTATAAAGAGAAGAACTTACATGGCCAACTAGAGTTCCCCCAAAACCCTCTTTCTTAACACAATTAGAGCTCACTAAGGTTACGTTGTGCTGCAAAGTGGCCTTTTCATAGTGTCCAAAATATGCATTTTATTCACATATATTTGCATTGAGTTCAAGTATCCCTAACTTTCATTATGTGTAATGCATTTGCTATGAGAAGATGGTAGAATATTCAAACCACAACATGCCATTCATACAATTCATAACAAAGTTTTCAAGCTATCAAATATTTTATGGTAGGGCAGAAATTCATACTCCAAGTTCTTTGCAGCAGAGTTATTTGCTGTCACATGATGGATGATTAACAAAAAGGGCTTCGGTCACAAAGGCTTGGGTTAGTCCCTGCTCAGCCTCTAATTAGCTGTTACTTTGGACAAGTTATCTATCTCTTAAGCCTGTTTCCACTTGAAAAATGGCTAATAATAAATTCTGTCTTGTAGGGTTACTGTAAAGATGAAAATTGTATTTTCAAAAGCTAAATATAGTGCTTGCTATAGAGTGAAAAGGGCCCACACTGGTAATAGTGGTGATGATGATGATGATGATGGTGATGGTGATGATGGTGATGGTGATGATGGTGTTAATGGTGATGGTGATGATGATGGTGATGGTGATGATGGTGTTAATGGTGATGGTGATGGTGTTAATGGTGATGGTGATGGTGTTAATGGTGATGGTGATGATGATAATGGTGATGATGGTGTTAATGGTGATGGTGATGATGATGGTGATGGTGATGATGATGGTGATGGTGATGATGGTGTTAATGGTGATGGTGATGATGGTTATGGTGATGATGGTGTTAATGGTGATGGTGATGATGGTGATGATGGTGTTAATGGTGATGGTGATGATGGTGTTAATGGTGACATGATGATGGTGATGGTGATGGTGTTAATGGTGATGATGATGATGGTGTTAATGGTGATGATGATGGTGATGATGGTGATGGTGATGATGATGGTGATGATGGTGTTAATGGTGATGGTGATGATGATAATGGTGATGATGGTGTTAATGGTGATGGTGATGATGATGGTGATGGTGATGATGATGGTGATGGTGATGATGGTGTTAATGGTGACATGATGATGGTGATGGTGATGGTGTTAATGGTGATGATGATGATGGTGTTAATGGTGATGATGATGGTGTTAATGGTGATGGTGATGATGGTGTTAATGGTGATGGTGATGGTGATGATGGTGATGATGGTGTTAATGGTGATGGTGATGTTGGTGTTAATGGTGACATGATGGTGATGATGATGATGGTGTTAATTATGATGGTGATGGTGATAATGGTGTTAATGGTGATGGTGATGATGGTTGTGATTGTGATGATGGTGATGATGGTGTTAATGGTGATGATGATGATGGTGATGGTGTTAATGGTGATGATGGTGTTAATGGTGATGGTGATGATGGTGTTATGGTGATGGTGATGATGGTTATGGTGATGATGATGGTGATGGTGATGATGGTGTTGATGATGGTGATGGTGATGCTGGTGTTAATTATGGTGATGGTGATAATGGTGTTAATGGTGATGGTGATGATGGTTGTGATTGTGATGATGGTGATGATGGTGTTAATGGTGATGATGATATGATGATTTTATAATAATTGATGGTGATACTTCTGGTGCTGATAATATTAAACTCTACAAAATATCTCTGAAATGAAATGTGGTGGCAAAAAGAAGGGCAAAAAGAAGGTCTCTCAGGACATTCTTTCTGTGGCTTGTGCCATTCAAGTCCTTGGGATGCTTTCTAATAAGAAAGATAAGTTAGCTGAACGTGTTTTACAGAAATGCACCATTTAATTGTCCCTCACATAATGCAAGATCAGGAAATCTAGAAGTAGACAATAACTTTTAGTAAATTGTTCAATCATAATATTCAATACTGCTACACCATTGATTATATTAATGAGCATCAAAAAAATCCTTAAATGATAATGTAGACGACTTCCACAAAATAAACTTAAGATTACTGTTTTGGTCAAAGAATTTTCTTGGATCCAGAGAGGAAGATGAAAAAGAAAAACATTTTAGTCTATTGTACGATATTAAATAGGTTTTATTGTATTTCTTTTTAAAAAATATACAAGTGAGTATTCTCTCAAATCTTAGACTTCACCCTGGGCTTTCATTGTTACTGGATTTGCTTTTGTTTTGGTTCTGTTTTTAACTAGTAAAAGATCAGACAAAATAAAGGGAAAAAAAGACAATTATCTAAAAATGCAACATGTATGATTGTACAGTCTAGGAATAACTTTGGTGTGTACATGTGAGGTAAGCATCTGGAGCTGCCAAACCATGGTGAGACGTTACAGACCCGTCCCCCTCCTGTTATGGACTTGACCTCCCATCTCATGCTCCTGGAGATCTGGTCTATGATAAGATTTCAGGAGAGATGATATTGTCATTTCTTTCTGAGTATCTACAGGTGATTCACTAAACCAGATCCACCTGGGAACTCCTCCAGTGCTACACAGTGTATGCTGGTGGAATAAATGAATGAATATATAAAAGAACAAATGAAACCATCTCAGAGATGTCCTCAATTTGGAGAGATCCTTGAAATCAGTCTGCCTTATGAAGGAACTTGGAGAGTCATAGTCTCATTCACCAAGGTCTGGCTCAGACTTTGAAAGAAGGGACACCTGACCTCAAGTGATGTGCCCACCTTCCCCTCCCAAAGTGACCTCGTCTCTACTAAAAACGCAAAAATTAGCCAGGTGTGGTGACATGTACCTGTAATCCCAGCTACGCGGGAGGCTGAGGCCGAGAATCACTTGAACCTGGGAGGCAGAGATTGCACTGCCCTCCAGCCTGGTTGACAGAGTGAGACTCTGTCTCAAAAAACAAACAAATAAACAAATAAAGAAGAGACAAAGAAGAATATTTATTCATTCTGTACACTTGGCCAGAGATGTTTTTGCCTGAAATTCATTGGTTAATTGACAGCGCTTACTGGATTTTATTGTGATAATAGCTCACATAAGTTCGTATAAGACACTCAGCATGATTACATATCTGTTCAATGAAATGATTCCACCAGAGGTTCTCAAAGTGTATCTGAGGACCCTGGGAATACCCAGTACCTTTCTTAGGAGATCTAGAAAGTCAAAACTATTTTCTTAATAATATCAAGATGTTATTGCCTTTTGTAATTTTATTCTCTCATGAGTATGAAAAAATTTATTAATTTGGTTTCAGAGTGCACATTACAACTAGCCTTGTCAGGTTTTGATACAGTATCAAATAAAAATAACTGCAGTTATCTGATAAAGCAATTAAAATATCCCCCTTTTCCAACTACATATTCTTGTGAGGCTAGGTTTCTTTTATATACTTAAACCAACAATAATATATTGCAACAAACTGAAGGCAAAAACAGATGTTGGAATCTGGCTGCTTTCTATTGTTTTCCTTCTTCTATTAAAGTCAAGGTTACTAGGCTTTGCAGAAATCTAAAACAATGCCACTCTCCTCACTAAATTTTTTTGAAATTAGTTTCAAAAAATCATAAGAGATAATACATTTTCATAATGAATACTTAAATATTCAACTTTTTAAATTTTAATTTTATTGTAAATATACAATAATTTACAATTATATATTTATAATACTAAAATTATATATATTTACTATAACAGATAATATATAGAGCAACACATACACACATACACATATATATGCACGTGTATATATTTATCTCATATAAACAAAAGCTCTTTGGGGTCCTTAATAGCTTCTAAAGGTGCAAAGAGTTTCTGAGACCAACATGTTTGAAAGCCACTGAATTATCTTAACAGCTCTTAGGACTGAAAGTTCATGGTTATAAAAAATGCCCAATACTTGGTATTTTTATGGGGAATAAAGGTGATCTTCCTCACCATCAACACTCTACAACACTATGAGGAATATTTTTATGGGGAATAAAAGTGATCTTCCTCACCATCAACACTCTACAACACTATCAGGGAGACAAAACTTATCTACATCAAGATGATGAATTAGCTACTTTCCTAGTTCTTTCTTGCTACCACACCAAAGTACTATTAACTGGTTGACTTATAAACAAGAGAAATTTACTTCTCATGGTTCAGGAGTCTTGGAATTCCAAGAACAAAGTGCCAACAGATTCAGCATCTGGTGAGGGACCATTCCTCATAGATGGTCAATTTGCTGTATTCACACTTGGTGGATGGGGCCAGAGGTCTCCCACTGTGGTTTCCTTTAAAAGGTCGTTCATCCCATTCAGGAGGTAATGCTCATGACCCAACCACCTTCCAAAGGCCCTGCCTCCTACCACCATGAAATTAAAGGTTAGGATTTTGAGGTAGGGATTTTGGATGGACACATGCATTCAGACCATAGTGACAGTCTACAGTCAGGTTCTAAATTGTGTAGTTCAAATGAGGGGAACTGTGAGGAGGTGGTTTGGAGAAAGTGGCTTCTGCATTTGCCTTGTTGATTTTCCCTGAGATGACACGTGGTCTGCTCTGAATGAGGTTTGTTCCACAAAATGCTACTGTACTTTACTCAGAAACTTTCTATTAAAACCAATTTTTATCTCAATAACCTGATTTTTAATCTCACAAAACTAGACCTGGTGACTTTGAATCACCTATATTAAAACATTGTAAATTGCCGTATTTGCTGATTGTTTTAACATAAGACCCTGTTGTCTTACTAGACTATGTAAATTTGCAGATAAAAAGACAAGTCTTAGATTGGTCAGACTGGGGTTGAAAATGGACTCAATCACTTCTATCTATTAATGAAAGGAGTCTGAGTAAGTCTCCCTAAGTATATGAGTCTTTCTTTTCAATGTGTAATAGCAGGATGTTACCTGTCATTTTTAAGCCCCTGTGATATCCCATGGGATCTAAAAGACACTTTGTATAATTCATTAATTTTCTTCTCAAAACAACATGTTGAGATAACATCACAATTCTCATTCTCTACAAATGGGGAAACTGGAGATCAAATAATTAAATAATGACTGAAACGACACAATTGGTAAGTGGAAAGGAGTTCCACTTAAATTGAAGTTAGAACGTCAATCACATCTGATTCTAAAGCTACTGATTATTTTCCTGTGATTTCAATGGCCAACTCTTAAGAGTTTTTGCAGTAACTGAATAAAGTGAAGCCTATGTTAGCACAGTGCAATGTCAGGTACATAGTGGCCACTCAGCCTTAGTTCCCCTTGTCCTGCCCTTCTCTTGGGTCACATTGCTTTGTAGAGCTGTATTGAACCCTCCCAGTTGGTTTAGCCACACAGAGCCCATGAGAACAAGCTTTGCACTTAGATGTGCTGTCCATGTATCTGACGATTTGCTGTCCTGGCTTTGCTATTACCTATCTTTCTGAGCATGGACAAGTTCCTCAGCTTCTCTGGGCTTTGATTTACTTTTCTGTAAAAGTATGAATTTGGCAAGATGACTATAAGATCTATGGATTTTCTACCTTATAGATCTGTACTATTGCTCAGATTTTTGTGACAAGCTTAGGAGTTTCCCCAAACAATGAAATTTTACAATTTGAACACCTTCTTTCAATCCCAGAGATACAAATTTGGAAATCTACATTTCCATTAAGGAAATGTGATTTATAAGAAAAACAGTAAAGCATATCTGCTGTATACCATGATTCTTAGGTATAAAGTTCATACTGTAAAATGACTTTCTTCATCTAGTATCAAGCCCTAAAGAATGGGAAATAATGCAAAGGAAATACGTTTCCTGTAAGCCAATAGAAAGGCTGACCGACCCAGCACCCATCATTTGGGTGTATTTAAACTAAGACCTTCATTTCATGCTTCTCATGACTCTAATTCTCATTTTCCCTTCTCGTTAAAGGGGAAGGACTAAGTTTAACACGTGGAAAGAGTAACATGCTTGGTTCTTACATCGTTAGTTTTCCATATTCCCTGTTTTACAATCATTCAGCGTATTTAATCATGTGGTTATTGAGTTAAAAATGAAGTGTTGCTGTCCAGTTTTGCAAGATGTGCTATTATTGTTAATCTGATTATGCCAGGTTGCTACACATAAACAGTGGCTTACATCAATTTAGAAAATATGGTCATTACTGTTTATGAGCTGATAATACAGAAAAAAACATTTGGAATGGATACAAGGAAAAGTAATCATTTTCCTAAAGAAAAGCAAAACAAAATGTGTCATTGGCAGAGTAACAACTTTGAGTCATAGAATCTAGAAGCTAGTAAGGGTCTGAGAAGTCATGGGCTCCAGTTCTTCACATTATCGGAATGTGAAAGGAAGTGTCCAGGTGCCCTGTGCCCCGAGGATGCTCAGGTTTAAGGCTGAAATGGCAAATCTGTTCAGGTTCGGAAGAACGTGTGCCTTTTTTCCTAACAAAGGAAGTAGCTAAGACCCACCCTTAATGGGACAAAGGGTGTACGAAGATATCAAAAGGGCAGGTCAGGTCATGAGTGGGTTGCTTATTACCTTCCAGACTCATTAACAGTAGCTTCTGCAGAAGAGGGGGTGACTTTTCCTCTGAAAACAAGAGTACAAGTGCCTGGTCTCTGGGTGTACCTATGGGAAAACTCTGCCCCACTTCTGGGGCTCAGCGTAATTCCAAAGCACACAGTCCTAAGAAGGGGGCTTTCCACCCCCCAACCCCTGTGTCTGCCCCCTTCACCTCTTACAACACTGCCCCCATCCACATGGGTCAACTCTCCTTTTCTCAAAAACTTCACTTCTAAAAGCAAGAGTGTTTAAGTTAAGTGTTAAGTTAAGTGAAAAAGAGACACTGCAACAGTAGCTGTGATCAAAGACTGGGTTGATGTTCCACATCACAAGCACTTTCACTGGAAGTTTCCAGGCTCCCGGGATGTATGCTTCTGTTAATCCCACTCAGAAGACGTTGTGCCTCCTTTAGTCAGAGAGAAGACAGTGTAAAATTCTAAACTCCAGAAATAGTCTATGTAAATTGACTATTATCCACTTATTTAGTCTCTAATGAGTTTAAATATTCAGTGACCCCCATTTATGTAGCCAACCGGACAGGTACCGGGGTGTCTCTCTTGGGGCTTAGCATATCCAGAGGGGACAAAATTGACAGTGCTACTACTGGTTGTGGTTGCAAACACATACATTGTTGCAAACAGTAGGAGCCTATTGAAATCAGTGGTGGGCAGGTGTTGAGTTCCAGTGTGATTTGCTATTTTCCATCCCACAGAGCAAGGATAACCAGAACTGCAAAGACAGAGGCCAGCAGTGGTAAGGAGGATGGAAGAGAAGTCCTAGCCTGGACAGGAGGCCTTATCAGTTTTTAAACAGCACAATTCCCTCCATCTTACCTTTGGCACTGGAGATACCTCCATCAGGCTGTTCTGTTTGCAGAGTGCACCTGTCCAGTGGGACCAGCAAGCAGCACGTGGCCATACTGTGACAGTCATCAAAAGAAAGAGTGCACCTTCCTGGGCAGGGATAAGGGGGTCGCAGAGAAAGCCTGAGGGTCAAAGCTAGATACAAGGCATCAGGCTGCCACTCTCATGCGGGGCACACACATTCTTGTCTCCAATGTTGGATCAGAAAGTGAAATCAACATACCGGAAAGAAAAGGGGCCAGTGGAGGAGGACGGTATTATTCGAGGAGGCCTCGCAATATCTTTATCTGCAGAGTTCCTGCCTTACAGGAAGACGTTGCCTTACAGAAAGATTGATTTATGAGACGCTGTGGGGAAAGTCTGTAAGCAAAACTCTTAGCTTATGTGCGTGGATAACTATAGCTGCTTCCTGGTTTCAAGGAAAAAGTTCTCAAAACTCTCCCTACAGGCCGGGTGTGGTGGCTCAAGCCTGTAATCCCAGCACTTTGGGAGGCCGAGGCGGGTGGATCACAAGGTGAAGAGATCGAGACCATCCTGGTCAACATGGTGAAACCCTGTCTCTACTAAAAATACAAAAAATTAGCTGGGCATGGTGGTGCGCACCTGTAATCCCAGCTACTTGGGAGGCTGAGGCAGGAGAATTGCCTGAACCCAGGAGGCGGAGGTTGAGGTGAGCTGAGATCACACCATTGCACTCCAGCCTGGGTAAGCAGAGAAACTCCATCTCAAAAAACACAAAAAAACAAAAAACAAAAAAAACTCTCCCTACATTTTGCATCCTGAAATAATCTGTATCTCTACCTCTCGGATAGACAATTAGCTGCTTGAGAACAAGTACCCTGACTTGTTCACTCTCAAATCCCTGGCTGCCCACACATGCCTTGGTCTGGACTCAGCTTCTGCCTAAGAGTCTGGATCTTCTGCTAAAATAGGCCTGACTGCTCCATCCATTTTTAACAGGACTCTTTCCTAATATTTGCTTTTAATGAAATGGAATATTCATCAAAGTGAGAAGCATGCTTCACTTAGTACATTACCTCAGACTACAGAGAACACACCTCTGTTACTTCTTATGGCCCTTTTGGGACAGCCGTGAATTTAGTTTCATAGACTTTATTAGCATAATTGAAAAAGACATTAATCCAGGGGGAAGCATTTTGTACACCGCCGGGGTGGAAATTATATGAAGGTGGTATGATCAGTAGCATACTTGCTACTAAAATTTTACCTAAAGAGTCATTGCAAGGCACTCGGGCAAATTTTCTTTTTCTCATTTGGAATTCAGTTTTCAAAATCCGGGACTATCAAGAATTTCACTGAATGAGGTTCATTTTAAAAATCACATTATGAGAGGGCAGTGTAGGGGACTCCATTAGCACTGGGAGTGTTGAAGGGACCATAAATGAGTGAGGTCATCGAAGTCCTTAGACCACAGGGGCCTCGAGAGAGCCAGAGGTGGCTTCCGAGGAGGTGGAGACACAGTCGGGACAAGGACTGACCCCAGGCCAGAGAATGATGAGCTGGTGCATGTTCTCATGCTGTCTCCAGGCTCCTTAGGTCTTTGCTCACCCCCACAGCCAATCCTGAAATCCATACTGTCTCCACATCTGTGGAGTTGCCTGTTGCATGGAGTTCCTTGCAAAAATCTGCTTCCCAAAAGTTTTCCCCAACCCAGAAAGACAGTGGGAATCACACAGTATCGAGAAAAGTTGCCCATTTCGTTTTGTTCACACCAGAGTCCCTTTTAACACTTCCCTCACAAAAGATTCTGGATATATTTAAACTCATTTTCCAGAGCACAGAAGAATCTAGTGGATGTGTGGTCACCATGAATACAGATGCTGTTCAATGCCCATGTTCACTTCTGTCCTCAGGAATTGATTTGTGTGCAGTCAGTTTGAAATTCCCAGTAATGTAGAGAGCAGCCTCTTTGTCTCGGCATCCGTCCTGCTAACGTGAAGCCCAGCACTGTGGCGAAGGAGGCAGAACAGGAAAGGAAGAGCTCCTGACATGGGAGACAGAAAGAGCTTCAGACGGAGGGTCAGGACAAGAGGTGCACATCCCCCTAAAGATCGTGGCAATAAGGACAAAATGCAGCCTGCATGACAGCCAGCTCCCCTGGCAAGATGTTTATTCTGTGCAACAAGGGGCGCTTACTGTCACCGTTATGATCATCATTAGCTTTAAAATTGTCAAGGGGCAATTACCCACATTTTGGGGCGATACACTTTTTATACTGAAGCAAAATACAGTCTTAAGGGTGGATTTTTAACCGTGTAACAATGCACCTCATTCTGCAAGGTGATCAAACAGGAGCGAAAACAATTCACGTTCTATAGATTACTTGATGGTGTCCAGTTTTCTCACTAGGCAGCATAGTTTAAACTACAATTTCGAAGTCAAGTATCTGCATTAGTTGTTTCTTTAAGTACAAACAGATTAGGGAAAAAATGGTTTCTTCCTTCGAATGAGCTTCCTTGAGGTGTAGCCAGATTGGCACAATAGATTGGCACAAGCGAAGAAACACAGCAGCACCAACAATGAGGAGAGAAACTGGACTCCGAGTGCAACAATTTCAGGCGTCTCGCTATAAATGCTGTCAACATTTTGTGTGAGATAAATGCAGAGCGTGAAAGCGATCGTTTGTACAGATAATCCCTGTGTCAAATGCGTGTCCCGGCCTGAACTGCACCTGCCACACCTTTTCATAAAGCCAGGGAGCCAGACAACAGTGTCTTGTTGAGGGTTGGCTGTGCCATGGGGGAACTGTGAGCCCTGCAGCCACATCAGGTGGTGCTTCTGTTATTTGCTCTCTGACAAATAAGAGATTTAGAGGATTCCTGAGAAATTGAGGTCCTCGACAGAAAACGCGTGGGTCAGTGTCAACTCATCTCCAGTGACCTTTGCTGCTGTGGAATTCTGCAGCCCTGTCTCTGTTCCGTCTTTTATCCAAGGCTTCTCATTGTAAAATGGAAACCATATTGCCAGGATCTAAGTTCTTAACAGCGTTTTGATGGGGATTCCGTAGTTCCTCAGTCCTACCACTTTTCTCATCATGGGAATACCAATAAAATTATTACAAATGCAAATAGTACCCCCAGTTTTCCTTCAATAGAAAATGTGAGCCATTTCAAACTGGAGCTGATCTGCCTGCAAGTCAGCTCAGAGCCCGGCTCCATGCCCTCACCCCTGCCTGTCGGCAATGGCCGCTGACTGCGCTAGCATGCTGTCCAGGTGAGTCCTTCACCTCTTGGCCACCGGAAGTGTTACAGCTGAATTTTAGCATTTGCGGAATGGAGATGCCACCATACGCTTTAGAAGATGTAATTCTTCTGTAAGTTAGATTTAGATATGCAAAGTAAGTTTTTTTTTTGTTGTTGTTCTTTGACACTAGTTACCAAAATCTGCAAGTTTGTCTATTTTTAATGTACCTTCTTTTAAAAGCATTGCAGTGCCTATGTGTATATTAGGCTCCAAACCTACCTCTGGGAGGTCCTCAATGTAATTTTAGATGTAGGGAGTTCTGAAGACACTGTTTCTCTTGTATTTCACAATGAAATGTCAGGAATAATTGTTTGAAAATGAAGTGGAACCTTCTTTTAAATCTGTAGCCCTTCATCTCCGTCACTCCTCCCAGGCTCTGTCATAGGCACAGGCCGAGAGCTCCGTTTCTGCCTGATGGGATCCTTATGCAGTTGGCACAGGCTCTGCCCCCATGCCTACAGACCCTCGGCCATCCTTACACACCTGCTGCAAACATGTAGTGTGCTGAAACTCTCCCCAACAAGAGTCCTTCCACATATTGTGAGCCATGCTGAGTATCAGGAAGCTGCACAGCTCCTCTCCACACTCAAGTAAGGAAGGACCATGGGACTCTTGCATCATGTCGGGGGCAGATGTCACTCAGCCACTGCAAAATAAAAGGCAGACCCTCTGTGTAACAGAATTAAATGGCCATTTGGTTTCATTAAGAGGCAGTCTGTTCTGTGGACCTGGGAGGGAGAGACAGGGAGCATTTTTGACCAACAACTTAGAACTCCAGGGTAAGCTGAGAGGAGTCTTGACTCTGAGCTGCACGAAGCACAGCAGTGAAATACCATGGCCAGCCACCAACGCGCTGACTAAGTAAAAAAAATCTGACTGGGAACCCTTTGACTGAGGAACAGTTTTCACACTCCAAAACATTCTAAATGACTTTCATTTGCTGTTGGTTCAGATGCCCTCTTGGAAGAATTTGCTTGCTGCTTTGCTTCATAAGCAGCTTCAAGGAAACTCAGGCAGGAACCATGGAACTCCAGCGGCTGCTGTAAATGCGTCTTGACTGATGGAAATACATAAGCACGTACACTGTATCTAGCATGAGTCGAGCTCACAGGTCTGTTTCCCCAAATGAAAAATACATGCAGATAAAAACGTTTGGCTATAGGTGGTGCAACTGTTAACAGTTATTCTAGAATTTGTGCATTCGAGTATGTGTTTTCACTTTGCACGGGGTGGCCTATGGAGTTTTACACTTGTTCTAATAATGTCGCTGTAGCTGAACCATGTTGGAAGTGTTTTAACATATTATCCATATTGTTTAATGTCTTTAACCCCATTAAATCACAGTCCTTTAACGAACGATGAGTGTGCATGCTTGTGTGTGTGTGTGTGTGTGTGTGCAGTTGCATGTGTGGGAGTGGGGACACGTGTGTGTTTGCTGTGTGTATATACATGGGCATGTGTATGTGTATATGTATGTGTGCAGTTGCCTGTGTTATGTATGTGAATGCATGTATGCATTGTGTGTATCTGTATGGGCATGTGTGTGTACGTAGGTGTGTGCAGTGGATGTGTGTGGGGATGCATGT
>CM052658.1:4289369-4308489 GCA_028533165.1 Leontopithecus rosalia | reverse complement strand
GTGTGTTTGCTGTGTGTATATACATGGGCATGTGTATGTGTATATGTATGTGTGCAGTTGCCTGTGTTATGTATGTGAATGCATGTATGCATTGTGTGTATCTGTATGGGCATGTGTGTGTACGTAGGTGTGTGCAGTGGATGTGTGTGGGGATGCATGTGTGTGTATGGGCATGTGTATATATGTGTGTGTGCAGTTGTGTGGGTGGGATGCATCTGTGTGGTGTGTGTGTGTGTATGTGTATGGACATGTGTGACTGTGTGTATGGTGTATGTGCATAATGTTATATATGTGTGTGTGGAATGCATGCGAGTGCCTGTGGGGATGTGCGTGTGTATATGAAGAACAAATCATTTGGAGACAAGTATGGTGAATGCTTTAGTTTATCCATCTAGGTAGTTTTGTGTAGGGTTTAAAAGTCATTATAAAATTTTGTGATTGATTTTCTTAAGTGGTCCAAAGATTGATTCTGGCCAGGATATTCTAGGACTACCTTTGCTGGTGGTATCCTGGGGATAAGAGTGTGGCTTTCTGAGACAATGCCTTGGAAGCGTGTCATTTGCGGGGACATAGGCATCTCAATACAGCAATATGCTGAGTAGCGCGCCAGGCCTGTGGGTTTCTCAGACGTCCTTGCGCTGGCATGACCTTCCTCCCTGTGGCACTGATGGTCATTTCTCCATCCAGCAGTGTGCTGAGTGGCACGCCAGGCCTGTGGGTTTCTCAGACGTCCTTGTGTTGACATGACCTTCCTCCCTGTGGTACTGATGGTCATTTCTCCATACAGCAATATGCTGAGTAGCGTGCCAGGCCTGTGGGTTTCTCAGAAGTCCTTGCGTTGACATGACCTTTCTCCCTGTGGCACTGATGCTCATTACGGTCATGTTGCAGATCACGTCCCATGAGTTTGATTATTGAATCCAAATCTTGGAAAAGGATGTTGATATACTCCCCAAAGTTGGGGAAAGTACTGAGTGGAACCCTAATTTAATTACGCTGTGGAATGAATCCACTGCCTTTTGAAAGAATGTCTTGGCAATTCCTGGGATCTTGTCTAACCCTCAGTCTGTTTTTTCCCTCGTGGATTTAGCTCTAAATCAAAAACCCACACACAATTACTGCACAGCAGATGACCCTTCCCAGAATTCCAAAATCTCTGGAGCAGATTGTGTTTTTTATCCATTGAGATAAATAAGCATACGACACCATGGTTTTGAATTACAATGATCAGCAGGACATTTTGAAAGAAAAGTTCCAGTTAACCTAGATGACGGTTAAACAACTGTTTATCTGACGTAACCGCATTCAGATGGGGCAACAGCAGGAGACGTCACCCTGAAATTTGTGAACATGTAATTAAATTAATTACAAAGTGGATTTAATTAATAATAACAATCTGTTTATTACCATTCTATAACAACACATTTGCAGGCTAAAACACCACTCCTAGGAAAAGCACAGTGTTGATATATTTCTATTTTCTTACATTTTCTTCTACCAATAATGCAACGTAAGAATCAACCTTAACAGGATTGTCATTACTGCAAGCAACATATTTAGTATTTTTACTGTTGTTATTATTATTATTATTATTATTGGGACGGAGTTTCGCTCTTGTTACCCAGGCTGGAGTGTAACGGCACGATCTCGACTCACCGCAACCTCCGCCTCCTGGGTTCAGGCAATTCTCCTGCCTCAGCCTCCTGAGTAGCTGGGATTACAGGCGCGCACCACCGTGCCCAGCTAATTTTTTGTATTTTTAGTAGAGACGGGGTTTCACCATGTTGACCAGGATGGTCTCGATCTCTTGACCTTGTGATCCACCCGCCTCGGCCTCCCAAAGTGCTGGGATTACAGGCGTGAGCCACCGAGCCCGGCCTACTGTTATTATTTTTAAAAGGTTTCTATTACAGCGTTCTTGAGTGTTGGACCAATGCAAATGCCAATTGTAAAACTGTTCCTTTGAGCTTCACAAAGATTTGAGGTAGGTACTCAGGGAGTGAATCCCCCCAGGAAACTCCTGTCTTAGGGTACACTCTGACCCCTAACCCTGTTGGTAGCAGGGGTGCAGGAGCACAGGGCTTTCCAGGCAGCAGATCTCGGCTCATACCCAAGCTCCTCACTCACTGCACCTGCAGCCTCCCCCTTCCATCTTCACTTCTTTATTTGGGGAACAGCGGCAAAGCTCCGGCGTCTGTAGGGATTGGGGCAATGTATCCAGCATAGAGCTTGGTCTTATTAGAGCTGTTTAATAAATGACGGTCACAACTATGACTATTAATAATTAATTAGCTACTAATTCAATTTACACTTGGACTTAATTAATAGTAATGAGTGGGTTTATTACCGCTCTAATAACGTATTTGGAGGCTTTCCTATTTCTAGGAAAATGAGTGTTGACATATTTCTGTTTTCTTACATTTTCTTCTACCAAGAACGCAATGTAAGGATCAACCTTAATAGGTCACTCACTTTGTGCCAAGCTCTGCTGTGAGCACTCTGAAAATATTAACATATGCGATTATCATAGCCTTCCCACGAGGGAAGAAACCATTGTTATTCTACTCTGAATAACACTGAAGTAGATTAAGAAACTTGACTCAAGCTCCAAGTGGGAGAGACATATAACTGAAAGTAACAAGAATACAGTTTTATTTTATTGTATTTTTTTTGGAGATGAGCCTTGCTTTGTCGCCCAGGCTGCAGTGCAGTGGCACAATCTCAACTCACTATAACCTCCACCTCCCAGGTTCAGGCAATTCTTCCTCAGCCTCCCAAGTAGCTGGGATTACAGGCGTGCACCACCATGCCTGGCTAATTTTAGTATCTTTAGTGGAGATGGGGTTTCACCATATTGGCCAGGCTGGTCTTGAATTCTTGACCTCAAGTGATCCGCCAGCCTTGGCCTCCCAAAGTGCTAGGATTACAGGCTTAAGCCACTGCGCCCAGCTTAAGAACCCAATTTTAAATGCCAGGATTTATACCTCTAAAGAAGATGGGTGCATCCTCTCCAAGGCCCAGGATGCAATGGGCCCTCCCTTGGCTGTGACTGTGTCTTCCTGGAAACTGTCTTCAGAATGATGAGCCACACTCCTCTATTTCCTAAGTCCATTGTCACAACTGGTTTATAAACACAAACAGTATTATACAGCTTAACACCAGCATTGTTTGTTCCAAATTTACATAACCCATGACTAATTTTTAAAAAATTAAATGTAGTGACAAAGTACAAAGATTCACCACCGTTGACTATGTAAGAGAAGCCACTAGGAGATCTTAGGATATTATGCTAAGTGGTATTTCAAATGCATTTTGTGTCTTTGTATAAGATCTCTGGTGTGCAATTCTGTGCCGTTTGGATAGGACCTACTTTGCAAGGGGCCGCACAGATGGATTTTAGCACCAGAACTTATTTATACCAGTAGCCTCTTTTTCATGGTTACACCACATATTTAGAATGTGAACTTTCTCTGATGCAGTAGACTGCATCTTGTTACCTGAGAAAAATACAAACTACCCTCATCTTGGCCTGAAAAGAGCCTCTCCCAGATGCTCAGCATCCAGTACAGGGAAGAAGATGATATGGTATGGGGGTTTGGAGCCAAACACCGATTTGAGACATGAGTCTTTGTGACTCTTAGTGACTCCAACTTAGTGTTAGGTCTTTGTGACTCTAACTTAGTGTTGGGGGTGGGGACAGGGCTGGCATGGTGCTCCAATGTGTCGCTTCCATTGATGTTGGCAGCCTTAGTTAGGCAGTAGTTTTCTTGTGTAATTCAATAGCCTGCATTCTGGGACACGCTTCTCAGGCGGCCTCTGTGTACACGTGCCCTTTGTGGCCTACATAAGGCTTTCTTACACAGTGCGTTGATAACTGAGCAGAGGCAGCCTCACCTGCGGGGCTGATTGGCATCCCGTGTAATTTTAGGACCTCCCTTTGTTCCCCACGCCCCTCAGGAGAGCACGGCACTCCGGGAGAAGGATGTGCCATATGTACCCTGGCACAGCTCTTCAGTTACTCATCGGATGGGGTGCAGCCCTGAGCCTCCCTGCCCATGGCATTTTTCTCAGAGGCTGACTCCTTTGAGCTGCTATCAAATAGCGTATGTCGCATGCTTACTTGAAAGGAACTTGCACAGAGTGGTTTGTTTATGCTAGTTAGGCATGGAAAAGACAATTGTTCTCCAAGACTTTCAGTATAAAAAACAAAGAAAAAAACACCTATGTATATTTGGGTAGATAAGTATAGGGTGGATTCCTAAAGGTTTTAGAAATAACTATAAATAGGCCGATTTGTGGCAAGAGGTCGAAGGAGAGATTGCCACTCTTTGAAGCCACATCTGAATGTCAGAAGTTCTCTTCACATTCTGCTCAGGCCAGGGTCACAACATGCCTGATGCCTAGCTCTGGACTCGGGCATCAGACATCCGTACATGTCTGTCTCTGGACTCAGGGGCAATATCCATCCATATCTGTAGAGTCAGGACACCTTACAACCTATCTCCGTTCCTACTCCACCGTGAAACTCAAACTGATACTGAGTGAGCGTTCTCTGAATTGGGAGGACCAGTCTCCTCTCAGCTTACTACCCACGGGTCCCAGTAATGCTATCTGCTCACCTTCTGAACCCTGGGACCCCTGTTGTCTTGCCCTAGGTGACTCACTCGAGAGACAGAAGAGAGTAGAGGCTATAAGCATAAACTCTGCAGCCACAGGCTGGCTTTGAATCCTGGACTTGACTCAGCTGTGTAAACTTGAACAAGTTATTTTAATGTTCTCTGCCTCGGTTTACCTATCTGTAAAATGAGGATACAAATGATCTACTTTGTAGGGTTATTTTAAAAATAGTTAATGCATAAATCACTATTAGAATGCCTAGAGCATAGTCCATGGTACTAAGAGTTGTCCATTGCCATCATCATCACCATCATCAATGAGAATTTGATGAGTATCTATAAAGGCTGAGCAATATTTGAGGCTCATGGGGTATACAGCAATAAACTAGGCGTGTCTTTGTCCTTTGAGAAGCTTACTCTTTGAGACAAACAATAAATAAAGCTCTTTTAGGACAAGACACTGTAGGAATTCCACTAAGAAACAGTCGTCCTGTATAGACAACTTGTGCATCATAGATGATGTCAGTGATCTTGCTAAGTTGAAGCTTGAATGGGCAAGTAGGACTCAGACTTTACTCCATGCAGTTCCAGGCATATGAAAGCATGATGGGCAGATATTAGCCTACCGTCCATACACAGTATTGGGTATCACACTCTCTGTAGGACATTTGCTCCTTATTCTGACACCATAAGAACAGAAACCCAGTGCTTCTGGACCCTCGTCATTTCAGGCCTCTTTGCAGATGCATGGCATGAAAGCAGCTGTTTCAGAATTCAAAAATTATACATCAAACTGTAAATGGCTTTTTGCTTTACAAGTTGCTTTCAAACATTGCCTCATTTTGGCCTTATGACATCCATGTCAGATAAGCATGGTGAGATAAACGGGGAAGCTGAGTCCAGAGGAGTTGCCTTATCAGGAACCCTAGAGAAGGGCTAGTGAGACCTGGGACCCCGCTGGGTCTTCAGTGTTCCAGGTGAGCTCTTGGTCCAGGGGATGGTAAGTTGGCTGTGTAGGTGAGTCTTTGCTGGTTTACAGACTCAATGGAGTAATTGTTGCTGAATTCTACCAGAACTGTGAAACAATTTTCAGGACAAAAAAGCAGATAAGTCATGCAAATTTTAACTACTAAATAATGTTTCTGAAATTAAAAGTAGGTAAAGAACCCAAAGGAATTGGAAACAAGAACTCAGATACTTATATGTCAATGTTCTTTGCAGCATTAACAATAACCAAAGGGTTAAAACAATCCAAGTGTCTGTTGACTGATGGATGGATAAATAAACATGGTATATCCATACAATGGAATATTATTCAGCCTTAAAAAGAGTGAAGTTCTGATACATGTTTCAAGATTCAACGTGGATGAATCTTGAAAACATTGTTTCAGAGACTGGGAGCGGTGTCTGATGCTTGTAATCCCAGAACTTTGGGAGACTGAGATAGGCAGATCACTTGAGGTCGGGAGTTCAAAACCAGCCTGACCAACATGGTGAAACCCTGTCTCTACTAAAAATACAAAACTTAGCTGGGTATGATGACGGGTGCCTGTAATCCCAGCTACTTAGGAGGCTGAGGCAGGAGAATTGCTTGTGTGCAGGAAGTGGAGGTTGTAGTGAGCCAAGATTGGGCTACTGCACTCCAGCCTGGGTGACAGAGTGAGATTCTGTCTCAAAAATAGAAATTCCATTTGACCGGCAATCCCATTACTGGGTATATATCCAAAGGACTATAAATCGTTCTACTATAAGGACACATGCACACGAATGTTCATTGTAGCATTGTTTACAAAGCAAAGACCTGGAACCAACCCAAATGCCCATCGATGATAGACTGGACTGGAAAAATGTGGCACATATACACCATGGAATACTATGCAGCAATCAAAAACGATGAGTTCGTGTCCTTTGTAGGGACATGGATGAATCTGGAGAACATCATTCTCAGCAAACTGACACAAGAACAGAAAATCAAATACTGCACGTTCTCACTTACAGGCGGTGATGAACAATGAGAACACATGGACACAGGGAAGGGAGTACTACACACTGGGGTCTATTGGGAGGAATAGGGGAGAGACAGTGGCGGGGGGAGTTGGGGAGAGATAGCATGGGGAGAAATGCCAGATATAGGTGAAGGGGAGGAAGACAGCAAATCACACTGCCACGTGTGTACCTATGCAACTATCTTGCATGTTCTTCACATGTACCCCAAAACCTAAAATGCAGTTAAAAAAAGAGAGAAAACATCATGCCAAATGACCTAAACTGGACAAAAAAGACAAATACTGTATGAATCCATTTATGTGAAAATATCTAGCATAGGTAACCCCATAGAGACAGAAAATAGATTGGAGGTAACCAGAGGCGAGAGGGAGGGAAACAGAGATGTGTTATTTAATGACTACAGAATTGCTGTTCGGTGTGATGAAAGTGTCACTGGTAATGGCTGCACAATACTGTGAATGTATATTTTTCCCGCTGAATTCCAAATACACTAACACTAGTTAAAAGTGCTTTTAACTAGTTTTACGTCATATCATACCAGTTCGTTGTTGTTTTGAGATGGCGTTTCATACCTGTCGCCTGCAAGTGGTGCAGCCTCGGCTCACTGCAACCTCCCCCTCCTGGGTTCAAGCGATTCTCCTGCCTCAGCCTCCCAAGCAGCTTGGACAACAGGTACATGCCACCGCACCTGGCTAAGGTTTGTGTTGTTAGTGGAGACGGGGTTTCACCATGTCGGCTGGATGATCTCAAACTCCTGACCTCAGGTGATCCACCCACCTCGGCCTCCCAAAGTGCTGGGATTATCATGCTAGGGCATGAGTCACCATGCCCAGTCTCATACTAGTTTTATTATGTCCTTTTAGGATATTATAAAATCACAGCTATAGTAACTTTCTGTGAGAAAAGGTTTTAAAAATCTGAGAGGTGGCAACATGGCCACCTAAGGAAAGTTACAAATTTTGGGAAGCATGAAAGCTTCTTCTATTTCCCTGAGAAAAGGTATTGATGTTATAGTGCAGAGGTGATCTTATTTTAATTCAGCACCGCCTATTACTGCTGTGCACTTATTACATGCATGCAGAGTACTGATGTGTTTCGAATATGGGAAAGACAGAATCTGAAAAGAGATAGCAATTTAACTCTCTGCAAGAAAACTCTGGTGTGTTTTTCATTCTGACAAGTTGACTGGTGATAAGAGAGATGAGGGACTACTTTTGTAAACTTGTTTATACTTACACTCTCAAGAACCATCTGTCATCCATTTTTCCCTGTCATACTGAAAAAATACACCTCTTAGAAAATATCGGTAATTTCTCAGTATTTTAAAAACACAGATGCTTTTGATCAGTCTGCTAACGATTTCGTAGTTTGTGTGTTGTTTGTTAGAAAAGAAGATTCCTTCCCAAACTGTGGAACTGAGCAGAGCATTGAGATGTTAAGGAATGGGAAATGGAAAGAAGGGACACGGTTTTGTCGAGAGATGAGGAAAAGAAAAAGCAACCCCACAGTCCCAGTCTGAAGTCAGCCTCCAGCTTAGCCAGCAGCAGCCTTGGGCAATTTCATCAGCTTCACGTACCTCTGTATAGCCACAAGTAAAATCATTTTGTGACACTGAACTCATGGCCTGCCACTCATGTGCGTTCAGGACAGACAGTGACTCTTAGACTCAGGCTGCAGGTGGCACCAACCATCATGGGACATTCAGACCAGAGAATGCAGTAACGAAGAGCTTGCTTAACGTAGGCAAGCAGGGCTGTTTGTCCACTCCATAGCCAGCCGTCATCTGCCAGGGGACTGTGAAATGTTCATCATACATTCCCCTCTAGGCAAGAGTGTTTATTGAGAAGAGCTGAATTTTAATGCAAAGCTTTCTGAATGGCTGTTTGTAGCCAGTTGACCTTTGAGTCCAGACATCAGATGGCTCCATTCCTCTCCAGGGCCACAGAGCTTCACTGTGACCTTGGGAGACTGTCCAGTCCTGCCCACAGTGCTGAAGGAACAGCTTTTCTCTCCTCACTCTTCTTCCTGACCTCCCTGGGGCCAATATCCCATTGACAACACCAGCACCAGCTCCATGCCTGTGATTTCTTTTTTTTTTTTCTTTTGAGATGGAGTCTTACTCTGTCACCCAGGCTGAAGTGCAGTGGTGAGATCTCAGCTCATTGCAACCTCTACCTCTGGGTTCAAGTGATTCTCCTGCCTCAGCCTCCTGAGTAGCTGGAATCACAGGGGTTTACTACCACACCTGGCTAATTTTTGTTTGTCTAGTAGAGACAGGGTTTTGCCATGTTGGCCAGGCTGGATTCAAACTCTTAACCTCAAGTGATCCACCCACTTTGGCCTTAAAGTGCTGGGATTACAGGTCTGAGCCAGCACGCCCAGCCTATGCCTGTGATTTATTTACTTGGGAAAAGAAAACATGCAGTATCTGTCTTCTGAGCAAGGCTGTGGCTCCCAACAGCAAAACGGATGTTACAAACTCAGGAGAGAGGCAAGCTCACTAAGAAGGGGAACAGGCTTCGTCAGTGCCAGGATTCACGTGTGACAATGTTTAAAATGACCACAGAGGGAAGGAGAACCAAAACGCAAACTTTGCTGACACTCAAATGTTTTCTGATTCTGAGTGGATGATCCTGCCTTTCCAGATACAACGGGTTTCATTCTTCATGCTGGGCAGGTTTCTGGGGTTTGGACAAATTCTGCTCAGTGCAAAGCATCTCCCAAGGTAACAGTCCCTGCTGGCTGCTATAGGTAAATGTCAGCTTGTTATGCTGCTGGACAGATCCCATGTGGGCCCTGTTCTCTGCTGTTGCAATCCACTGTCCAAGAATTCTGTCCCAAGAAGAAAAACGGATCCACACGGGCGTTGAGGAGTAGATGGGAGCTGCGAGCCGGAGCGGGCCAGGGCTCAGTGTGCGCTCCCCGCAGCAGCCATCTGCTCCACCTGTGGAGACGGCCAGCTCGGCCACACTTCTGAGATCGTGACTCCCCGACGGGGCAGCAGAAGGGGCTCCTGTCAAATCCTTTTCCTGATTAAACAGGAACAGGGGTGTCTGGCAGAGTAGGAAAAGCAGTCAAGTGTAAAACCAGGGGAGGAGAGATGAGGCCTGAATCCTGGAGGGAAGCTTTTCCTGAGACGTTCCTGCCATTTTTGTCCCCAGTGGGGGATGATACTAGAGACAATTTGGAGCAGGATTGATCCTGAAGATTTCTGGAGAGTTTTGCAGGATTTGACCATTACCACAGTGGTCTTTCTTCTACAGAAAATAAGTCTGGTGAAAATGGGGTAAAAGTCACTCCCACCCAGAGGAATGAGACATATCTGTCCCCCTACCAAGGGGCACCCCAGAGACTGGGCACCTAAAAGATCTGATTGTTCTCCACGGCCACATACCTCCCTGATGCAAGTCCTTAGAGCCACAAAAACCTTTCTTTGGCTTCAGGAGTTTGCTTCCCTACGAGGGAGGGTCATTGCCCATCATCCTCCAGTGCAGCCCAGCAGGGAGCCTGCTGAGCTCTGCTGTGCCAGCCTTCTGCCCAGAGACAAGGACGGGGTGAGAGGAGGCAGCAGGTGAGTAGAAGGCAGGAGACTGGGAGGTACGACTTGTGTGTCAGGACCGAGGGAAGATATGTGGGAGGCAGAGTCCCCGGAGATGCCTCAGTTCCCCAGGGTTCCTGCTGGAAGGAAGCCACCTGTGTCCAGAGGACTCCAAGCAAAACTCAGATCCCACTTTCTGCTACTGACCAGCTGTGTGACCTCAGACCAGGAGTGCAACCTTTCTGTGCATCTGTCATCTGTGTTAATTCTTCCTTAGGAGAGGAGAGAAGATTTATACCTCACCCACTTCTAAAGGCAGTGTTGAACAATGTCAGCATGTGTAAAAGCATTCTTTTAAAATAAGCTGTTGTCTACGTGGAGGCCAGGATTCCTATAAAGCAATTGGACTTATACCGTGAATCTCTCCAAGTTTTGCTCCTTGCAAGGCTCTGTGTCAATAAATGTTCAAGCCCATATTTATCGAGCACCTACTGTAAACAATCAGACGCTGTTTTAAGCACTTCTGATGTGCTGGTGAAATAAAAACAGATGCGAATACCTGCCTTTGTTACACTGACATTCTGGAGGACATTTAAAGAGCTCTAGTTCCATGTGGACAGAGCGAAATGACAGGGAAAGTTACACAGAAACAGGAACGTCATGAGGAGGAGAGCGGCACGCATATCAATTTCAGAATGGATTATTTTTGAAATGAGGGCGTGTTGCCAGCCTCCGCCGCCCTGAGATGCACTGACTATTGTCTCACCATCACTTTGCCCTCTGGTTAAGTTCAGAGAATACCGTGTGCCCGGAGTCCAGCCCTGTTCGAAAAGGAGGGCTTGCAGAGTTGCAGCAAAGGGCATTTCTGGGCGGACAGTAATAAACAGAAGTTGATGAAAGAAAGAGAAAAAAAATACCATGAGAGAAGGGGGATGCTGGCGAAGGTAAAACGCTAATGGAGAGGTAGGTTGGAAATAGAATCGCCTGGGCTAAAAATAAGAAGTCACCAAGTACGACGGACAAACATGTCCGAGACTTGATACGTCATGCAGACCCTGGCTGCTCGCTCCAGGGCCGCGTAGGAGCCTCTGCCAGGTGAGCAGAGGTCATCCGTGCGGGGTGCATGGCCCCGCAGGCTCAGGGTAACTGTTCTAACTATGAAGAGTCCTTCCCATTTGAGCCTGACTTTGACCTATGGCTTGTGGGACCCCAGCAACATTTAATCCAGGGTAAAAGTCGGAAGGACTGAGACCCACTGGGTTAGTTCAATCCTCGCATGTCTTCCATGGCTGCAGATACTTAGAGAGCACCTCCTCTATGCTAAGCCCTCAGTGAGGTGTCAGGAATATAGCAGTGAGCAAGGATGGCGGGTCCCTTCCCCCATGAAGCCCAGTGTGGGACAGAATGTGAGCCTGGAAGGTGAGGGTGACTCTGAAACTCACAGACTGCGTGTGCCAGTCACAGGCCCTGCGGTGAAACCCAGGCAGGAACACCTTTGCACAGCTTCAGAGAGCATAACTTGAGTTTTACACACTGAATTTTGATGTGTTTATTTGTCTTTTGCCTAACATCCCCACCTCAGCGTCTGATGGCCAGGGGAGCCCTGAAGTTACGCCAGGTGTAGAGTTCGAGGCTAGATTCCCTGAACCCTGACCCAGACTGGTCCCATGAGCCAGGTTGACGAGGCCAAATCAAACAAGGAACCAAGGAGCCCATCGGTTGAAATACAAGGTTTGGGAGAAAATGTGGTGCTTGCTGGAATGACAGGATGAAAAAGGATGTTAAAAAATAAATGAGGTGTGATCACTGCAATTTATTCCCATCATTGCAAAATCATCTATTATTAAGTTACACATGGGCACAGTGCAGTGCCAGGAGAAAGCACGAATGAAAGATAAAAACAAGGGACAGGTGCTGCTCGTGTTGGCAACACCTTGTTCCGAGTCTTGGAGAGAATGACTCCTGTTGCTGCAGGCAAACGTCTCTAAAGGAAACGAGCAAATCGTAACAGGTTTGCATGTTCTCTCAATGATGCTTTGATACATTTAATTTTAAGTTTTTATTCATCTGCAACGTTTTACTTCAAGTACTTCTTATTTCTTGCTTGGACTACTCCAAAAATGTCCTGAACTGAGGAAATGTCTGCCCCGGTTCATCTTCTACGCTCTGAAAAATTACCTTTGGTTTCATTTCTGCAGGGTAGATTGTTTCCCTTCGTGGATGGGCCCCTTGGCAATCTCAGCCTTCACCCTGCTCCTGCCACCCCCTACCTTGCACTCCAGGCATGCACATTCCTGAGAATTCCTCAGAATCTTAGGGAGACGGAGGCAGGAGAATCCCTTGAACCCTAGAGGCAGAGGTTGCAGTGAGCCGAGATTTCGCCACTGCACTCCAGCCTGGGTGACAAGAGCAAAACTCTGTCTCAAAAAAAACCAATCCTTGTTGATCACGACTCACTCTATGTGATGTTCCACTTGGCAGTCATTGTCCTTGAGTACACCGGCCCCTGGTGTTCCCACGGGGCTTCTCACATTAGCCTTTCTAGAATGGCAGGTCCCTTGCTCTTCCTCTGCACGCGTCTGTGTTTATCTGGACAATCTGTTTGTTGGCCTTTTTCCCAAACTTGGAGCCCCTCAAAGGCAGGGGCTGTCCTGTATGGACAGACCTTCCCCAGTGTCTAAATAGGAACTGGCATACGATAGATGCCCAATATGGGAATTAAACGAGAGACAAAAGAAAGGTGGAATCCAATAACCACCTCTCATCTCAGGTGAAGTGGAAAGTCTCAGGATGTTGCAAATAATGCTGGACTTCAGGCCCTGACCTGGCTCCATTTCCCTCCAAAAAGAATCCCATAGGAATTCCTTCTGAACCCCGAGATGAGAGGGTCACTGAGGTGGATCCTGGCCTTGTAAATCCCTCCTAGGTCCTGTTGGCACCTTTTATTTTCCCATCACTGCCACCTCCGCATTACACTAGAAACCCACTTGGGCTGGAAATGGAGGTCTCTGAGTTTGCATGAACCTCAAAACTGCTTTCTTTGAATAGTTTTTGTTACAAAAAGGGAAGTTGGCTTTCAGTTATCTCTGAATGAAAGGAGTGATTGTAAGGACATGCCCCCCACCCCCAGAAGTGAAAACTGATGAGTCTCCAGGAACCAAGACCACTCCGGGGTCCAGCCCCGGCAGCAGTGGGTCCTTGCTTCCATCTTGGTTCTTGCCAGCTGCTTTCCACGCTCGCTCCCACCTCTCCTCTCTCTGCCTCTGGAAGGTGCACTGCGGACGGAGGCTGCTTCGTAATGGCTGTATCCTCACAGCCTAGACTCCCCATCCTGTGCTTTCAGGCTTCAGTCTGCTCTGCTAACCACACACAGACTCCTGAATTTCTAAGTTCAGGTTCCTAAAAGGGAAAATGAGATTGGCCTGACTCATTTCTTCATGTGGAATTTTTGGCTACACATTGGGAGTTGTTGAGTTAGGCCACAAACCTGGGTCCAGTCGACCATGATTTATCATATTCTCATCTTGTCGTAAGAAGGATGTGCACCCAGCACTTTGGGAGGCCGAGGCAGGTGGATCACGAGGTCAAGAGATCGAGACCATCCTGGTCAACATGGTGAAACCCCGTCTCTACTAAAAATACAAAAAATTAACTGGGCATGGTGGCGCGTGCCTGTAATCCCAGCTACTCGGGAGGCTGAGGCAGGAGAATTGCCTGAACCCAGGAGGCGGAGGTTGCGGTGAGCCGAGATCGCGCCATTGCACTCCAGCCTGGGTAACAAGAGCGAAGCTCCATCTTAAAAAAAAAAAAAAAAAAAGGATGTGCAAAGGCGAGCTACCAACCAGAATGAACCTACATGGACACTTCAGCTCCTGCTAGGACCTAAACATTTCAGAGAAGAGAAGCATCTTCCATCTTAACACCGCAGAATAAAGGAGTGCATTCGCTTCATTCCCTTTCAGAGGTACAGCAGGAATCTAAACACATCGGGGGGGGGGCAGTTAATCTAAAGGATTAGGGGGGCGTCTGAAAGCAGAGGAGGAGAGAAACTGAAAAAGACAGCCCTGAGCTCAGAACCGTCTTCCTGAATGTCTTCAGGTTCGTCCTTAACTCCATCCATTGACAGATTCTCAAAACCAGGTCAATGGAGAGACATGGCACTCTTCCGTCTTCCGTCAGCTGCATCTGTTATCAATAGTTTTATGGATGGCACCACCGACAAAGGCTAAAAACCTAATTGCGATTTTGAAGTCTAGACGAGGAAAATAGATCAGAATTGGAGCTTTTCTGGTCCCCACAAGTTTTACCCTAGCGGCTGTTCTCTGTTGTCCCACGCAGGGTGGCTTTGAGAACTCACCAATCCTCTCGTGGGTTTCAGTCTTACATCTTTTCTGGGATCTGGCGCACACAAGGCTAATTTCCCAGCGTACCACGTTCAGTTCAAGGGCAATCTGTCAGCATTTGTCTGAGCCTGTTTGTAAAGACACATAATTCACTATGAAACCAATTCATTTCAGATGTGCTTTTTCCCATTGCACAAAAGCCTGGGGGTTGATTTGGCAATTTGGCGTATTTTACAAATAAATATGTTGGAAATGGGAAGTTAACAAGGGTTGGAACCTGAGGTTGCTGAAGGAGTTGGCTGTGGTATCGGCTTCAGAAAGCCATGCGGAGAAGCCAAAGGATCTGAACGTTCTTAAAATGGGAGCGAAATACTTTAAGAGGAATCATGGATTCACTGGCAGGCAGAATCTCCCTTTTGATTTCCTATAGAGCTTAGCATAGGGACATCCTGTTTTACAAAACAATTCCTTTCTTTCTTTTTTTTTTTTTTTTGAGGTGGAGTTTTGCTCTTGTTACCCAGGCTGGAGTGCAATGGCGCGATCTCGGCTCACCACAACCTCCGCCTCCTGGGTTCAGGCAATTCTCCTGCCTCAGCCTCCCGAGTAGCTGGGATTACAGGCACGCGACACCGTGCCCAGCTAATTTTTTGTATTTTTAGTAGAGACGGGGTTTCACCATGTTGACCAGGATGGTCTCCATCTCTTGACCTCATGATCCACCCGCCTCGGCCTCCCAAAGTGCTGGGATTACAGGCGTGAGCCACCACGCCCAGCCAACAATTCCTTTCTTTAGAGCATCATCCACTAATTTTTTATTGTATTCTACTTTCTCTCTTTTAACACTGGTTTACACAATAAGGGACAGATTAAATTTCAGAATAGAAACCTTGGGCTTTAAAGATGATCTTAGAGAGGTTGTTCTCTTCACTTGGTGTTTTTATATTTCTTATAGGGATTGGTGGTAATTCTGACTTACCAATCTATATCTCATTTATTACGTCATTAGGAAATATTCTTTTTTTTTAATTTGATAGGCTGGGCTCTATTTCCTAATGACTTTCACCTGGTTTTAATTTTCAGCAAAAGAAACACTTAAGATAGAAGTCCCAGGTAATGCTTATGCCTGTCTGATGAATGGTGGAATCTGGCTTCCGCCGGTATTTCATCTTTGGCTTCTAACATGTAAGAAGTCTTCGCTTCAGTGGTCATCTCGCCTCCTTTCATCCCTTCTCCTTTCAGAGTGTTCATATGTTGCGTAGGGTTCAGTGATCCCCAAGTGTTTTACGCCATGGAACTCTTTGTTCTGATGACTGTAGCTCACATGAAGTAGATGAAAATGGAGCTATGCGGGCTGAAGGGTGAGACAGAGAGAGGGTGGAAATGGGGCCCCAAATTCTAGGCAGTCTCCCCCCACCAACTCCTTCCTCCTGGCAGCTGAGGAAAGGTTTCCTTAGCACAGTTTGGAAGCATCTGGCTGAGTCATTTTGGCCCACATTTCTTTCTGCTGAATCGGTTTCCATTCTCTCAGGGCGCCCCACGTAAATATTGTCTAGTTCATGTTGACATCTTTCAGTTGTTCATAAACTGTGACCATACCCTCCGCGAGGTTCCATGAGAAGCTCTGTGCGTTGCAATTCTCTCTGCATTGCTTTACAGATGACGAGTTGTCTAAAATGAATGAACTGGAGATACCCTTGTCTCCTGATTTCAGTCTAGGTGACACTCAGGGTTTCCGAAAGTTCTTTCCCTGATACACTCATTGTTTTGTTGCTTCCTGTGTGCTCAGTGCTGGCGATGCAAAGATGAGTAAGACATTCCCTTAAGGAGACCTCAGCCTGGCCATGAGACAGCCAGTGATGGAGGCCTACTGTGTGTCCATTGCTCTACATAGTTTTTATTTCATTAACTCTAGTGCACATAGTCAGCAAATGAAAGGACCTGAGATTTGCAAACAAGAAATTATTCTGACTTCAAAGCTCATTCCTTAACTGATGGCAACCCTTCATCTTACCTGGCCCCTGCCGTGGAGAAACTCACAGGCAAGGCCAGGCAGAGAAGAGGTCAGTGAGGCTCTAAGGTAACAAGCACTTTATGCAAGCCTTGGGTAGGAGGCGACATTTGCACCAGGAACTAAAGAATGATTAGGAGCTCATCAGATGGAAGGCGTTGGGAGTGGGGCGGGGCTGGTGTCTTTGATCCTGCCTTCCAGGAGATGTCAAGTGTTCTGGATTTCCATTGCTTACACGTATTACAGGTTTTCAGTGGCCCACCTTGACGCCACCTATATTTTCATTTACACGACTCCCCAGGGCCAAATCATGTATGTGTTGCAAAGTTGGCCAGTAGGGATTGTATGAACTGATCCTTCTCTGGGAATTTCCTGCCTGGGTGTAAACACACCCATGTATTTCATGTTGAGAATGAAGTATGAGCACGTAAAGGCTGGGGGCGGGTAGTTTACAGAAGACACTCTCCTATGTGGGCATGAAAACCTTTCCTGACGCCAATCCTGTTGCTAAGCAGTGAGGTCTAGCCCAGAAGGCACAGAGGGAAGCAGAGTTTCTGGGAAAAAAGAAGAGAACATGGAACCCCAGCCAGGGGCCATCTCCAGAGGGCTTCTTTGGAATACCCTTCCCTAAAGACCACTGAAGACAGCATGGAAGAGAAAACATTGACATCACCCACCCTGGCATGCGTTCCCCAAACCATGTGTGGGCTATTTCCACAGATGATATCAAGTTCCATCTGAGCAGACAGCCCAGAAATGTCACCTGGAGGCATTAAAAACATAAACAAGCCATCTGTCACACTGCTGTCGCCAAGGTCATCTGTGATAGGAGGTGCCGGAGGAGCAGCATGGCGGTACTGTGCCGTTGAGGGCCAGCCTGTGGGCAGACCTGCCTGTGCCAGTGCGCCCATGCTCTGCAGATGCATTCAAAGGTGTGAAACTGTGCATGGCTAGACATGAGAAGCGAAGCAACCTGAATGAAATCAAGCCACTTTGCAGTGAAACATGAATTTTAAAATGAGATTTTCAAACTGTCGCATTTGGTCTCTTCTCATGATTGCCCAGAGGCCACCAGCCCAAAGCTGGGGTGATGACATGAGCTGGAGGGCCACTTAGGGAAGACCTCATTTAGGGAGTGTGGTGTTAGTGCAAATTGTGCAGCCTGAGAGTTAGATATGGGATTTACACCCCAGCTATCAGCCAGACAACTATCTGTGTGACCTTGGACCAATTATCCATCTCCTCTAAGCCCCCGTCTTCATATCTATAAATCCCTTCCTCGGAGTGCTGTGAAGGTTAGATGAGACAGTGTGAGTGATAGCGAGGGCTGCAGAGGGCCCTCGGTACAGTTTATTTTGGTTTTCTCTCCCCTCATTTACAGTGAGGGAACAAACAGGTTTAGAGAGGGGGAGTCCATAGCACAGCAGCATCAATGGTCGTAGCGAGAACCAGCATCCTTTCTTCCTCCTTCCCTCACTTCCTTTTTCCTTATTTCCATCATAGTCCCCTCTCCTTCCCCTCCCCACTGTCAGCACACATGATACTATGTTTGATGGGTAGCTTTTGGTTTGTATGTATTTTTGCAAAACGCATTTTTCTAAATTTTTTTGTTAAATGGTTTGAGTTTATACATGGATGCCTTATGTGTTTTGTGCATATTTACATTTATATTTATATCCCTCTGTTTTTCTTCAGTACTGTGTTTACGGTCCCTCCATGTTCCTCTGTGTACACAGAACCCGTTGCTTACTGCTCTGTGTATACCTAAGTTGCCGCTTCGAATTGCTGCTTAGCACTGCATGGTGTGCATGCAATCTGCTCCATGAGGATAGACACCCAGGTTCCCTCCACACTATCCCCATAGTCTGTCTTCTTGTAATTCTTAAGATAGGACCAAGAGACATTTATTTACAAGTTTCCTTCTTCTATTAGACGGTGAGACAGTGAGGGAAGATTTCCTGACTTTATACAGCAGCTGGCACATAGCAGTTTCTCAGTAAACCACTGTAAAAGTAAAAAGTAGAGCCATTGGCTTCCCAGGCAGCTGGACAGGTCTCAGGCCCAGCCTCCTGTGTCCTTGGTTTCCAGGAAAAGCAGCAGCCTTAGGGGCAGCCCTGTGATTACCGTTACCTTGTCAAGAAGGTTTTCGATGATTAGTGGAAGTGCCTTTTAGGAAGAGAAGAGATGCAAAGCCTCCCCATGTGACTATCCTAGAATTCCTTGAAACCCAAGGACTGCACGGGATGCATTTGTTATTCAAACACATACATTTGAACACTTACTCTAAGTGAGAGTGGGTGTGGGTTTGGTAAACTCTTTGAATGCTTTCAGTATCTCCCCAGTCTGTAGGACATTCTAGTTCCTTAGAACTGGGCACTGAACCCTGTTTGATGAAACATGCTGTGTTATTTGGAGAGGATGCAGCTAGACCCACACGTTTAACCATGGAGGGATCCGTCGGTCAGTCTCAGTTCACTGTAGACAAACTTGCTGTGTTATTTGGAGAGGATGCAGCTAGATCCACACGTTTAACCATGGAGGGATCCGTCGGTCAGTCTCAGTTCACTGTAGACAAGAGAGGAGATACATGCTGATAAGCCATGTGGGA
>CM052658.1:4271552-4289269 GCA_028533165.1 Leontopithecus rosalia | reverse complement strand
GTCAGTCTCAGTTCACTGTAGACAAACTTGCTGTGTTATTTGGAGAGGATGCAGCTAGATCCACACGTTTAACCATGGAGGGATCCGTCGGTCAGTCTCAGTTCACTGTAGACAAGAGAGGAGATACATGCTGATAAGCCATGTGGGAGGTGCACCGCCTTACGCAGTGTAAACATCTTCATTCCTGAAAGCCATGCCTGCTAGGTTGGTTGTGAAATGTGTTAGGTTCCATTTTTTCTCGTTTTTCCTTTTGGAGGGTGAGGGGTAACCTACTTTAATATTGGAAGATTTTTTTTTTTTTTTGAGACGGAGTTTCGCTCTTGTTACCCAGGCTGGAGTGCAATGGCGCGATCTTGGCTCACTGCAACCTCCACCTCCTGGGTTCAGGCAATTCTCCTGCCTCAGCCTCCTGAGTAGCTGGGATTACAGGCACGCGCCACCGTGCCCAGCTAATTTTTTGTATTTTTAGTAGAGACGGCATTTCACCATGTTGACCAGGATGGTCTCGATCTCTTCACCTCATGATCCACCCGACTCAGCCTCCCAAAGTGCTGGGATTACAGGCGTGAGCCACCGCGCCTGGCCTGGAAGATTTTTTTTTAACTGAATTGTGATACTGAGTAAAATGAGCTACCTTTACTTGATGTGTAGCAGGTTGCTGTAGACCAGGGGTAGGCAAACTCTTTCTGCAAAGAGCCAGGTAGTAAATGCTTTATACTTTACAGGCCACGTGGCCTTTGTTACACCTGTCACCTCTGCTGTTGTAAGACAAAGGCAGCCGTTAGACAGTATATAAGTGAATGAGCATATAAATGAGCTGTGTTCCAATAAAACTTTATTTATAAAATAAGAAGGGGCCCAGGTTTGGCCCATGGGCTCTGGTTTTCCTACCCTTGTTTAGATGCTCACACACTTGCTACATCTGGAAATCAACATAAATATAGTAGATCCAATGAGGCAAACCAGCTACTGTTTCTTCCCAGTGTTCTCTGCTGTCTCTTTAGGAGGACACTCTGAACACAATGGATAAGGGTAATATGAACAGGAAACAGAAGAAGGACTTTTACGGTGTCAACTTTGGCTTGGTTGTGCTTGCCAGAAAACCTACAAGAACAGTGCCTTGCACATGGTACCCAGCTTTTTCTCAAACACCAGTCAACATATTGCTGTGGAGTTTTGTTTTGAAGATGTGATTAATAATTCAGTTAGCAGACATGGAGTAGAGCAGGTTCCCATCTACCATGGGGGTCGGGGGGTGCCTCAGTTGATTAGTTGAAGGCTTTAGGAGAAAATAATGAGGTATTTCAGGGAGGAAGGGATTCTGCCTCCAGATGGCCTTCATCCTGCCATCCCAACTCTTCCCGGGGTCTCCAGCCAGCTGCCCTGCCCTGCGGACTTCACATCTGCCGCCCTGACAATCCACAGTCCTCAAGCCCATTCTTTAAAAATATGTCATCTGTCTCTCCACACACACATGCACGCACATGCACGCACACACATTCATGCACACACACACATGCACACACACACATGCACGCACACACATGCATGCACACACACATGCACACACACAACGCACACACACACTACTGGTTCTGTGTCTCTCACGTCCCCTGCTGCATGTGCAGCCCATTCATTGACAGGGCTCTGGGCAATGGGGATGTAATCCTTATCCACAGCATTGTAATATTATGGAGACACCAGAGAAGGGACATGGAACGGCAGGCAGACGTCCGACTACCCACAAGTGATGTGCCTGTGGTCTTGTTGCATCTCCAGATTCTTATTTTTCTTACAAATAAAGAAACAATTTAAAATGAAGGAAGCCCCAGATCACCTGAGTGTGACTCTCTAGCCTTTTTCCACTTCTAGTTCAAAGATGTACCAGTGTTCTTGTAACCAAAGAAGAGACATTGCATCATTCCTCTAGCAATGGTGCCTGAAGCATGGGTGAAGGTGATCAGTGGCTTAGGGCCTTTGGGAACCCTGTCCCAGCCATCCCTCACTGTCCATGCCCTGCTGGGAGGCAAAGCTGTGGCCCCTGCAGCTCTCTTGGTTGATACTCCCAAGAGGAAGCTCTTCCTCTGGAAGCATGGGCGAGGGACAGCCTTTGAGCCAAGTTGACTCTCCCGGCTGGGAGCTATAATTTAAAGTGTGGGCAGAATGGGCCCAAACATTTAGCCTTGCTTGTTGGGCCTGGTTCTGGCCTATGTTCTCATCTGTGAGTCCCTTGGCCTTCCTGCTCACACCAACTTGCCTTGGCTCTTCTTTGAGACAATCTTACTGAACGAGAAATAATTCCCTAGACTTATATTAGTGGGCACGAGATCAATATGCTCCACAAGCTGAGGAGAATTGAATTTGGCTTCTGAGGCTTCTTCCTCCCCAGCTGAGGTTTACCAGGGGCTCGCAGGTGATTTGGGCCCATTTTTGGTGCACTTTGTCTCTTCCTCAACACTTTCCTCTGTCTTCCCAAACCTTTCCCCTCAAAGGGCTGCTGGCATCTGGGCTGCCCACGGCTCCTTGCCCCGTGAGCACTGACCACACAGATGCAGCAGCTTCCAGGAACATTAGCATTTAAGTAATGGGCATGCAAGAGAAAACTGAACCCAAACAAGCCTCCAAATGCAGAGAGAACTCCTCAGTTGGAGACGGGGATTTCTAGTGGAAATGTCAGAGGGGACAGTGCGCCTGCCGTGGCTGATGGTTGGAAAGCTGGTCCTCAGTCTAGAAAACTCACCGGCAGTCCCACCCCCGCCTTGATCTTTTTCAGTGTTTGTTAGTATATGTTGAAATAAAAAAAGTTTGTTGTTGTTGTTTTTCCAACTAGTTTCTTTGGATCCTGGCATGACTCCAGAATAAGCGTCTCCTGCTACTCCACATTCATTTTTGTTTTTAGGGAACTGTAAGTTACTCGCAGTTGGTAAAGACTTACAATCCAAAATCATCACAGCTCACCCTTTAAAGACATTTTGATCTCTACTTTCCTGATCAATCAGCCGGCATGCCTGTTTCTTAGAGGGGGTTTTGACTGCACATAGTAGGTCCTGGAGAAACACTTGCTGATTAAACGATACTTAAAGCCACTGCAGCTGATTGGCTACTTGGGGCAAGGTGAGTGTAAATCAGAAGAGTGAGACCTGGCCTCAGGCTGCAGGGGGATGCAAGCCTGCATGGCTACACACGAACCTAATTAGCTGTGCCCCTGCCAGCAGCCCCACTTAGACATGTCAGGAGGGGAGACAGGGGCTAAGGTAGATTGGCTTTCCTAAGTGAAAAAGCGTGTCTTCAGGTGCACCTGCATACGACTGATGGCACCTCAAATCCATCTGTGAGGCTGCTTGCAGGTATCCGAGACTGCTAAGAGCACTGGGCAAAAGTGCCCCTGGGAGTGGGGGGGGTCAACAGCATGGCAGGACCAGTGGCTGCCGGAGTTTCTGGTTGGCAGGAGGGCCTGCCACCATGCTCCGCGAGGCTCCATGGGGTACCTATCCCAGCGAGCACAGAGAAGAGCTGTCTTGGCTGAGCGTCAAGCCCTGGTGCATTCTTTGCGAAGTGTGTTTGCTGGCTGCCACGAGAGTTCTTAGGAAGTGCTTTTACTCACAGACACAAGGAGCCTTCACTAGGGAGGCACAACAGTACTTTCTCCTAGTTGCTCCTTGCAAAGTACTTGTGCTCCATCAAATTGGACTCTTCCTAGACACAAAGGGAGGCACTGGCCCAGAGTTAAGGTCATAGCAAGACCCCCTTGAGCTGCCTGTTTCTTAGCAGAAGCTGGAGCAGACACACATGACTCGAGACGTCTTCATCTTGTTTGGTGAATCTGGGGCTGCCTCTCCCACCCAAGCACTTAGGAAGGGTCTGAAGAGACACAGGACGTGTGTCTGTGTGTGTGGGGTTGGGGCAAGGGTTTGCATCAAACGTTTGGACAAGGATGCCAACTGTGCCACTTTCTGCTGACTGTGGACTTGGAAGACTTTCTTATCATTTCAAGCCTCGCTTCCCTCATAAGTGAAATGCGGATAGTAATCATTGTTACGGGCTGTTGTGTCCTCCAGAAATCCACTTGTTGAAGTCTTAACACCCGTGTTCAGAATGTGATCATACTTGGAGATACCGTCTTTAAAGGGGTAAATCAAGTTAAAATGAGGTCCTATGGGTGGACGCTAACTTAATATGGCTGATGTCCTTGTGAGAGGAGAGATTAGGACACAGAGACACACAGGCAATGTTGTAGGTGGTGAAGGGTCTAGACTGGCAAAGTTCAAGCTCTCTGCTTTGGGTTACTTACTCTGAGTGACCTTGGCTTTCATAGTAAATTTTCTGAATATGAATTTCCTCACTTGTAAAATGAGGGAAATAACGGTCTGCCTCCCAGAGTTGCGGGGGGTGTGAGGGCAGATATCACCCATCTAGCACTTACACTGCTGCAGGTACCTTGACCATTGGCATTGTCACTTTTAAGGGCAGGTGAGCAATTAGTGTCTTTCTTTGCTAAGTATGTCTGATGCCAAGTCAGGATTCATGGAGCACCTCTTCTGTGCCAGACACTGGGAAAGGAATGCAGTGGCCCTTGGCCCTACTGGATTCATCCTAAACTCTTCTCTGAGTTGCTTTCCCTGCAGTCCGTCGTTACTGAAAACCATATTTATAGATGCTGCTTTCTAGAAATGTTTCTATAAAGTCTTGTATGTTCTCTTGGTCTGTACAACTTCAGGGGGGGTAACACGTCCTGTATCTGCCAGTTGTTAACCTTCTCTTTGACCAAGGAGCTCTAGATGATGGCACTGATAATGCCCAGGTGGGTTTAGTTTTGATCTCCAGTGAAAGACAGGCCTGTCTGTATTTGCAGTAATAAGCAATCACCTTTAGCTTGAGAGGATAAACTTAAGTGTTTATTCTCTGGAGGGATACAGATTAATTTTAAAATATGAATAAAAGGCAGTCCTATTTCATTGTAGTAAGAACACTTAATAGGAGATCGACTCTCTTAATAGATTTTTAGTGTGCAAGTTATCTTAGGTACCAGGTTGTACAGATCTGTTAAGCTTATTCGTCTCACCTAATTGAGACTTGATGCCTTTGAATTAGCAACCCCACACCCCCCTCCTACCAGTCCCAGGCACCCACCACCCTGTTCCTTTTGCCTCCATGAATCTGGCTGCTTTAGATGCCGCATGGAAGTGGAACCATGCAGCGTTTGTTCTGTTCCTGGCTCACTTCTCTTGGCATCTTTCCTCCAGGTTCATCCACGCTGTCGCAAATGGCAGGATATCCCGCTCTTTCGTTTTTAAAAACAGTCAAAGTCAAGTATGTAAAAAGGTGGGCAGCTGAGAAACTAGTACCAGAATGTTCCAAGAAAAGATACTGACGGCACAACCTGGCCTGGTTCTCCATCAGCAATTCCTGAACTTCCCTACCTGGAGGGTCCTGATGATAGATGGGTGAATGACAGAGGAGATGAGTGCGGGAAGCGGGGAGCCATGGGGCCTGGCTGGTCAAAGTCCAAGCAATCTGACCCCAGCAGGACATTCCTTTGAAGGATCATGTATCACCTTACAAATATCCACAAACTTTGCCCTCTATCCATATTTGTTTAGGTGTAAAAAATATTTTAAGCTCTTTACTGAGAGGTAAAATGGGACCCACCCACATGGATTCCCCCCCACGCATGGCTGATCATCCCCGAAGTACCACTCCTCGGTTTAGGGTTTAGGTCAGCGGCCCTGGAATCAGTGAAGGAAACCTTCCCGTCTGCTGTCTGCCTCCTGTTCCTTTTGCTCAACTCCTGGGTTGAGCAACTGTTCCTTCCTGAGATGTGAACAGATGGGGGATCAATATTTGACCCACTCCTGGGGTTTTAGGTTTAAGAGGAGTATCGGGAGGATCCTGAGCAACTCTGAGGCTGAAACTGTGCAGATCTACTTTTTGCTTTTTTTGGAGACAGAGTTTCACTCTTGTTGCCCAGGCTGGAGTGCAACGGCACGATCTCAGCTCACCACAACCTCCTGGTTCAAGGGATTCTCCTGCCTTAGCCTCCCGAGTAGCTGGGATTACAGGCATGTGCCATGTGCCACCACACCCAGCTAATTTTGTTTTTGTTTTTAGCAGAGATGGAATTTCTCCATGTTGGTCAGGCTGGTCTCAAACTCCCAACCTCAGGTGATCTGCCGCCTCGGCCTCCCAAAGTGTTGGGATTACAGGTGGTTGCCACTGCACCCGGCCGGGTCTACTTTAAGGCAGGTGCTGTGGTTTCCCCTATGACTGAGGTCCTCCAGGGGTCAACTGCATTTCAGGTGTGTGAGGTGAGCGTGCTCACCTGGCTACACAGCCCTTCCTTCTGAGCCCCTGTTTACTTGACTGCTAGGGCCTCCGTGACAAGTTTGCTTGGGGACCTCACACTGCAGTGGCTCCTGGGGCCAGAGGTGTAACCAGGAATGGACCTTCCACTGAAGAACCTGTGACTATAGGAAGACCCTCTGACGACCTGCCAACCTTGCTTGGCCTGGCCCAGTCCCTCCTAATAACACTGATGAGAACTTAGGTTCCCAGCATCCCAGTAGGCAGGGTCATACAGACAAGCCGGAAACTGATACCACTACTGTACCCACCCCTGGACCTCTCTGTCCCATGCAGGACTCTAAACCCGTGCAACCAAGGAAGAGCACACACCCATACCATGTGGCAAGCGTTTCACAGGGCCGGTCATTTCTTCACTCCCAGCTGAACCATGCAAGCTACCAGCCATCCACCCGGATGTCATAGAGTCTGTGCCAAATAAGTACTCAGACCAGGATGAAGTTCAGGCCACAGTCGAGGTGACCTGTCACTCCGTCATGATTTGGATTCAGACATCGATTCCAAAGCAGCCCACAGTGCCTTGCGTTTTGCTGGTTGGTTTTTGTAAAATGATGGGGTGGGAAGCAGAGCTGGGCATTGGAAAGGGGCTGAACAAGGGGAAATCTTCAACACCTTTTCAATGGAAACTTGTCTAGTTGGCCTCTTTTCCGTAAGGAACTATACTGGGTGTCACCGAGGTGCAAACACTAGAGCAATGAATTCAGGCCCTGGCCTGAAGGACTTTAGTATTGAGAGTTCCCCGTATATACAAATGGCTAAACTCTTAGGCCAGTGAATGCCTGTGACCAAGAGCCAATGGGTGAAAGTAGGGGTTCCAGACCAGGAGTGGGAAAAGCATCAACAGAGAGCTTGGCCACAGGCTGGCTGGGACTGCAGAGGAGCAGTGCCAGGCTCTGGGCACTGAGTTCTGAGCTTCTGGAGGGCCGGGAGAAGCTCCCACCTGCAAATGACTGGCTAATTGCACGCTCCTTAGAGTTGCCACCTGCATTTCCCCGCTACTCACTGACTGTCTGCTCAGGTGCAGGGAGCCTGGCAGAGGCCGGGGCACGTGGGTCAGGCAGGGAGGGCCAGACAGGCCAACTCCTGCTTTGTCTCTTTCTCCTTGAGCTCAGGACACAGTGGGGAGCCCTCCTGTTTCTGTAAGGTCATCAGACTGACTGGCTTGGGTTTTTTTTTCTTACTGTCTTTCTTTTAAAAGACAAACACCCTTGAGGTCCAGGTTGATTTTCTTAGAGAAATTTAGATTCTTTGACTCTAACGATGGAGCATTAAGTTTTCTGAATTTTAAGGAAAATAAAAGGCCAAGATTTCAACAACCAGTATTCCTGCCAAACCCACTGGGCAAACAAACGCTGCCTGACTCCCTGCTCCCAGGCTCCGTCCTTCTCAAACACCCATCAGACGCTTTGCAGCAAGAAAAAATAAAGGGCATCCCTCCTGGGGCCACCCCAGCCCCCAGCCCAGGTAGGCGCGGGGTCGGGCGCGCCCTGATGCGGGGGCCTTAGGTTCAGGCACCCGGGCGCGGCGCGGGGCGCTGACGGATGCGGTGATCGAGGCTGTGGCTGCGGGCGCGGCGTCTCCTGGGCAGTGGCGGCCTCCGCGGCCCCCTCCCCGGCCCCGGCCCCGGCCCCCTCCCCAGCCCCAGCCCCAGCCCCAGCCCCAGCCCCAGCCCCGCCGAGCGGGCGGCCGGAGCATGCGCCGTGCGCGCCGGGCCGGGAGGCGGGCGGGGAGGCAGCGCGCATCACTGGGTCCCCTTCCTGCACCCAGCCGCCACTTGCCGGTTGCTAAGCAGTTATCATTGTTTCTGTGGCGATTGCAGAGGCTGTTGCTAATTGGAGAAGCCCCACTAAGCAGCGGCAGCTTCCTCCCTCGGATCCTCTCGCTGCTGTTCGCGTTTAAAGAGCAAACTCGGCTCGTCTGCCCACCCTCCCCCTCCACCCTCCCCAATATAGCCTTGTGATTTCGGAAGTATGGACTAAAATCACACTCCTCCTCACCTTACCGCTCGGACTCTGGTGGCTCCCAGCTCGCCGTCAGACCCCACCTGCCCTGGTGCTGGGAAGCGCCCGGACACACCATGACCACAGCCAAGGAGCCGAGCGCTTCGGGGAAATCCGTGCAGCAGCAGGAGCAGGTAATGCTGCTTTCGGGGGTCCGTGTGTGTGTGCGCGCGCGTCTGCATGTATGCATATGTGTGTGTGAGAGAGAGACAGAGAGAGGGAGGATATGCATTTCTTGAAGAATTTTGTATTTCGGATTGCTTTATGACTGTAGCCCCCTGAGCCACCAAGCTGGGAAGAGACACCAAGTGCTGGGTGCTGCTGGAGTCTGCCGCTCTCCTCTCCCTGGCTTGATGATTCAGGTGCAGGCGCGGGGAGCCTCTGTCAAGGTAAACTTGATATGAAGCACCTCTGGACAAAGGCCTCCCTCTACAGAGCACCCATCTAACGTGTTCTCTGGGAAGGTTCCCAACTAGTACTTTGTAACTTGGAGGAAGAGCGGGGTAGCCAAAACAATCGGCGTATTCTGACCCTCCGACAGGACCCGGCTTTGGTTCTCAGACAAGTCAAAAGAAAATGAGCTGTGTTGAAAGGACTTTTCTTTAGATACCTCGTGGCCCTTTCCTCCTCCTTCACTCCAGAGCAAACTGGCCCTGCTAGAAAAGCCGAAGGATGGATGGTGGGGACACGAAGGAGGACTCAGCTGAGAAGGAGGAGGGTTAAAGGGCTAGCTGTGGACCAGGAAGGCTGAATGGGTTCCACATGGCACAGGGCGGCCACTCGCCTTGTCTTGAGGAGGCCACGGTCTGCAGAGGCTCCAGGGGTGAGGGAGGAAAGGTGAATCAGCCAGCCGCTGGCTTCACCACGCGTGTAGACATCATAATTCCCCTCTTGGAAGATCTTGAGGGTTCTTGTCTTTTAATCATTGCTCAGTTCACCTCGGGCAGATCATTAAAATAGATCCTGGGAGACACCGATGGATTTGCAAAGCAGTTGCTCAAGCGTGGTAAATCAACAGCAGAAGCTGGTTTCTCCTGTTTATTTTAGGGTTGCTGTTGGATCTCATTGCTAGGACTGGAGCAAAGATAGGGGACCTCTCTAGAGTTCAGGAAGGTGAAGAGCCTCCTCAGCACATTGTGTGACAGAATTCCATGCAAACTCTTCAGAGACACATGCAGATGACTTTGATCTGTATTTACTGGGGTCATTTCCCTTCTGGGGTCATTTCCCAAAGCCCATTTATCGGTAAAAGGGGGGCCATTTTATTATTACCATCATCATCATCATCATCATCATCATCTAAAGAAGTTAAATGAAGTTTTATTTCATCTGGTTAGAAGATTCTTTAGATATGGACATCTAAAAGTTCTTATAGTCAGTGAGCTGGACAGGTTCAACATAGACAAACCAAACCTCCCTCCTTTCAATAATTCTACAGAATATTTGCTCAACAAGGAACTGTTTCCACACTGGATTAGCATTCTGTAATTAACTGGGTTTCTTTTTACTACAGCTCACCCTCATTAGTTATGAAGGAAGGGTGTGCTGGGCATTCGGGCTTGCACTAGGACTCAGGTAGCATCCCTGACCATGGAAGAGAAGTAATAATGATCAAAGAGTCCATTGCTGTTCGTAGGTCGACACCCAAGGATTGGGAGTCAGAAGCCCAATCTGCGTTATGTAAAACAAATCCCTTGTTTCCGGTACGAATCTGCTCTTATTTTGCCTGATACCTTAGCATCCCAGCAGAGTGGGAGTAGTTAACTGCGGTGTGGGTTTTGGAGGACCTCTGAGCTCTTGGTTTGATTTTTTACCTTTTTATCATTGGAAATTTCATGTCTTTGAACCTGTTGGTTGGAGAAGTCTTAACTGGTATAAAACGGAAGACCAGAGGCAGCCATGGCCAGAGCTGTCAGGTGGGACACCTAGAAGCAGCTGTCCTCATCCCATGCAGTTGGGAAGTTCCTTTTCCTCCCTACTCAGAGGGTTGTCACCTTGACCCTGAAAAATTAACAGACCCCACCCTATGAAGTAAGATGAAGAGGGGAACAACAGGGGTAAGATAAGCCAGATGGGACAGAGGAAGACGACCCCACATTAAAAATACGTGTACCTCGAGGGTACCTTAGCTAGGGTCTTAACAAACTGCTTGGAACATAAAGAGGTAGATAACATACGAAAATAAAATCCCTAAAGACTGTCTCTTATCCCTGCCCTATATATAATTTTTCAAAGGCATTAAAACTATTATGTGTGCTTAGACTCCAGAACTCTTAATGAGTTCTCCGTTCTTCTTTATTATTTTCTTATTGCTAATGAAGCTTTTGGGATACCTGTATTCCCAGGCTGATAGGAGTGTGTAGGGACACCAGGAAAAAGGAATATATTCCTTTTTGGTTTTTTAAATTCTTTGAGAGCGAGGAAGAGAGAGGATTGCTGCTTTGTGGTTTGGTTTTGAAGTAGGGAATCATTAAACTGTACTAACTCAGTGACTGCCTCCAAATCGCCAAGTGTTGATTCTTAAGAGAAACTCAGTGGCCCCTCACATCCTCATCTTGTAAGGCATTAATCAGAGAACTGGGACTGAATGGAGCCTGATGCTGTCTCCAGCATCCTGTACAGCTATTTGGCTACTGCCATAGACTACCCATTACTTCTTAGCAAGTGAACAGAGGAAAGTGAGTTTCTCTACCAGCCTTGGTAGTTGGAAGCCAGGCATATGGATGGTGGGTGCAAATGACTTGTGAGTGCCGAGAATGGCCACAAATTAAGGGGGAAATTAGAAAAAAAATTAAACCAAATGATTTTACCTATGAGTTACAGATTTTTTCCACTTTGTTTACTAAGAAATGTGCTAAAAATAGATAAATATGTAAATAGCATTTTGGGATATTTTTTGTTTTCTAAAGGATACTAAATAAACGAGCCAGAGTAACAAGGAGAATTGGCTTCTAGGGGACCATTTCTCTTTGTCTTTGGAGATGCTAAAGTTTATTTTTAAATGAACTATTGTGAACCCAGAGATATTTGGAAGCAACATATACTTGAATCTGAATGAACTGAGTTGGTCCTTTGGCTCTGAAGCCAGTCAGGTAATACTGAGACTCCTCAGTGAAAATGCCATTAGCACTGGCTGCACCTGATCTCCGCTCCTGGGTGCACAGAGTGAAGAGTGAAGCCTGGGGAGGGACCCAGGAAAAACACTGAGGCGGGGTTGGCTTCGATTTACTATATCCTCACAAGCAAACGAAACTCTTCCTTAGAAAACCAAATTAAGGGGTTTTTCCCTTAACATAAATAAAAGTACAAATTTAGTACATGCTATCTCCATTTCAAATGATCTAAAATGAAAAAGGAGTGATCAGTAATGCTATTAAGAGAAGACACAAAAATTAATTCCATCTCCTTGCAATGAGCCAGGACACATTTTTGCTCACAGTTTTTATCTCTGCTTAATATTTGAGCAAAATGCATATTCTGTGCATGAGTATGTATGTGTGTGGATGTGTATGCACACACATTACACACATGAACAGTCACACACATGCCCAGTCACACTCAGGCACACATTAACAGCCACACACATGCACACCTCGTGCCACAAAATCAGAGTTGCACATGTACCCCTGAGTCTAAGCTCATGCTCTGTGCTCAGGAAACTCAGATGTGAGAATATGCCTTTCCTTAAAAGGTCTCCAGAGAAGCCCCCCTCACGTGGAAATATCTTCCATTCCCTTGGCTAACTTGGATCTTTGTTATATGTTCAGTTCAGTCACATCTTTACCTGCCTTACACCGAGAAAGTCGGCAGTTCTCATTGCACCTTCTATATGTGACTGCTGCTTTTGTTGCTTCTCAGTTTTCTGCAAGTTGTGCAAATCCTAATAACCCCCAATGTGTCTGCCCTTCTATTAAATTATGAGCCCCAGGACCTAGTATTAACTGATAGGTTAAATTATCTGTCTGAACATACGTAATAATACCATTACAGAATAACGTTTTTTGAAATGAATAGAATTTTATAAACGACAGATTCCATAAAGTGGACATTAAAATGCATGTGAATTTTGAGAGAGTTTAGGTGGCCTTATAGGTGCCCTTCCAGGAGGAGTGAGAGGATTTCTCTCAAAGAGCCGTGAGAGGATTTCTCATGTTCTTGTCCACTGCTCTTTGCATTTGATCTTGTTGCTTCTTGCAGTAGATACTGAAAGAGAGGATCTGGCTTTGACCATTATGAGAGTTAAATTTTTTATGTAACCACATTAAAAGGAAAAGGCAATGTGAGACATCCATATTTAAGATAAATGTGGTAACAGGAAAGAAAATAAACACAGAAAAACAATCTTCGATATTAGGAAGTACACATAACTATTGATAAGTCCCAATAGGGAAGGTGGTCCTTTCGCGGTTCAAAAAGGACATTGGGTGGCATTGGTAGTACTTTTGCAGTTCACCAGGACATTGGATGCAGCAGCCATACTCACGTCAATTAAATTCCATCTGTGCATGTCTACACTATCTAAGACTCTGGATAAAAAGAAAAACTTGGAGGAAAACTTGCCAAAGAATACAAAGAATAGAAACACCAGGTTCTTAGGATTGTGTAGAAATACATCTAGGACTCATGAACTTCCAGAGCCGGGAGAAAGAAGGATGGAGTTGGGCTGCACACTAGGCCAATGTGTGGAGGATTTGAGGGGAGAACTCAGACGTCTTGGATATCCTAGAGAAAGCAGGTCCAGAACCAGAGCTCCCTGGTGGGAACGCCAGAGCAGGTCCTTGAGCTGACAGGGAGCAGCATGGAGTCTTAGGGGAGGGGAAAGAGCTTGGCTGGTGCAGTGCCGTCCTCAGAGGAGGGATGTCTTTTTGTCACCTAAGATGACAACATGGCCAGGCGCGGTGGCTCACACCTGTAATCCCAGCACTTTGGGAGGCCGACGCAGGTGGATCACGAGGTCAAGAGATCAAGACCATCTTGGTCAATGTGGTGAAACCCTGTCTCTATTAAAAATACAAAAAATTAGCTGGGCACGGTGGCACGTGACTGTAATCCCAGCTACTCGGGAGGCTGAGGCAGGAGAATTGCCTGAATCCAGGAGGCGGAGGTTGCGGTGAGCCGAGATCGCGCCATTGCACTCCAGCCTGGGTAACAAGAGCCAAACTCCATCTCAAAAAAAAAAAAAAAAATGACAACATGATGGAACCAGAGAGCAACTAGCTTGAATGGTATGAGTTCCAGCATGGAATGAGAACCAGCATGAGTGCTGCCCTGAGAAACGGCAGGTATTTCCCAATCTTTTGGGATTCATGTCAGCAACCTACTAAAAGCTGCAGTTCAGCGAGTGCCCTTTCTTACACATATGCAAGTCCAGACAGTTGGGAGCAAAGGCAGTACTTGGAGGTGGGCAAGGACAAATGATACCCAGATTGGCTTTGGGTGCAACCCAAATTCAAAACAATGGAAGCAGTGTATTTTTTTAAATGCTTTCTCTGTGCATTAAATGCATTGTGTTATTTTATTCTGACATTCCGTTAAACCAAATCCTGCCCCTCATTCTCGATACTGAGGTTACCAGGGCAGGTGTAGTCATGACCATCAAATGCTGCATGGAGAACACCTGAGGGCTGGAGGGTGCATTAACCTTCACCAAAACATCTTCGCTCCAGTGTGCTAAGTGTTAAGATGCTAATCGCTTACGGTAACCAACAGTCACCATCTCAGCCTCATTGGGAATTGTAGAGTTATGATCTTTGATGGAAACAAGCTGTGCCTGTGTTCAGCACTAATCTGGTTTTGCAGTAGGCACTGTTCACCCTCTGTCATTGAGCAAGAGAGGGCAGAGTGAGTCTGTGGATCCAGATCTAAAAACTGAGGAAGAGAATCTAATTTGGGGATTCTGTATAAGATTTGAGAGATCAATGGTTGTTTGATGTCCTTGCTTATAAAAGATCGGACAGGTAGAGGATGTATCATCTTGTTTCAGACACTGGAAAAACAAAATGAACTAAAGTGGTTTTATTTCAAGATGTAGGTTTGGTTATCCCATAGCCTTCGATCATAGGACTAGGTAACCATGTCAATTTGCATGGGGTGCCGGGTGCAGTGGCTCATGCCTGCAATCCCAGCACTTTGGGAGGCTGAGGAGGAAGATTACTTGAGCTTAGGTGTTTGAGACCAGCCTGGGCAATATGGTGAAGCTTCGTGTCTACAAAAAATAGAAAAATTAGCCAGACATGGTGGTGGTACATGTCTGTTGTCCCAGCTACTCAGGTGGCTGAGGTAGGAGAATCACCTGAGCCCAGGGAGGTCTAGGTTGCAGTGAGCTGTGATCATACCACTGAACTCCAGCCTGGACAATGGAGCGAAACCATGTCTCCAACAAAAAGAAAATCTGGGTGGGATGTAAATCGCAGTCCTGTTCGTTGGTGCAGCTCTGCATGTGGTTGATATCCTAAAGTCTTTCATAGCTTTGATAGAGTATGTTTCTTGAAGTGGGGAGTGGAGAGGTATCAACACACACAGCCCAGGCAGAGTGATGAAATCCCGAAAGTTTATTCTCCATCCTGTTGCCATCCCCATTTGTTGTTGGCCTTTCAGGACCCTTTTATTATTGATTAATCGCTTGATCAATTGATTGATTGAACAGAGTCTCACTGTCACTCAGGCTGGAGTGCAGTGGTGCAATCTTGGCTCACTGCAGCCTCTCCCCTCTGGGTTCAAGTGATTCTCCTGCCTCAGACTCATGAGTAGCTGGGATTACAGCACCATGTAATCTGGCCGCCATGCCCGGCTAATTTTTGTATTTTTAGTAGAGTTGGGGTTTCACCATATTGGCCAGGATGGTCTCAATCTCTTGACCTTATGATCCACCTGCCTCAGCCTCCCGAAGTGTTGGGATTACGGGTGTGAGCCACCGAGCCCAGCCCCTTTCAAGACTTTTTACTGCCATATCCCAGGTAGGCCTTTAATCTCTGCTGGTATCCAAGGTTTAGCACCATCTGCTCATACTTGACTCTTTCTATCAAAATTGCCCCACGTGCTGCTCCCCCTGGGCCTTGCTCAATGACTGAGACAAATCCAATCATTAAAAGCCAAAAAGTGTAAGGCAGGTGTCATGCATTACCTTCCCGAGAGCATTTATAATTTCAACAGTAGCTATTGGTAATAAAAACCCAATGGAATTATTAATGGTAGAAATTTTAGGTATAACATTGTGGCAAGACCAAACAGAAGAAAAAATATTTAGTCACATCGTTAAGGAAAAATTAAGGTGAGGTCACCGTGGGGACCGTCTTGGCACCCCTTAAATACTGATAGGCTGTGCACATCCTGGAGGTACCTGTTCATTTTTTGTTCATATTAGAGCTGGTCTCATATCAGGCAAATACCAGATTACAGATCCCGTTGCTGCTTTCAAATCCTGGAGGATTTTATGGTAATGGTGTTGAAATGTGCAGCGATTCCTTCTTAGGAAAAATTGCCATAATACGCACAGGCGTGGAGTCAGTGTTGTGGGTCCCTTTGATCCTGGTGGCTGGGGATCCTGCATGCAGTCCTCCACTGATGGCTGCATGTCACCGATGTAATAAAGTCTTACTCCTCAAATTTTTAGTGACAATTTATATATTATTCCTTTACTAGTATCTGATCAATTTTTAAAGATATTTAACTTCCCCTGCCAGAATTCAAGAAAAACTGCTTTTCCCAGTGTGAAACTGCATGAGACTCAAGCATCATCTCAAGCTGCCAAGTTATTAATTTGGAACACAGGCTTCTAAAAAATAACTGTATGTGTGCCTGTGTGTGGGGGGTGCAGGGGTGGGAGAGAGGCCAGATCTGCTGATTAAAATGGGAACACCGTGGTGATGGTGGGATGTTCTCAAAACACTGTAAAAGGTCAAAGTCAGTCTTCTGGATGTGCTCATATGATTTCTCTTGAAGATAATGGGAATTCATCCTCTTAAAAGGATTGGTTCAACCCTTTGAAGAGGCTACCCGCAAACAAGATGTAACCTCACAACTGAAAAATATTCAAAATATATTCCATATTTTGTCTTTTGGAAATAATATGCAACAGAGATGATCTTGAATAGTAGTGATGTATGTTTTCAAATTAATGAAAAAATATTTCTTTATTTTCAAGCAGTGATTCTTGAAATTCTTCATTCTTCTTAGAATATTTGAAGTTGTTAGAGCATTCACTGTGGGAATTCCAAAATGATGACACTAAGTATGTATATCAGATCAGGCCTCTGAGTGGGCGAGGGAAGGAAACTATTTTTAATTTCAATAGTTTGCTTAATACCCCATCCACTTATTAGACAGATGTTGCATCCAAGGAAGATTTTTTATTTTGATAAATAGTAATGGGAGAGATAAGGTAGGGGGAAAGGAGAGCTGGATGGGAATTGCTTAAGGTCAGGAGAGAGCAGAAGAGTCCCCAGCCAGGGTGCCTGGAGGGTGCCTGGTCCCCAAAGGGCAGCCAGCAGTCTGCTGGAGGAAGGTGAAATGTGTCTGCAGGGGCACACGGAGATGGTTTGGGAAAACAGAAATGGGAACTATGATGTGAAAGTGTTTTGAAAGCATAAAATGGAAGAGAGTAAGGGCTCATCCATTTCAAGAAGGGAGGTAGGGGTCTGAGCTTGGCACAGGAGGCTCCTGCTTAGGAGAACTGGTGTCTGAAATAGGTAAAACCAGCGGAGTGACTTGGACTTCAAGATTTTATTTTGTGAATGCGATTATTTAATCTAGGCATGTTTTGATAGGTGAAAAAAGGGACTAGAGACTTCTGGTTTTCAAAGAGCAAAAAGAGTTTGTTATTTCACAAGTAAATTCAAGTTTACCTAGAAGCAACAAGATATTTTAAGACATGGCATATATATATATATATTTATATATGCACACATACTCACACACATATATATATATAGTACTTCTGGGAATAGCCTGAGAAAGAAATATTTAGGAAGACTTAAGATAATTATTAATAGAATTTCTGGCTCTGATTTTGATGAGCCAGAAAAATGAACAGTCCGTCATGCCTCTAACACCAGGTCATATGGTACATATGACTTGGTTAGAGAAGAGATTAACCAATAAGAAAACTTTGGCAGGTAAGAATTGTTGGTCAGGCACGGTGGCTCACACCTGTAATCCCAGCACTTTGGGAGGCCGAGGCGGGTGGATCACGAGGTCAAGACATCGAGACCATCCTGGTCAACATGGTGAAACCCTGTCTCTACTAAATACAAAAAATTAGCTGGGCATGGAGGCGCATGCCTGTAATCCCAGCTACTCAGGAGGCTGAGGCAGGAGAATTGCCTGAACCCAGGAGGCGGAGGTTGTGGTGAGCCGAGA
>CM052658.1:4257445-4271052 GCA_028533165.1 Leontopithecus rosalia | reverse complement strand
AAAAAAAACTGTTTTGTCATTAAAAATCATGAAGCTGTAGTGTCTCAACAGCTCCCTTAATGCATTTTGTTAATTCTCTCTGCTCATTGCTAGGGTTGGGGTGAGGAGGACTTGACCCTTGCCTTGTCAATAGCCAACTTACGGGGGAGTTGGGAGAATTGCTTTGCTTTGGCATGGATGCCCCGACTTCTGATCCAAGCTCTTCCACCTGCTAGCCAAGGGACATTGGACAATTCTGGACTGCTTCTGTATCTGTGAAATGAGGACAATTCCTGTTACACTGTTGCTGTGAAAAACAAAACATAGAAACACAAAATAACATTCTTGTCATGGAAATTTCAAACCATTGTTCAGCTATGCTGACATTTCAATGCTACTTGAATCTTCTTTTTTTTTCAACATTTGGTCAGAGCTTATGTGTTCATTTTTAAAATGGGTTGTTCTACAGAATCATAGAGTGTTTGACTTTTAAGACATCTTATAGACCCTCTTGATTTTGGGACTTTTGTTTTAGTAATGTAAACCCCTTTTCCGAAGGAAGCAAGCCAAGAATGGCATGTGAAGGAGGTGAATGTGCTAGCTTTGTGTCCCTGAGATATGTCAGCAGAGTCCCAGAGCATGTGGGAGCCCAACTCACAAACCACGCATCTAATTCAACAGTCTAATTTTACACAGGAGAAAATTCAAGCTCAGAGAGGTTGAGTAAATTACCAAAATCATACAGCTGGCAAGTTGCAAGTTCAGAACACAACCCCCTCCTTTTTTTCCTTCCAATCAATCCTGAGTGAAACATGGGAATATAATATGCCAAAAAGATTAACACAAAACCTGTTAACTAGAAACTGCAAAGGAAATAAAGGAATTAGGTAATACGAATGGTTTTAAAAATCCCCACCTAGAGGTCAGCGAAGAAAAGGTCTGTGTACTCCAGGTAAATCAAACCTACTCCAGTTCTTCGCCTTCACGTCTCATGGATGAACACAGCCATTTGTTCTTTTCATGGCGCCAGTGCTGGGTGCATGAGGTTGTTCGTAGCAATCTGTCACATTTGAGTAATTCATTATTTAATGAGTTGTTTTTTGAAACAAGGAAAATAATGAGGTTGTTACCATTGTTTACCAATTTTTAAAAGTAAGCAACGATTAATAAATTATTCATGCTTTGGAAGTATGCGGTAGTTAATTTTCAATCTCATCTTACAGCTGAATAACCTCAGAGATAGTAGTTATACAACAGGTGTGGGAAGATGCGAGTGTGAGGAGAGGAATCCCCAGGCATCACTGCTCACGTTGGGGGTTTGGCCCAGCAGGGCTTCAGATGTTGAAACATCTGGAAATTTTATCTGCTCACAAGCTTAAAATGAACCAAAAGTATCCTGCTTATTAACACTTCTGAGGGTCTGATGAAAGCTGTAGGCCTGCTCACCAGAAAAAGCCCCGTAATTTTTTGAGTTCCTAAGGTTCACGTCCCCTTCATTTCTGTCTGTGGACTCCAGATTGAGTGTCTCTGTTGTCACTGTGGTCCCCACAGGCTATCACAGTCTTAAGACACATCAGTAGGAATGTCCTCAGTGTTCAAAGCTTACATAGATATTGACCAGCAGCTATCAGCTGTGGGGGCTGTGCTAGGGAGGCACAGTGCATACAAGAGGCTGGGGCATGGTGGGGGGAGAGGGATCAGGGAGCAGTGAGCAGGAGATCCCAGAAGTGGTAGATGATGGACCTGTGATTGACGTCGGGTGATAAAAGGCTAAGGAATATGGTTCTATCCTCAACCACGTGGTGGCCTCAGCCTGGGATGCATGACTGTGTTCTTCCTCCATTGGGGGCAGTTTGACTAAGACCCCCAAGTATTGAAGGCCTCAAGACTTTAATATGGCACCTCCTGTTTCTTCCCTTGACACACACATATAAACTTCTGAAGGACACAAAGCATGCCGTGTTACTTGTTTTATCTCACACCAAGCACAATGGAGACCCACTTATTTGTGTGTTAAATGAATCAGTGAGTGAATGAATTGCATCCTCTAAGCCTCCTCTATTGAGTTGAGGGTTGGTGGTTGTACTATTTATTCATCAAATGAACTGTTGAACAAACGAATCAAATTTTCAGAGCCCTAGAGAGACATCAAATCTCCTGCTGAATTGCTAACTCACCTTGCTTTCCCTGTCATTCAAAGTGTCACTGCCACTCTTCCTTCCCCAACACTCCACTGTCACCTGTCCTACTCAAAAACATTTCACAGAAGCATCAACTATTCACCGTAGCCACCAGCCATGCATCAACATTCAGGCTTGCTGTGATTCATCTCCATAGATAAGTGAATATTCTCTCATAGAGAAACAAGACAAACCTCAGAAATCAAAGAACTGTTGAAAAATGGGCATTTTACATCACCAGAGTCCTTTTTTGTTGAAAGAGAGCTCAGTGAAATGAGTGTTGAAGTGGAAAAATAAGTTCTAATTGAAACACCTTCTCCAATGTAGAGAAAAAGCAGACTTGAATATTTGGGTTGATCTTCTAATTCTCAGGTTGGAGCAGTGCTTTGAGGAAAGGAAGATGGCAGATCGAGATCAGAGGAATGCAAAGTTCTAGAATGTTCGCCTCAGTTGCCCTCTAGTGGGTCTGGCTTGGGGAAGTTTGTAGAACTTTTTAAGGAGTCAATGTAGGATGAGGAGAGATTTCAGATGCAGGTGACAGGGTGAAATACTTTCTTACAAAGAAATGAATGAGTTAGTGAAAGAGGAGCTTGTACAGTTTGGGGGAATGAGGGCAATGGGGGATTGTGGTACAGGAGAAGGAATACCAGCTTAGCCTAGGTTTCAGACAGGTCTGAGTTTGAATTCCAGCTCTGGTACTTACTGGGTCAGCAGCGTTGCACAAGTTGGGTAACCGCAGTTTCCACGTTGAGCAAATGCTTGACTAATAATAGCTGCGAATATGACCAGCATGGTAATCACAGTATCCCAAGGTGTAAAGAAGCAGAAGCATGGTGATATGAGTTGGGTGAAAGTTTTGGCTGTGTCCCTGTCCCCCACCAATCTGGCTACAGGAGAGACTTTGCTAAATGGACACAGATTTACTTCCTATGAAGTGTGTTTGCTGCGCTGAATAACTTTTCCTTCACTGCTGCTGTGCTTGAAGTCGGACAGATAATAAGATATAGTTGTAGCAATTCGTCTGCAGTTTTTGACTTTATTAAATTCACTTGGGCACGTGGCTTAGAATCATTATGTTGAGGTACCTGAATCTCTGCTGTGGTGTGTTCCTTGTCAAAAATGTATTTACAACTTAGATACTTCTTTAACTTAGCTCTATAGCGATGCTGTTGTGAACCTGATATCATTGCATGTAAAACAGACTGTATTTTGTACTTATTGAAATCTAATAGTGATACTCAATTTTAGATTACTAAATGTAGATTCTGAAGAATTATGGCCCCAGTTATGAATGGATGTGTAGTTATAATTTTTATTATTTTTTATTTTGTAGTATCGCTGTTGAAAATTTCAGATTTATATAATTGTGTTGGCTTTGCTTGAAATACAAATTATACTTGAAATAACAGAGAGTAACTGAGAAAATTATACTTAAAGTAACAGACGGTAATTGAATCCAATAAAAACACCAAGAAGGTCAAGATTGCCGTGAGTGGAGAACTGTGTGTGTGTTTTGTGAGCCTCACGGCTTGCAAGATGTGTTCTCAACAAATGCATGCCAAGTAAAGGAAATACTAACTTTATATACATTTTGGATTCAAATCTTTATTTCATAAAACTCCAAGTAACTTTTAATAATATGGTAGTTTATGTGTTGATCCCATGTTTTAAATTTTAACAATATACAGAGAATTCCTACTAATACTGGAAATTTTGAAATTTTCAAGAAATAAAATTTTATATAAGCTTTACCCTGTGTGGGAATCCTAACTTCTGGTCTCAAATCCCCTAGCATTGGGCATTGAAAATATTAAGAGAGTCTGTATTAGTTATATAGTCATGCATAGAAATGTATGTGGAAGATTTTAATGACAATGGACTCAATATTTGTGTACAAAATGCCAGTTATTTTCTCACATTATTCTGTAAAGAGGCATAACCGATTTAAAGACAATGAGAGTGACCTGGGGAAAAATTATTTAGCCACAAAACAATGACACCCCATCAATCAGACCCTCACTTGCACTCCCCACCTCTCTTCCAGCCCCCAAATACCGAGACCAAAAGTTTGGAACCACTTCGTGGAAGGTCCTTTGAAAACAACTTGTACACTGATAAAATATCTTGGAAACATAAATCCCTTGACTGATACTTGCTGAGCAAGTTAAGGATTCCCCATTTCACATCTATTGCAACAGAAACAGAAATCACTGAAAGAGGATAAGTTGTACCTGTAAGTCTGAAATGGAGGGTTTCGTTTCTGTCCCTTGTTATTCAGGATGTATTACTTTCTTTCTTGGGTTCAGTGAGTAGAGTGTAGTAACAGTGTAATAGCAATAGTAGTAACAGTGTGACAGCAATAGTAGTAACAGTGTGACAGCAATAGTAGTAACAGTGTGACAGTAATAGTAGTAACAGTGTGACAGCAATAGTAACACTGTGACAGTAATAGTAACAGTGTGATTGACAGCAATAATAGTAACAGTGTGACAGCAATAGTAATAGTGTAATTGACAGCAATAGTAGTAACAGTGTGACAGCAATAGTAGTAACGGTGTGACAGCAATAGTAGTAACAGTGTGATTGACAGAAATAGTAGTAACAGTGTGACAGTAATAGTAACAGTGTGATATCAGTAGTAACAGTGTGACAGCAATAGTAGTAACAGTGTGACAGCAATAGTAGTAACAGTGTAACAGCAATAGTAGTAACAGTGTGACAGCAATAGTAGTAACAGTGTAACAGCAATAGTAGTAACAGTGTGACAGCAATAGTAGTAACAGTGTAACAGTAATAGTAGTAACAGTGTGACAGCAATAGTAGTAACAGTGTGACAGCAATAGTAGTAACAGTGTAACAGCAATAGTAGTAACAGTGTGACAGCAATAGTAGTAACGGTGTAACAGCAGTAGTAGTAACAGTGTGATAGCATTTGTGTCCCGCCCCTCCCTTACCCCCAGCCATGGCATGAGTATATATGTCAGAGATAAAGAAACAGCTTTGGTGAGCCTGACCGTTGGAAGGCTGTGCTGTCAGTTGGCAGTGAGGATCATTGATGTGGGTGCTGGGCTCGTGCACAGGCTTGTGTGTTCTGCGTCTGGCCTACCCTCTGTGCAGCTCTGGTTTTGAGTATGCTGGTTTGGGGCCGTCTGACGATCTTTATGTGGTCCCCAAGGCCAGCAGCAGGAGGTGTCTGCCATGTCAGGGAACCTAATGAAGTCCGAGTACCGAGGGATGCCTGCATGCAGTCTTTCTGCGCTCGTCCTCATGAACTTCTCTGACAGTCTTACTGATTTTTTTTTACAACAAAAATGATACCTAATGATTACCTATTTCATGTAAAAACACAAAGACCACTTTATTGTTAGGACTGAAATAAAACACTTTTTTGTCTTCAAATTCTTTTGCTCTAACACAGGTTAGACTTTTATTTCAAAGACAAGGTTAAAACTCGTTTTCTCTGCATACCTTTAGTATCTAGAATATAGTAACAATCCTGCTTTATATTTGTATAATGCTCAGCACTAGTGCTAACAAAAATGCAACATGAGGCTGGGTGTGGTGGCTCATGCCTGTGATCCCAGCACTTTGGGAGGCCAAGGAGGGTAGATCACCTGAGGTCAGGAGTTCGAGACAAACCTGGTCAACAGGGTGAAACCCCGTCTTTACTAAAAATACAAAAAATTAGCCAGACATTGGTGGCGGGTGCCTATAATCTCAGCTACTAAGGCTGAGGTGGGAGAATCACTTATACCTGGGAGGCAGAGGTTACAGTGAGCCAAGATTGCACCACTGCACTCCCGCCTGGGCAATAAGAGCAAAATTTTGTCTCAAAAAATATGCAACATGAACTACTATGTAATTTAAACAATTTTACTAGCTGCCTTAAAAGATTAACAAGAAACAGATGGAAATGATTTTACCATGTATTTTATTTAATATATCAAAAATCTATTATTCCGGGTCTCATGTGGTGGCTCACTCCTGGAATCCCAGCACTTAGGGAGACTGAGATGGGCAGATCACCTGAAGTCAGGAGTTCAAGATCAGCCTGACCAACATGGTGAAAATACAAAAATTAGCTGGGCATGGTGGCAGGCACCTATAATCCCAGCTGCTTGGGAGGGTGAGGCAGGAGAATCACTTGAACCCTGGAGATGGAAGTTGCATTGAGCTGAGATCATGTCATTGCACTCCAGCCTGGACAATGAGAGTGAAACTCCATCCTGGGCACAGTGGCTTATGCCTGTAAACCCAGCACTTTGGGAGGCCAAGACAGGTGGATCACAAGGTCAAGAGATCAAGACCATCCTGGCCAACATGGTGAAACCCATCTCTACTAAAAATACAAAAATTAGCCTGGCATGGTGGCATGTGCCTGTGATCCCAGCTACTCGGGAGGCTGAGGCGGAAGAATTGCTTGAACCCAGGAGGCAGAGGTTGCAGTGAGCCAAGATTCCACCACTGCACTCCAGCCTGGCAACAGGGCAAGACTCCATCTCAAAATATATATATAGATATGTGTGTGTGTGTATATATATGTGTGTGCATGTGTATTATATAATATATATACATATATATCTATATAATTCCGGCAATATGCAAATTATTAATGAAACGTTGTACCTTTGGCTTTTCCACTCCGAGTCTTTGGACTGGCAAGTGTGTTTTGCACCAATGGCGCCTTGCTTCAGACCAGCCCCATGTCCAGTGTGGTTGCTGTAAGGGACTGGTGTCCAGAAGTTCCCACGGCTGCTCCATTCCATACTTGATTTTCACAAAACCTACCTCATAACTTCTAATGTCATCAATTCTACAGGAACATGAGGTTCACCTCCAGACAGTAGAAACTGTATCCATAATCCATATGTTGAAGAGAAAACACAGCCAATTGCAGTTCTTTTGTTTTTGAGATGGAGACTTCCTCTGTCATCCAGGCTGGAGTGCAGCAGTGTGATCTAGGGCCCCTGCAGCCTCCACCTCCAGGGTTCAAGTGATTCTTCTGCCTCAGCTGGAAGAGTAGCTGGACCACAGATGTGCACCACCAGGCCCAGCTAATTTTTTGTATTTTTAGTAGAGAAGGGGTTTCACCACGTTGGCCAGGCTTGTCTCAAACTCCTGACTTTAGGTGATCTGCCTGCCTGAGCCCCCCAAAGTGCTGGGATCACAGGTGTGAGCCACTGCACCTGGCCCCGATTGTACTTCTGTTTGAACCTATGTTGGTAAATGTGGTAATTTTCTAGAGTTTTAGGAAAGGTAGTGTTTATTATAAATGTTTGCTGAGAACTTTCTGAGGAAAAGGTAGTATTTATTCTTGTAAATACTTACTGAGCATCTGCTAGGTATTTAACAGGCTTCTAGATACAAAGGATCCAGTGGAAATAATAAGAATATTCATATTTAACAGCTTCTGTGGTGCTCTAGGCAGGCACTCATTGTTCTCTGCATTGATAGAATGTACACTTGCAGCTTTCACCAAAGAAGTGTTCCACAGCTTGGGAAACACAGAGGAAAATCATCTCTACAAAAAATTACAAAAATTAGCAGGTGGTACATGCCTGTAGTCCCAGCTACTCAGGAGGCTGAGGTGGGAGGAACGCTTGAGCCCAAAAGATCCAGGTTGCAGTGAGCTGTGATCATGCCACTGCAGTCCAGCCTAGGTGACAGAGTGAGACTCTGTCTTTAAAAAAAAAAACAGAAAAACAGTGCTGTAATTGTACAAAACCTGCCATCTTTGTACGCCTCTCTACCTTCCTTAAGATGAACCCTGGCTCTGGGGTGCAGGTGCAGCTGGAGCTGGAGTTGAAGAGGAAGCTGGGGGAGAGCTAGGAAGCTTCATGGGCTTTTACCCTGGTTATTTCATTATCCCTTTTTGGGGACTGGTGAAGATTAGAAATTGGAGATGACTTTAGAGGAGCTTCTCTTCCCTGCAGACAGTGGCTCTAGGCTTTTGTCTACGGCAAAAGTGAGATTTAGGGAAAGATAGGGTGGTTGCTGACACAGAATTGCAGACAGCTGTAAACGCACACTTGGAAAGGGCAGCGGCTGCTCCCCTCCTGCAGGCACTCTATTGACCACATATAGAGAAGGCATCTCCCAGCTCTTTCTACAGTCACTCCCCCAAGCCCCAACCCCCAGCTTAGTTCGCTAGAAGAGCAGACCCTCAGCCTCCCCTCCCTCCTCAGCCCAGCCTGGAAAGGCCCACAGAAGGACTCTGCCAGGCCTGGCTAAAGTCACCAGTCTGCCTCTAGATCAGCCAGCTGGCCAGGGGCCAAGCAGTATGAGCCCACATTCTGAGTTGCAAAAGCCCACAATTAGGAAATAGACTTGAAGTGCTCACATCACATCAGGATGCAATGCACATTTTTGTTTGGAGAAGCTTGTTCTCCATTTCTTCTTCTTTGGGCAAAATAAGCTCAGTCTGACTAACTCTGCCATTTCCAACCCAGACCTTCATCTTGCTCTGACACTTTGACAAACCTGCTGGATGAGAAAAAGAGTCAACCACAGAAGGAAGCCAATTTCTGTTTGGCCTAACACTTCCTACCTGTGATATTCTGTGCCATGAAGAGACTCCTGCTTAATAATTCATTTTCCAGTGGCCTTAGGCGATGTAGAAGATTACAAATAGCACGAGACCTGGCCTCCTCCTTCAGGGAACTTAACAGTTTTTAGTGGCAGGGGAAGTATGAGAGATTCCTGAAACCATAGCAGCATCCGACAGAACAGAAAATTTCCTAGACTCCAGTAAATCTCTTCATTCCAGGTGTACTCGGGGAGATAGTAGCAGTTATTGGTATATACTGTGAAGAGAGAAGTATCCTATCCCGAGAGGGGGTTTATAGGCATTAAACATTGTAGTCCTTGCCTTCAAGGTGTTTGAGACATAAAAGATGCTCACATTAGCTAAATATGCCTGCTTCCATGGCTGTACTTATGTCACACGACTGAAGTTACCAACCTGCTTTCAAAAGCCATGAGCAAAAATCAAATCAGGTAATGTGTGTGAAAGTTCATTATGAACCAGAGCACCACACAAACCGAGATAGAGCAGACCTTCTGTTTTATAGTATGTTCCAGAAGCTGTTCTGGTTGCAGAGGAGAATGGGCTCATTATAGCCCTGTTCAAAAAAAACAAATGGAATAATAAAGAAATCCCAGAACCAAATGAAATGCCATCCCATGCACATCTTGGAAAACTTTGTAATGTAGTTTAAACGTGAAGGGCTATTGTAAGCTTGACAATAAAACTGAGGATATTGTTCATTTCTGAGATTCGCTTTCCAAGATGGCTCTATTGTGGAAGGCTCTTTTGGAGTTTATGTATAGTTCTTTAAAGTGGCACAGTTGGCTTGAAGCTAAAACACTGTAGTTTGCATTAAAAAAGAAAAGGAAGTGCTTTTGCGCAAAAGGCTGTAAGAAATGAGGACTGCATACAAAGTGAGTGTTTCGTTGACTGGATGAGTTGAGATGATCCAGCCCCTTTTAATTTCAGGCACTTGTTTGGGGCAAGCTCTGACCTTGTTGACAGATGATTTTGTCAAACTCTCCACGAAAGGCATGTGTCTATTTTCATGTCAACTAATTTCTGTGGAGCATTTGCTGCCTTTGGTCCCCTGACCATGAAGTCGTATTGACCCATTTGCCATCTCTGGTGTAAGTGGATGGAATCACCTTTCTTGAGAGGAGAACTCCAAGAATATTACACTTGTCTCTGGGCTGTTTAAACTTGCTGTTTTTACATATTTCAGACTCAGTCATCTTTTCTCCCTCCTCCGTTCCCCTAGACCACTGGGGTGAGGGGTAGCCATGCTGTCCTTAGTTTCATAAAATTCCCAGAGAGGTTCTGAGTCCCCTTTTTAGCTGATTCCCATGAGTTTGTAATATTTTGATCGGAGCTGTTTGCACTTTGAAATAAATAAAAGCATTTTGATTTCATTCTGGCCAGCATCTGATGCATTTAATATGGGTGAAGGCTAATGAGAGGTTCAAGTGAGAGCACAGGTGAAAACTACAAAATCTCTAGTGTAAAATACACATAATACATGTACACAGACCCGTATTTTCCACTGACTCTTAAAAGGAGTGATAGCAAGAGGAAGCACTGAGTACCATGAACCATTTCTGTAAGGCCCATAGCCTTGCTAAGAGCCGGATGAACAACACCCACCCCTCTATGCCTGATAACAGTTGATCAGGCAGAACACATTACTCAGCATCTGGCTCCTCCATGCGGGCTCCCCTTGCCCACTTCTGCATTCTGCCCCCAGGTCTGTATTCAGCACTAGACTATCAGCTAGACACAGCACTCTCAGCACTAAACTATACAGTTGAACCCGTGAAAATTGAAGAAATCCCACCAAGCCTTACCCAATGGCAGCCCACCCGTGCATCCTAGGCCAGCCCCCCTCTAACCCCCATAAAACCCCCTGCCCTGGGAAGTCAAGCGTGACTTCTCTGGCCCCTTTCCCCAGGACCACAGAACCTCGCCCAGGAGATAAATAAATTGGCATCGAATTGTTCTTATACTGGCCTCAGTTTCCTCATTTTAAACTTGGCAATAACCTGTACAATTTCTTCCACCAGGACAGAACCATGAGCAGAGGGCAAAGTGGGTGGGGTTTGCGGAAGAAATTATATATATATATATATATATATAATATATATGTAATTTATATAATTTATATAATATATATAATTTATATAATATATATAATATATTTTAATATGTATATTATATATGTATAATTTATATATATAATTTATATAATATGTATGTTATATATGTATAATTTATATAATATACATAATATATAATTTATATAATATGTATATTACAGATGTATAATTTATATAATATGTATATTATAGATGTATAATTTATGTAAATTATATATATATAGTTCTGTTTGAAGATGGGCTCCTGATTGATACAATGATGGTTACTATAATAACGTACTTAGTGCCTCCTTGGTGCCTTCCACATGCACGTGTGGAAAGTTGCTTGGGGAGCTGGTGTCTGTTCCCAGCCTTTCCGTGCCAGTACCCTTTGTTCTTTTCCATTATGCTTCAGATAATTTAATCAAAGTTGTATTTGCTCCTGTGCTCCCCCTTTGAATCATTCTGTCTGCACTCTTGCCCCTCCCATGCAGATGCAGCCACGTGCAGGCTGGGTTTCCGCTGGCCTCTCCTCTACTTCTTAGTGGCCCTTATCTGAACCCAGAACGCAGCCTCAGCTTGGCTTCTTCCTCTTACCACGGGGAGAACCCGGTGTGACCTTCCCTCCCAGGTTCTATCCAGCGTGACAGCCGGGTCTCCCTCTGCCCTACTTAATTGCACCCACCTTTTGTCATTGGTCCAGGCAGCAGGCTCCATGTCTGTGTTTGGGGTGTTTCCTGGCCTGACGGCACCTTGTTCACCCAGGCAGGAGGTCACGTCTTGTAGCAACATCCTGAATCTTAACCTGAAGGAAATAGCGATGGTACCGGACCTGACCTGCAGCATCAGGCGTCCGTCGGCCCTTTCATGGCCTGGTGTTTATTTGGTCCTCACAAACTCTTGGGATGAGACCGTCTCCATTCCCTCCCCTCCCCTCCCCTCCCCTCCCCTAGTTTTTTCATTAGAAACTGAAGATTTGGGTGGTGATTTCATAATCTATTGAGAACTGCACCAAAACTGTCAGTATTCAATAAAGATTATTAATAATCAGAGGGAAGACACTTTTATTTTCTGTTATACACAAATACCTAAATGTTTAGGCCAAGGGTACATTTTTAATTGAGTCAAATAGCAAATAATAAATTGTGCCTCTCTGTTATGTGAATATCTTACTTTTTTGGAGGTTTTGTTATCAGGATCTGCCGTATATCAGGCATGCATCATTTTATTTGAATCTTCAACCTGACACTTTTATTGAGAAAAAAAGAATTTCAAGTTATTTTTCATGCATAAAGCCTGCAGGAAGCCTGCACTTCTTTAGTGAGGGCTGTCTCAGTTATGGACAGCCTTACCTCCATGCCTTTAGGAAAAATAAAACCTTACTCTCTGAGATCCTTGAGATTTGGCAACAATTGATCACTTAACTCCTCAAAGACTTATAATGAAATAACTATAGGGAATAAAACTTACCAAAATATGTCCAAATGACCAGCACATCAAAATATGCACAACCCTGTACCTGAGGTCTACGGCATACAAGCCTTGGGTTCTGTTTATGGGGATGTCACCTTCTGAGGCTCAGGCCCCTGTCTAGCGACTTGATGTGACCATGTCATGGTGGTTCCTGATTTATGTGATCTGGTCTTTTGTCTTCTTAAATTGTCCCTGGAGGATAAAAGTTCAGAGCTCAAAGTCTAGATATACTGTGATGAAACAAGGATGCAGATATAATGATGATAGATTTGAACCTGTGATTTCAGAAATAAGATATAAATATGGTACGACAACTCTACCTGCCACCAGCGGACTGGCTTCCCTTGCTGTCAGGGGAGACCTCATCCTCATCCTAATCTACACGGTGCTGTATGTTTGTCAGGAATGCATAATTCTGCCATTCTGTTGTCTTCATTTTAGCCTGTATGTGTAGAAACACTTTGAAACATTTGCAGGTTACTGCAGTCATCGTCCTACAATTTGTATAGTTGTTGCACAGAAATAATACCAGTTGGTTTCTCCACAATAAGTTTTTCTTGGGAACTAGCTGTTCATTGCTAATTCATATACTTTCTTAAGGTATATGGCAAGTAAAATTGATTTCCTTGGGGCCTGGAGGGGATTCCTGCTCAATGATTGGAACATTTGCAAGATTTCCTCTTGATTTCCTATAAGGAAGGAAGAGGAGAGGGAGGTGATTGGTCTTATTGGTCTGCAAATAGTATTCACTGGGTCCCAGGAGGGTGGGCAGAGAGGGGTGTGAAAAGGTGTGTGTCAGAGTTCCTGTCTCCAGGGAGGGCGCAGGATCGTAAAAGATAAGATAGATGCTTGTATTTAGGTCTCTTTGGCTCAGTTCTGTTTTGTTTGGTGTCTGGATGGTGATAGATACCTCTTGGAGAAAAAAAATGTTTTAGGCTTCTAGGCAAAGTGGAGAATGAAGGGTAAGGGCTTGGAATGATGAGTGTCAGGGTGAAATAGAAAAACCATTAGTTACTAGAATTATTAGGATGAAAGGTAGTGTTAAGTGCTCTATTGGTAGGAGGACCGTACATCCCAATCTGCTTCGGCCAGTCCTGGTTTATGGTAATTGTCCTGGCTTGGGATTTAGTAGCATTCCCTTTTATTCTCAATAGTGTCACAGTTTGGGCAATAAGTCATATGGTCAACATATGTATTGATGAAGAATTAGTATCTTTTTTTTTTTTTCTTTTTGAGACAGAGTTTCACTCTTGTTACCCAGGCTGGAGTGCAATGGTGCAATCTCGGCTCACCACAACCTCCGCCTCCTGGGTTCAG
>CM052658.1:4225643-4241019 GCA_028533165.1 Leontopithecus rosalia | reverse complement strand
GAGAACATGCAGTGTTTGATTTTCTGTTCTTATGTCAATTTGCTGAGAATGATGGTTTCCAGGTTCATCCATGTCCCTACAAAGGACGTGGCTGCATAGTATTCCATGGAGTATATGTGCCACATTTTCTTTGTCCAGTCTATAATTAATAGGCATTTGGGTTGGTTCCAGGTCTTTGTTATTGTAAATAGTACCACAAAGAACATGTGTGTGCCTGTGTCTTTATAATAGAACCATTTATAGTCCTTTGGGTACATACCCAGTAATGGGATTGCTGGGTCAAGTGGAATTTCTATTTCTAGATCCTTGAAGAATCACCACACTGTCTTCCCCAATGGTTGAACTAATTGACACTCCCACCAGCAGTGTAAGAGTGTTCCTATTTCTCCACATCCTCTCCAGCATCTGTTGTCTCCAGATTTTTTAATGATCGCCATTCTAACTGGCGTGAGATGGTATCTCAATGTGGTTTTGATTTGTATTTCTCTGATGACCAGTGATGATGAGCATTTTTCATATGTTTGTTGGCTTCATATATGTCTTGTTTTGAAAAGTATCTGTTCATATCCTTTGCCCACCTTTGGATGGATTTGTTTATTATTGTAAATCTGTTTTAGTTCTTTGTAGATTCTGAATATTAGCCCTTTGTCAGATGGGTATATTTCAAAATATTTTTCCCATTCTCTTGGTTGCCAGTTCACTCTAATGATTGTTTCTTTGTTGTGCAGAAGCTCTGGAGTTTAATTAGATCCTATTTGTCTATTTTGGCTTTTGTTGCCAATGCTTTTGGTGTTTTAGTCATGAAGTCCTTGCCTATGCCTATGCCCTGAATGGTTTTGCCTAGATTTTCTTCTAGAGTTTTTGTGGTGTTAGGTCTTATGTTTAAGTCTTTAATCCATCTGGAGTTAATTTTAGTGTAAGGTGTCAGGAAGGGATCCAGTTTCTGTTTTCTGCACGTGGCTAGCCAGTTTTCCCAACACTGTTTATTAAACAGGGAATCCTTTCCCCATTGCTTGTTTTTTGTCAGGTTTGTCAAAGATTGGATGGTTGTAGATATGTGGCATTGCTTCCGAGGCCTCTGCTCTGTTCCATTGGTCTACGTCTCTGTTTTGATACCAATACCATGCTGTTTTGATTACTGTAGCCTGGTAATAGAGTTTGAAGTCAGGTAGTGTGATGTCTCCAGCTTTGTTCTTTTTGCTCAGGATTGACTTAGCTATGTGGGCTCTCCTTTGGTTTCATATGAAGTTTAAGGTGGTTTTTTCCAGTTCTGTGAAGAGGGTCATAGGTAGCTTGATGGGGATAGCATTCAATCTGTAAATTACTTTGGGCAGTATGGCCATTTCCACAATACAGATTCTTCCTAACTGTGAGCATGGAATGTTTTTCCATCTGTTTGTGTCCTCTCTTATTTCCTTGGGCAGTGGCTTGTAGATCTTCTTGAAGAGGTCCTTTACCTCCTTTGTTAGTTGTATTACGAGGTATTTTACTCTTCTTGTAGCAATTGCATTCACACTTTTAATTGGGACCTCCACTGTGTCTTGAGGGACTCTGCATGGCATTACAATGGAGTCACTTTGCCATTAATCATATCTCTCAGAGCACTGAGCGGGTATTCATGCCCAGGTAGGCTGATCATCTGTATCAAGGCTTCCAGAGTTTTCTTGTGCTTTCCGTGGTCATTTATTTTACTGCAAAATAACAAATATTTTTGGGGGTATGCACTAAAGCTACCATACATTTAATATTTACTCTAGAGTTTCAAGTGACTGAAAATCTACTAATCTCAGTGAACTTTCACCCAGAGTATAATGTTTTCCAGTTTCCATTTTTCCTTCCACATAGCTCTACTCTAGAGATTCATATAAAAAAGATAATGCAAGAACCATCCTGCACCTTAGCAAACCCCACTGAAGTCAATAGGCGTCATGTGCGCATGCACAAATGCACAGGCACACACGTGCACAAATTATCCCTGTAATGTTGCTCCACATCAGATTGTTGCCTTTGGCCAAACTCACTAATTTTGAATGACACCTTCTAGCCAGGTCATGTGAGGTACAAAAGACCTGTTCTTAGCATTTACCATTATCCTTCCAGTCTTGACAAGGGTTGAGTGCATAGTCACAGAGACAACCAGCTCTTTGTCCAGGGTTTTAAAAGTCTGCCTGGTTGTGGATTAAATGAAAAAGACCAGACCAATATTCCCTAGCCTTAGATGAAACTGTTTACAAAGTGATACTTTAGGCAGAAGTTAGTTTTCAGAACATTAAAAGATTCCAGTGATAATATTTGCAAATCCTTTCATCTACATGAAAATTTAGCGACTGAATCTGGCCATTAAAGCATAATCTTTATTTGACCAAAGCATGATATAAAAATGGAATAAACTATAATTTATCTTTGCTGACAGCTAATTACCTGGAAGTCTGATTAAAGGGAAAACTAAATTTACTTAATTAGTGTTTTGGCGTTTAGTCTGTATACATATAAATATGCTGATCTCTCCACATGAACATTCCTAGAAGTAAATTACCATTTTTATTTTGTCCCTTTCAGATGCTGCCAAACTGAGGGGCAGCATTAGTAGAATGTGTATTTTAGCAACAACGATAGCAGGTGTTCGTAGACTGTGTGCCGTTACAGGAGCAGAGTGAGGTAACTCAAGAATGGGATGTTTACCACGAAGTAGTCTTCTTTTTCCCGCAATGGCTCCTCCCTTAACTGTGAACAAGAAGAGAGCCGACTTGTGCAGCAAACCAGCCCTGCCAATGAATCCTGGCACAGTGGTGGGAAAATCTGCATATAATTAAGCCCCCTGAGGCAAGTGGACTTTGATAGACAAGAGGTAGGCATGCAGACCTTCAAATCATTTGTTTGTTAGCAGGAGTATTTGGCAGGGTTGCCTTTTGAGGGTTTGAGGAACTCTGCAGTAGGCACAGCCAAAGACAGAAGAAGTTTTATGGCACTCTGCTTCTACCCACACCTTCTGATGCTGCAGATTTCTCCCACTAGATGCAATTTAAACAGGAGGCATATGTGACACACCTCAGGTAGTGTAATGAAATCGTCCTCTTTGCTGAGCTTCTGAAAGTCAAAGATACTTCTATTAATTTTTAAAAGTGATCTGAAAGTCATATGATTCTATTCTTGAAATAGAGAGGTTTTCATTACTTAAATGGCAGACATACTTATAGTTCAGTTATATGCTTATAAATAATTGGAATAAAGTATGATTTTTATAAAGCATTGTAGGTCTTAATCAAAATCCCTACAGAAATGAAAGTCTTAATTAAATCTGCAATTCTACTTCCCAGACCTGAAGTTTCCACTATTACTTTTTATTCTCGCTGAACATCCCTCTATGATTAAAATAGAACGTAAGTGGTGAAATAGCTAATTATTTAAAGGATAGCATCACAGAAACAAACCCGAAGCACATAAAAGTCATTTTAGACTCATGAAAGGTAGAAGATGAAACAGACTTGCACAGCATCTTCATCGGGGGACACTTTCGGGTCAGGACCTGTTCATTTCATTACCCTCCCTCTTCTCAGTCACATAGTTGGAATTCCTCCAAAATAACTAGTGTGACAAAGTTTCTAAAAATCGCAGAGTGGAGGCTTAAACAAGGACCAGTATCCTTTTTCTCTTTTCTTTTCTTTTATTGGGACGGAGTTTCGCTCTTGTTACCCAGGCTGGAGTGCAATGGCGCTATCTCGGCTCACCGCAACCTCCGCCTCCTGGGTTCAGGCAATTCTCCTGCCTCAGAGCACCATGCCCAGATAATTTTTGTATTTTTAGTAGAGACGGGGTTTCACCATGTTAACCAGGATGGTCTCGATCTCTTGACCTTGTGATCCACCCGCCTCGGTCTCCCAAAGTGCTGGGATTACAGGCGTGAGCCACCTCGCCCGGCCCGGACCAGCATTCTCAATGATAAAGATTGAAGTCGCAGTTTCCGGAAGCGTTGCTTTCTCCCCACTTCGCAGGCGTTCACTCTCTTCCCTGGCAGGTATGCTCAGTCGTTTTCTAGAAGCGTCTTCCTTCTTTATTCTGCCATTTGACTGAATGACCCTTAAGGCAGCACAAAGTAAAGGGACCATGACAAGGTTACCAGTGTGCCACACAGATTGCCTCTTCTGTGTTCTTTCAATTAAGCATTCAGCTCCGTATAAAAGACTACACCTCATTACTACCCCTTCTAAGTGGGCAGAGGATGGGAACACAGAGGATGGGAGCACAGGGGTCCACAGCTTTTAGTGGAGGCAGACATACACTGTGAAACCCAGGCCAGTGAGGAAGGAGGTGACATGTGGCTTTTAATGGTTATGTTTTTGAAACACAGTATGGCTCTGTTGCCCAGGCTGGAGTGCAGTGGCACGGTCTCAGCTCACTGCAGCCTCTGCCTCCCAAGTTCAAGTGATTCTCCTGCTTCAGCCTCCTGAGTAGCTGGGATTACAGGAACTCACCACCGCACCAGGCTAATTTTTGTATTTTTAGTCAAGACGGGGTTTCACCATCTTGGCCAGGCTGATTTCAAACTTCTGACCTCTGGTGATTCACCTGCCTTAGCCTCCCAAAGTGCTCTGATTACAGGCACGAGCCACCACACCCAGCACCCAGCCAAGTTCTTTTTCTTTTCTTTCTTTTTTTTTATGTCCAGGTACAGAGAAGTTGAAATTTTCATTTAAACCCATGCTTGACCCAAGGATACAATTGCTTTAATACCACTGGGCATGCTAAGCTGTGAATTGTCGATGCCATAGTAAAAATGGACTTGCATTTATAGGATGTCTCTGGGAAATTGTTGGGAATGAAACGGATTTTGGGAAACAACAAGCTTCCGATATGTTTGCCTGTGTGACTTAATGCTGTGTCAGCTACAGTAAGTGTGCACCACATCCAAACCAGACCTGCTATGGCTTTAATACTTCTGAAGGCCTCTGTAAAGATTTTTCCTTCTCAGTAACCAAGTGCTGAAAAAAACATGTATTAGTATAGGTCAGAATTAGCATTTTAGTCAGTTATTCTGGAAGCAGAGTGAAAAACGAGTTTTAAGACTTACTGATGTGTTTTTCACATGGGCAATCCTTTGAGTCAGGAAACTGGCTAGAATGACATTCCATAAATAAAATGTTTTGATGATGATGCCAAGATGGCAGGACGCTGTCTCCTAACTCAGGAGGAGGACAGGCAGACCTGGGGGTGAGCATTAAGTGAAATAGGAGTCAGATCGATGAACCCTAGGACACAACCACCAACGAGCACTAGGGGGATGGAGGTGAGATCCTGGTCACCTGCCCTGGAGAGTATTGAGAAGGCTTCACTCTGTGGTTGATGCACATGTGGTCTGGCCCTGGCAGGAACAGGGGAAACAGCTTGATCTGAGACACTGCTGTGAAGTTGGGAGAATTTTCAGTGATACGGGGAGGAACATGGCCTTAAAGGGTGGGAGAGTGATCTTCTGTTCATGACTTACTGAGCCTGTCGTATGTGTGATGTGGTGGAATCTACAGAGGATTCTGTCCTGGATCACACACAAACCCAGGCGCCTCCTTAGAGCATGTGTGTGGAATGGCATGCTAAGTCATTGACCCATGACTTAAAAGAAATGTGTTTTTAAATGTCAAATGGGTATCATGCAGACGTTCGTGGTTGAGGGATTACTGTGGTCTAGATCAGCACTGTCTACTAAACGCATTCGAAGACGGGCTGGGGCCTGTGGTCCGCCCCAGGCCAGGAGGATGTGTAGTTCCCAGTGCTCTGTAGTTCACTGCTCTGCCTTGAGCAGGTGCACCCTGGTGTTTTAGGGCTACCAGGTTCGATTGCCTGTGGCCTGGTAACAGACCACCAATACACCAAAACAGCAGGACTTCCAGCTCACACAGAGTTTCATCATCCCGGGGTAGCTGAACAAGGAGACAGGAGGAAACCTCAACTCCGCCTCTCTGAGGAGCGTCACATGGGTGTTTTAAAGGGAAGTTTGGTTAGGGGGCTGAGGAGCTGAGGATCACTGATTGGACAGTGTGTGGAAAGTGAAATCATAAGGACGTAGAAACTGCACTCCTGCGCTGAGGCTGTTCCTCGGAGGGCATTTCCAGGTGGGCTGGAGTCAGTGGACTCCAAAGGGAGTCCAAAGGGAATATTTGGGAGTCCAAATATCTCCAAAGGGAAAATTTGAGGTTTCTTAAAGATGTTGCCTGCAGAAGTTAGGACCTTGTGACAGGGGCCACATGACTTCTAAGTAGGAAGCAGCTCTCAGAAAGGTGGCTACAGGGCAAGCTGGTTGATGTGTAGCTATGTTTCTACTTAAAGCTTACGCTTTTGTTTAAAAATTTAGCAATTTGGTTTTATTAATTTTACGAGGACAGTTTCCCTGGTGAGCATTTAGCTCCACAGAGAGGGACACAACATTTAAGACTCTGCAGTAGGGGTGGGATCCCACAGCTTCACTGATCACCCCATTTTCCTGGGCCCCAACCAACCATCTCTTCTCTTCTCCCAGGACCCTAGCTGGGGTGGAAATAGTGGGGAGGCCCTGGCCTCTAGCTCAGAGCCCAGGAGCAAAAAATAGCATCTGAGTGTGAATTGTGATTAAGACACAGGGGATTAGAGATCAAAAGGGGTTGCCTCCCACCCTCCAGACCCCAGCCCCTCCCTGAGTTCAGCCCCCTGCCTGCACCTGCACCTGTAGGAACTCTGCCTGCCCACACTCAGTGGTGGCCACAGCCTGCATCCAGCAGGGATGCAGGAGAGCCTGGAATGTGCTTTCTCTCAGTTCTTAGATGGTCTACATGGTAACCACAGTTAAGGGAGCCATTTCAAGGATGGGAAAGTTAAGTAAGGAAGAGGCCAATTAATGTGCCTGTGAGGGGGTTAACAAGCAGCCTTGGGACTAGAGCCAAGGCGTGACTCCAGTGCCCGCATGCTGGACCTCTGGGGCTGTCATCTTCGCTACAGCTGAGCACCAGCCTTTCTCATGAACAAGCTGCTGCATGGCACCTCCCCTCCCTTGGGATCCTGGAAAGGTGCCCTGGTCTAGGGCATCTGCTCCCAGACCTGTCAGAAAGTAGAAGTGAGGATGATGACATCCCAAAACGGCACTGGTTGACCCGCCTGCTCCTATAGCAATGCCCTCCTCCCCCTTGCCCACTGCTCCTCTGGGCACTGCCCCTCTGGGAACTGCTGATGGCCAGTGTTGGCCTCCTCTTTCTGCTGCAGAGCTGCCTCCATAGGCAGACCTAGTCAGAGCTCAAGTGGAGAAGAAGCAAACCTTTTGGAGTGGCTGTCTTGAGCTATCCCTATTCATCCTTAAAAATGTGGGGACATGGATGAAGCTGGAAGCCATCATGCTCAGCAAACTCACACCGGAACAGAAAACCAAACACTGCATGTTCTTACTCATAACTGGGAGTTGAAGAATGAGATCACATGAACATAGAGAGGGAACATCATACATCGGGGCCTGTGGAGGTTGGGGGGAAAGGGGAGGGAGAGCATTAGGGCAAGTACCTAATGCATGTGGGGCTTACAAGCTAGATGACTGGTTGATGGGTGCAGCAAACCATCATGGCACATGTATACCTATGTAACAAACCTGGACATTCTGCACATGTATCACAGAACTTACAGTAAAATTTTTTTAATGCAGATGTTTGTGTACTGACAGAGATTTAATAAGGCATCCTTTAATTTTTTTTTAACTTATTGTTTTAAAAGCCAGAGGCCTGCTTCTGCCTCCATACATTTTGTTTTTAGAGATATAAACGACTACGTCTGTAGCCCTGGCCCCTGGGCCAGTGGCGTCAGTGCTGCAGGCTTCAGACCTGCAGGATCCCAGGGCCCAGCCCAGGTGCACTGAATCAGACCTGCATTTTAACAGGTCCCCCGGGTGACCTGTGCACACATTCCAGTTTGTGAAGTCCTGTTTAAAGAAACAGGCCTGGGATCTGTTTACTATCCGGTGAAACTTTCTATAAAGTTTATTTTCTCTTCCTCAGTGAACTACAGTTGTTTTCTCGTAGCAAGAGTTTTGACTGAAGTTTGTTCTGAACCTTTTAAGTAGATCTAGAAGTGAAGATATATATGCATGCAAGCGGAGGTGCCCAACATATCGAGAACCAGAATAATGAACCGCTGCAAAGTGAGAGGGCATTTGAGAGAGTGAGCACCCTGCGTTCATCCCCAGCATCAAGGAGCCAGCCCATTGTTCTCATCTGATGAGGGAATTCTTCCTGACAATTGAGTGAGGGATGGAGGCATTTGCAGTCTTTCCCTGTGTGTTTCTTCTGGCAAGTGGACAGGCCTTTTGATTAACCCTAGGTCTGATTACCAGAGCCTCTAATGTAAAAGACAAAAACACGCTAGACATCTAGCCTATTAAAATTGAACCTCAACCAAATAAGAGATCATTTCCTGCTGCATATCAACAAAAGACCTCCTGCACATGGGAGATGACTCTGGCACTAACACTGATTTAGGGCCAGGAAGCCTGCAGTTAAAATTAAACTGGAGGATGCCAGCTTTATATGAAACTGGCAGGCAAGTGTCTGTGGCCCACAGAACAAATATAATATACTATTGTTGCAAGGCAGTTGCAGAGAAAATATTTTTTTAGAAAATAAAGTCTGTTGCCAAGTTTTGCTTCCCATTCCACTCTGCCCTTTAGTGTCCAAGGAGAGTTCTCCCCGAAGTCCATAAGGATGGGGCTTATTCGGCACTTCATGGATTTATTAAGCCATTATAGGCATGAGCCACCACGCCCAGCGCTACCCTGTATTATCGATGATGAATATTGTCATGTGTCACATGATAAGCACTGTTACGTGTTTTATATGCATTTTACCATTTAATACAATGGCCCTGTAGTATGTACTATCTTTACCCTGTTTATTTATTTATTTATTTATTTTGAGATGGAGTCTCGCTCTGTCACCAGGCTGGAGTTCAGTGGCATGATCTTGGCTCACTGCAACCTCCACCTCCCAGGTTCAAGCAATTCCCCTGCCTCAGCCTCCTGACTAGCTGGGACTACAAGCACGTGCCACCGCACCCAGCTACTTTTTGTACTTTTAGTAGAAATGGGGTTTCACCATGTTGGCCAGGATGGTCTCCATCTCTTGACCTCATGATCCACCCACCTTGGCCTCCCAAAGTGCTGGGATTACAGGCGTGAGCCACGGTGACCAGCCCTACTCTGTTTTATTGATGGGATAATAGGGACTGAGACAGACAGTCCTCATCCTGAGCGTGACCCACTGCAACTGTATGTAGACTTTCTCCCTACTTCCAAGTTACTCCTTTTCAGTATATCCTGCAGATGGCTTCCCTATTAATATTCCTAAATTATGCTTTCACTGGGTTGTCTTTTCTCTTCCCACAGGTAAACAGTATTCTGACACCTTTCACCATTCATTTGGTTTGGCTTGCTTTGGAACTTTGTATAAATAGAATAATGCAATACATAGCCTTCTGTGTCAAGTTTAATTTGTCTACGCTTATGTCTGAAAGTCACCTCATATGTAGCGCTGGGTTACTCTTCGAATTTCTGTACAGTGTTTTATTCTATGAATGTAGCAGCATGTATTCTGCTGTTGATGACACTGGTGTTGTTTCTGGACTTGGTCATTATGTGCAATGCTGTGAATACCCTTGTATGTTCAGTGCGTGGATGTGTGCATTTATACGGATGGTTGTGAGCTCTGAACATGCTCAGTTCTGGTTCATAGTGCCACAGATTTCCAGAGTAGTTGTACCAATTTATACTCCCATCAGCAAGGGGCCAGAATGCCATTCTCTTTACATTCTGTCCTCACCTCACTTCGGAGGGGTGAGGCTGTGTTGGTGGTGGTGGTGTTTTTATCATTCTGGTAGGATCCCATTGTCATTTTGATTTCCATTGCTCAGGTGGCATGAGTACCTTTTTAGATGCTACTGGCTATTTGGGGTAGCCTCCTTAGTCAAGTACCTATTCAAGTTTTTTGCTCACTTTTTAATTGTATTTCATTTGATCATTTTGTATTGTTATTGCATGGTTCCCTTATACTGGATCTACAAAGTTACTTATATATTCTAGATATGAGACATTCATCAGATATATTATTGTAAATGTCCTTTCTCTGTAGCTTGCCTTATCATAAAATATTTTGCACAATGGTGTCTTTTGCTGAACAGAATTTTAAAATTTTGATGAAGTCTAATTTGTTAATCTTTGCTTTTTTAGTGTTTTAATGAAATATTTAGTGTTATTCAAGATCATGAAATTGTTTCTGTTATTTGCTAGAAGCTTTATTATTTTACCTTCAATATTTAGATCTATGATTGATTCAGAGTATCTTTTTGAATACAGTGTGAGGTGGGGGTCGTGGTTCATTAATTTTTATCATAATACTGAGTTATTCCAGCCCCATACAGTGAAGACACTATGCTTTCTCCACATTACTGCTGTGAAACATTTGTGAAGTCAGGTGACAGGTGGAGCTAGTTTCGGACTTTCTATCTGTTCCCCTGGTTTGTTTATCCCTGGACTGAAATCACAATATTTAAATTACTGTACTTTAAGTCTTGTTAGCTGGTAGTTTAAGTGGTTTAGATAGAATCTTTTAGATTGTTTTACTGTTTCGTGCCCTTTACATTTTCATTAAGATTTTTAGAATTGGCTTGTCAACACATACATACCCACTCACATAGTAGTTGAGATTGCATTCTATAAAAGATTAAAGTAGTATGAATTTGCATATTTACATCATAACATTTTCCAATCCATGAATGTGATGTACTCCTCCATTAATTTAGATCATCTTTAATTTCTTTTAAACACATTTTAATGTTTTTCATGTAAGGTCTTACTTATTTTTATGAGGTTGATTCCTAAGCGTTTGGGGTTGGTGAGGCTAATATAAATGTTTTATTATTTTATTTCCATTTTCTATATTTTCTATTTAATTTCTATTCTGTTCATTTCTTATTTGTTTATATGAGTGAAATGGAAATATAGTTAATACTAATTTTATATTGACTTTGCATTTTCTTAGTCCTTACTGAAGACTTGGCCTTGTGTTTTATAAAGTTTTGTCATTTTGTTTGGATGTCTGTTTTTCCTGTTCTCACAGTACTTAGCCCAGTGTTGACCAAATAAATGCTTAATATTTGTGGATTTGTTGATTAATGATTTATTTAAAGAACTTTAGTCCTGGCTGGGTTACTTTAAAAGTTCTGCCTTGGTCCTGCACAGTGGCTCTTGCTTATAATCCCAGCACTTCAGGAGGCTGAGCTGTGAGGATGGCTCAAGGCCAGGAGCTTGAGGTTTTAGAGATCTGTGATTGTACCACTGCACTAGCCTGGGCAACACAGCAAGACCTTATCCCCCCCTGCCAAAAAATTCTAACTTACTAGATCAGTCTTTTCAATAGCCAGACAATTCTATCTAAGAAGTTAAATGTAACTGAATTCCATGGGCCTTTCAATCATTTCAAAAATTACAACTTTTGAAACAAAATAGTAACTCTGAAATAGATGTATACATTTTCCTGCAAACGTTTCTATACCGTATTACATCTTGCTAAAGGTCATTTCATTTTTGTTAAATTAATGTAAAATGCAGACTGCATGAAATAAAGAATAAAAAGAGCAAAAATTAGAAAGAATTAAGAAAACATTGGAAGGCGATTCACAAATTTTGTTGAAATTGGACACTAGTGAATTAGCAGCTCAAATTTCCTGAAGCTTAAGGCTTTCCTATCAAGACAATATTACATTGAATTTTAGGAGATTGAAAATAAAAGTTTACTGAACAAAAGTTTTACCCAAACCTAGCACATCATAGACAACATTATTGATCAATGAAATTAACCTACTGCCTCTTATCGCCCTTGTGATATCTTTTGAATGAACCATGAACAATGAATAGCTGACCTATAGTAAAAGCAAGGGTTAAAATAAAAAGAAATGAATCTGATATTTAAAAAACATGCATAGTAGTTCTCTTTGATTTAAAACCTAACATGTATATGCCTGTTTCATTAATGCATTATCTTTAGAAAGTAATGTGGGGCTTTTTCTGCAATCGAAATAAGATTCATTTAATCAGCTATCGTAGTTCATCTGTTAAATTACAGCACTTTGCTGTCCATTTTGTAAAATAATCTCCAAACTAATGAAGTAAGGTCAATTGCATGCAGTTTTATTCTAGCCCAATTGCTGTTAATTGCATCCGTGGCTTTGGTAAGGTCAATAAATGTTGTCTTTTTATATCCTCTCCTGAAAATGGCAGAAAATAAATACCTTTTCTCTGTAATGAATTCAGGCTTCGGGCAACTCATAGCAGGTGGACTCTTCGATTTTCATTACCTGATTTGAAAATGTTCCATTTCCAAAGAATTGTGGGAGGGATTGGAGTCCCCAAAGCAGTTTTAGAAAAGACATCTTTTGGCCCGGCGTAGTGGCTCATGCTTGTAATCCCAACACTTTGGGAGACTGAGATGGGCCAATCACCTGAGAACAGGAGTTCGAGACCAGCCTGGCCAACATGGTAAAACTCCATTTCTACTAAAAATACAAAAATGAGCTGGGCCTGGTGGCACATGCCTGTAATCCCACTTACTTTGGGAGGCTGAGGCAGGAGAATCACTGTAACTCAGAGTTGGAAGTTGCAGTGAGCTGAAATTGTGCCAATGAACTCCAGCCTGGGCAACAGAGTGAGATTTTGTCTCAAAAATAAACAAATAAATAAATAAACAAGAAAAGACATCTTTCTCAGAAGTGCTCCCTTGCTACTCTTGAATTATGTCAGTGGTGTCCCTCAAATAGGGACAAATTTCTACTGAACAACTCAATGTAGATTATGGACCTTAACTTGTTAAAATTTTAATTTTCATATACTCATTCAAGAGCACGTCACCTGTTTTTCTTTAATCTGTCTTGCAACAAGCAGTAAGTTGTTCGTAAGTCAGCTCAGCTGTAGTTATAGTGTGAGGTATACTAGTTGGTTCACCTGATGAGCATGCAGCCTAGGTCGATATGAGGAAGGGACAAGTTACTTGGACCCATGAGGGTTAGGACCTTGCTGTGGCCTTGTTCCTGCTGCAGACCTGATATAGCCTTTAGGATGTGATCACGTCTTTACAAGCTTTATGCTTTAAGATATACTTTTCTAACCATCTCAGTGTGTAAACTGTGAACACTCTGTGGTTTCTGAAATGGTGGAAATGTGTCTGAAAGGTGTCATGTGAGCCATATTGCAAAGAAACCCCAAACACAGCAACAAGTGAGAGATACAGGTGGAAGGAAGAGCAGTGGCCAGAGGCAGAGAGACTGTGGCTAGGAGCTGGCACTAGATGTGTGGGGGCAGTTCCCTAGGACCTCTTACGGAGTTGCACTTATCCTATTTTTTTTTCTTGCCTTCACATAAGGTCACAATTACTATTAGAGTATGTTTGATGTACTGTTAATAATATTGATTTTATAGTTCAAGAAACAATATTTTTCTTTTTTTTCTTTTTCTTTTTTGAGACGGAATCTAGCTCTTTTGCCCAGGCTGGGATGCAATCTTGACAAATCTTGGCTTCTATCTTTTTTTTTTTTTTTAAGTTTCCCTCTGTCGCCCAGGCTGGAGTGTGGTGCTGTGGTCTCAGCTCACTGCAACCTCTGTCTCCCAGGTTCAAGTGATTCTCCTGCCTCAGCCTCCCGAGTTGCTGAGATTACAGGCACCCACCACCATACCCAGTTAATTTCTGTATTTTTAGTAGAGATGGGGTTTCACCAATTGGCCAGGCTGGTCTTGAACTCCTGACCTCAGGTGATCTGCCTATCTCGGCCTCCCATGAGCTACTGCTCCTGACCAAAAAACTATATATATATATATATATATATATATATATATATATATATATATATATATATTTAGCACAGAATAGGCAGAAATGCTGTTAGTAGCCAGCTGAATTCAGGAAGTATGATGCATGTGCTAGTGGACATATCCAAGAAGGCTGCAGACAGCAAAGAAGGCCAGCATGAAGGCCAGCGCCGAGGGCGGCAGAGGGAGGTCTTGGGGCGCTCTGGGACAAGACCCCCACATGCTAGGTGTCTCGGGTGGTCTACCTCCATGTGCAGCATCAGTCATTTGAAGCAGTGTGGCACTCATTTAGTTAGCATTTCAGATTTGCCAACCCTGTTGGCGTTGGGCTAAGGGTTAGAGACACAGAGAAACACCCCTGCCCTGGAGGAGATCACCGCCTGGTGAGAAAACCAGGATGGGGTTCTACTCACCCCCTTCAAGTCCTTGATCAAAGATTCCTTCTGCAGGAGCTTGCCTGGCCCCTGCCTTCTGCTGTGTCCTGCCCCTCCTGGTCCCTCTTCCCCTGCCTTACTCTTTATGACACCATTGCATTTCTAGCTCAGTTTCAGTGGCTTGCTCATCTGCATTTCCCCTCACTAACGCACAAGCTCCTAGAGAGCAGGCGGTTTTGTCATTTTTTTATTCCCTTGTTTCCTCCAAGATATTCTAAGTACTTAAAACACAATGTCTGGCATGGTGAGCCCTCAAAAGTATTTGTGGAGGGAATGAATGAACTCACGGATGAATGAGTGTATGAAGTACTAATAGACAGATGAGCGTGGAACTCTATGTGATAAGGCATAAAAGGCACTTTCCCAAACACAGGTCTTAATGAGAGGCACTCACACAGTCTAACACTGCAGCACTTAAGATAGCAAAACATTGTGAGTAATCAAGGAAGCCGTCCTGGGAAGTATAAATTTCCGTATAAAAACAGCAAAGTCTGGGACACTGTCGGAAGATGCAGTGGACAGGCATGGTTTCCTTTGGCAGGCGGAAATGATCTATCGGCGGGCCGCAGGAGGGCCGCGTGCTGGAGAAATTGGCTTTTCTGAATGTTGCTTCTCTTTGAGATGTAAGATTTAGATGTTAGACGCTTTCTGCTCATTTTGCTATGCCAGTAGTGAGACTCCCTCTCTTATTTCTTTAAGAACTGAGGCTGGCATGAATCTGTTTTCAAGCTGCGGTTTAGTAGTTGGAATAGTGAGTTATATTAACTTACCTTATTCTTAAAAGATCATCTTGGTGCCCAGGATGGCACTCTGCCTGAGGAGCTATCCAGGAGACATGTGCTGTGGGATTCGTGAGAAAATTCAGCCACCTCTAGACCCCCAATTCCAAGGCTCTTTCATTTCCCAAGACTCTAGTCCCCCAATTCCAAGGCTCTTTCACCTCCCAAGACTCTAGTCCCCCCAATTCTAAGGTTCTTTCATCTCCCGAGACTCTAGCCCCCCAATTCCAAGCCTCTTTCATTCTCCAAGACTCTAGCCCCCCAATTCCAAGGTTCTTTCATCTCCCGAGACTCTAGCCCCCCAATTC
>CM052658.1:4177306-4225543 GCA_028533165.1 Leontopithecus rosalia | reverse complement strand
CCAATTCCAAGCCTCTTTCATTCTCCAAGACTAGCCCCCCAATTCCAAGTTTCTTTCATCTCCCGAGACTCTAGCCCCCCAATTCTAAGGCTCTTTCATCTCCCGAGACTCTAGCCCCCCAATTCCAAGGCTCTTTCATTTCCCAAGACTCTAGTCCCCCAATTCCAAGCCTCTTTCATCTCCCAAAACTCTACACTTTGATCTCAACCCTTGAGTGACTGCCTTCAATTTCTTCTTTTCACAGCAACAATTTCAGGCCCAGGTTATCACCCTATTTCTTGGATCAGCTTCAACCCAAGCCAATATGAGATGATCATTCAAGACAGAGAAATTCTTAGGACCTGAAAAATGACTTAGAATGTGCCCAAATAGGCCAGGCAGTGGCTCACACTTGTAATCCCAGCACTTTGGGAGATAGAGGCTGGCAGATTACCTGAGGTTAGGAGTTGGAGACCAGCCTCACCAACATGGAGAAACCCCACCTCTACTAAAACACACACACACACACACACACACACATATACAATTAGCTGGGTGTGGTACATGCCTGTAATCCCAGCTACTTGGGAGACTGAGGCAGGAGAGTCACTTGAACCTGGGAGGCGGAGGTTGCAGTGAGCCAAGATTGTGCCATTGCACGCCAGCCTGGGTGACAAGAGTGAAACTCCATCTCAACAAAAAAAGAAGTGTATCAAAATAGGATTGTGAATGCATGTGTTGCTACCTCTGAAAACGTGACTTAGTGCTGTCCAGCAAAAGTCTTGACATCACATCTTAGTTGGCTCAGCTCTGTAGAAAGAATCTGAAAGTGCAGTAGCAAATGGTTGCCGATCGTGCCATTGCACTCCAGCCTGGGTAACAAGAGTGAAACTCTGTCTCAAAAAAAAAAAGAAAAGAAAATGGTTGACTTGTTTTAGGTTAGAAAGGCATGACAATGAGTCATTTTCTAAGTGACCGGCATGTGTGATTTATGACTGTATTCCAGAAAAATTCAATTATATGACATAAATAAGTAGAGAGTTAGCATGGGGCTTCAGAATAACAGGAAGCAATATAATTATTGGCCTCACCCTCCAGAATCCATCACTGATGGCCTGCTCTGGACCTGCCTTCTGCTGTGCATGGAATTTTTATTGAGCTTGATGAGATTCTGGGTAATAAGATGCTGGGTTCTGTGGGCTAGTGGGCTAGTGGCCTATGAGAAGATTTCCGTGTTGAGATTCTGTATAATAAGATGCTAGATTCCACCGGCCAGGGGCCGATGAGAAGATCTGAGCATTTCTAGTGACAAGATTCATTCCTAGTGACAGTAACAAGCAGAATCCAAGTAACAGCACGCTGCCCACTCTCTGCTCGAGATACCCAATAAAGTGTATTTGTTCCTCGTTGTTTCTGAAAAGTCTCCACCTGAAGGTCACATTGAGATGAAAGGACATTTGAGGTTTCTTCCTCCCTGTATTGGTGAGGACGTTAGGAAACTGTGAAACCACGGTCTTTTGTCTGCGATAGAAAATGCGTGAGAGATGACAAGTCAGCATCAGCGAGGCATAACTTACCAGAGATGACGGTAACCCTTTGTGTCCCTCAGACACACCCAAAGTTTTGCAAAACACCCGAGTAAGGAAATCTTGAGAATAATTGCTAGCAAAAAAAAAAGAGAGAGACAGAAAGAGACTTGGGGTTTTAACTTCATAGGGACCAGCATGGAGACATTGCTCTGAAGCTGCAATGAACAGGTATTTTGCCCACATAAAAGGAAGTGATTTAATCATTGACCATCATTGGTAAGCCCTTGGGCATACACTTAGATGTATAAACTCATTTAATCCACACGTAACATTATGAAGGAGGCACCATTGTCTCTGCCTTACAGATGAGGAACTGGAGTGGAAGACATAGTAGGTAACTTGCCCAAAGTCATACAGGGTACCAGTTGCACCCCTGAGTTTAGAGTCTGCACAGTTTGTCCACCGTGATGGCTCACATTTGGAATGTCAGGTTCAGCCCTGGGAGCCACGTTATCAAGTGGGGAACACCGACTATCTTGTGTGAGAGAGTGTCCTGTGACTGAGATTGCTGGAGTACCTAAAGGGTAAAGTCAGGGAGGTTGTGCCTTAAAAACACAGAAAGTAACTCAACATCATCCTTTCTTGTTCACACTGGAAGACCTGAAATCAATAGCTGGTCCCAGGAAGATTACTACCAATACAAGAGATGCAGGCTGCACGGACCTGGAACCAGCTTCTGTGGCTTTGCTCAGGAAGAAGCCCTTCAGCCCTCTCGGGGATCCTGTGAGTGGGATTCCTTCATGGGGGGTTCCCAGGTGAACACAAAAGTGATTTCCAACTCTAAAACTATTTGGTATTAGGCACAACAAAGATGCCACTGCCTCCACAGCAATAGAGATTTTTGTCTGATTTTTGAGATGGAACCTTACTCTGTTGCCTAGACTGAAGTGCAGTGGCATGATCTTGGCTGACTGCAACCTCTGCTACCCGGGTTCAAGCGATTCTCCTGCCCCAGCCTCCTGAGTAGCCGGGATTACAGACGTGCTCCATGATGTCATGGAGTTAATTTTGTTTTTTTGTATTTTTACTAGAGATGGGGTTTCATCATGTTGGCCAGGCTGGTCTTGAACTCTTGACCTCAGGTGATCCACCTGCCTCAGCTTTCCCAGGTACTGGGATTACAGGCATGAACCACCATGACTGACCACAATAGAGTTTTGAATCCTTCTAGAAGGTACGCCCTGAGCCAACCTTGCATTCTCTTTACACCCCATGGTTATTGTGGTGAGGCAGTCAGTCAAGGCCACCTGGACTGGAAGCCTGGCTTCTCCACATGCAGTCCTTGCCCCACTACATCAGCATCAACTGGAGCCTGTTTGAACCGGAGACCGCACTGCAATTTTGCAGGGTCACAGGTGGTTCCCATGCACATAAAGGTTGGATTCCCGCAAGGAAGGCTATGGTCATAACCCAACTGGAGGAACTTTCAGAAGACACGGTCTCGCTCCTTCCTCCTCCCCTCCACCCACTGTTCCTGGGTGAGCCCCAGTCATTGCTAGTGAGTTTCCAAAGCTCTCCTGGTGACTGGCAGTGTCAGCCAGGGTTGAGACGCCCTGGTATCAGACCACAGAAACTGGCCACAGTGACCAGCCTTCCTAAGGGTTGGCCATGAACTGATCTCTAGGCCTCTGTTGAGACTTTTGAACGTTGTTCAGAATTAGAGGAAATGCAGTTATAAAAATGCTCAATGTTCAAGAAGTGCTACAGGCTGCTAGAACAGGAACTGTCCATGGCAGTTTTATTCCACTTGGTCCCCAGTGCTTCAAGAGAGGGTTGAGTAGGGTTTTTTTGTGTTTGGGGAAGTTTCCAAAGAAAGCAGCTGAATAACTGAATAGCTTCCCTTTACTTAAAAAAAGTTCAAAGTTGTCCAGTCAAAATGCAGGCTTGGGAGCCTTCAAAGTGAGGACTGGCCAGGCACGATGGCTCACGACTATAATCCCAGCACTTTGAGAGGCTGAGGCGGGCAGATTGCCTAAGCTCAGGAGTTTGAAACCAGCGTGGGCAATACAGTTAAACCCCTGTCTCTCCTAAAATACAAAAAAACTAGCTGGGCATGGAGATGTGCGCTGGTAGTCCCAGCTACTTGGGAGGCTGAGACAGGAGAATCACTTGAACCCAGGAGGCAGAGGTTGCCGTGAGCAGAGATGGCACCACTGCACTCCAGCCTGGACAACAGAGCAAGACTCCAGCTCAAAAAAAAAAAAAGGTGAGACCCTCAGCGTTCTCTAAACAGAGGCCTCCAAATTCCAGGCCAAGGCAAGGGGAGCAGTCCGTGTCTGTGGCCCCCGTGGGTGAATGGTCCCCTCTGTCTGAGCACATGAGCAGAACCATGTTCTGCATGTCGATGGCTGCTGCTTTGGTTATTTTGCTTGTTTTGAAGTGTCTATTTTTTAAGACTCTGTTGTAGCTGAATTCACTAATATAAGTGCTTTTGTTTGAACTTTTGGCCATCTTTTCTATTTAGCTAACATGTGCTTTTATTTTTATTTAAACAATTTTTACCATTGAGTTACTATAAAACATTATCTCAGGTTTACTTTACTCTGTTTATTACATGTTTTAAACTATAGCCATCTGTGTCTGAACCATTTTTATCTACTACATGTTACTATTTTAAAGTGTTATTAATTGAATAATTATTTAGTTGTGTTCGAAAAACAAAATGGTAATCCTGCTTTACTAGTTAATGAGCAGAAAGTCAGGGCGGGGAGAGTGTGGTGTCTGTCCAATCCTTTGCTTGGGCCAGGAGTGGTCTCTTCTGCTTCCATGTCCTGATCTTGCTTCAAAGTCACTTTCTTACCTTAAAGACCCACCATTAAATATAAACTAATTAGCCAATATAAATAGAAATATAACCAATAAAAACAAATGAATCAAACTCATCACAAGTATAGCTTTTAGTAAAATTTGTCCCAACTTTGAAAAAAACAGTGATGTAGTTCATCATTTGAAATTCACCATACTCACATATATGACGTCACCCTCCCTGTGCTCAGATTCCTTGTCCATCTCTTAGGAGAGGTGCCTACACCACAGGCAGGGCGCAGCCTCAGGCACACACACACTCATGCTGCACTCAAACTGACCTGCCAGCCCAGCTCATCTCCTTGTTTCTCGAAGTACCCAGTTCATTTATGAGCACAAGAGGAATGTGTTCTCAAAGCCCCTGGTTAACAAGCTGTAAAACTGCTTGATGCCTGCCAGGCTGTGCAAACAAACCTAGGGGCAGGAGGTGAAGGCAGGGGCAGCAAGGATGGGTAGGGGTTACATTCTGGAAGAGTCCCAGGGCTCCCTCTGCATCCCTTCCGTGAGCTTAGTCATAGTAGAAGACCAGGTCGCTGCCATTCTTCCATTCCCAAAGACGAGTGTTCTAGGATTTGTTAAAAAAAGGGAAAAATTCTCCATATTAGAACTGAATACCTCTTCCATCTCTTCCCTGATGAGAGTAATCATTCTGTACCTCGAGACTGACTCAGTGCCTTACCTTTTACATTGGATGATGTTACCTGTGTGGGGAGTTACATCAGAAACCAGCACAGCGGCTCCCAACTTCAGGTGCATGGGAAAATTCATGGAAACAGCTTGAAATGTAGGCGCCCGGCTCACATTCATTATTGAATGAAATCATAGGATAAGCTTCTTTCTATTAGAGTTTTGCCCCAGCACTCAGACGACCTCCAATCTACAGACAACCCAGAAGAGTGGCAGGGTTCTATCAGTGAGTTACACCCAGCTTGCACTACCAAAAAGTGGCTCACCTGGACTCAGAGGATGGGCTGCTCATTTGACTCGGTGTCAGGCTGAAAGGAAGAAGCTTCATCCACCATTACATCAAGACGCAGACGAGCTCAGAAATAACTGCAGGTTATTGTGGAGCTACATGGAATTAAAGGGCTTGCCCAAAGCAGATACTTCACTAGATTTTGCCAAGCTAGACAGTCACAATTCCCCCAAAAAGAAAAATAGAAATAAGACAAAAATAAACTTTCTAGCACTAGAATCAATTTTAAAGAACACAATCAAGAAGGGATTTAGTCGAGAGCATAAAATTCATAAAGCGGGCCGGGCACGGAGGCTCAAGCCTATAATCCCAGCACTTTGGGAGGCCAAGGCGGGTGGATCACGAGGTAAAGAGATCGAGACCATCCTGGTCAACATGGTGAAACCCTGTCTCTACTAAAAATCCAAAAAATTAGCTGGGCATGGTGGCACGTGCCTGTAATCCCAGCTACTCGGGAGGCTGAAGCAGGAGAATTGCCTGAACCCAGGAGGCGGAGGTTGCGGTGAGCCGAGACTGAGCCATTGCACTCCAGCCTGGGTAACAAGAGCGAAACTCCATCTCAAAAAAATAAAAAAAATAAAAAAATAAAATAAAATTCATAAGGCAAAGTGTGATCTCCACTTGCATTCAGTCAAAGCTGAGAAACAATCTGGGGGAGCTCACTCTATTGAGTCCTATTTTCTGAGGAGATTTGAACCACGCTTCTTCTCTTCTTGTGAACCAGCTTGAATCGAAGGGGAACGTGTAACTATGAGGTTCAGATCATATTGAAACACAGCGTGGTCCATGTGTGCTCAGAGTCCGCTGGGTTGCATGAAATTCACCCAGCACAGATCCCCTAATGACCGCACCTGGCCTTGCGGTTCACATTCACTGCCCTTGGAATTGGGAAAGGAGCCTTTTCTCTATCCAGGGTAAGTGTGCGCTGCTGGGCTCCTGACTGGTTCTGTAACCTCCTCTGGCAGCACCTGGGGTTCTATGTAGTCATGGCTCATAACCTGCTCCAGAGCCTGGCTCTGAGCAAAATTGCTGAGGCTGATAGAAGACAGTAATGCAATTCAGGTTGCTGGGTGTTCTCACTGAGGGGACTGCAGATTCCGTTTGACTGACCACAAATTACAAAGATGACGAAAGAGTGCGAGCAAATCAAGGGCCAGCTTGACTAGCTGGTAAAACTAGTGGCAAATGTACTAGGAATTGTTTTAAAATAAAAAGAGGGATAAAAGATTCCCAGCATCTACAACCAGATACCTCTGCCATCTCTTCCCTGATGGGAGAAATCATTCTGCACCTTGCAGCTGACTTGATGCCTTCACTTTTGCATTGGATGATGTTATGTATGTTGTGAGTTACTTCAGAATTGGCACGGTGGTTCCCAACTTGTGCTGCACGGGAAGATTCATGGAACAAGCTTGAAAAAATGCAGGTGCCTAGCTTGCCTCTGCAGAGATTCTGACTTCACTGGTCTGGGGCAGGATTCCTGCTCTGGGACTGCAGTGTTCACCCAAGGTAGGCACCACTGCATAGGGTGAATAACATCAGAATTTTTAAAATCAATAGGTTTCCTGAGTATGTTAGATAGAACTCCCATTTACATAGTTAAATGGGGTAAGAAATCAGAAAGTCAAAAGAATGAAAGGCGGATGTGACTTTGTAATCATCAGGACATTTAGTTCTGCCTAAGTCCTAATATAATTTCCTCCCTGTCAAGCCTTAAAAATTCCTCATAACCATCTTTAGTAATGACTGGCAGATTAATTTATGGGGAGGAGTTTGAGCATGCATGGAAAACTTTCTGATTTTGTTGTCTTTGAGATGCTCTTTGGTGTCACAGAAGGAAACGCATTATCAGTGTCCGTGTCCCTCTCGAGAGACGGCTCTCTTCCTTTCTTAGGGGAGGATGCAATCCTCAAGACTTTCCATGGCCCATTGAAGTTGTCAAGAGACAGGAACTGACAAGATCGATAATTGTTTCAAAACAATGGAGCACATCAGCAGCTTCCCAGGGTCATGCCAAGGTGACAGCTGGGGGCAGATGTGGACAGAGACCCAGACGGGCCCTAACTAAAAGGGAACTCATTACATGTCACGGTCCCCTTGCCAGCCAGAGGAGACATTTCTCCTAGCCTTGGTTGACATGCAACCACATCGTGATGAAAACAAGAGCTAGGCCACATCTGGAGTTCGTGTAATTTTGAAGTATACAGTTCACCAGATTTGAACATTTGAAAAAAAATTGATTTGTACTAGTCTGGCTTTTGCAAGTGACTCTGACAGAATATTTCCTGCTTCAAACATCTGTCATTTCTATACCAATTTGAAAACCTTGGCCTCATAGGAAAACCTCTGCCAACACATGTTGCACGTGCATATGCTTTGTACACATTAATCTCATTGACTTGAACAGCCAAAGGTCTGTTTTTATGATACAGTTTTGTTTTCTTGACTTTTCTCCAAAATTATTATGAGAATCTCATTTTTTTAAAAGTCTGACAGGAATATACCCAACATATTTTTTTAAGTAATAGAGTAGAAGAGGAAGCAATTAGAAATGATAGCATGTAGCATGAGTAAGGGTAATCTTTATTTGAAGTGTGTGTATATTTAATTAGATTTAAAATTTATTTTATACTATGGAATGTGAGTGAAATTCTGAAAACTACTGGATAATGGCATTGTTTAGAATAATAACCTTATAGCCTAAGCCACAAATGTCAAGTCAGTCAATTACCGTGATGTATGCTAAGCACAGGATCCGGAGAAGTGTGAGCCTCCTGGTTCCTTCCCCACTGGAACTTTTTTGTTGGGGTGTTAGACCAGTGGTTCTCAAAGTGTGTTCCTCAGGTAAGCAGCATCAGCATCACTCGGGAAATTCCTAGAAATGCAGATTCTCAGGCACCCTATCCCAACTCCACTGAGTCAGTATCTCTGGGGATGAGGCTCAGGAATCTATATTTTAACCCTTTCTCTGTTTGCCCTGAGAATATTCTCGGGGGGCTACAGTGTTTAGCCAGAGATAAGTTTGCCATGAAGCAGCTCACTTTTGTTACTATTTCACATCACTGTAGCATATTGTCTTTGGAAACAAAAAGCGTCATTCTAATTATAGCATTCTGGTTTTAGTACTTGTGTTTCCATTTACAAAATATAGTAATAATTCTCTCGCTGAAAATGTCAAATCCTAGAAATATAGCGTTCCTACACGTGACGTTGACATCGTTATCAACAGTCGTTGGCTAAGGATTCATTAGATGAATTCAATTTCCCCAAAACAGAAGATTCTGATGTTAGTAATAACAGTTCTTTTTTTATTGGGGGGGGATTGCTAAATCAAATGGTAGTTTTATTTTTAGTTCTCTGATAATTCTCTATATCATTTTGCACAGTTTGTACTAATTTACATTCTTTTTTTAAAATTTTTATTGCATTTTAGGTTTTGGGGTACATATGCAGAACATGCAAGATAGTTGCATAGGTACACACGTGGCAGTGTGTTTTGCTGCCTTCTGCCCCTTCACCCATATTTGGCATTTCTCCCCATGCCATCCCTCCCCCGCTCCCCCCCGTCCCTCCCCTATTTCCCCCAATAGACCTCAGTGTGTGGTACTCCCTTCCCTGTGTCCATGTGTTCTCATTGTTCATCACCCGCCTATGAGTGAGTATAACAGTTCTTATATTTCACTTTCACACTGAAAATCAGATCTGCTTCAGCCTCAAGTGGCATGTTAATGTAGAATTAAATAAGCATTGACAGTAAGCTGCCGTTTTATTTTTCTAAACGGGAAAAGGGTTAAGTCTCACAGATGGTTCTTTTCTGCTATGTGACCGCAGAGAGAATACCTGGCCAGCCAGGTATGAAGATGGACCATGACCTCCTTATACAGCTCCATACCTGCACAATACCATTCAGCCTGATAGGCGTTTATGCCTAGAAGTTAATCATGGTGCAGCTTTTTGTTTGTTTGTTCATTAGTTTATTTGTTTTTGAGATGGAGTCTCACTCTGTCACCCAGGCTGGAGTGCAATGGCCCATTCTTGGCTCACTGCAAGCTCTGGCACCCCACGTTCAAGCTCCTACCTCAGCTTTCTGAATAGCTAGGATTATAGGCACCTGCCACCACGCCCAGCTAATTTTTGTATTTTTAGTAGATATGAGGTTTCACCATGTTGTTCAAGCTGGCAGTATTTTTTTCTTTACTTCTGTTGCTAAAATTTGTAACTAAATTTGTGTCAATCTTTGTGTTTGTTGTGAGATGGAGTTTTGCTCTTGTCACCCAGGCTGGAGCGCAGTGGCACGATCTTGGTTCACTGCAACCTCTGCCTACTGGGTTCAAGCAAGTCTCCAGCCTCAGCCTCCCAAGCAGCTGGGATTACAGAGGCCCGCCACTCTACCTAGCTAATTTTTGCGTTTTTAGTAGAGACGGAGTTTTACCATGTTTGCCAGGTTGGTCTTAAAATTCCTGACCTCTGGTGATCTGCCCGCCTCAGCCTCCTAAAGTGCTGGGATTACAGTGTGAGCCACCGCGCCTGGCCTCAACTGTTACTTGATTAGCCCTCAACAGAATGCAGAAGTTAGTGAATTGCTGATGCTGCCCTTGGCCTGCTGTTCCCCAGCCATTCTCTCTGTGCCCAGCCCAGCTCCAAGCTGCCACATGTCCCCTGCCTTTCAAAGACTCCACACTCTGGCCCGACTTTACTTGCCAAATTTCACAAACCATAATTCCCAGCTTCCCTAATTTCTCAGAAAAATGTCTACCAAGTGTTTATTCAGGTGTCTCATTGTTAGAATCCAATAAATAAGCACATCATACTCATGATGTAGCAGATATATGCATTTTTATTGTTTATTTTATTTTATTTTGAGATAGAGTCTTGCTCTGTCACCCAGGCTAGAGTGCAGTGGCATGATATCTGCTCACTGCAACCTCCACCTCCTGGGTTCAAGCCACTCTCCTGGCTCATCCTTTTGAGTAGCTGGGATTACAGGCACCCATCACTCCTGACTAATTTTTGTGTGTTTAATAGAGACAGGGTTTTGCCATGTTGGCCAGGCTGGTCTCAAACCCCTGAACTCAAGTGATCTGCCCACCTTGGCCTTCCAAAGTGCTGGGATTACGGGTGTGAGCCACTGCACCCAGCCAGATACATGCATTTAACAAGGACTCTTTGATGCCTGAGGGTATATGTTATTAATTGTGAACGCAGGACAGGCCATTGGAAGGGGTGATTTTTTTTGTGGGGGTGGATGGTTGGATGGGAGTCGCAGGTGGTCTCATGCTTATCAAATCAAGCCAGGTAGATGACTGCTTTCTCTGTCCCAGTCAGATTTTGGTAAAGCCAGCAGTAGATTCTTGAGTAGTTAATAAATGATACAACAATTCTTTTCTAAATTCAAACTCTTGGTTGATCTTTATCATTTCTATAGCCTTCATCTCTTTTGAAAAATGTTAGTTCAGCAACTAACAGTTCAGTTTAATCAGCTGATTCACTAAACTTGGGTAGTGGCTCACCAAAAAAAGCATTTGAATTTTTGAATGTCACTCAGAGCTCTTTGATTTCTTTGCAGAAATACTCAACCCAGATTCTTTTAAATTCTCTACTTTAGAACCTGACAGAATATTGGCCTATTTTTTTCTGACGACATTTTACTTACACTTAATGGAATAAGTAAACACACTCCACAAGAAGTCGTTCTGTAGAAAACTGAGTGTGGATGTCTGATTGTTAGTTTCTTAACCTGCCAGGTGTAGAAACGCCTTTCACACTCAAAGCATGAAGAGGCTTGCATGAGCTCCCATGAGTGTTCTGAGGAGCCCTTCCTCTGCAGTTCTGGAACCCTCTGCTTGTTTGATTCAAAGGTTTGCTCCTGATAGTGGGGAGGTTTTAGGTGTCTGCCAAAAGAAATACTGTTTAATCTTCAAATCAAATGTTGGAGTGGGCTGGGCTTGGTGGCTCACGCCTGTAATCCCAGCACTTTGGGAGGCTGAGGCGGGTGGACCACCTGAGGTTAGGAGTTCAGGACCAGTCTGGCCAACGTGGCAAAACCCTGTCTCTACTAAAAAATACAAAAATTAGCCAGGTGTGGTGGTGGGCACCGGTAATCCCAGCTACTCGGTAGGCTGCGGCTAAAGAATCGTTTGAACCCGGGAGGCAGAGGTTTCAGCAAGCCAAGTTTGCGCCACTGCACTCCAGCCTGGGTGAAAGAGCAAGACTCTGTCTCACAAAAAAGTCAAAGTAAAAAACAATCGCCTCCTTCTCCTACTATCCTCAGACTGGTGTTTCTGCCCATTCTCCTGAGTAGGCTCAGGCTTCTGAAAGGAGAGAAAGTAGGTGTGGTCGAATATTTTGTGACTCTTACTGATGAAGGCCTGAATTCAGGCATCCTGGGTGTGCAGGTGTGTGTGTGCAGTGGGGTGGCCTGTAGACCAGGTGTACACCTGGGCAGATACCTGTGACCTTCAGGGGTTACAGAAAATGCCTCTTTTCCAAACACCAAGCATAGGAACCAAAACCCAATCTTCATAAACAAGACCTCTCCCTGTACCTCTCCTGATTCCTTTCACCCTGTGCTTTGAAATAAGGAAAATGCATAGACCTACCAGGAATCCAGAGGGGCTACTGTCCTGGTTTTATGACACAATGAAGAGGAAGTTATCAAGCGCGGTCCCTGAAAACAGGCTTTAATTGGACTTAAAGTGTGAGGGATGTAAAGAGGAGAAAGATGGGCAGACCCCAGAGAGAAGAGGTGCCCCAGCAGAAAGGAGAGCACCTCCCAGGTTTGGGGAGAGCCTCAATCAAAGTCCCTCACCAGAGGTTTTCCCTGGGGCAGCCCCAGTGGTGGCTGCCACCTGCTTTCATGTTGCTGGATCACATTCTCCAGGCAGGAATGTTTTGGAGGATCCTGGACTTCGAAGGCTGGTGCTCGCTGATCATGGCTGTGCGTGAAGCGTAACGCAGGGCAGTTTGAGACATCTTCCTGGGGAGTTTTGAGAGGAACCTAGGATGCCTTCTTGGGAATGAGGTTATTGCAGAGCATGGGTTTTCTGAAAGACAAGGCAAGTGCATGGCCATCTGACCAGCACTTAACGCTCCCTCCTCTGCCCCATCATCAGCGCCTGACCCCCCCACCTCCCCCCGCCGACATGCAGTGTATGCTGAACATGCTGTGCCTGGCCATGCATAGGCAGTCACTTCCTAGTCTGTCTCCCAGACTGGGGTCACCCTGGATGACAGCATCACCCTTGTACATTGTTCACTTACCTATTCAGATATGAAGCCAACATACTGTGGGTGTCCAGAGATGCTTTTAAAAACTTGCTTCCTGGGGAATAAAAATGAATGGCCATTAACACATTAGTTGACATGGTCACAGTTTAATTTACCAAATTTGCCAAAGAGACAGCTAAACCTTTTCATTGGAAGCAATTAAAATAGGAAAGCAATGGCACTGAGCAGATGATAGTTTCTGGGTGTGGGTCCCGATCTGTGAGGCTCACCCACGAGCCTCTGAGTCAGTGTAAGTGGGCACACGGGGCTTATAGCACGTCGACCTGGGAGGGCATCAGACATAGCTGTGTTTGGCTACAGATCAGCCTCCCCGCCACTCAGGTCAGGCCTTTGCGACAGAAATCAAACCTGCCTGGATTAGCACAGCCCTGGGGACTGACCCTGGAAATGGAGTTCACACTTCTTCCTCTCTTTGCCTGTCTTTATTACTCACAGCTCAGTTAGTGCCCCTCAGCATGTCCTTCCCGCCATCTTGCCCTGCACCGGATGGTTACCCTCTTGTTTTCCTTCTTCCTCCCGTTCTTTCATTTTAAAAAATTCTGGAGGCCTAGGTGGGTGGATCACGAGGTCAGGAGTTCAAGATCAACCTGGCCAAGATGGTGAAACCCCATCTCTACTAAAAATATCACAAAATTAGCCAGATGTGATGGCGGGCACCTGTAATCTCAGCTACTCAGGAGGCTGAGTCAGAGAATTGCTTGAACATGGGAGGCAGAGGTTACAGTGAGCCGAGATCACACCACTACACTCCAGCCTGGGTGGCAGAGCGAGACTCTGTCTCAAAAAAAATAATTTCAAGTCTGAACAAAAAATAATTGTAATGGGATGAATACACTTAATTATAGTCTTAGTTGTGTGCTTAAAGGAAGTCAACTTAGAAAATGAAGAACCAGAACTAGAAGGTTCACAATCTGTGCACCCCCACTTCCTAATTCTTTTTTTTTTTTTTTGAGATGGAGTCTTAGTCACCCAGGCTGGAGTACAGTAGTGTGATCTCAGCTCACTGCAACCTCTGCCTCCCCATTTCAAGTGATTCTCCTGCCTCAGCCTCCCAGGTGGCTTCCACCTCCTGGGACTGCAGGCGTGCGCCACCATGCCTGGCTAATTTTTGTATTTTTAGTAGAGATGGGGTTTCATCATGCTGTTCAGGCTGGTCTTGAACCCCTGACCTCATGATCCTTCCGTGTCAGGCTCCCAAAGTGCTGGGATTACAGGCATGACCCACTGCACCCAGCCTAATTCATTTTTCTTTAAGAGCCAGCCTTCAAGAAAATGTAGAAATAACCATTTAATTCTATGTTGTTATTTTTATTTGATTAACAATTACTCAATTAGATCCTCATTACTTTATGTAAGGAGAGGGCATGATGTTTACTTCGTGAGGCGGCTGTGGGGAGCCTCGGGGTGGATGGGCGCTGAGGTGAGGGGGCATGGGGAGCTTGGGGATGGATGGGCGCTGAGGTGAGGGGTCGTGGGGAGCCTCGGGTGGATGGGCGCCTGGCCACTGAGGTGCATTTCACTGATGCTGCTGTGTCCCTCCTCCGTATCCGCTCGTCCTTGCAAATGGGCACAATTTGTGTTAAATGTGAACCCGTGTGGATTTTGCAGTTAGATTCTAGTTTTTCTGGACAATTTTTGTATTTATGTCTAGACATGCTCATTTAAAAATTTCGTTATTGTAGTAAAGCACACATAATAAAGTTTACCATCTTAGCTGTTTCTAAGTGCACAGTTCAGTGGTCCGAAGGGCATTTATGCTGCAGCCATTACACCACCCATCTCCAGGGCTTTTTCCTTATCCCAGACTGAAACAGCACTCATTCAACACTCACTCCCCATTCCCTCCTCCCCTCAGCCTCGGCACCCACCAAACCCACCATTCAGCCTTCTGTCCCTGAGTCTGATGACCCTAGGATCATCGTCTAAGTGGAATCTAATGGTATTTGTCCTTTGTGCCTGGATTATTCCAGTAGCATAACATCCTCCTTTCCTACTCTTTTTAGGTGCTGAGTGCTAAGTTTTCAACTGATTGGCTTAAAAGCCAAAATATTAGAAACCAGCCTATTTTCACACAGGAGGCTGTACTTCCAGAAATCTAACTCTGTCACACTGCTGTGTCACACTGTCAGGCTCTTAATGAGAACACATGAAGAAACCACAGGTTTTGGAGCCAGACAGACTCCGGTTGGAATCCTAGCTCCACAACTGCCTGCTGGGTGACCTTGGGGACATTATTTCATGTTTATGAGATTAGGGCAGGAATACTAAACACGCCATAGTGTTCTGTGGATCAAATGAGCTAAGGTTTAAAACGTGCTTAGCTAGCAAGGGATAGAGGTTAGCTTACTAAGTGTCTGCCCTCCCCTTGGGTGTGGTGTCATCACTGTCACTGTTGCACATGAGCCATTTTAAGGAAAAGGTGTGTTTTTCAGGTTATCTTGTCTATGCCAAGGGCCACAGGAGCACATTGACACTTGCAGACCCCCAGGAGCTGTGTATTTCCCGATGGCAGCCATGCTCACTCATTCTTCCGTCTTTCCCCTCCACGCTTTGAGAGAAGGGGCTGACATTATCGTTTTTTTCTTCTTTTTGGAGACATAGTTTTGCTCTGTTGCCCAGGCTGGAGTGCAGTGGCACAGTCTCCACTCACTGCAACTTCCACCTCCTGGGTTCAACTGATTCTCCTGCCTCAGCCTCCCCAGTAGCTGGGATTACAAGTGTATACCACCATGCTGGGCTACTCTTTTTATTTTTAGTAGAGATGAGGTTTTACCATGTTGGCCAGGCTGGTCTCGAACTCCTGACCTCTGGTGATCACCCGCTTCATCCACCCAAAGTGCTGGGATTACAGGCATGAGCCACCGTGCCTGGCCGACATTATAGTTTTAGTTAATTTCAATAAATACCTCTGAGTACTCATTATATGCCAGATACTTTGAAGGCACAGTATTGAACCATAGGAATTTGGTCCTGAGCAAATGAGGGACTTCATGAGAGTGCATGGACTTGTGGGGGTTTCTGACGAAAGCAGCGAGTCCTGGGGAGAAGAGGAAAGGTGGTTCTGCATGGAGGGTCAAGAAACGCTTTTTGGAGGAGGTGACATTTGAGCAGAAGCTGGTGAAAGAGAACTGGGGTAGTGAATTATGAAGAGTGCCGGAGAAAATGTTCCAAGCAGAGGAAAGAGCAAATTCTAGAACCCTTGAGTGACAATAAGCCTGGCACATCCCAAGGGCAGGAGGTTGACCACAATGGCCAGAGGATGTTGGCCCAGGCAGAGGGGTAGGAAATGGAGTGAGTCAGGACCCGGGAAGTCACCATGGCTGCGGGTTTCCATCCGCTGGCCTTTACTCACTAGGATTTCAGTATGCGCCTTGTTGCAGACTAAATGCTGTGGAGGTCCTAACTGCCAGTGTGCTCCTATTTGGAAGTGAATTATTTGAGAGGTGATTAGGATTAGGTGAGGTCATGAAGGTGTGGCCCCGTGATGGGATTAGTGTCCTTACAGGAAGAAGAGGAGACACCCAGAGCTTTTTCTGTCTTTTTCCAATGTATGGACTCAGTGAGAAGGGGCCCCATCCACGAGCCGGGAAGTGAGCTCTCTGCAGGAACAGAAGCTGCTGGCACCTTGGCTTTGACTTCCAGCCTCAGAACTGTGAAATGTCTGTTGTTTAAACTACTCAGCCACTGGTATTTTGTTACGGCAGCTGGAGCAGACCAAGACAAGCCTTTTATTCTCCAAAGGATTCTGGTGACCTTTCAAGATCTTTCTCTGACTCCCACCAGCTTTGTAAAGAAATCCTGCCCTGTGATGAATGGATGCAGAGTGAGGAAGAATCAATACCTTCACGCTCGGGGGCACAGGTACTCACCTATCAGTCCACCTCGAGGAGTCCAGCCAGGTCAGTGCCAGGAGTAGCAAGGTTGGTGCAATTCACATGCCCACACCGACCCCACCACTGTAGCTGCCTGGGCCCCACCAGCCTTCCCAGAAACTATGCGCATTTGCATTTAGCCAGACAGCAGACGGTGGGAGGCTTTTTTGCTCAGACAGTACGTTCAAGAATCTGTGGCATTGGGTAATGTACTGGCCAGGTGGAGAGTCTGATGTGTAGCGAAGGGCTGCGGGTCTGTGGACCTGAGCACATGGTGGTCACCAACATTTGTGACCAGCTTTAGTTGTGCCGGAAGGGCTGAGGCCATTGATGGTTGTTCTTTACTTTGATTCTACTTAAAAAATACTTTCAGCAGGAAGTAATTCATTATACAAGCAGCATTAGCCACAAAATATCAGACTCTCAGGAAGTGCCATTTTCCTATCCCTGTGTTTTAACAACTCTTCCTAATATTTAGAAACACATCGTCTCTCATTAGTCATCATGTGAGTAAATGTGAGAAGGGTTGTTTTTCTCAAGGGATCGAGACTAAGTCTTACGAGATTTAAAATCTATGCACTCTGCTAAAATTGCATATAGCAGTGCCTGTGAATATGTGAACCAAATGAGAAATGCATTTGTGTTTCTCTGCATGGAGAAGAAGCTTGGATTCAGCTCTTTGTACACACAATGACCCCTCACGGTTAGTTCACTTGCATTTGGAGTCTCAGGTATCCAGCAGTAGTTCTGGCTGGAGCAGGTCTGTCTACCCAGTGCCTCTAAAGCTAATCCGTCTAGTTAACAGCTTGCAGTCTGGGCCTCACTGAGTCAGAGAACTCCTGCTCATGCACTAGGCTGTAATCTTCCGTATTAGTGTGCTGTCATTTGGCTCCTAACTGGGGGACTTTTGTCCTCTTATTGTATGGTACAGTCGAAATCATACAGCTTCTCAGCATTTGGTTCTTGGAGAAAGCCAGGGGTTCTGTAAAGTGTTCCTTAACTCTTGAGGGATTCCGAAGTTGTTTTGGGTATCTTACAGCAAACACTTTTAGTGACAAGTGACATTAATAATAATAATAAACCTCATAGTTGTTGACTACTGTGTGCTAAGGAAGAGTTCTAAGCCATTTTCTTGCATGAACTCATAATTCCCACAACTCTGTAAGGCAGGTATTCTTTTTTTTTTTTTTTTGAGACGGAGTTTCACTGTTGTTACCCAGACTGGAGTGCAATGGCATGATCTCGGCTCACCGCAACCTCCACCTTCTGGGTTCAAGCAATTCTCCTTCCTCAGCCTCCTGAGTAGCTGGGACTACAGGCATGCACCACCATGCCCAGCTAATTTTTGTATTTTTAGTAGAGATGGGGTTTCACCTTGTTGACCAGGATGGTCTCAATCTCTTGACCTTGTGATCCACCCGCCTCAGCCTTCCAAAGTGTTGGGATTATAGGCGTGAGCCACTGCGCCTGGCCAAGGCAGGTGTTCTTATCCATATGTTGCACATGAAGAAACGGAGGCCCAGAGTGGTCAAGCTTCATTTAAAAAGTGTGAAGTGGGGGAGTTAATTATGAAGAGTACCAGGGGAAATGTTCCCATAAGAGGGAAGAGCAAATTCTAGAACCCTTGAGTAGCAAGAAGCCTGGCACATCCCAAGGGCAGAAAGTTGACCACAATGACCACAGTGGCCAGAGGATGTTGGCCCAGGCAAAGCAGTAGGAAATGGAGTGAGGCAGGAGGGTATCTTGCTGGTGCTAAGATAAAAGCCCAAGCAGTCTAATTTGGAGTCCAGACTCTTCATCACTGATACGCTTTGGGTCTGTGTGTCCACTCAAATCTCATGTTGAATTATAACCCCAGAGTTCTGGGAAGAACCAGCTTGAAGGTGATTGGATTATGAGGGTAGTTTCCTTCTTCCTGTTCTCCTGACAGTGAATGAGTTCTCATGAGATCTGATGGGTTTGAAGTGTGGCATATCCCACTTTGCTTTCTCTCTCCCTCCTGCTTTACTGTGGTAAGACGTGCCTTGTCTCCCCTTTACCTTCCACCATGATTGTAAGTTTGCTGAGGCTTCCCCAATCATGTGGAACTGTGAGTTAATTAAATCTCTTTTCTTTGTAAATTATCCAGTTTCAGGTGGCTCTTTATAGCAGTGTGAAAATGGACTAATACAATCACTCTTCAGTATAACTTCTAAAACATACATTTGAGTTGCAGCATGCTAGACTAGGCTGTGTGAGCCCCTTGGGCACTGCATGGCTTTGGGTGAGCCAGGGCAGATGTCCACTCCACTGTCAGTAATTATACAAAGGGGAGCCTTGTCTTAATCCCAGGTTGGAATCTTAGGGACTGCATCTTCTAGACATCATAGAAGTGTGTCCTGTGTCCATAATTGTAAATAAATTTGCTGGCATACTGAAACAATGCCTGGTGAGCTCTTTTTGAGGATAGACACTCTACTAGGTCTTCTCTTTCATTCTTATGACACAGCACAATGGTGGGGCCACTCAAATATTTTTGAATGAATAAATGACATTTTTTGGAAGCTATGAGCATTTATACTTTATTTTTTGCCTATTGCCAGATATTTGCTATTTCCGTATCTCACTCTATGTATGAAAGCAGGAAGCAGAATAAGCCGTTGTATGATTTCAAAGGGAGAAGAGAATAAATGAGAGGTAGCTGTGTAAAGTTAGATAAAAACTACCTTCAAAAAGTGCTATTTAAGTCCCTCTTTAAAACGCATTGTCTTAGCGTTGGCTGCTTTGACAAACGACCGTAGACTGGATAGCTTAAACAACAAAAAGTTGAGAAAATTTATTTCATACAATTCTGGAAGATGAGAAGTCTAAGATCAAGGTGCCCTCAGACCTGGTCCTGGTGAGGAGGGCTCCCTTCCTGGTTTGCAGATGGCTGCCTTCTTGTTGTATCTTCTCCTGGCAGAGAGAGAGAAGAGAAAACTCTCCTGTCTCATAAGGACACTAATCTCATTAATGAAGCCTCTACCCTCATGACCCAATAATGTCTTACATTAGCCTGTTTTTATACTGCTATAAAGAACTCCCTGAGACTGGATAATTTTTAAAGAAAGGAGGTTTAATTGACTCACAGTTCCACATTGCTGGGGAAACCTCAGGAAACCTATGATCACGGCCGAAGGCAAAGGAGAATCACAGGCAACTTCTTTGTAAGGAAAGAGAGAGAGTGAGTGAGACAACTGCCAAACACTTTAAAACCATCAGATCTTGTGAAAACTCACTCACTATCACAAGAGCAGCATGGGCGGAATCACCTCTGTGATCCAGCCACCTCCCACCGAATCCCTCCCTCAACATGTGCGGATTACACTTCCTCACCCACTCAACCTGTGAGGAAGCTCAGATAAGCCATATTTTCCTGGAAAACACAGGCAAGTTGTACCCAGAATTGAGGAAGCAAGGATGAACCAAGGAGATGGCCTCCGGCATGCACTCACAGGACTCAGCAACCAGCCTCCCACTTCGCACCAAACCCCACTTGTGACCACTGGGGCTCTGCAGCCCAGACACCGGACTGCGTTCCCTGCCAGCAAAAAGGTACCAGGGGGATGTGAGAACAAGGAGAAGCGTGACTGGATGTCCCCCTCCGAAACCCACAGCATTGAGCAAGGAGAAGGATGCTTTAGAGGAGACACATATGTCCCTACGATCCACTTGCTGTTTCCCAACTCGGATTTACCTGGTGTGCACAGGTATGCTGTCCTCCACCTGCCCCATGCTGCCTAAGCTAAAGCACTGCAAAGCCCAGGAGATGCTGAATGGAGGTCACAATGAACACCTGCCTACACTTCATGTAGACATCGCCAATGTTAGCATTGACAATGTCTACAGGCACATATATGTATACATTTATGTGTGTACACATAGGTGCCTCTTCCTCTACAGGCATGTATATGTACACATTTGTGTGTACACATAGGTGCCTCTTCCTCTACAGGCACGTATATGTACACATTTGTGTGTACACATAGGTGCCTCTTCCTCTACAGGCACATATGTATACACATTTGTGTGTGCATATAGGTGCCTCTTCCTCTACAGGCACATATATGTACACATTTGTGTGTACACAAACATGCTTTTTGCTAAGCCATTTGAAATTAATTGCAAATACCACCCCAGAATACTTCAGTGTGTGTTTCCTGAAGTGGACCTTCTCCTGTTCCCTTACAACCCCACTCCCACCCCTCCTTTGCCACACCTAATCCATGCAACACTGATGTTCAGAACTAATTCGAATTCCCCAATTTTTTCAAAATGTCTTTTGTGTCTGTTTGTTTTAATCAAGGAGACAGTTAAGGTTAACGTTTCATTTGCTTTTTCAATTCAGTACCTTCTCTCCTCAGCCTCATCACTTTTTAGCTGGTTTCTTTTCGCTTACATGACATTGCTTTTCATTGTATTTTGATGTTAAGAATCAGGCCAGTTATCTTGTAGAAGGGCCCACATCTGGATTTCTCTGCTTATTTTCTCATGACTAGATTCTATCAAATATTTTAGGCAGTGATATATGTAAGTAGCTTTTTGGGTTGCAGATGACTTCATATCAGGGAATGAGCTCACTAGTTGCCTTCTTCCATCATAATTTTCCTTCCTTGTTCACATAGGACTGGTGGCATATACTTTAATATTTCTTTTTTTTTTTGAGACAGTCTCACTCTGTCACCCAGACTGGAGTGCAGTGGCATAATCTCAGCTCACTGCAACCTCTGCGTCCCAGGTTCCAGCAATTCTCCTACCTTTGCCTACAGAGTAGCTGGGTCTATAGGCGTGTGCCACTGTGCCCAGCTAAATTTTTGTATTTTTAGTAGAGACAGGGTTTCACCATGTTGGCCAGGATGGTCTCGATCTCTTGACCTCGTGATCGGCCTACCTTGGTCTCTCAAAGTGCTGGGATTATAGGCATGAGTTACTACGCCTGGCCTTTTTTTGTGAGACAGAGTTTCGCTCTTGTTACCCAAACTGGAGTGTGACGGCATGATCTTGGCTCACTGCAACCTCCACCTCCTGGGTTCAAGAGATTCTCCTGCCTCAGCCTCCTGAGTAGCTGGGATTACAGGCATGCACTACTATGTCCAGCTAATTTTTTGTATTTTTAGTAGAAACGGGGTTTCACCATGTTAGCCAGGCTGGTCTCGACCTCCTGACCTCAGGTGATCCTCCTGCCTCAGCCTCCCAACATGCTGGGATTACAGGCATGAGCCACCAGTATTCCTTTTGAAACCTCAAACCTGCCAAAGCTTACAGAAGGGAGAATTATTAGCTCACCAGATTCAGTATATCAAAATCAACCTCCTGACAAGGTGGAACATAATTTACAGACTACAGCCATTATTACTGTGTGACTATTTCTGGCAAAGCCCTGGGTGCACAATCAGAAAACTATTAATACATAACAGGCTGAAGTGGAAAAGGTGAATGAGCAAATGCTCGAAATTCCTAGAGTATTTACTATAGCTGTTCTCCTGCCCTTCTGAACTGAGTACTTCGCAACTCATAAAATACAATTTCCTGTCTTCCACTTTGCAGCCTCTTCACGTCTCCTATTTCTTCTGGCTCCTCAAATTAATGGAGACACTTGCATTTTAGTTAGCATTGATTTGTAAAACATTATTTGATATAAGAATATTTTCTGTGCTTTACCTTCTAGGGCATGTGGATTATTCCTAAGTGTGAAACATTATGACTTCTGGTCAATTTTATTCGAAGGAAGTAACATGTCTTGTCAATAATTGTATGAAAAAATATGGTGAATATTTTTGTCTCCAACTGATTAATGACTCAGCAGTTTTAAAAATGTGTTAGTGGGCCAGGCATGATGGCTCACGTCTGTAATCCCAACATTTTCAGAGGCTGAGGTGAGCAAGTCACCTGAGGTCAGGAGTTCGAGATCAGCCTGGTCAACATGGCGAAACCCCGTCTCTACTAAGAATACAAAAATTAGCCAGACGTGGTGGTGTGTGCTTGTAGTCCTAGCTACTCGGGAGGCTGAGGCATGAGAGTTGTTTGAGGCCGGGAGGTGGAGGTTGCAGTGAACCACGATTGTGCCACTGCACTCCAGCCTGGGTGACTGAGTGAGACTCTGTCTCAAAAAAAAAACGTTTAGTGAATTCTTTAAAATACCCATCTCTTCAATCCATGAAAGGATTATTTAACCCCTCTGGCAAGAGCCTGGGTCTGCCTGGCATTGTGGTGATGGCCTCCAGGGTCCCTCTGTCTCAGGGAGCACAGAGCAGCTGCTTTGTGCTTGGGACTCTGCACGCTCACCCCACTCAGTCTCCCAGGGGCTCCCTGCCAGGTGCGCCATTGTCCTCATTTGATGGTGGAGACTGGAGTGCTAAGAGCGTTGGTGTGCGCTGGTGGGACCCAAGTTCAGGTGTCTGTGAGGCAAGGACTCTGCCTTCCAATGATGAGGAAGGCGGCATCCCCTGTCCCTCAGGAAGATTGTTGTTTATTTCAGGCAATGAGGGGTAAAGATGTGAATCAGGACAGGCCAAGTCAAGGCATTGTGGCATCTGATGGCACCTTAAACGCCTCTGGGAGAAGGAGGTCACTGGGATGGAGAACACTCAGAAAAGGTTTGTGGGAGGAGGCTGAACTTGGGCAGATGCTTGAATAAAAGGGATTTTGGGGGTGGAAGGAGGAGGCATTCGCTGCAGTGGGGTGCTGAGATTCAGAGAAAGGCGAGGCCCAGGGTGGTGTCTGGATGAGGCGCACAGGCTCACAGGCCAAGGAGGGTGAGATTTTGAAATCTGACTGCTGTCACACCAGCTCAGTCTCTCTAAACTATCATTATTTTAGTGAAAAACACAGTGAGAACCAGATAAGTGAGTTCATTGAATTTTATTTCCAAAAAAATGGAAAGCTCTAGTAACATTCTGCAGTAACACTTTGGCTCATGTCTAAGGGGTGTGTGTGTGTGTGTGTGTGTGTGTGTGTGTTTCATTACGCATTTTTCATCAAACACTTGGCTTCATGCCTTCTACCATGAAGACCCCACTTCACAGCGATACATGCTCTTGGGTCACTCCACCACCCATGTGGCTGTGTGTCAGCTTCTGCAGGGAGAGGAGGCAAGCTGACAGGGGTGGGACTTGAGTTCCGTGCATCTGTGATCAGATTCTGCTGCCACTGTTCTGGGTGGTGGGAGAAAGCCCACTTATCTCTGGGAGACTAAAGTCCCTGATCTGTCCATCAAGATGCTAAACATTATTTATTTATTTAGAGGCTGGCCCTTGTTCTGTCACCCTGGCTGTTGATCGTATGAGATGCTAAATATTCCCTCGTGGGTTGTCATGAAGTTCAGTTGCAACCCTGGCTGGCACAGGCCATGACACCCCCAACAATGTACCTGCCCAGCTGGGATTAATCGATGACTTTTAGCTCCCAGTTGACAGTGCTGAGTACAGACGAATTCCTCAGAACACTATCAGAATGATATGTACTTACTGGTCTCAGCAAGTATTCACAGAGAAAGCAAGAAGGATAGTATTTGATTACTCAGTAAGCGAGCCCTGAGGGGTCATTGCTAGGGTGGCTGAGGGGTGGTCTCTGCAGCCGCTCGCAGCCTTTAAGCAGCCAGAGCTTTGACTGATGGACAGGCACTTTCCTGTAGAAAGCAAGAAGCACCATGGAATCACAGTTTTTGTTATTTATTTTCCCTGCTCTTGGCCTGGTCTTCAGGATACCATTCTTCCAGAAAGCCAGCCTCTTCTTGCAAAAGGACAGGGTGTGTTCATGAAAAATGCTGCTAGTGCTAAGATTCCTTCTTCTGTTTCCATAGTCCTCTGGTGTGGATATTGCTGCCCTAACTCCCCTCAGTGACCAACAGGGTCACATCGCAAACTCTGAAATGGATATTATGAAGCTTTATATGTATCCCTGTACTTTTTCTCTTGTTGCAATAATTTCCACCCCCTCATGTTTCCAGAGCCCCCGTATTGACCAGGAGCATGCTCTGGGCATCCATTTGTGTTCCTCCTACCTCCCACCCCCACCATGCTTGTTCTGTCTGTCTTCTCCAGGAGCAGAAGGAGGTCCCTTGGATCAAGGACATTCAAAAAAGATTTGCAGGAGGAGACTGAACTTGGACAGATGCTTGAATGGAAAGGATCTGGGGGGCATTCCCTGTGGTGGGGCGCTGAGATACAGAGAAAGAAGAGGCTCAGGGTGGTAACTTGATGAGACACTAAGACTGGCTCACAGGTTGATGAGAACTAGATCTAGGAATCTGACTACTGCTATGTCAGCTCACTTCATGAATGATTTCATGAAGACCAGTCCACCAGTAGGAGCCAACGGGAAGGCAAACGTTTTTAAGCAAAGCGATTCTAGGTCTCCACTGGATTACCCTGTTTAATACAAAACAGGTAGGTTAACTCCAAACAGGAGATTTTTTTTAAAAGCCTCATCTAATTAGAGAAAGCAGAGGAGAACAAAAGTAGCACTGGCTGGAGACATGTGCCATTTGTTGGAGCGTCCACTGAGCTCCTGAGATACTGGTTAAAGCTACTTCTCATAGAGAAGCAGCACCCCGTGAGTGAGCCTGGAAATAAAAGTGCATGGCTCCAGGTTGTGGATGACAGAACTAGTAAATGGCAAAGCAGAGGAGGGCTTGAGCATGGGCGTTTGGGCAGGTGAGCAAGCATGCAGGGTGCAGAAACCACGGCTGTGAGAAAGGGCTTTGCTGGAGTGAGATGACAGAAAAATCAAGTGAGGCAGGGCAGAATGTGGACCTGGAATACAACATAGACAGGGTGAAAGAGGATGGAAAGAAGGTAAAATGGAGCTACCCAGACTTTAAGGAACAGCTTCATTGCTCTAGAACTAGGTCATTCTTGATCTCTGAACCCCAGACAAATTCTGGAAGTGACCTACATCATAGAGGCAGAAGGCAGCTGCCGTTCATTCCAGCAAGCATGGAAGACTTTCTCAGTATGTGCTGGTCCCAGGCCAAGCCGGGAACACAGTGACACACGGTCCTTGCCCTCAGGGAACTGAGAGACCAGGAGGGAAGGAAATCATGTACATAAGTTTACAGGCCACAGTTGCTGCAAGATGGCAAGGAGATGCTAGGAGAATCTAGGGGGATTTTCTAGCCAAGTCTTAGGGGAATTCAGGAAGGCCTACTGGAAGAGGAGACATCCAAGCCAAGGCTGATAGAGCAGGAGCCCAGCAGGTGGGTGGGCTCAGGCCGTGGACACAGCATCTCCAGGAGGATCATGTGACCCACCCAGACTCTGTTCTGTGTCACTTGCTTCTACCATGTAGGGTCCCTATCGTATATTTTCTAATATGAGCTAAGCTGGCTCCTTCACTAGTTCCCACATTATCATGAAATGCTTTCATCCAGTCCTCTCCTGCCTCCCCACAACCCAGCCCCACAGCGCTTGCCACCAATGGGACTGCTGTCGGCTTTGGGACATTCAGAACTAATTCCATGTTCTTCACCCCCTTTGTCAGTCTCCAGGAGAAGCCTGTGACTAACCACACGTGGTGGCTCTCTGTGCACCATACCTTCCCCAACTTCCTTTTCTGCTTTCTTCTATTTCCTGTTTCACCATCTGACATCTCATGTGCCTGGAAGGTCATCTCCATGAGGTCATGAATTGCCTACTTTTTTTAAACTATTATATACTCAGCACCTAGACAAGTGCATGGCCTGCAGTGGGTACTCAAAACATAGTGATTGTGCTGAGTGCAAAGGCTCAGCCTATAATTCCAGCACTTCCGGAGGCCAAGGTGGGAGGATCACTTGAGCCCAGGAGTTCGAAACCACCCTGGGCAACATGATGAAATCCCATCTCTACTTAAAATACAAAAAATTAGCCAGGTGTGGTGGCACACACCTGTAGTCTCAGCCATTTGGGAGCCTGAAGTAGGAGGACTGCTTGAGACTGACTTTAATGAATGACTTGTACTGCTAAATTGTTTAAACAATTGTCTAAACATGGTTTATGTTCTTTTGAGACTTTGAAGACATTGACTTTCAAATCCGTAGTTTACAAATTTAATCATCAGAATTACCTGGAGCACTGTGGAGTGCTTCCAAAACTCTTGGAGTAGTTACTTCAGGACATGGGACTCTGAGATTTTGTGTTTGACTCAGATGATGATCTGGGCATGGGAACCATTTTGCAAAGCAGAGAGTAGGTCCGGAGACAGAATGAGTGCATTCTGCCAGTGTCTGCTGAGGAGGCCCGCCCTGATTCCCAGGCAAGCTGCTGCTTGCAGGGAATTCTGTCTCACAGGAGCTGGAGGGCCTGAGGGCAGGATGCTGCGGTTCACATCACAGGGAAGACAGGAATGAGAGGTGATTTGGGGTGGAGCGTTGACTGGACTTTTGAGAGAAATGTAGGTTTATGGCTGGTCATGATAAAGGAAAGTAGATTTCAGGTGCAGAAAACATGTCTGTGGCCATTTAAATAAAGTTAGAATCATAGGACTGAGATAAGTTAATAGACTTTTCCATTTGTCAAGATGTATGTCTTATTTCCCGTTTCCTTCTCAAATATACTTGCTACTGCAAATGACATTCCAAGAGCCCATTTGAGTCCCCTGAGCATTTGATTTTTCTTCGGAGCAGATGATCTGCTGTAGTTTAAGCTGGTTGGGAAGCTGTCGTTCACCTTGATGGATTACCGTCCCTACCGTGAGCACTCAGTCTCCACAAAGTTCACGGCTCCCTCACCTCATGTATCTGATTTATGTAGAAATGTCGATAAATTATTTAGGAGGGCATTCCTGCTGATATCAGCAATCCCACAGCACCTGGGGGGAAAACAGAGCAAAGACTTTGAAAGTCACAGGCAGCGTTGGCCACTCTGCTGCGTGGCCCAGGGACCTCACACAGTGATAAGATGAGGACGCTTAATGGATGGTGCCACCATATAAAAGGTTAATCATGCCTGGAAATTCGGATGTTTTCATTTCAGGATGAAAACAATAAATTAGAAATGAATAAAAATGCGATGATTTCGTCAGCTCAACAAGTGCTTCTGATTTCAAGAAGTTTTCTTTAAATTCTTTCACTGATGAAAAGATCAGTGTCCCGATAATTTTATGAAGTAGCCTTTAATTATTTCAATGTGGCTTTGCATTTGAGAACTGACCATTTGTGTTTTGCATTCATGTGAAACAGTAATATATTTGATAGCATTTTATGATTATTTATTTTAGTGCCTAAATATTTATAAAACTTAGGCAGCGTTTTTTATTTTCAAATGTATGTGCTAGATAAGGTGTTTGATAGCATTTTATGATTATTTATTTTAGTGCCTAAATATTTATAAAACTTAGGCAGCGTTTTTTATTTTCAAATGTATGTGCTAGATAAGGTGTTTAGGTACATATAACATAGTACACTGATTTTCCCTGCATTCTGGCAGTCCTCAAAATGTAATAGGCAAGTTCATTCTTAGACAAAAGCCCGTTTAATTAAAACTCACACGGTAACTTTCATACATAGCAATTGAATTATTCCTAAAAGGATTAAATATCTCAGGTTTGAAGTTGGATGGGTGATCATTACAAAAGCCAGATTAATACAACTGGCCGAATTTCTAGTCAGTGACATTATAAGCAGCCTTGTAAGAATAGCTATTACTACATATATGTGGGTTTACAATGCACAATTCTAAATTGGTCTGATTTGTTCGTACTACATGCCAGGATATATACATTCAAGTTGTTATCCTCCAGAAGAGCTTTAATTGGTAGTCCAGTGATGTTACTGTGGAAAGAAGTTGGTATTTTTCTGTTCAGAGAAAACACAGGGGCAAGACAGCAGCTACGGCCCAGCTCAGTCCCATCGTTTGGGTCACGTTGGTCAATAACCCTCCCCTGTGGTTCCTGTTCTCTGACGCTCATCCCCTCTCTCCTGACGAAGTCCTTGCTTTTAGCCTCTCAGTAGCTCCTCTTGTTCATCTTGGCTATAGATTCTCATAAGCAAAGACGTTGGTTCTTCCTAATGGTGAGGATAAAGTGTGGGTGCAGGATGGCGACCTGAGGCGGGGGTTTTCCAGGTGAAGCACAACGTTTAGGATTCCCTTCCAGCACAGAGGTTGCTTTGGGTCTCAGAACACAAATGTCAGTGTCCTCTCCTAATGACAGTGGTGCTACCAGTATGAGCATATTAGCAGAAGAAAGAAGAGAGGTTCTTTTTAAAGCGCTAGATATTCCATGTCAGAAAATGTGCTATTTTGGCCAGGCAGGGTGGCTCATGCCTGTAATCCCGGCACTTTGGGAGGCTGAGACAGGCAGATCACTTGAGGTCAGGAGTTTAAAGCCTGGCCAACATGGCGATACCTCATCTCTACTAAAAATACAAAAATTAGCTGTGTGTGATGGCACATGCCTGTAATCCCACCTACTTGAAAGGCTGAGACAGGAGAATCGCTTGAACACAGTAGGCAGAGGTTACAGTGAGCAAACATCGTGCCACTACACTCCAGCCTGGGCAACAAAGAGAGGCTTCGACTCAAAAAAAAAAAAAGCGCTATTTCAATAGACATTCAACTAAGAAATGGGTCGGTGTAGCCAACTGAGCAGAAACCTCGATTGATTAACCTTTTCTTTATAAACCCACTTAAAAAAGAAGCACATGTCAGTAGCAACCCCTGGAGGTTATTTCATGAGATGGAGAGTGGATTCACTGCACGCTCCAGCTCTGAGACCTGTGTTCAGTGAGAGATCGTCATGGACCTTGAGTCTGTGAGATCTTCAATCATCCAAGAGGGATTTTATTTATTTGACTTAGGGTAGATGTTGGACCAATACATCGTAGGAAGAGTTTTAAATAGGGAGTTAAAGCAAAGCAGTGTTTCTTGTTAGTCCTCAGTTAATTAGAAAATTAAATTAACCACAACCCTCATTCCCAGAGCTTTCTGGTTCATTGATGTCTTACTGTATTTGGGTTAGAGAAGGCCCCAGAAGGCAAAAGTTTGTAATTGTGTAGAATTAGAGAACCTGGGGAAGAAGGAATGGCAGGTAACTTGTAAGATTTCAAGGCAGGGGGTCCTCCCCAAAGTCCCATGACAAAGGCATTGCTTGGTGAGGCTGCCCACTCGGGAGGCATAAGCTGTGGGTCAAGAGCTACTTAAAAGGGAATTGAGATCAACGTGTTGTCTTCCACCATTCATGAGAAGAAAATACCTCTAGACCTCAACCCTGGAATCAGACTGGTTTGATGCTTTTAATTTGCATTTAGAGTCTTAAACTTTTTCTTCTTCCAAATATTTGCCGTTTTTTGTCATCCTTTTAATTATTTGTACTAGACTTATTTAGAAATGTACAAAGTAGGAAGCAATCTAGACTCTTGAGGGGCTGAGAGAGTAAATGGCTGAGGAATTTACAACAGATATTTTTGGATTTAAAATGGAGTTTTCACTGCCCCTAAATGGAGGACCTTCTTTCTGGAAGCAAATTACAATCTGAATGATCCGTGCTGAAGCTTAAAGCATAGCAGGAGAAACTGTTAGAATTATGCAGTAGCATTGCATTGAAAGAGTCTAGTGCAAACTGAGTCTGGTGTGTGGACCAAGTGCTGTTTATGACTTTTTGTTTTAAGTATAAGTTACTCAAGGAAAGTATTATCAAAACAAATTTGGTTATAAATTGTCTTCAGACTTGTTTTTCTGGGACTTGGGACTTAAAAGAGGGGAGTAGGCTGTAGAAAATCTTTGGACTTGGCCCATAGGATGGAAATTGTTCAATTGTTTTCTCCTCTCAGACCCAGTAACTTTTGGATTTTTATTGATTACTTTTGTCTCCAGTTTTTAAAATTATGGTAAAATATACATAACATAAATTTACCATCTTAACCATTTTAAGTGTATAACTCAGTGTATTAAATTCATTGATAATGTTGTATAATGATCACCACCATCCATCTCTGTAACTTCATTTTGTGCAGCTGAAACTCTGTGCTTACTAAACAGTCTTTTCATTCCTTCCTCCCCCAGCCCATAGCAACCACTATCTGATTTTCTGTCTCCATGATTTTGACTACTCTTACGCACCCTGTGTAAGTGGAATCATAAAGCATTTTTCTCTCTGGACTGCCTTATTTCACTTAACGCAGTGCCCTCGAGGTTCATCCATGTTGTAGCATGTGTCTAAATTTCCCTCCACTCTGAGTCTGAATAGTATTCCAGTGTACGTATAAGCTACATTTTGCCCATCCATTTATCAATGATATACTCTTGGTTTGCATCCCTGGTTTAGCTATTGTGAACAGTGCTGCATACGGAAGTGGAATTGATGGATCATGTGGTCCTTTCGTTTTTCATACTGTGAGGAACCATCATACCGTTTGCCAGTGCCTCTGTCATTTCGCACTCTCACCAACAGTGCACAAGGGTTACAGTTTCTCCACATCCTCATGAACACTTGATATTTTCTGTTTTTTGTTTGCTTTTTGTTAATTAACCATTCTTTTGTATTTTATTTTCTATTTTTTAAAAGGTTTTATTTTTGGTTCAGAGGTACATGTAAAGGTTTTTATATAGGTAAACTTGTGTCACGGGGTATGTTGTACAGACTATTTCATAACCCAGGTATTAAGCCCAGTACCCAATAGTTATTTAAAAAAAATTTTTTAATTATACTTTAAATTCTGGGGTACATGTGCAGAACGTGCAGGTTTGCTACGTAGGTATACACGTGCCACAGTGGTTTGCTGCATCCATCCCCTCGTCATCTAGGTATTTCTCCTAATGTGATCCCTCCCCTACCCCACCCCCAGCCCCAGACAGGCTCTGATATGTGATGTTCCCCTCCCTGTGTCCATATGCTCTTACTGTTCAACACTCACTTATGAGTGAGAACAAGTAGTGTTTGGTTTTCTGTTCTTGTGTGAATTTGCTGAGAATGACGCTTTCCAGCTTCATTCATATCCCTGCAAAGGACATGAACCCATCATTTTTTATGGCTGCATAGTATTCCATGGTGTATATGTGCCACGTTTTCTTTATCCCGTCTATCATTGATGGGCATTTGGGTTGGTTCCAAGTCTTTGCTATTGTGAATAGTGCTGCAATAACCATATGAGTGTATGTGTCTTTATAACAGAATGATTTATAATCCTTTGGGTACATACCCAGTAATGGGATTGCTGGGTCAAATGGTATTTCTATTCTAGATCCTTGAGGAATCGCCACACTGTCTTCCACAATGGTTGAACTAATTTACACTCCCATTAACAGTGTAAAAACATTCCTATATCCTTACATCCTCTTGAGCATCTGTTGTCTCCTGATTTTTTAATGATTGCCATTCTAACTGGCATGAGATGGTATCTCATTGTGGTTTTGATTTGCATTTCTCTAGTGACCAGTGATGATGAGCTTCTGTTCATGTTTGTTAGCTGCATAAATGTCTTCTTTTGAGGAGTGTCTGTTCATATCCTTTGTGCACTTTTTTTTAATAATAGTCATCCTGTTGGGTATGAAGTAGTATCTCATTGTGGTTTTGACTTGTATTCCCTGATGATTACTGGTGTTGAGCATCATTTCATATGCTATTTATATACCTTTTTTGGAGAACTAAGTTCTGCCCAATTTTGAATTGGGTTGTTTTGTTTTTGTTTTTGAGTTTTAGAAGTTCTCTGTATGTTAATTCCTTATTTTATATATATATATATATATATATATATATATATATATATATATATATAATATTATTTTCTATTCTGTGTATTGCCTTTTTATTCCATTAATATTGTTTTTTAGCAAATTTTTAAAAAAATTCCCAAAGTCCTATTTGTTTATTTTTCTTGGTTGCCTATGCCTTTGGTGACAAGAAATCATTGCCAAGAAATCACTGACAAATCAAATGTCATGAAGTTTTACCCTGTTTTTTCTTTTAAGAGCTTCATAGTTTTAGATTTTACATTTAGATCTTTGATCCATTTTGAGTTAATTTTTGTGTATGGCTTAAGGTAAGGGTCTAGCTTTTTTCTTTTGTATGCTGATGTTCAGTTTTCCTAATCATTTGTTGAAAGAACTGACGTTTCCTTACTGAATGATCATAGGACTCTTATCAAAAGTCATTTGACCATATATGCAAGAGTTTGTTTCTCGGCTCTCTACTTAATTCATTGGGGTTTGATAAAGATTGTGCTGAGTCCGTACATCATTTTGTGTCATCCCTTACTTCATCTGGGCTTCTATGATGTAATAACATAGACTGGGTAGCCTCTAAACAACAGAAATTTATTTCTCACAATTCTGAAAAGTCTAAGATTAAGGCACTGGCAAATTTGATGTCTGATGAGGGTGTGTTTCTCATAGATGGTGGCCTCTGTGTCCTCACATAATGAAAGGGGCAAACAGGCTCTTTCGGGTCTTTTATAAGGTCACTAATCTTATTCATGAATGTTCTGCCTTCTCGACCTAATCACCTTTCTAAGGCCCTCACCTCCTAATACCATCAGGTTGGAGGTTAGGTTTCAACATACACATTTTGGGAGGAAACAAACTTTCAGACTGTAGCAGGTAGCAGTGACATCTTAACAACATTAAGTCTTCTATCCATGAACATGGGATGTGTTTCTATTTAATTATGTCTTCTTTAATTTCTTTCAGCAATGCTTTGTACTTTTCATTTTACCGGTCATTCACCTCCTTGGCTAAGTTAATTCCTAAGTATTTTATTCTTTTTGATGCTATTGTAAATGGAGTTGTTTTTATAATTTCCTTTTCAGATTGTTCATTGTTTGCACAAAGAAATTCAACGGAGTATTATGCATAGACTTTGAAAATTTGCTGAATTTATTGATTAGTTCTAACAGGATTTTTAAAAATGAGATCCTTAGGGTTTTTACATACAAAATTATATTACATGTAAACAGATCATTTTACTTTTTTTTCCAATTTATATTACCTTTCTTTCTTTCTCTTTCTCTCTCCCTTTCCTTTCCTTTCCATTCCGTTGCTATTGCTTGAACTTCTAATATTCTGTTGAATCAAAGAAGTGGTAAAAGTTGGGCCAGGTGCAGTGGCTCACGCCTGTAATCCCAGCACTTTGGGAGGCCGAGGCAGGTGGATCACGAGGTCAAGAGATTGAGACCATCCTGGTCAACATGGTGAAACCCCGTCTCTAGTAAAAACAAAAAAAATTAGCTGGGCACAGTGGCATGTGCCTGTAATCCCAGCTACTCAGGAGGCTGAGGCAGGAGAATTGCCTGAACCCAGGAGGCGGAGGTTGCAGTGAGCTGAGACTGTGCCATTGCACTCCAGCCTGGGTAAGAAGCACGAAACTCCGTCTCAAAAAAAAAAAAGAAGTGGTAAAAGTTGGCATCTTTACCTTGTTCTGTATCTTAAAGAAAAATATTTCAGTCTTTTGTCCTTGAATATGGTGTTCACTATGGGTTTTTATGTGGATTTTATATATTTTGAAGTAGTTCCATTCCAAATTTGTTGAGTATTTTTTATCATAAAAGGCATTTGAATTCTGTCAAATTCTTTTTCTGCATCAATTGAGATCATTACACCGATTACTTTTTTAAAAGTTCTTACAATTTTGGAATATAATATACTTACGAATTGTTATTTTTGAATTGATCTGATTTAACTCTCAGTCACTGAAATAATGGCACAAATAAAAATTATAACTATGATTGTGTGCTTACTATACAGATGACACTGTGCAAAACAATTCATATTCATTGTGTAGTTACTTCTCAGAACACCTCCTAGGTAGGTATTGTTATTCTTTCCACTCTACAGATGAGAAACCAGGGCTGAGAGATGTTCAGTAATATGTCCAAGCCATCAGGCCAGGAAATAATAGAACTCAGATTTAAACCCTATCTGACTCCTGCATCTACACTAGTGAGGGCTGTGCTGCATGTGTGGACAGGACCCTTGTTCTCACACTGTGGAGTGGAAAGGAAGGAAGAGGGGGAGGGAAATAAGTATAAATGATCCTCTTTTCCTGTAACTTCAGAGAGAATAATTGTCCAGCTAGCACCTTCCTGAACCAAGGAAATGCTATCTCATGCTCATGTTGAAACAAGGATAAAAATGCAGTCCATGAAGGATTGTAGTGAAGATTAAAGAAGCTCAGAGCACAACTTTGGTTTCCCTGATATTTTTCATTACACAGAGTGGCCATTTGTTAGTAGAGCATACACAAAAAGTATTCTCGGCCAGGCATGGTGGTTCATGCCTGTGATCCCAGCACTTTGGGAGGCCAAGGTGGGTGGATCACTTGAGGTCAGGAGTACAAGACCAGCCTGGCCAACATGGCGAAACCCCATCTCTACTGAAAATGCAAAAATTAGCCATGCATAGTGGCAGGTGCTTGTAATCCCAGCTCCTCGGGAGGCTGAGGTAGGAGAATCACTTGAACCTGGGAGGCAGAGGTTGCAGTGAGCCAGGATCACACCACTGCACTCCAGCCTGGCTGACAGAGCAAGACTCCATCTCAAAAAAAAAGAAAGTATTCTCTTTTTGCAGAGGCAGAACATTATAATAAATGATGAAATCTATGAAACAGAATGAAATGACACCGGCTTTTGGAATAATCTAATAAAATAGATTATTTTAAATAATAAGATAAATTATATTTAGAAGATAAATTTATAAAATAAATGTAAATTTATAAGATAAATTGGGTTTATAAGATAAATCTAATACAATTATTTTAAATAATCTAAAATAAGATCAAAATGAAGCCACTTCTGATGACTTTCTTTTTCACGAGGGTTAAGTGGTGAGAACCAACTGAAGTCTTATAACGAGTGGCTTACCAGAATTATAAAAAAGACTGCACATGTTCAATTTTAATCTATATCTTATGAAAATGGTGATGGAAGAGACAAACTGCTGGAGAAAGGAATAGAAGAATCACATTTCTGTTTTAATTTATCATTCATAAACCTCCCTTTTAAAGGAGAGAGAATTTTAGAATCATCAAACTGATAGAAAATAATGCATTCCCCAGAAGTAATGTCTATGTTATGAAGTGGCCCCTGCGCTATTGAATACGATTATCCATGTTGTGTGTGATGTGATTTCAGTAGAAGAAATTATAAGTGAATGACCCACAATAAATAAGATGCCAACACTTCATGCTGTTAACACCAAGCTTAATTCTTGTCTGTTGAGGAAGCTACTCAAATTCTGATGGAAATGTTGATGTTGCAGCATTTTGGATGAGTTCTAATACATTTGTTCGCTTTTAAACACTCCTGAGATGCAGATGAAGAAGCTGACCAGCAGGTGTGTGATGCATTCATTTGCGTTGTACTGTGCTGGGAGGAAAGAAAGCAACAAAAGTGTCTTCTCAAATGAACAACTCTCTTCCCCCTTCTGGGTCTCCAAATGGTTCTAGGTCTTGGTGCCTTTGGGCTTTTCAGTCAGTCTTTTAAGTACGTGGTCTCCAGGTATTTATTCATATCCACTTCATTTTCCCTAAATAGACATTTCTAGATGTATACCCAACCACTGTGATGCTATGAAGTATGCCAGAGTTCTGGGCATGGCAAAAGTTAGGAAAAATCAGAGCACCAACCCTGGGTGGACATCATGCATCAGGGTGTGAGGTTGAGGGCGTTAATGACACTCTATTGAGAGGGTATATTGAGCATCTGTGATATACAGGCAGTCACCAGATGTTGGGCATATGCAACTTATTAGTTTTGCCGGTACCTCTATGAGGTACTCATTTTTAACCCATCTTAAAATTGAGGAAACTGAGGGGTAGATAATTTAGATAAATTTTCCTAAGATCTCTCAACTAATTAGTGACCGAAACTGGATTCATTCCAAGATGATCTTAACTCTAAACGTTAGCATGTCACACCATCACCCTGCCGGATTTAGCTTTGAGATACATTTGTAAGTTGTATGCAGTTACAGTGTCTCCTTTATTCATTTGTACTTCAAAGACTTCATGACCAATCTGAATACCCCTGTTTTTGGCCACCAAAGTGATCATAAGAAGAAAAAAAATATCTGCCATCATCATATTTCTTTTTCCTTTCTATTTTATGATCGTATTGCTTTTCTTCATTTCAAGTAGAGGGACATCCTTCATTATTTTTTCCCTCTCTCTCCTGGTTATGCTATTTTCATTTTGCAAAGTGAAACACACACAACTAGCAGAAAATGAGGTGTGCCAAGTGCATTCACACATCACTTGTCTCCCAGAGTGTCACACTCCAGTGTCTCAGAGGCATGATTCTCTCGAGGGGGAAAATTACGTTTTGCAGACCTTGTTCATTCATCAGTTCTATCTATCTCAGACGTTTTATTCTTAAAAGTAGCAAGACTGAGCCACACTCAAGGTCATTTCCATGGGGCACGCTTGATTGCTTAGAAAAACAAATTGGAAAAGTACTTTCTTCAGAAGGAAAGATATTATTTCTCAAGGGTATTTCAACCCGATTCTTCAGAGGGCTTGACTTTTTCCAGGGATGCATTTATGTAATCTGTGGGAACAGGGCTCTTAATTGATAAGCAGCTGTGTGAATAATTCACAATGAATAGCATATTTAAACATCAACCACGTGTTGATCCTTATGACAGTATATGAGGTGAGAGACAACAAAGCAACAATGACAATGAATCTTTAGATTCTGGAAATTCAGGAGAAGCTGCAGTATTTCTAGAGTCACCACCTTCCTTTGTTGAAGGAAGAGGGAAGGCTCCTCTCGTCAAAGGAAAGTTTGCTTCCCAGGTAACCATGAACTTTGTTATGATTTCATTTAAACAGAGCCTTCGTGTTCAAATGCAACTGTGTGGCAAAATGGCTCCAGAATCCAGACGTCTGGATCATGTCTGTGATATTTTCTTAATTTTTATAGTTATATTGGATAACTCATGCAATTTTTCAAAGACTCCATTATTATTTCTGTAAAATGAAGATAATCATACTCACACGGTTAACTTCGCAGAATTATTGGAAAGATGAAATGAGGCAGTCGTATATGGATTAGAAATTGGAACCACAGCTGGGCACGGTGGCTCACACCTGTAATCCCAACACTTTGGGAGGCCGAGATGGGCGGATCATGAGGTCAGGAGTTTGAGACCAGCCTGACCAACATGGTGAAATCCCATCTTGCCAAAAATAGAAAAATTAGCTGGGCATGGTGGCATGCATCTGTAATCCCAGCTACTCAGGAGGCTGAGGCAGGAGAACTGCTTGAACTGGGAGGTGGAGGTTGCAGTGAGCCAAGATTGTACCACTGTACTCCAGCCTAGGTGACACAATGAGACTCCATCTCAAACAAAAAAAAAAAGAAAGAAAAAAAAATTGGAACCACCCAAACTCCAATGCCAGCTGTTAGTTTATTTACATTTTTGCTGTAGTCAAAAAAATTCTGAACAATTGCTTTGAGCAGTTATTTTGAGGACATCCTCTGGGAAATGAACTGTATGCATCTTGCCATGGAAAAGAAATCTGTCTCTGCACGTAAATAACCTGAGAGGGCGAGAGAGTTACTGCAAAGAGGTGGATGCATGGGAGAGCATAGGGATGGAGGAGGGGCCCAGCAATTGCTGCTTCTCTTCTGCCCCACTTGGGGCGTGCACTTTAAATGGCTAAGAAAGGATATCATTTCTGTTCAGATGGAGGGTAGGGGTGCTTCATGGAAGAGATTGAATTGTAACTTAGTCTTAATAGAGAGAATTTACTAAAATAATATGTATTATATGTAATCATATTATATATTTCATATATAAACTATATGTATGAAAATGTCCTTCATTACCATATGAACAGAGATTGTTAAGGGCAAACAGGCTGAGAAGCATCGGTATATAGGTATGTTGGGGAAAGGCTGAGAGGTGCACCTTGGAGGGAGTGCAGGTGTGTGGGAGGAGTACTGAGTCTTGCTAGACAGAGACCTCCAGGGGTGTTTGGTTACTGCTGGGGTAAGACAGGCCGAGAGCAGCCTGTTTGTACAGGAAGCAGCAGAGTGTATTCTGCACACCCTGCAGAAACCAAGGCCCGAGGGCTCTCCTTGGGGCAGATGCCAAGTGACTCTCGCTGGCCACAGCCGAGAGGTAGGTTTGATGTCTGGAAGCGTCAGCACAGCCCTTAGTGCCACACCTCCCCAGAGGTGCCGTGGAGTTCCTTTGAAGGAGGATGTTTAAGCACAGGTGAGGCAGTCACTTATGAGGGACGAGGAAGAGTCAATTCAAGCTTTAGGATTTAGGTTTGGACCCAAGGATCTTTTTAGGTAATCTCCACAATTGTGAGCATGAATGAGATCATGAGGACAGGGATTTTGAAAGAGAAGAGGGCAGAATACAGACAGTCAGAGCCAACACGGGAAGAGGAGGAGAAATGGTAAAGCCACACCTAGAGCAGGTGAGAGTGTCAGCCAGGGCAGGTGTTCAAGGAGAGGAGAAGCGAAAAGGCTCCTTGATGTCCCACTGGGGCCACTTCGAGGCTGCCCACCAGACACCATGACCGACTATACTGTCCAGAGAATCATTTTACCCAGTGCAGCTCTCCTATTAGTAGATACGAGTCTGGTTTAGAATATTCAAACCAACTCTCAGCCAGATAGGCAAGCATGGAATCACACATACACATACAAAATACACCTTTGGAGATAGATATTGGCAGGTAATTGTTTTGAAACAAAACTTTTCCATGTATTTTGTAAAATTTTAAATTTCTCATTATATGACGTTATTATAACAGAAAAGAACTGTGAATTCCTCTTAATGTTAATGAAGACACTTTCTTGTCTTGACTTATTATCCTAAAGATATTTATTTAGCATTTGATGTACTGTAAAATGGAGTGAAAAGCTAATTTAAAGCTATTACTGGCTGGGTGTGGTGTCTCATACCTGTAATCCCAGCACTTTGGGAGGCCAAGGCAGATGGATCATGAGGTCAGGAGTTCAAGAGCAGCCTGGCCAATATGGCAAAACCCTGTCTCTACTAAAAATACAAAAATTAGCTGGGTGTGGTGGTGCATCCCTGTAATCCCAGCTACTTGGGAGGCTGAGGCAGGAGAATCTCCCAAACCTGGGAGGCGGAGCCTGCAGTGAGCCAAGATCCCACCACTGCACTCTACACTGGGCTATATGGCAAGACTCCATCTCATAAAAAAAAGAGTGGTATTACTGGCTGCTCCCTTTGGAAACAGTACACCAAATTTACTGTGCCTGGTTCTAAGAATAGAAAATTGAAGGAAGCTTTACAGAAGAACCGGAGACTTTAAATAACGACAACTTTGAAAAATAACACCCAGAATCCCGTTGCTTAACTTTGTTCACTACAACCCCATATTATTGATTTATTATTTTCTTGACCCTGAGAAAAAAATGCAGATGCAGAGAAAAGATGTAGGAATCCCTTTTCTTCCCCTCTTCTCCCGGGAGCCACATCGGGTCTGAAAGTGGAAGCCGTAGAGATCCTTTCTGCTGAGCCAATAGTCGTCTTTAAAACCCTGGGACCCAAAAGACGGACTCAATGATCGTTTCCCAATCCTGTCATTGGGAAGGGATTAAGGCTGAAGGAAAGGAAAGAGCCTTAAATGAAGCAGGAAAGATTTAGATGTGATGTAAGTGGAAGAAGAGAAACTTTAAAAGCACATAAATCTTGTTCCAGGAACAACTATAGTTCTTAGTCTCAGAGGGGCTTGGGCATTTGTCCAAGGTTATGATGTGTAGAACAGAGATGCTAGTAGCTAATTATCAGAGTTATTTATACGACTGTGTCAGGTACCTACCTGAAAATGCTCAATACTGTCTGTACAGTAAGTAAGGTTACCACAGAATGATGGTCTCTTTTCTTTGTTTTAACGTGTCACCCACAATGTAGTTCCCTGGGCTCTCAGCAGGTGGCCATAGTGAGGCCCCAGCGTTTGGGTCCATCACTGGGGCTGGGGCTGCTGGCCTCCAGCATGTCTGTCTCTGACTATGCGGGAGGTTGCGTGTGATCCACTGCACAGGGGAATCAAGATGCTGCTCACCGCTGTCCAAATGCCACGTGATGATTTGGGTACCTTAGGAGGAAAGGGACATGGTGAGGGCTGGAGTTGCGGTAGTCGCCTCCTGGGTGTTGAAGAGTCTGAAGGATCCAGAATGGCCGAGAGAGGAAATGGGGCCAGGCCTGCATGAAGACAGTGTGGGGGCGCTGATGCAGCTTTCTCTTCTGGAGGCTCTCCTCTCCACCTGCTGCTGAAACCCTGGGCTCGGAAGGCAGAGAGGGCTGGGCAATCACACCGCTCCCGGCTGCTTGCAGGTAGTGAAATGAAAGCATTTCATTTGGAATGGAAATGATGGCCAGGAACCTGTTTGGGGCACGGGAAGAGTGGGTCAGAGTGCAAGGGAGGCAGCAATTTGCAGGTTGCGTTCCTGCCATGACAATCCCTTCATTGGTGCAGGAGCTGGTAGCTGAGTTCCCCTTCCTGTTTTACACTCCTGGCCCTTTCGGTTCTCAACGCCTCAGGGCATAAAAGACGCTTTTTTTGGCTGTGAATATCCACTACTGTCTTCCTACTTCTCTCTTTGGAAGCATTTCATTTCCTTTTCTAGAAAATTTGGAGTTGAAGTGCTCAGAAGGCCACTGACTTTAAGCTCATTGAATTCACATTCGATGACTTTGTTAAAAAAAAGTCATCTTGTTTTCCAAAGGGCCACAGGAGGATATTGTGCAGATGTTATTTGTCATCCTTCACCAATATGCCCGAGAGATTAGCCCTTTATAGGTTTTATTCCACAAAGTAATTATTGCAGAGAGAAAGCTGAGCTTTTGGTGATGGGCTTGGAACTGATGGGTGATCCCTCTCACTGGACTCCAGATAGAAACAGAAACCAAAGCCACTATGTTATCATACCTCACTCCTCCCTCTGTACAGGACTGTAATTGATACTCAGGGAGAGCACTAAATCAAAGATCTAAGAAGGCAGGCATTAGCAGCATGTATCATGTAAATAAGAATCATGATCAAAAGCTATGCAGGCAGAGGAGGGGCTCTGGTGCTCAAAGCTGGAAGAAGTCATGAAAGAAAGATCCATAGAAGTTCCATGAAGACATGGACTTCATAAAGTACCACACAGAAAATCAGAAAAGAGCATAGGGAAATATTTACAACAAAGAAGAAGGATTCCCGTCTTCGAGCCATAGGAGGGCTCATATGTATTGATAAGAAGAAAATGCCAAAGCCAAATGCATAAAGAGCCAAGGACATGAAGAGGTGAATAGAAGAAAGAAAAAATGGAAATGATGGCCAGGTCGATTAAAAACATTCAACTTAACCAATAATGATGAAATTCAAATGAAGACTAAGAAGAGATATTTATAAAATCAGCACACATTTTCAATAGTTGTGATGCAATAAAATGGACACCTCTCAATACTTGGAACAAGTGGAACTGGATACACGTGTTCTGGACAGGAACTAGACCTGTTGCAAGAGCATTGAAAATGTTGAAATGCTCTGATGCAGAAATTCCACTTCTAGAAATTTATCCCGAGTAAATGTTATGTACAGACCCAATTACACAAAAATATACACCAGTGTGTGTATGATAGCAATTTTTAGGCTGTAAAAATACAAAAAGACATCCATTAAAAATTGTAAAGTAAGTTTAGTAAGAACAAATGTGTGTTTGTGCCTATGTGTGCCAAGCATTGTACCTACATAAACGTGTGTGTACACATATACGCGTGCAAGTATGAATGTGTATACTTCTACCTACGTAAATATACATTTTCTCATTTGATTTTTCAGAGCCAACCCTATAAAGTAGGACCCGTTGTCATCCCAGTTTGTAGATGAGGAAACTGTGACTTGGAGAGTTTATCAGCTCAGCAACAATCATACCCCCAATAAGTTACATAGCGCTTCCTCCAGATCTTCTGGTCCAGATCTAGTGAAAATGAAATGAAGCAAGGTGGAAATCCCCACAGTTTGTTTTTGGATAAAAGTTTCCCAATACTAGGTAAAGATGGTCAGTTTTACATAATGTTTTTTGACGTGCATGTACTGGTGTTTGGCTTGTTTTTCCTTCTAGCTACACATGAAAAGAAGGATATTTTCCTTGTTACTATAAGAATATTACATATTCCTTTAGGAGCTGCTTCCCCCACTTGTTTATCATCTCTTAAAAATAAAAAGAAACATTTTCTAAGCAGACTGAGAAATGAATCTATTAACATGAAAATTGCATTTGTGAGTAAGCAGAAGTGTAGGGAGTGGTGTTTCTCAGGGGGCTCTGGAGACTCAGCTCCCCAGTGTAGTGGCTGAGCAGAGCTGGGCAGTGTGAGGGAACAAGAGCTGGGCACTCTGCTCAGGGCTGAACAGAGAAGGGAACGTGGGAAGGACCCTGGGAGGCAGGACTCAGAGCTCTCAGACTACGATCCTCAGATCTGCGGGGCTGGCTTCCCACAACCCTGTTCATCCTCCTCATTCATATACAAAATAAATATGTAAAGGTTTTTCTTTTACCTGCCAAAGACGTTTCAGGAAAGTAATGTGAAGATTTGTGCTTCGTGAATGGACTCGTATTTATGTGTGCAAAAGAATGCAACAGTTTAAGGAAGCCTGTGGTGAATGCGCTGATGCAGAAGGAAGAATTATTTGAAATGTGATGCATAATATAAATGACCTTTCTCTGAAGTTAACTTAGGGGCTGGTATGTTAAGTTTTCTAAGAAATGAATATAAATAAATCTTACATTAATACTAGCTAAAGGCAAACCAAGAAGCATGGCATAAAGTCTATGCAAAATCTGGATGCTCTTGGAGAAGATTCTTGTTAAATGTCATGTAGTATTAGTATAGCTAGTCTCACCCTTCTAAAAAAAGAAACCAGAAGTTTGCCAGCCAACCTTTAAATTTTGAAAAGATAAGTCTGCAATGTGGTTTTCATAAGGTTTCAAAAGCAGATAAACATTCCCTTTTATTAAACACACTTCTCAATTTAGTCATGGTTTCTGGACCAATCTTTTATTTTTATTTATTTATTTTTTTATTTTTTGGACCAATCTTTTCTTAAATTATTTCATTATAATTTTACAACCCTGAGAACTGGCTGTGAAGCCAACCTTTGGGGAAGATTAGGAGTAGCCAGGGGACACACACACGGCACACACATGTACGCACACATGCACATGCATGCACACACATGCACACATTTCTGGGTTTGCATGCTGACTTGACATTGAATTCTAACAGTTCAACCACAGTGGCTTCATAAATATAATATCAGTAGACCTCTAGGCCAATGGTTCTCAAAGCGCTTCAGACCAGCACCGTCAGCTTTCTCCTGGAACTTCTTAGAACCCATTCCAGACTGAGTCAGAAACTCTGGATAGGTCAGTTATTCCTCACGACCTTTGCACAACACTGTTCTGTTTTAGCTCGTGCTGATCAAAGAAAGAGCAGGATGAATGTGAAGACAGAGAATATAGAACACCTGATGCAGTCTCTTTGGATCACGACCACTCATCTGTTCCCTGCACAAAGGAATTGTGCAAACGTGATGCGTCAGTGCACTCCTGATCAGTGTCACCTGATCATCCACTAACAGCTCGGGCAAACACCAGCTTTTCAGTCCGTACACAAATCAGTCATGACTCTTGCCTCTCATCTTGGTGACTACTTGTCAAATCCATTGTCCTGTTAATTTTCTTTACACACTCCAGGGAGATAATAGAATCTCTGGGTAGCAGACCCCATCTCATGCCTCTGATATTTATAATTGTGCTGCCAACCTCCTCTTCCAACTAGAACTTTTCCCCATGTTTAAATTTCCAGTTTAGACCGGGCGCGGTGGCTCAAGCCTGTAATCCCAGCACTTTGGGAGGCCGAGGCGGGTGGATCACGAGGTCAACAGATCGAGACCCTCCTGGTCAACATGGTGAAACCCCGTCTCTACTAAAGATACAAAAAATTAGCTGGACACGGTGGCACGTGCCTGTAATCCCAGCTACTCAGGAGGCTGAGGCAGGAGAATTGCCTGAACCCAGGAGGCGGAGGTTGCGGTGAGCCGAGATCGTGCCATTGCACTCCAACCTGGGTAACAAGAGCGAAACTCCGTCTCAAAACAAAAAAAAAATTTCCAGTTTAATTTGAAGATTCTTTGAGAAGATTCCTCCAAGTCTTCCCTGTTCTGAACAGTGTGTAAGTCTTCAGCAGCAGTCATTTGGTTCACCATGGTTCACGTCATAAAAATCATTTTATGCATGTAATATCTTAAGTGCCCAAATCTTGTCAAAAAAGTTTTGAGAGAGAAGAACATCTCACATTCCTTTGTATCTTTTGAGTGCCTTGACACTGACCCACCACAATAAGTTATGGTGTTTTCTTTGATGCCTTGATGTAGATGTAGATTTTCACAACAGTGATTTTGCTAGTATGTGTTTAGAGATATTCACCCTGGGTCCCCTTTCTGCAGTTCCTTGGATCATGGAAAATGTGCTCAGTTTGGTTGGCCCCTACAGTTTATTTTCCTTTTCAATCCCAATTTAAAATTTTGGATTTTTTAAAAATAGACATAAACCTTATGGCTTCCTTTAAAATAAAAGAAAACTTAGACACTGTCTGCATTTTATAGGAGTTGTTGAATGTTTATGCTCCTTTGAGGAGCGTGTGATTCCAGACTGCCACTGTTCTCAGCACTTCCTGATATGCCATGTCCAATAGGGATATTGAGTTCTGGACAATCACCGCCCCACCGTACTGCTGATGTTTTTTAGATTGGAGATGATTCTCCATCAGGATTGCCTGGTTTCTAGCATTGGCTTTGCAACTTACCAGCTTTATCTCAGCAACCTTGTGCAAGATACTTAGCCTTGGGCATAGTAATGGCACCTGACTCATAAGGTTGTTATGATGAGTTAATAATAATCAGCTTTCCCATCAGTACACAAATAAAGTCCTTAGTTAATAAAGTCCATAAAACCAACCTGGCACTTACTGAGTACTCAAGAGGTATTTGCTATTATTGTCATAATCGTTGTAGGTAATAGTAGATCATTCAAATGGGGGAGGAATTCTAGTTAGAGGGGAAGGTTGCCAGTTGTAGTAATAGTATTTACTCATGCTTCTTTCCAAAGTAGAAAAATGAACTATGAATTAAGAAAGTCACATGTTCAAAGAAAAATGGGACACATTTCTTTTCAAAAATGAAGAATGTTCCTGTATTCGATGTGTAAATAAAATGTTTCGGTCTCAAGCAGACTATAACTTAAGATGTCAGCTAATGTCACTGATTACCTCCTCGCTTTATGATGCTAAAATTGAAGTTAGAAAAGTGGGTTAGTTCTTGGTTTCCTTGATCCAAGTCCTACTATGAGGTTCATATGGTTATTGGTTTTTAAAAGTCTTGTATATGAATAGTGTCAGATTTATGGAAAAGTTTCAATGATAGTACAGACAGTTCTTACATATCCCTCACCCAATTTCTCTCTCATTATTAACATTTTACTTTTCCATGGCACATTAGTCAAAACTGAGAAACTGACATTGACACATGGCTATTAACTCAACTACAGACTTTCTTTGGATTTTGTCAGTTTTTCCATTAATGTTTTCTCTCTGTTCCAGACCCTAGTGCTGAGTACTCCATTGTATTTGCATGCCCTGTCTTACGAGTCTCCTCCGATCTACAACAGTTTCTCCATCTTCCCGTTTTTTTCTGACCTTGAATTATTTATTTATACCAGTATTTTTATGGATTGAATTATATCCCCCCAACTCAAATTTATATGTTAAATCCGGGCATAGTGGCTTATGCCTGTAATCCCAACAGTTTGAAAGGCCAAGGGGAGTGGATCATTTGAGGTCGGGAGTTCAAGACCAGCCTGACCAACATGGTGAAACTCCATCTCTACTAAAAAAGTACAAAAATTTGCCAGGTGGTAGTGGTGCACACCTGTAATTCCAGCGACTCTGGAAGCTGAGTCAGAAGAATCACTTGAGCCTGGGAGGCAGAGGTTGCAGTGAGCTGAGATGGTGCCATTGCACTCCAGTCCGGATGATAGAGTAAAACCCTATCAAAAACAAACCAAACACACCAAATAAAACTGAATTTATATGTTAAAATTCCCAATACCTCAGAATGTGACTGTATTTAAAGATTGGTTCTTTAAAGAGATAATTAAATTAAAATGAGGTCATATGGATGGACCCCCCTCATTCAATATGACTGGTATCCTTATAGAAAGAGATTAGGACACAGCTGTGCCCAGTCTGTGGAATTTATTATGGTAGCCTTAGAAACTAATTCAAGTGTGGACTCATATAAATGATCTTTAAACTTTTCATTATAATCCAGTTCTATGTTGTTTATATTGTGGCTCAAATAACTCCAGCTTTGACATGGATACTCTTTCATGATGGCTCCTCTGGCCGCTTAGCACGTCCCCACACTTGTGATTTTCGAGCACTTTTCTGATACTACAGGATGTTCCAGATTTGTTTTGTTTTTTTCCTTGCCCTGGCCCTAAAAGCAGTCATTTCTCCAAAGAGAGTGGTTCCTTTTACTTGTGAATGGCATTGAAAGACCAAGACCTATGGCACCAGGTTTTGATCTGTGACCTGTGGCACGTACCTGCAACCTACCATGGTTCTGTAACAATGCTGGCTGGGGGGCTTCTTTCTTTATTTTTTATTTTTTTATTTGACTTTAGGTGCATTCTATATCTGGCATTACTCCCCATGATATTCTGCCCCACCCTCCCCACCTCCCACTGTCTCTCCCCTACCCCCCCAACTGCCCCCAGTATGTGCTGCTCCTCTCCCTGAGTCCACATGTTCTCATAGTTCAACACCCACCTATGAGTGAGAACATGTGGTGTTTGTCTTTCTGTTCTTGTGTCAGTTTGCTGAGAATGATGGTTTCCAGATTCATCCAAGTCCCTACAAAGGACATGAACTCATCATGCTTTTTTTTTTTTTTGAGACGGAGTTTCGCTCTCGTTACCCAGGCTGGAGTGCAATGGCACCATCTCAGCTCATTTCAAACTCCGCCTCCTGGGTTCAGGCAATTCTCCTGCCTCAGCCTCCCGAGTAGCTGGGATTACAGGCACGCACCACCATGCCCAGCTAATCTTTTGTATTTTGAGTAGAGACGGGGTTTCACCATGTTGACCAGGATGGTCTCGATCTCTTGACTTCGTGATCCACCCGCCTCGGCCTCCCAAAGTGCTGGGATTACAGGCGTGAGCCACTGCGCCCAGCCCACTCATCATTCTTTATAGCTGCATAGTATTCCATGGTGTATATGTACCACGTTTTCTTGGTCCAGTCTATCATTGATGGACGTTTGGGTTGGTTCCAGGTCTTTGCTATTGTACACAGGGCTGCAGTGAACATATGTGTGCATGTGTCTTTATAGCAGAATGATTTATAGTCCTTTGGATATATACCCAGTAATGGGATTGTTGGGTCAAATGGAATTTCTATTTCTAGATCCTTGAGGAATCACCACACTGTCTTCCACAATGGTTGAACTAATTTACACTCCCACCAACTGTGTAAAGACTGTTCCTATTTCTCCACATCCTCTCCAGCATCTGTTGTCTCCTGATTTTTTAATGATCGCCATTCTAACTGGCATGAGATGGTATCTCAATGTGGTTTTGATTTGCATTTCTCTAATGACCAGTGATGATGAACATTTTTTCATATGTTTGTTGGCCTCATATATGTCTTCTTTTGAAAAGTGTCTGTTCATATCCTTTGCCCACTTTTGAATGGGGTTGTTATTTTCTTGT
>CM052658.1:4155783-4176806 GCA_028533165.1 Leontopithecus rosalia | reverse complement strand
TCTTGGGCTAGATAATTCATCTGATTCAACCTCTCCACTTCAGGAAAGTGGGTTTCCTAGACTATTCGAGCAGCTATTACAAAATACCCTAAGCAGGTGCCTTAGAAACAACAGGACTTGACTCCTCACCATTCTGGAGGCTGAGAAGCCCAAGATGAAAATGTATTTGGTGTCTGCTGAGGGGTCGCTCTCCAACTTCACTAGCACCTTCTTGCCATGTCCTTGCAGAGTGGAAGGGGTGAGAGAGCTCTATGGGGTCTCTTTTATCAGGTCACTAATCCCATTCAGGGGGGCTCTGCCCTCATGATCTCATCACCTCCCAAAGACCCCACCTCCTAATCTTGTGGGTTAGGATTTTGACACATGGGAAACACAAATGTTTGACCCTAGCAGGCTGCTGTGGTGTAATACAGTTCAGGGGCTGCAATTTGAAACTCAGGTGCCAGCAAAGTCAAAAGCCAAAGGCAAATGAACCCAGCAGGGCTGATCTCCAGTGGGGCCTCTCTGCTTGGCTTACGGAGGCTGGCTTCTGGCTGGTTCCTCACCTGATCTTTCTACATGCACACACTCTCCTGGGGTCTCCTCCTCTTCTTTTGAGGACATCATCCTATTGGATCAATTCCCAAAATCTCATTTAGCCTTAGTTGTCTTCTTAGAGGCCCCATCTATAATGCAGTCACAATGGGAGTGTGGGTTGGAGCTTCCACATATGAACTTTGGGGACACAATTCTGTCCATAGCAGTAGGTTTTTGGTTATCTCTGGAAAAAACTTTATCTTCTAATTTCCCACAATCCAGAGAAAGAGAAGCATTATCTTTTTTTTTAACATTAGAAATCTTTTAAAGTTTTGCATCGTTATACAGCACTTAATCAGTGCCGCCCAACCTGAGTGACTTCATTTCACCTGACAGCCTCACCTGACTCTTTCCTGGCCTCTGCCCTCCCAAGGGCACACATTGTGGCAGGTAAAGCACCTACCTGGCTATTCTGGGGGTGCTTTTTGCCTGAAATCTTCCATGACCTGGTCTGATGTCTCACAAACCCTCCTCTTGAGAAACACGTTTTTTAGGGAACTTCCTCGAGTTCCTCTTTTAAAAGATTCCACATGTGATCCAAGAAACATCAGCATCCCCTTGGAGTTTATGAGAAACGCATACTCAGACCCCCCCCCCAGTCCCCATGAGGGAGAACCTGTGCTTCACGAGATCCCCTGCTGACCCCAGGCATAGGAAAGTGAGAGAAGGACTGCCCTAGAGTGGTCTGCCGTGTAACTCAAGGCAGCTCCTCACCCCAGTCATCCAGTTCCCTGGGCTATCCCTAAATTCCTTTCCAGTCCCTTCTACTTAGTTTAAATAAATCTAGTCACACTTTTCCTCCAGGGACTCATTTTCCTCAAATACCATATCTGACGTTTCTGCACCTACTAGGTTTTTATGCAGTTATGTAGAGATCACAGGCTGTTTCTATGGATCTTTGCATATTGCAGAAATCTTTTTGATAGTGAGGTAATTTGTGCTGAATCAAAAGGCTGAAATGCAAAGAGAGTGTGGTTGCATATACTAAAGGCTTTATGGTAATTTTTGTCTCATTTCACCATCTTTTATTCATATGCCATTTTGATTTTTCTAGAGCGAATATGTAGGATGTTATTTGAATCCCTTTTCTCAAAGCTACATTTTAACAACTTTTAGTTTGGGACATTTACTTTATATTAAACACACAAAAGGTTTTACAAATAAGGGCTTCAAATAGCAACCCCTCCCGTTTGATTTTTTTGGTTGTTTATTGTTGGACTTTCCAAAGTGTAAATAAAATGTGTGAATCAAATTTTTTCTTTGTAACTGCTTGAAAAATCCAAAAACCAATTACTTTTAATAATTGAAAATTAAGTGAGAATCAAAATTCCCGGTGAGTATATGGCAAGTTTGTTATTTCCTTTCTACTGATAATGAGTCACGTAAAAGCAACGTGCTTTCTCATGAAAAGTAATGAAGATGATTTTAACAATCACAACATGCTTTGCTGAACACGTTCTTTTATTTCTGTAGTATTGAACTTTGAAAAAGATATCATTGAGAATAAGTGAAGCATGGAATCTGTAAATTGCCTGTTTTTGAAGCCATCGTGTCCATCATTTTTCGTGAGAAAATAATGTTCTCATATCTCTGCTCGATGCCTTAGACTCCATTGTCTTGTCACTTACTGCAACGTGCCAAACGGCCATTCTGAAACTTTGCTCTTCAATTGGCCGTCATTGGAGAATATCGGCTTCCGGTTTTTGTATCTAATATGAATTTGGCTCGTGAATGCTACTACTCACACCAACAGGATTCAGACGCTCCACAGAAGAGAAGAGCTTGTCTAGCAGAGACAGCTTTTCAGCTTTGGAGTTTTCTCTTCCATATTTATTATGGGGTTTAATTTAAATTAAAAAGGAAACATTCTCTCAAGATACATGGTGTGACTCAGTCAACTGTGCAGCCTTCCTTTACTTAAATTAATCGCCTTTATAAACCTGTTAGTGGTTCTTGATTTCTTGTAGGATACAAGCAGAATTCCCCATCTTGATATCTACAACAACTTTTTTTTTTTTTGAGACGGAGTTTTGCTCTTGTTGCCCAGGCTGGAGTGCAATGGTGCGATTTTGGCTCACCGCCACCTCCGCCTCCTGGGTTCAGACAATTCTCCTGCCTCAGCCTCCTGAGTAGCTGGGATTACAGGCACGCGCCACCATGCCCAGCTAATTTTTTGTATTTTTAGTAGAGACGGGGTTTCACCATGTGGACCAGGATGGTTTTGATCTCTTGACCTCGTGATCCACCCGCCTCGGCCTCTCAAAGTGCTGGGATTACAGGCTTGAGCCACCACGCCCGGCTGATATCTACAGCTTCTTAAGCTGAATCCCATCTCCCTTACCACTTCTTTTTATCAACTCTCTCTCTACTTTCCTTCACACATACTCCATTCCAAAAAGCCTATATGTTATACCCAAGCCTTACTCAGTCATTCCTCAGAGCTGAGTTTGTATCTGTGGCTGCAAAACAGATCTGACATCAGATCAATTCTGACTTGACCTTTCTGTGAGGTTGCAGTCAGGTGTTTGCTGGGGCTGTCCTCTGAAAGCTGAATGAAGCTGGAGGAGTTTCCACCTAAATGTGTGCCTCGTGTGGCTGTCAAGTTAGTGCTGGCCTCCCCACAGGCTACTGAAGGGTACCCATGGTGTGGTGCCTGGCATCTACCATAGAGATCCACAAGTCCAAAGTGGAAGCTATGGTGGCTTTTGTGATCCAGCTTCCAAAGTCACACACTGTCACTTCCAGTATGTTGTGCAGATTACTCGTAGTCGGCCCTGATGGAATTTGGAATGGAGGGAGTAGCAAGAGGCCTGAGTCCCAAGGGCCATTTTGGAGGCTGGCCATCACAGGGCCTTTGTCCATACCAACAAAGCTCACCCTGACCCATGTCTGCACACTTCCCTCCACACCCTGATAGATCCCTCATCTTCTATGAACCTTCCCGACCCAGTCGAGATCGAAGCAGCTCACCACACACCTGAAACCCTTTAGCACATAGTATCTAGACCAAGCAGGCAGAGTATGTGATATTCACATGTGGAAGACTTATCCCTGGTTGAGTGACACTCTAGATAAATCACTCAAGCTTCCAGCTCTTAAAAGATATGAATAGAGATTCCCTAGCCATCACCACTCAGAATGAAGAAGGTAAAATATACCACATATAATATATTCAGTTCCTTCAATACCGTATGGCTTTGGCTGAAGTTAACTTGCCCTCCCAAGCATGCTTATATTTGATGTGAATAGTAGGTCTCTTGCAACTTTGCTGACTTTTTTGGTGAGGTGGCCTGAGTTTTGTGGAGAATTTGATATTACAGGTTCTCTAGGTTGTGAGCTCTGAGGCACAAATGGCTCTGTGAGTCTAAAATGACACTATGATCCTGATTACAGGTGTCTGTGGGTCCCTGAGTTATCTCAGGGTTTCTTCTGAATAAACATGGACTCAGAATGATGTAGGTTGAATTTTGACCCAGCAATTGAACACTTTCAGAAGAATAAATCTGTTGATAGTAGAATTGGCCAGCACTCTGTCATCTAGAATGCCCATTTTCTGGCCAGGCTGGAGAAGTGCATTTACAGGATTGGAGATGCTGAGTCATTTTCCCCATTATAGGTGTTTGTCTTTTGGATTGAGTTGGACACCTCCTTTGAGGCATTCAAAAATGGCAGTGATTTTGGATGAAGCAAGGCTAGAATGGTACTGGATGGACTTGAACTTGAACCTGCAGCTTCTTACCTTCCCAGCTATCCCCTCATGTTAGAGTCACATAACTTCTGAAAGAAACATCCCCGACCTTTTATCCTCGGTTTCACTTTCTGTAGTCTGTTACCTGTGGTCAACTGAAATCCAAAAGTATTAAATAAAAAATTCCAGAAATATACAATTCATAGGTTTAAATCACACACTGTTCTGAGTAGCATTATGAATCTCACACCATCCTGCTCCATCCTGCCTGGGACATGAGTCAGTCCTGTGTCCAGCGTCTCAGGCTGTGTACACTACCCTCCCATGAGTCAGCAATGTCATCTTCTCCCGACAGCCTACCACAGACATCGTCATGTTGATCCAGGATCACTCGAGCAGGTGATCCTCTTTCCAACCTATTGTCAGAAGGTCAGTAGTAAGCTAATGCTGCATCACGACCCCCGTGTCCTTCACCAGACTTCCTCTTCTGTGAGCACTGTATCATTTCAGACCCTCAAAAGGAGAAGGGTGGGTACAGTGTAGGAAGATATTTTGACTGAGAGAGAGAAACCACATTCACATAACTTGCATTACAGTACACTGTTGTAAATGTTCTATTTTATTAATTCTAAGCATAAAACGTCTTGCTGTGCCTCACTTATAAATTACACTGTGTCACAGGTATGTACGTGTAGGGAAAACAGCACGGATCAGGCTCAGTGCCATCTGCAGTTCCAGGTGTCTGCTGGGGAACGTCCACTTGGGATGTATTCTCCCCACCAAGAATCAGGGGGAGCTATCGTAGTTCTCTGCTAAGTTCTAGACTGTTAGGATACTGCATGTTTATGCAATTGAATAAATAGGCTTTAAAACAGATGATAGAAATGCTGTTTTCCTGCTTTCTTGAGCAAACATTGACCTCAGTGGACAGGTCTAGATCCAGCCTCTAGGAGACCTGTGGCTACCAGGCTCCTCTGCATGCAGACAATTAACATGCAAAATCTCTCGAGCTAATAGGCTCCATGAAATCCTGTTTACAGTTTCACCTCGCTTACCAAGGCCTTTTTGGTTCTAGACAAAAAGTCTATTACAACCTATGTCAAGCTGTGATATAATTCAAATCACTGGAGCCTGATTTCAATGACTGTTTTCTGTGGATAGCTTCAGGACACTCAGTCTATTTCCCAGGATGTGAATGAAGCAAGTCTGAGGTATCTGGGCTACTTTACTTTAGGGCAATCTCAGGGGACATCTCCCCACCAATTACTTTCAAAACTGACTCACTGACATGGAAATTTCTTATTTGGAATGGTTTCTGTCTGTGGTTGCAATGCTTTTGCAACCTTCATCTGCATGAAACTCTCCCAGAAATCTTCAAATGCAGATTATGTTGCAGTAGGTTTGGGGTGATGACCCCCCATGCTGCTAGTCCAAGTACCAAGCACTGGAGATATTTAAATGCATAAGCCCCTAGAAAAAGAATGCCTGGACGTAGCTAAATGCAAGTCATGTCTGTAGCTCAGGCCATTCCCGTAAGCTCCAGCCCGTGATGGTGCCCTAGTCACCTGATGTGGGATAGTCTCTGACCTGAGTTCATGATTTCTCCCTTGGGTTTGTCCCTCCCCACCTCCCACCCCACTCCCAGAAGCAAAGAAGAAAAGATGGCTTCACCTTCTTTGTTCTCTGCCTTGGGCAGTGGCCCCAACATCTTTATACTCTCTCAAGTTGGACAGGTCATTCATCTTATTTCCTCCCTCCCACCACAAGTCGGCTTTGGGTGGTGGTCACGTGCGTGATGGCTGCACTATGTTCCCATCTGCAGTGGGTCCTTTCCATTTTCATGGCTACTCTGTGCCACCCTCATTGTCTAAACTCTTCAAACCAGTGCAAAGGCTACCTCTCCTTCGCTTTTCTCATTCATTCTTCACTCTTCTGCCAATGGGTCGTTACTAATGCACTGATGGAATATTATTGCCCTTCCTCAAAATCATTTGTGTCTCTCTATGGCCAAAACCCTTGAGGTTGCCACCTGCTCGTAGCCTATAATCCAGCCACGCTGGGAAGTGTATCCTTTAGTAGGTAGGACATGCATTTGCAGGAGTCTCTGTCTCCTAATTTTTCTTCAGCCAGAAGCCATCTCCTCCTGCAGCGTGCCATAGCAGAACCTAAAAAGTCTCCTTCCCTTCTAAACTTCTCGTCAGTTTCACTTTCTGCAGGAAGGCAACCCCAACTCCACCAGCCCTGTTCCAAATTAGAAAAACCTGCCCCACCTTGCCTGCCACTAGCTCTGGCTTTTATAGCATCCTTTTGTTCTGTTAGTGTTGTTCACGTAAGTTCTTCTTACAGGATTGCATATTTTGAATTACAAAGACTATGTTTTATCAACCTTTGTGTCTCCTAAATCAGCCAGCAAAGAACCTTGTTTACCGTAGGTGCTTAATAAATATTCAATCAGTTTATCAGTTGAATGCCTGGGTTTCTTGGATTTTTTTTTTCTTAGATTGTGCGAAAGGAAAGTAGGAAAGATGAAAGGAAATCACATAATGAAATAATAGAAGAGAGTGGAGGGAGGGGAGGCTGGAGTAGCTGTTGTAAAATGTGCCTGAAACGCAGCTCTATCCGAGTCCTAGAGGCTAGGAAATAGCGGTGACCTCACAAGAAACTGTTCCTTTCCCTGCTCCCTTATGCCTTACCACTAGATTATGTTACTTCTGCCCTCTTTGGGAAGTGCTACCTTAAATATTACTTTTCTGTAATTTGTTTATTACCTTTATACCTGAAAGACAGTTCCTATAGAAACGTGAGACTGAGAATCTGCGAAACAAGTATCTCCACCATAAACTAAAATAAGCGCCATGGACCATTCTTAAAAAGTGAGGGTCTCATGTTTGAGGACAGAGGACAAGTACCACCATGGCAAGGCTGTGCCTTCCAGAACCTCCAGGGCTACGGTGTCAGGCACGTGTCCTGTGTTTTAGGCAATTGTAAGTTAATGGAAATGATATTAGCAATCACAGGCAATGACTAACGTTTATCAAGCACTTGGGGGAATTGTAGCAGTGACTGCTGGAAATGGAATACAAGAATTAATGTTCCAGGAATTAATAGTGATCTTCAGAAAAGCTTATGGCTTCATCCACAGGCTTTTGTCATTTTACTATTAAAAGCAAAACAACAGAGAGAATGTGCCTCATCCCTATTTCCGTGAATGGGCGTTGGCATGTATCAATACCCTGGGAGGTTACCTTCTTATCAGGCCAGCTCATTATTCATGTGACAGTGACCACACACTGGTATTCGATGAAGAGTTGAGGCTTCTCATTTTAGACACAGTGGACATGTTTATTTACAGTCATGCTTCCAGGAGTTAAATTCACACTTGACTATTTTAAAAATAGTGCTCACAGCTTAGTTCTGGACACGTTTGCATTTTCCATCTCTCTTGGCTACTCAAGAACAGAGCATCCTTAGACAAGAACAAGTCCTGTGCAGAGAACATTCTCCTTTCCCCCATAGTTGCGTTTGTGGGGAGAGGTGTGCCTGCTGGTGGACGCTTCCCCAGCGACCTCCCACAGCCTTAGTTCTGCCCTGGGCTTGTCTTCCTTTTTCTTTCCTTCTCTTGAAGGGGTTAGAGCCAGAAACCTGAGGGAAACCACAGTCTATAAAACTGGTGAATGCTGTCTTAACAGAGAGAAGAGCCTTTGTATTTTGAAGCACAGTTTGTGCAAGAGTTCGTGGGCTCTGGATCCTCTGATAGTTCTGTTTTTAGTTTTTGGAGGAACCTCTACTCTCTTTTTTTTTGCAACAGCTGCACTGTTTTGAATTCTGACCAACAGTGTGCTCCAGGGTAGTTCCAAAATAAGTGAAATCAGGATGTCAAAGAGGCACCAGCCCATCAGCAGCACAGTTCACAGTAGCTGAGACTGGAAACAATGTGAATATTCATTGATGATGAATGAATGGTTGGTTGGTAAAGAAAATATGTGACATCCTATAGTGGAACATTATTCAGCCTTAAAAGAGGAAGAGACCCGGCCACTTGCAACAGCGTGGATGAGTCTGGAAGATGTAATGCTGAGTGAAATAAGCCAGTCACGAAGGGACAAATCCCATGTGATTCTTCTCATAGGAGGTATCTAAAGTGGACTCATGGAAGCAGAGAATAGACTGGCTGCCGAGCACTGGGAGGAGGCAAATGAGGCATTACTAGTGAACAGGTGTAAAATTTCAGCTGTGGGAGTGGGTAGGGAATGGGGAAATATTGGTCCAAAAAGGCAAAGTTTCCATTTGACAGTAGGAATAAGTTTTGGAGATCTATTGTACAGCATGGTAACTATAGTTAATGTATATTCCAGAATTGCTGAAAGAGTAGATTTTAATTGTTCTCACAACAAAAATGATACATATGTGAGATGACGCATATGGTAACCAGCTTGGTTTACTCATTCCACGATGTGCACATACATCAAAACATTCCATCGTACCCCACAAGCATATTCATTTACTGTTTGCCAGTTTTGTTTTGTTTTTAAGAAATCACTATTTGGGAGGCTGAGGAAGGTGGATCACGAGGTCAAGAGATCGAGACCAGCCTGGCCAACATGGTGAAACCTCGTCTCTACTAAAAATACAAAAATTATCTGGGCGTGATGGCGTGCGCTTGTAGTCCTAGCTACTCAGGAGGCTGAGGCAGGAGAATTGCTTGAACCCGGGAGGCAGAGGTTGCAGTGAGCAGAGATCACGCCACTGTACTCCAGGCTGGTGCCTGGCAACAGAGCAAGATTCTGTCTCAAAAAAAAAAATAGAAATCACTATGCAAAATGAGTAAGTTCTACAGTTCTGCATATGACGTTGTGCTTAGAGATAGCAATGCTGGGAGTTTACATTTCAATCTGTTAAGAGAGCAGATCTTGTGTGAAGTGTTCTTACCATAATAAAGCTTTAAAAAAATTAATAAAGAGAGTAAGGCAAAGTTTTTTTGAAAAAAGAAGTTCCTGGGCTCTGGAACCACGGATACCAGGATTCAAAGTCTGAGCCTCCCAGTTACTAGGTGTGCGACTTTGGCCACTCACGTTGTGTCTGACACTCAGTTCCTCATCTCTAAGTGAATATGACAGTGCCTAATTTTCAGCATGGTTGCAAGAAGTGTAGACCCCGCCTTAGGGTTTTGCATGAGGCAGTAACCAGAAACTTGTAGTTACTGTTATGTGGCTGCCATTATTTGGCCCTTGTAAGTTATGTGATTTTAGAGAAATAATTTGAATGTCAGTTTCTTTCTTTCTTTTTTTTTTTTTTTGAGATGAAATTTCACTCTTGCTTGCCCAGGCTGGAGTACAATGGTGCGGTCGCGGCTCACTGCAACCTCTGCCTCCTGGATTCAAACAATTCTCCTGCCTCAGCCTCCCGAGTAGCTGGGATTACAGGGGTGTGCCACCAAGCCCAGCTAATTTTTTGTATTTTTAGTAGAGATGTGGTTTCACCAGGTTGGCCAGGCTAGTCTGGAACTCCAGACCTCAGGTGATCTGCCTGCCTTGGCCTCCCACAGTGCTGGGATTACAAGCGTAAGCCCCTGTGCCTGGCCCTTGAATGTCAGTTACTATGCCTTAGAAAGAGGGATTGGACTGTATGATCCATCTGGAGGGTGGTCTAAGACTTTGATGTGTATGAACTGTAACGTAATATCATACATCCAAATGATACCAAAAGCTTTTGGTGAATCCAGTCAGTTTAGTCAACAAGTCATTAGTGGAGGAATGAAACCAGCTATTTAAATACTGGCATGTGTCTGGTTTATTACAGCGGCCACAGTGTCCAACCTGTTGTAGGTACTCAGGAGACATTTATTTAATGACTGAAAAGCACCAGTCACAGCCACAGGACATGGAAAGCACGTCTGAGACAGTTAAAAAGATGTAATGAAGTGACAACTTAGTAAAAAATGGACAGGGTCGGGAAAGCAGGAAAACATGGAGAAACATTCTGGGACTCAGATGACAAGAAGTTGCTACCACCCCTTGGCCCAAGGGAGCAGTTACTGAAACTCAGCAAATTTCTTTAGTTTTGGAGAAACACCAAGGACAGGATCTGTGGGAATAAATACCCTAAACTCTCCCCTGACTTTCTGATCTCCTGATCAAACCCCACATTTATAGGCCAAACCTAACTAAAAGCTAGAACACCAGGAAGTCGGGATGAGGATGGACCATGGAGATCACTCTTCTTAGACAAAGAGCAGATAGAAAAGAAAGCAAAAGGGATCTAAAGAATATTTAGCACACCAAAGAAGCTTCCCATAGAAGTAAATTTGTTTACATGGGTGGAAACTAGGATATTTTATTTGTTTTGGGATCCTTTTGTTACAGGTAAAAGCAATAACTGCATATTTTGGTCTGAGATGTATCTTTTCTAGTAATAAAGTTAATGATCACCTTCAAAAAACACACATTTTTCACCAGTTAGTGCCAGGTCTGATCGGCACATTTTAGATGGATGGATGCATGGATGCATAGATGGATGGATGGGTCAATGGGTAGGTGGATGAATGAATGGATGGATGGTGAGTGGGTGGGTATATGGATGGGAGTGTGGATGGATAGGTTGGTGGGTGTGTGGGTAAGTAGATGGATAGGTAATGGATGGGTGGATGGGTGGGTAGATGGAGGGATGGATGGATGGATGGGTCAATGGGTAGGTGGATGGATGAATGGATGGATGGTGAGTGGGTGGGTATATGGATGGATGGGTGGATGGATAGGTTGGTGGGTGTGTGGGTAAGTAGATGGATAGGTAATGGATGGGTGGATGGGTGGGTAGATGGAGGGATGGTTGGATGGATGGATGGTGAGTAGGTAGGTAGATGGATGAATGGATGTATGAATAGGTGAGTGGATAAATGGTTGAGTAGATGAGTGGGTGGCAGGTGGGTAGGCTTTGGCTAAGTTAGGATTGCTAACAAAGCATAGCACTGGTAACATAGAGTATTGGCAAGGCAACAACATTTAGCCAGAAAAGATAGATTCAGAGCAGGGTCTCCCAGCTGGTTTGCAATAAAGAAATTGATTCTTCATGATTTTGTCTAAAACTTCCAATGTGCTTGGTTTTAATGACCAGGAAATCCCTAGCTCTGTTGAAGCCCATCATCCATGGAGAGGCACTACCTCCTGATGGTTCTCAGCTTGTTAGAAGGTCACATCCTAAGATTGTGTGTTGTTGTTAGTCTGATTACAGAAAATTTGTGCCCTCTTTCTGACCCGTGTCAAAGATAACAAAGCATGCATGACACAAGGTGGTAAGAACATATTTTAATCAGTAACATCTACAATCGAGAAAAGAATACGACGTGAACTAAATTCAACTTGCATTTGTACAGCAGTGACTGGGCATTTTAAAAGGAGAAGGAAGGAGTGGAGAGTTAAGCAGGATTTAGTAGTCAGGGAAGTGAAAAGCTCCAAGTTCTAGTCATTGCACATGCGATCATGTCAGTGGTATCTGAACTGGCAATTATGGAAGTTAGGATTCCATCCTCCTGCAGGGACTGGACACAGGCTCTGTCCTCAGGTGTCAGCTGGGACAAGTCATAAGTTTTTTGGCAGGTGTGACTTTTCTCGGGCAGGCTGGGGGACAGCCAGGGTTATCCTAGGAATGTGACCTTCTGTTAGAAACTGTGTTAGACCGATGTCAATACCTCGTTATGAAATGGTTCAGAGAAATCTGATTTGAGTTTGGTCAAGGAGAGAGTCCTTGTCAGTTGTCATCCTTTAGGTGTTTAGGTATCTCTGAATACCTCGACAGAGAATACAGCAAAAAAAACGAATACATAAACTATGTTGTCAAGGAGCGGTTCTATTGTCAAAATGTATCTCAATGATAGTTAATGAATTGGAAAGTTATAAGATGCCTCTATTAATCACTTTTCTAAATTAGTTGAGTTTTGCGGCACAACTGAGAATTTTGCTTTCACTATTTAAAGCCAATTTTGGAAAGAACTATTGTGTGCAAATTTATTTTCTCTTCAGAAATTCAGGGCACAAATTAGCCAGGTTATTCAGTGTTGCTGATGAAATGTTCCAAACTGCACATAAATGCCTTTAGTGATAGAAAAAAAAAAAATAAGAGTTAACGCCAGAAACTCACAAAGGCAGAGAAACATAGAGGATGGCCTGTTTTCCTACTACCCTAGACTCCATAGAGTTCATTTCATGGTCTTTGATTTCAGTGCTCCTCCTATGGAAAAAAATAATTGCCACTTTTTTCACCAATGTGGACACATACATGAAAATTTTTTGATTCTTCGCAACCACGTTGTAAAAACAATACTATTCTGTCCTGTTTTGCACATTATTAGAGAGATAAGGGGCAAGTGTACCACAGACCTAGAAACCTTGCAGCATCCCCCACATGCTGTTCATCTCAACTCACATAAACGGATACTTGTTGCAGATTAGGGTGTTGTCTATAAAAAGATAAAAGTGTCCAAAGAAAACCTGCTAGGCGATGTATTCGTTTTTATTTATTGCTGTTACAGATTACCACGAACTTAGTGACTTAACACAGGTTTATTATGTCTGCTCCAAAGTCTGAAATGGGCTTCGTGTAGCACAAATCAAAGTGTCTGTTGGCCCAGTTCCTTCTGGAGGCTCCAGCGGGGAATCTGTTTCCTGCTTCTAGAGGCTCCTACATTTCTTGGCTCACAGCCCCTTCTTCCACCTTCAGAGCCAGCAATGGCTGCCTGTGTTTTCTAATACCATATTACCTGACACCGACTCTGCTCCCTCCCTCTTCCACACTAAGTACTCTTATAATTAAAAGTGGGCCCACACGGATAATTCAGGATGATCTCCTGTTTTAAAGCCAGCTGATTAGGAATGCTAACTCCATCTGTGCCCTATTCACACAACATATCCACAGGTTCTGGGAATTAGGATGTAGATGTCTTTGGGTGGCCTTGTTCGTTACAATAAAGCAATTTCCATCTGCTGTGGATTCTAGGTCTAGCAGTTGCCACTTGACAACTGTGTGACCTTAGGGAAATCTCCTGATACTTAAAACAAATGTTTCCCTGCTCTTCTCATCTGTAAGTTAAGGCATCCTGTTAGGTAATCTCTGCCATCTCTTTCAGACCTGTCCAAGTTTGAGAAATCCTTTTGATCAGAGGTGAAGGTCATAAAGTGTGATTTGCTTGGCATGTTTATTGTATTCTCATTGATTTATTTTTGTCTTGAATGTCCATAAAGTCTTATGCACATTTAAAGTAATTATTTCCTCATTGCGTAATTAAATGTAGATGAGGCTCAGTGTAAAGTGTCAGATAGATAACTTATTCTTTCCGAAAGAACAGACTCACTCCACAGCAGTGTTTCTGCTCTCTCTGGACACCAGGTATTGAGCCGTCTTAGATTAACTCATGGTCTTACTTACAGGATCGGGTATGGATTTTAACAAATTCCAGTCATCTTGGATGCCTTCCAGAAATTGATTATAAACTTTTTATTTTTCATATGAAAACACCCAGTGACACTGCATAGAAATTAAATACTCCTAAAGCAGATTTGAACCAGTAAAATTAGCTGTAAATGTAGAAGCATGACTTCCTTAGGCTTAGTGTCTTCTCTTTGTAGGCCATTGTTATAGTCTTGAACAGTTCTCCCCTCTGAAGCCTAGCAATTCAGTTCATATATATATATATATATATATATATATATATATATATAAAATTTATTGACGTTTTCTCAGCTATTCAGTTCTAATCACTACTGTGATTTCTGCTCAATTTGTCATTGCTCATGTTTTTGAAAGCATTGGCTTTGTCCCTGTGTGAGCTTGCTAGTTAGTTGATACAACCAGGAGTATTTGAAAAAAAAGGGGTGTGTGTGTGTGTACTCAGATGGAGTCTTATTCTGTATCCCAGGCTGGAGTGCAGTGGGGTGATCATAGCTCACTGCAGCCTTGCCCTTAGGGGCTCAAGCTATCCTCTCACCTTAGACCCCTGACTAGCTGGGACTACAGGCATGCACCACTATACCTGGCCAATTTTTAAATGTTTTGTAGAGCTGAAGTCTCACTATGTGTTAGCCAGGCTGATTTTGAACTCTTGATCTCAAGTGATCCTCCCACCTCAGCCTCCCAAAGTCCTGGAATTACAGGTGTGAGCCACTGTGCCCAGCCAAAAATATTGTGTATATTTTTAAGCACTGGTTGATACTAAGTTTGAGGATTACTGGGCTACAACAAAAGATTGGGTTTTACTACAAATAAAACTTGGAGGCTATTTTAGAATTGGATTCAACTTTCTTGCTGCTGTAGAGAATATAGGTTGGTTGATTTATGATGAGAGATTTGATTCTTCATGTCATCTTGCCAACATGGCCACTGGAGCTGTCTTGTTACTCGAGCTCTTTACCCAGCATAATGTTTGCCAGTTGAACATTATTCAAGTCAGAAACTTGGCAAAACACTTCAGTATGATAAAAATATATTTAAGAATTCAACATTTTGGCTTTTTGTAGTATTGAGTAGGGAATGGGAAATTAGCCAATTATATGACTACTAGGATCTGCATTCCAAAGAGAACTTTTATAACACAATCTTGTGGTAATTTGTTTGGTTGAGGACCTGCTAAATACAAATGATTGTGTTGGAATTTGATAAGCTGTGGTAATGAATATGACATGACATGACCTGGTTGGAGTTTGCAGTTCTGTGGTAGAGACAGACACGTGTAGAAAATCCTGTACCGGTTTTATTCCTTGTTGACTATAGTGCTTTGATGGGGTGTATCTCAGTAGAAGGTCATGGCTGGGACATATGAGTGGAAGGTTTCTGTAACATCTGGTCCCTGTGCAGGTGAGACACAACCTTAATGTATTATTCTCCAGAGAGGCAAACCATCCAAGGCTACTTCAGAATTCAGGACTTACCTGGTCACTGTTGAGAGGATGTGTTGGAATGACATATAAAACCATGAGATGATGGTTTTAGAAAAACATCAGCCAAGTAGGTAATTTTGTACTCTGCCTAAGGGAAAAAAAAACTGAGCCATAAATATTTGAAAAAGCTTTGATGAATAGAACACAGAATTCCAAGGGAATTATTTGTTTCTTACCCTAGGAGTCAAATTTGTTTGTGAAGAGTAAGGTGTGAGATTTTTCTGACCCTCAGAATTACCACTTCCTCTAACAACGTTCCTTATTTGTGCATCAGTGCTAATAGGTTTCTTTTAATCAGAAATAATTTTGGTAAGGGTCTCTATGCACACAGAAATAGCAACTAAGATCATTAATATTCTATTGTGGAAAGCAATTTTTATAATCACGTTTTCATTTGATGTTCTTTAGTTTTCTGCTTCTCTCACATAAATGCATAGTATTGAACTAGACACAGTATTTTTGTCCCTAATGTCTTAAAAATTAGGAATAAATGCATTCTGTATTGTTTTGTATGCATGAAATAGTTTTTCAAAAAGCTTGAGATTTATGTTTTTAATCATAGTTTTTGTGGGACAAATGTAAGCTTTATTTGTAGAGTTTATATACAGTTGACATATTGATGTATGTATTCTCTTTATTTGGTAGGCTTTCTTTTTCCTTAGAAATAAAGTCACATTCAGTCATTAATACTTTACTCAAAAGTAAGTGATTTGAAAATAACCTTCAGTTGTCAGAAAGGCTGAACTTGACTGAAGCATGGCCTCCTAACTGAATATTTCACATTAATCTTAGCAGAAGCTATTGTAAACATTTACATATTTCCATTTTGTATTTAGACATTGATTTTCACCAATAACTGAATAGCTATAAAGCCTATTTTTCTTCTTTAGCCCACATGAGTATCAATTCGCTTTGTTTTTTGTTTCTTCTGGGTGATTCATAGATGAATGCCTAGTGTCTTCATTTGCAAGCTGTTCGTGGAAGGGAGCCACTTTTCTGTTGCCTCTGTAACCATTGCAAGGCCTTCACTAACAGCCTTGAGGCTCTAGGCATGCATTCAGCACTGGAATAAATGGGATAGCCAAGGGTAGCTAATTATTTTAAGGTTAATTCCTAAAGAGTTAATTTGCATTGCCTTGCCCAAAATCAAACCAGTAGAACATTTTATAAACAAGCCTTTGGTGCGAGTGGTGTGGAAGCTCTGAATCAGTAGCTGTATCTTTTAATCTAAATTATCAGCATTTTGAACTTTGTATTAATGTATTAACAAAGGAAATTTATTTAAAAGAGACCTAGGAAAATCTATAGCTCTATGTTCCCAATTCTTCTGAATAAAAAACAGTGATCTGCCAGATGAAAAAGGCAGTTAAGAAGGTGGCGTAACTTCTGTTGAGAGATTTTTGTTGAAAATTGGGAAGTATGAATTCTTCATACTATTTCATAAAATATTTCAATACTCTTTTTTTAAAAAATGCTGAAAAGTCAGAAAGCAGAATCATTGGCTTCTAGAGACAGAAAAATTGCTTTAAATTTTTCTTTATTCTGGATGTCTTCTTTTTTAGCATAATATACCTAAAACAGATATTCTACTAATAGAGCGTGATTGAAGCATTCAGAGGAAGATTGCATTTTAAAGCTATAAAGAGCTTTTATGAATAAATGTGAAAAATAGTATGCAGATTTCTTAAAGAACTAAAAGTAGATCTGCCATTCAATCTAGCAATCCCACTATTTGGTATCTATCCAAAGGAAAAGAAGTCATTATATCAAAAATACACCTGCACGCACATGCTTTCTGCAAAACAATTCACAACTGCAAAGATGTGGAATCAACCCTAGTGCCCATCAAACAATGAGTGGAAAAAGAAGATGTGGTATATATGCACCATGGAATACTTCTCAGCCATAAAAAGAATGAAATAATGTCTTTTACAGCAACTTGGATGGGTCTGGAGGCCATTGTTCTAACTCAGGAATGGAAAACCAAATATCATGTATTCTCAGAAGTGGGAGCTAAGCTGTGGGTATGTAAGGCATACAGAGTGGCATAATGGATTTGGAGACTCATAAGTAGGGAGAGTGGGAGGAGTATGAGGGATCAAAAGACACGTGGGGTGCAGTGTGCACTGTCTGGAGGATGGGTGCATTAACCTCTCAGTCTTCAGCACTGTATAGTTCATCCGTGTACCCAAAAACCACTTGTACCTCAAAAGGTATTGAAATAAAACACAAAATCAAATAAAAATAATATACACTATTTCCTTAGGTTTTGTAGTCAAAGAGCCTCTGATTTAGAATCTAAAGGCCTGGCCTCAGGTCTGATTCTGCTACTTTACATCTGTGTGACCTTGGGCAAGTCCCTTAACTTCTCTGAGCTTCTGCTTCTTAATCTCTTTAAAAAAAAAAAAAAAGCATAATTTGCCTAATCCGTGTTTTGGTCAAATGGAATGAGTTCTGGGAAATTCATCTTAGCTGGTCAGTGGAATCCAAGTGTGAGCACAGCAAGGCCTGACACAACTGCAAGGTTGTGATGAATTTGCTGACGCTTCTCTGACCACCTAGCCGCACAGCTGGGTGGGCAGTAGGCCTAGAACCTGCCTCTGCTGGGCCTAGGCTTTCCATTAACTTTTCAAGGGAAGAAAACAGGGCCAGGCACGGTGGCTCAAGCCTGTAATCCCAGCACTTTGGGAGGCCAAGGAGGGTGGATCACGAGGTCAAGAGATTGAGACCATCCTGGTCAACATGGTGAAACCCCGTCTCTACTAAAACTACAAAAAATTAGCTGGGCACGGTGGTGCGTGCCTGTAATCCCAGCTACTCAGGAGGCTGAGGCAGGAGAATTGCCTGAACCCAGGAGGCGGAGGTTGTGGTGAGCCGAGATCGCGCCATTGCACTCCAGCCTGGGTAACAAGAGCGAAACTCCATCTCAAAAAAAAAAAAAATCACATAGACTGAAAAGCATCGTGCCTCTCTTTCTTGGTCATTGGAGCTGGGACTCAACATTGTACTTCACTGCTACAGAGCATCACTTTTAAGGATAGCCACAAAAAACAACCCCCTTGGGTAACACATTGAAGAGGCTTCCTGAAGTCAGGAGGCAATCTGGGCAGGCTTACAGCTGTGTGGCATCACAAATGCGGTTCGTTTGAGCGTTATCAGGAAGATATGTAATTGTCATGGTTAAATATGCAGAAACAGGTGCCAGCCTCAGGATGGCTACCCAAGTCAAGGAGGACCCAAGGCTAATGTGGAGACTACATTCCTCCCTGGAGTGCCAGGGTGAGGCGGGGGCTGAATGAGGTACAGCAGCACCACGTGTCTTATGTCAGGTCACCAGTGCAGGTCAGGCCTGTCACAAGCGTTTTGGATGGAGCTGGGTGTTACGTCACAGTCCTGGCATTTATTATGGTCACCACCAGCACAGAGCGTTCCTGGCCTGGTGCTGTCTGGTTTCTGGAATACAGGCCACCCCTCCTGACATTCTAAAGCCTGCAGCCCACCTCCCAAAAGTCAGACCACCAGTTTTAATCCACCCTCCTAGTTCTCAGCCTTTGAAGGTGCGAAGCTCCTCTTCTTGGAGCCGCTGCCAGAATCTCAGGGCTCTGTGCTCAATTCCAGTCTCCAGGCTCCTCAACAGCCTTAGATGCTCCATCAGGCCACTGCACCTCATCTCTGGACCAATACTTTCTTTTTCCTGTGAGCCGACAGCACTCAGGCCCTGGGCTAGCGTAATGATGCAGGTCAACTGGGGAGGCTTGGTGCTGTAGAGATGCCTTTTGTGTGTTTACCTTAAATTCTTGTCTCAGTCCATCCAGGCTGCTGTACCAGAACACAACATACTGTGCGGCTTAAGAAGCAGAAATGTGGCCGGGCATGGTGGCTCAAGCCTGTAATCTCAGCACTTTGGGAGGCCGAGGCAGGTGGATCATGAGGTCAAGAGATCGAGACCATCCTGGTCAAAATGGTGAAATCCTGTCTCTACTAAAAATATAAAAAATTAGCTGGGCCCGGTGGCGCGTGCCTGTAATCCCAGCTACTCAGGAGGCTGAGGTAGGAGAATTGCCTAAACCCAGGAGGCGGAGGTTGCGGTGAGCTGAGATCGCACCATTGCACTCCAGCCTGGGTAACAAGAGTGAAACTCCGTCTCAAAAAAAAAAAAAGAAGCAGAAATGTGTTCCTTACGATTCTGGAGGCTGGGGAGTCTGAGGTCAGCAGGCTGGCATGGTCAGCTCTGGTTTGTAGATGGCTATTTTTTGGCTGTGTCCTCACATGGCAGAGGGCAGAGAGCAGGCTCTTCAGTCTCCTTAGAAGGGCACTAACCCCGTTCACCATCGTGACCTAATGTCCTCCTGAAGGCCCCACCTTCTAGTGCTGTCACACTGGGGAGTTAGGATTTCATCCTATGAATTTGGGGAGACACAAACGTTCAGCCTGTAGCACTTCCCCAGCAGTGAAACACAGGTGCACTTTGCTGCTGTTTGCATAGATAAGGTCTACTCATAGCCACTATGTGTGGACTGCCCGCTCCGCACTGGGCACGCTGCTAGAAGCTCTTTATGTTGTCTGTAACCCTCGCGTCAGGGCTGGAGGGGCTATGCTACTCCCAGCTGACATCTGAGCTTCCAGGAGTTTAATGGATGGAAGCTCTGCTGGTACATGGTGGAGGCAAACCCAGGGATGTCTGACTCATTTCAATCTGTAAGCCCAGAGCCACAGAGATCATCTGGGCTCTGTGGTTTCTTTCATTAAGAGAAGGCTTTTCCATTCAGGAAACCACTATTGCAAGTTCAATGTGTGAAAATGTCAGTAGGCTCCCTGGTGCTAGAGAGATGGATGCTAATGATGTCCTGTGCTCACGGCGCTTACTCTGAGTAGCACACAGAGAGAAGGCATGAGCAACGCTGGTTGCTTTCAGATGAAAGGCAGTGCACCTTGAGGGAAGTGTTGGTGGAGTCCTCAGAGGAAGGAGGACAGCAAAGGCCTGTGTTTGGAATACTGTGCTGCCCTGAGAACAGCAGCCAGGGATGCTCTCAGGGGGACACAGGCCATCGGGGTAAGCGCCAGCACCATCCTTTGAGATGCAGTTACTTGGTCACCGAGCAGCACTGGCTCAGAGCCACTCCAGCAAGCCTGGGCCCACCCCACTTCCCTGCGCCATCTCCCAGGGCCCGGGGCACACCACCCGTAAAAGGCATGCGGGTGGCCGAAGAACACTCCCAGCCCCTAGCTCCAAGGGATCAGAGAGCCGCTGTCGTCCAAACCTCACGGCAGGCTCTGTTTTCCTTCACCCTTTCTTACACCCCTTCCTTGGGATTGGTATTCAGGACCTTCCTTTTCTCCTGGTGTCTGCCCAGTGATCCAGGACAGCGCCCAGCTCCTGGTAGCCCTGGGCTCTGCGGTTTCAGGCTAGGCCCCGTTCCTGTGCCCTGATCTCAGCCTGGCCCACATCCTTGGCCTCCCCACCCTCCACTTCCCTTGGAAGAAAAAATGGGGGTAACGGTAAGGAGGTGCTCTGAGTAAAGCAGTTTCTGGGGTCCAAAATAACTCAAAGAAATGCAGAGCAAAAATAACAGTGCAAGTAGTTTAGCTTTTCCTCCGTTAATCTGCAATACCAGTAAATAAAGCTAGTTTTAAGCATTTAGGTTCTAGTGAATAATACCATGTACTAAGTGGGCTGGTTGTTTTCTAATACATGTTATTTGAAGATCCTCTTGAAAATTGCTTCTATCATGCTGCTGTGTTACGAGAACACAGTTTTCGTGCATTCTGGTGTGGAATGTGTATGTTGCTGTCACTTCGTTAATCACCATAGTCACAATTAATCAGCACCAATA
>CM052658.1:4143422-4155683 GCA_028533165.1 Leontopithecus rosalia | reverse complement strand
CGGTGCTAGCCACAAAGCTTATGTGTGCTGAGTGTGGGTTTCAAATTTTGAGTTTTGCTGAAACATTCAAGACGTGGACACCACAAGTCATGAGTGCTGTTTGGTAATAATGTCACTGGTCACCCATGTTGCTTCTGACTTAGTAAAAGAAAAACTGTACTTAGGAAAAGCTGCCACTCATATAACATGTACTCATACAGTTCTTAAATACGGCCAGTCAAGGGCTAGAAGACAGCCAATCAGAATTTTGTTCCTACATGGGTACATTTCTAAACTGGTCTATGAAATGCTAATGGGCAGAATTTTACATTTGAAAAATTTCCATCACAAACTCTTGAGCCTTCCATTCTTAAACCAGTTGTGAGGGGCTTTGCCAGACTTATGCAGGTTGCAGGTGTAAGAAGTTCTAGGTAGTGGTTCTCAGGCTGGACTGCAATGTTTTTGGTTTTTTGGTTTTTTTTGGATAGGGTCTCACTCTGTTGCACAGGCTGGAGTGCACTAGTGTGATCTCGGCCCACTGCAACCTCTGCCTCCGAGTTCAAGCGATTCTCTTGTCTCAGCCTCCCAAGTAGCTGTGATTACAGGCACATGCCACCATGCCTGGGTAATTTTTGTATTTTATTTTTTAGTAGAGATGGAGTTTCAACCTATTGGCCAGGTTGGTCTTGAACTCCTGACCTCAGGTGATCTGCCCGCCTCAGCCTTCCAAAGTGCTGTGATTACAGACGTGAGTCCCTGTGCCTGGCCTCATACTGCAGTGTCAATAAGAGTGCACTGGGGACACTATGAAACATGAACGTTCTCTAGCCCTGTTCCCAGAGACTCCAGTTCAGAGGGTCCAGGAATCTGCATTTGACGTGCACACCCAGGGGGCTCTGAGTCTATCTTTGAACCATCATTTTGAGAAATACATGAAGCTATTTCAAACACTCCTTCTTGTCATGTCAATTAGTCTTCTGCCTCTGTCCTAGGAACTAGATCATTATTATTTCTTTTGTCCAGAATCCTTTGGATGATACAGATGCATTATATGTGGAGGCAGTAATTAAGCTCTGGCAGTAATTAAGCCCTTTCTCCAGATAGGTACACTAATTACCCTGGCCTTTCCTTACAGGTCCGACTTTCGAACAAAGTCATCACCGTTTGCTTTCCTTTAACCCCCACACGTTCTTTTCACCTGTTACACCGTGTCCGAAGTAAAACAAAGAATTCTGTCTTTCCTTTTGTGTTGTACATGTCACGACTAAAACACATGCCTCAGGTCTCAGTGTATTGTAAACTATGTTTGTTTTTTAAAAATCCATTTTGCCTATAAGAACGATACTGGTGTCCTTAGGTGTTTTAAAACTATAACAATTTAAAGAGGTTGGGTCATAAAATAATGTTAAAGCCGGACTGATAAAAAAGTAAAACATTAACAATCTGAATCTAGTTTAAGATAGAAACGTAGCTCTCCTGTTCCTGCTGTGTGCAACTTCACAAAAACCCAAATTTTGCAACTTTAAGTGAAGATTGTGTTTTTATAGTTTATCAGGAAGAAATTTTTTAGAAATGTACCATGCTACTGTAAAAAAAAAAGCCATCATAGACCCATATTTGCCCCTTCTTTAACACTGCAGAGTTACAATGTTCACACAGTTTTGTGCCTGGGGCCTTGGGATTCACATGGCTGCTGGCTTTCACGAGAAAGGTCCAGGCTGGTGGGATCTTCCAGCTGCCGCTTCCCCCTTCCCTCTCTGGTTGCTGCTGACTTTGGGGCTGTGACTTGCTTCTCACTGTCCCGGCCTCTGATACGCTCTTCCATGTTTCTCTTGGTGCACGGTCAGTTCTTGTCTGCGTATTTCTTCTCTTCTCCCACCTTTGTTTCTGAGCTGCTCACCTGAGCTATGGGAGTGCTATTGGGATCATCAGCATTTTCTAATCAAGGTGCGGTTATCTTCTGACGAGTGAAATAACTCATCACAGAAATGACTGGATTCATGGCTTTCTGGATGGTTGAGTCTCTTCTGCGTTTCCGATCAGGGCCTGCTTATACTCAGACATTTCTTTCTTTGTTATTGTTGCTTTTATGTTCATGGCTGTTCCTGAACAGAGATAATTTATTTTATTTATTTATTTATTTATTTTTGAGATGGAGTTTCGCTCTTGTTACCCAGGCTGGAGTGCAACGGCACGATCTCGGCTCACCGCAACCTCCACCTCCTGGGTTCAGGCAATTCTCCTGCCTCAGCCTCCCGAGTAGCTGGGACTAGGCACATGCCACCATGCCTAGCTAATTTTTTGTATTTTTTTAGTAGAGACGAGGTTTCACCATGTTGACCAGGATGGTCTCAATCTCTTGACCTCGTGATCCACCCGCCTCGGCCTCCCAAAATGCTGGTGTTACAGGCGTGAGCCACCGCGCCCGGCCCAATATATTTTATTTTTAAATTTTGAGATGAAGTCTTGCTCTGTCACCCAGGCTGGAACGCAATGGCACTATCTCAGTTCACTGCAACCTTTACCTCCAATGCAAGCACTTCTCCTGCCTCAGCCTTCTGAGTAGCTGGAACTACAGGCATGAATCACCATGCCCAGTTAATTTTTGTATTTTTAGTGGAGACAGGGTTTCACCATGTTGGCCAGGCTGGTCTCAAACTCCTGACCTTAGGTGATCCACCTGCCTCAACCTCCCAAAGTGCTGGGATTACGGGCATGAGCCACTGTGCCTGGCTGAGAATTTCATTTCAATTGTGGATTACTGGGCATTAATTATGTTTGTATGAGAGAGAGTGATAGAGGGACATTGAGAGAGAAACAAAGATGGAGAGACAGAGAGAGGAGATGAAGAAGGAGGGGGAGAGGGAGGAAGGAAGGAGCTGTGTAGAGAGATCACACCTAACTCACTGCACATTCCCATGAGTCGCTGCCACAGGCCGCACTGGGCCAGTGCTTTCTCACCAGTTTCACTGGTGGAGCTTACCTGGTCAGCCTCTTTGCTGTCTTCTGTGAGGTTGGAACCATGCAGAGTCCTGCATTTTCCTCCAGTCTACCCCTAGGTCCTCGGGTTAATTATGACATGTGTTGGCTTTTAGCACCTTTGTGGAAAGATAAGAGCCACAGTAATGAAAATTGAGTAAATGAGCCAGTGAAGCAGAGATGGGTGTATGCGCCCAACAGGCTCCCGGATGATTATTGACAGACACGTGTCAGCTGCTAAACGTTACTTAAAATTTGTCCTTGCCATCCGGAAGTCATTTGTTGTCCTCCTGAATATGGAAATACAATGATTAGAAGGCTGTTCTACCATCCTGAGATACGTGCACCATTGATTTTGTAATTTGTTGCTACCTTCTACTTACAGTAAATGGTCCATGATACATAAAAGAAATTTATGTCAGAGCTTTTCACAGTGAATAAATATTAGGAAGAAAATACATTTAGACAATAGAAGGAAGCAGTGTAATGGGCGATCCTGTGGTCAGGTGTGTGCCGTTGATTTTCTCCCGATAATGTTTATAGTTGCTGTGTGAATAGCTTACTCTTTAAGGTGCTCGATTCCACATTGGCCTGATACTTGACACATTTGAAGGCACAGTTGGAGAAGGAACCAATCCTGACCTTTCTCTAGGGACTTTTCTGATGTCAGAAGGCAAACTGAATAATTAATGTTTGACTTCTTCTAGAAGATATTAGAGGTGGCTTACAGAATCCTCCACTGGCTTCCTATTGTGTTTGGATAAAACACAGGACCAGTGGCATGGTCCACAAGGCTGGGCCTGGCTTTGTCTGTGCCTGTCTATCCAGCTTCATCTCAGATGCTTCACCCCTTGCTCCTGACGTGCAGCTGCACGTGCGCCAGGTTACACCTGCTCCATGGCACGGGAAACCTGCCCCAGCTGGCCACCACCTCATTCCTGTATTCTGTTCAACCTTCAACTCAAATTCTCTTCCTCAGAGCACCCTTGCCTGCCCCAGTACCTAGTAAAAATCAGCACACACCCCATAATTATACTCCCTATGGGTACCTGCAATTTCTGTCCATTGAGGTAAAACAATGGACAGGAATTCCAGGTGCCAGTTCCTGGAACTGGCAGGTATGTGCAAGTTCGTACCTGCATTTACCTGGTGTCTCTCTCTCTCCCACTGAGTGCAAGTGTAGGGATGTGTCTCTTCAGTTCGCCGCTTTGGGCCAGTGCTTCCTGTCATGACGCTGGGATCCAGTACCTGTGGTTAACCATTGCTATTGTGAAATATTATGGTACGAAAACTATGGAACATGTAAACATACAGCTTCACGGGTGGGTATAACCTGAGTTTCCTAATGTGAAATAACCCATTCAGGTCTAGAAAAAGAAAACCAGTACCCTGCAGCTCCTGTACCTTGACTTCCTCTTTCCAGTTGCAGTTTCTCTCTCCTGGTTGAGTTATGCAGCATCCTGGATTTCATGGAAATGTCTTTCTGGCTTGCCTTCATGGCCTTACATGTGAACCATTTAGTGTAGTTTGCCCACTTTGGAACTTTATACAAATGGAAACATTCACCTTATATTCTTTAGTGTCTGATTCTATGTCACTTAAAATTGTATTTTTCACTGGGTGTGGTGGCTCACACCTATAATCCCAGCACTTTGGGAGGCCAAGGCGGACAGATTATGAGGTCAGGAGTTCGAGGCCAGCCTGGCCAGCATGGTGAAACCCCACCACTAAAGATACAAAAAATTAGCCAGGCATGGTGGTGTGAACCTGTAATCCCAGCTACTTGTGTGGCTGAGGCAGGAGACTCACTTGAACCCAGAAGGCAGAGGTTGCAGTGAACTGAGATCACACCATTGCCCTCCAGCCTAGACAACAGGGTGAGAATTTGTCTCAAAAAAAAAAAAGAAAAGAAAAGAAGAAGAAAAGAGAAAAGAAAATTCTATTTGTGAGATTTGTTCTGCTGTAGTGTAGTCAGAGGCTGTGATTTGCATTGCTGTGTGGCATTCTATTAAACGGAATATACCACTGTGGTAGACAGATCAATGAAACCCCACAAAGACGTCCATATCGCATTCCCTGGCACCTGTGGCTGTTAGCTTTCATGACAAAGGAGATGAAGGGTGCAGCTGAATTAGTAAAATTACTCATCAGTTGCATCCCTGTGACCAATCATTTCTCTGATGCTATTAGTTTTTCCATCTTACTGGACTGTGTGAAAAGGTTGATACTAGGCCAACAGCTGTTTAACGCGGATCTATGAACAGATCCTATTCTAGGCCAGCTAAAGTTTAAAAATACTACAGCTTTCTTTTTGAGTAATTTGATACCTAAAATAGTGAAGACCTCAGGAACAGCCCATTCTCTTCAAGACCCATGAGAATTCTGCTGTACCAACTGTCTTGGCTGGCATCTGCTTCCACTTAAAGTAGCTTCCTCCTGTCACAGAGGGGCCCATACAAGAAGGCTGGTGGCTGATGACAAATTTGATTCTTAAGGATCTGTTAAGGTAAATGCTAGAGTTCACTCAGTTTCTCTGGGAAACTATACCTACTAGTAGAATCAGCAGGCTTTTCAAGGAAAATCTATACATCAATTGGCAAATTAGTTATTTTGAAATTGTAAACCAAAGGCTGGGTGCAGTGGCTTACACCTGTAATCCTAGCACTTTGGGAGGCCAAGGCAGATGGATCACTTGAATCCAGGAGGTCAAGGCCAGCCTGGCTAACCTGGCGAAACCCTGTCTCTACTAAAAATACAAAAATTAGCCAGGCACAGTGGCAGGTGCCTGTAATCCCAGCTACTTGGGAGGCTGAGGCAGGGAGAAATGCTTGAACCCAGGAAGCAGAGGTTGCAGTGAGCCAAGATCATGGCACTGCACTCCAGCCTGGGTAACAGAGTGAGACCGCATGTCAAAAAATAACATTAAAATCATTAAATTTAATTAAACTAAATTAAGTTAAATTGTAAACCAAGAGTGTGGTTGGAATTTCTACCTAGTTTCTGAGTGTAAGTGTAGCCAGAGCATGCCACAAACACAGGCCCACGCCCCTCAGGGAGCGCCTTCTCAGAAACGGTGCAGGGCTGCGGGCAGGCAGCTGGACAAAACGTCTATGCTTGCTGTGCATTCGGCTTCTTTGTTCTCGAGTTTCAGAAATCAACTCAAACTAGTTTACATAAAATGAGAAATGAAATAACTCCTAAAGTGGCAGGAGTGTGTTATTAAATCCAAGGGAAAAATGCATCCAGGCCTCAGGGTGAAAAGCACATCAAGAAATGGAAAGCCAAGAGGAGCTCCTTCTGTCTCCTTGAGCTTCTTCCCTTTTTACCTCTTGCCTCTTTGCTTTTCATTGTCTTTGGTTCTGAGCGTCTCTACTTCCTTCCTCTCGTTCTGTGAATCTGCTTTATTTCCTTTGGAATCCTTATGCCATATGGCAGCAGGCACTTAACTTCCCTCCCCACCTTCCGTTCTCATGGTTCGTGACAGCAGCCAAGAACAACTTGGAATATTTTAAACCCACACCACAAATCCTGGAGCAGTCTTTTGACCTACGTTAGCCTAATTAATTGTCTCTGGCTGAGGAGGAGAGGAGAGGGCTCACAGACTAGAAGTGTGGCTTCCAGGGCCCATGGGTGGAGGAGGAGGGCATCTCAGATCATTCTGACTGGGGTACTCTCACGATGCCTCTGTGCCATGTTGGAACATTGTACCAGGGTGGCAAGCCCTTTTTAAAAAATGAGCTCAAATTATTTTAGTCTCTGCCATTAAATTGCTGGTGGTCCTTGCCTTTGAGACTGGTTTGTTAGTTAGTATTTATCGAGCGCCTGCAGGGATTTTTGACATTGAGAAGTGATGTGTGGAGCGTGCCAAAAAGCTACCCAGTATAGAAAACTCATCTCAACATCGCCTGTGGGTTTCAGTGAGTCTGTGCAAAAGCAGCCATTATCTGAAGATGCGTTAAGACACTGTTATCATACATGGCAAGGTGAAAGATACAAATGCTCAGTTTCAAATTCTGCAGCTTACTTCCTAGGCATCTTTTCACTGAAAGGGATTTCTCTTGGACATGATATGTTGACATTTCTTCTGTGGATATTTGGGTCACAGTGCTGCTGCATCTGGAAATCTATTAAACAACTTGATACCTTTAAAACGTATATCAAAATAGAACCAAACTAGACTGAGCTCTAAAAGCAAGACTCACTTACATGTTGAACTAATTTCATAAAAGAATCAATCAGACCCAGTCGATTAAACTGAAGAGGCTAAAATAATTTGAACTCTGATGTTGGAATTTGCAGGTAAAAATAATTAAGAAGAAATGTTAACAGATAGCTGTTGAGTCAGTCATGTGCCTGTTTGTTTTCTAGAAGGGTTGATATGGCTGAAGTTAATTCTGCAAACAGTTTTGCTGATCTTCAAGTAGAGGGCTGACAGCTGCCTTCGTAATGGTGGTGGACAGGATTTCAAAGTGCTGTGCCTCGGGCAGCAATATCAAGTTATGTTATGTAAAACAGGCAACTTTAGAAGTTCCCAAATGTATTTGAGCAAAGGAGAGTGGATCCCAGATGAGTCTGTGAGGTGCATATGGGAAGGACGAGGGAGAGCCTGAGTAGTGAGATGCCCCTTATTAATATGGAGGCCGTGGTGGGCGCTGCTCAGGGGAGGAAGAGCACCTGCAGGTTGTAATCTGGATGTACTGGAAACATAGACTCCTCTGCTTCCACTAAGATGATGGTGACGCGTAATTAATTGCCAGTCCTCAAAAGTTGGGCAGGTTAACCAGAATTCACTTCTGATGAATGAAATAAACAGAAGTGTTGGGGAAGGTCAGATGACATCATCTTCCACCACCACCGCCTCCCATTCCCGCATTAGTTGCTCTGGTCTTTGGAAAAGGGCTGCTTAGCCGCCCACACCTGCAGTCTCTGCAGTTATTCACATGAAGGCAGCATTAATTCACATCTTGTGGCCAATCCCTTATCCCTCCCTCACTCACTCCCACACTAGCAAATGCACCCCAAAAGGACTCAGGAAACAAAGTGACAGTCACAAGGAAAGAGCATCTCAGGCAGTGGGAAAGTTCACGATGAGTTAGGGTCCTCTTGTTCCAGTGAGACTGGTCCGTTTCCACCTCCAGCCTGCACTGTGAATCCCAAGTCACTGCTGATTTAAACATACCCTCTGGAATTATTTAAAGCTGTCAATTACCTAACCTTGGTCTGGCTATATCCTAGGAAAAGGCCACTTTCTATTTTGGGAACAAGACATAGTCTTCTAGTCTTAATATACTTCTGCGGGCTGCCTGATAGAAGAAGAGACTGATTGGTTTAAAGATAGATTATTATGAGAGAAATAATTTACTTCACTTCCTCCTTCCCTAGTGAGAAGGCCATCTGGTTGACCCCTCTGCCTTTAGCTAAGGGATATAAAATGCACAGTTGCCAGCTGTCCCCACCGTGGCTGGCAAGGCTGGACCTCAGCTGTCCCCGGGGTCCCTGCGGTGCTGCCCTGATTGCTCCAGTCTTTTGCAGGGGTGTGTCTTTAGGAAGAGGCTTTGGTTGATTGTGAAATCATTCTGCAATCTCACTTCTGCTGGAGGTTACTCCTTCTATCCCTTTAGCTGTGTAAGGCCAGACTTACATTACATGAAATAAGCACATCATGGGATGAGGGTCTGGAACGTTTGCAGCGGTGACTGGCTGCTTGAAGAATGCATCACTTTATTGTGGGGTCGCAATTATGGATCCAGTAACTGATATCACTCTGCTTTGAGGACCTCCCAAAAATTAAATTTCGGATTTCCCCTCATTAAAGCTCAGGATGCAACAAGAAGTTGGAGGACCACAGTGGAATGTGATCACTCTAGCCCCTTTGTAGCGGGAGCGGCCGCGGGAAACAGATCTCTCCAACACCTAATAAGGGAGGGAGGAGTTTATTCGGCCGGGAGACCAGGCAGTGATTTGTCAAAAACCCAGCTCTAACAGAGGAGGGTTCTGCCTTTATATAGGCTTATACTTTAGATGTTACACATGGAAGAATCTTAGGTTCATAGTTTTAGGACTCACGTGTGAAAAGGAATCACATATTCCGGTTTACAGTTTTAGGACTCACACGTGAAAAGGTCTCTGTTTACAGTTTCAGGAATCACATATGAAAGGGTTCCGGTTTACAGTTTTAGGACTCACATGTGAAAAGGTTTCTGGTTTGATCTTGTTTTAAGTAAAAGTACTGCCTTCTGGAGAGTTTTCCCGAGGCCTAGCCTGTCACCTATAGGAAGGTAAAACCGGAGGCCCCAGTGGGTCAACCTTTTCTTCTACTGAAATGCAGCATGATAGTCAAAGGGGAATTGATCTGAGAAGCCTGGGTCTCCCTCTTCACCTTCACTTTCTTTATAAAGGGTAGGAAATCTAATGCACTTTCGAGTTCTCTATTACATACCATATGTTGCTAAAACATTACTTAGTGGTGATAGCAATAAATGGTGAATTAGTATCTTATGTTTCTATAATTGTTTTAAATTACGGTGTGCTTTCAAATACATTTACATTTAATCCTTACCACCTAAGCAATCAGTTCCTTTTGTCTCCAGCCCCTTTCCTCCTGGCAGCATTCAAATATCATTCCACCTTAGAGTTCTCATTTGAATCTTCTCTTCCTAAAGCACAAAGTCTGATAAAGATAGCAAGGCAAATTCATGAGCCATCCAAAGCTCAGGCCAAGGTGACCTGTGTCAGTTTTAACACAGAGAGGAGAGAACAGGAATGCAGGCGCTGATGGAGAGGCTGTAGCTGCGTTCTGTCGGCTGTAGCTGGGGAGAACGTTAAGGCAGCCTGCATTCGGGTCCTGCTTGAATCAGTTCACGGACATTGTGGTGTCTGTGATTATTATCTTAACCTGTGCAATTGGTACACACCAAAATCAAGCTGTAATCACAAATTACTAAGATAAGAACATTGAACAAAGGTGACATTTATGTTTAAAATGACCGAACAACTTGGAAAAGGTATACCTTGGTTTAGTTCATTGTTTGTTTTATTTTTACCTGAGTTAAAAATAAATATGAGCAACAGTGATGTCACAAAGGACAGGATGGCCAACTATGTGTGTCAGTTTGCATTACATCTTGCAGGGCTGCTTAGGTCTTATTCAAGCCACCCTGCTGGCATTAACCCTTTGCTTTCTACATTCATCGATGATTGCCTTTCTGTTACTTCTAAAGGCATTTATCCATCCATCCATCCATCCACTCAACACACAGTCTCTGTGCACTATGTTGTCCCAAGTTTTGTACCAGACATTGAGACATTGGACACAGCAAGATAACTGTGTCCTTATGTAGTTTGTCTTCTGATAATGACACAAGCATTGCAATAATCTATATATATTATAATATAGTATGTGTGTTAAAATTATGTATATATATTAAATACATAATAGTGAAACAGTGTTACGGAAAAGCAATCACAGAGTGTTGTGATTGTGTCCAGGTGGAAGAATAATGCCTATGAAACCAGGCAAGATTTCCCATAATGTCAGAGGGGATATTTTAGCTGATAAGTAAAGAATGCAAAGGGATTTGCCTGGCAAGCTGAAGATGAAGGGGAATTCCAGGAAACAAAAAAGTTGCAGGGGGTTTGAGCAAAGGGGGCATGGAAGGCAATGACTTGCTCCAGGAACAGTGAGGTGTGAGCAGAGTGGGGCAGAACATAGATTTGACTTAGAGGTAGAAAAAGGACAGACTTGCCAACGGGTGTTTTTTTTCTTGAAAACAGAAGGCTGGAGCCTCAGAGAGGGCTTTACATGCAAAAAGGATACATAAATGCATCCTGACACCTAGGTCTGCGTGACCAGCTCAGAATAACACTGTTGGCTGATAACTTTCTATTGTATGCCCAGAATTCAGCTACTTCCCACTACACCCACTGCTGCCAGCCAGGACAGGCCTCATTGCCCTGTTCCCTATTGGCCATTCCTGTTCCCACCCTGGCTTCTACAGGTGTTTCCCCAGTGCAGCTCCCCTGGCCACCTTCCTTAGTGGGAGCCTTATTTACACACTGCTGTGCTCACGCCCCTCCACTCAGGGGTAAGCCAGAGCCTGCACCTGGCCCTCAGGCTCTGTACCCCTGGACCCCTGCTGCCCCCTCCTCTCATAGAATGATCATGTTGCTCTCCCACTCTGGCCACTGCCTCCTTGCCGTCTCCACTGAAGCCTGCACTGTCTCCCAGGCCAGGCATCTGCCACTTCCTTTATCTGGATTGTCCTCTCAGATGTCAGCTCTACAGATTTCCTTTAGTTCTATTCAGACGTCACTTTGCTAGAGATCTCTGTGATGCAAACAGCTCTCCACTCCATTGTCCTGCTTTTCTCTTCTCTTAAAGAGCTTATCTGCTTATTGTTTGCCTTGTTTGTCCCTTCCTCCATTCCTGTACTAGATTACAAGGAAGAAATATGAAAAAATGAAAGCCACTAAATTTGGTTGAAAGTATCAGTGTCTATTTTATTCATTCCTGTGTTCAAGGTTTTCAAAACCCAACCTGACATAGTAAGCCTAGATAAACATGTGTTGGATGAATGGATGTGGATTGACAGATACATGGATGGATGGGTAGATGGATGTGAATGAATAGATGGAAGGATGGATGAATAGATGGATGGGTGAATGGTAGATGGATGTGGATGAATAGATGATGGATGGATGGATAAATGGATGGATGGATAGATGGATGGATGGATGGATGGATGGATAAATGGTTGGATGGATAGATGGATGGATGGATAAATGGATGGATGGATAAATGGTTGGATGGATAGATGGATGGATGAATAGATGGATGGGTGAATGGTACATGGATGTGGATGAATAGATGATGGATGGATGATAAATGGATGGATGGATAGATGGATAGATGGACAAATGGTTGGATGGATAGATGGATAGATGGATGGATGGATAAATGGTTGGATGGATGGATGGATGGATGGGTGAATGGGTGGATGGATATGGATGAATAGATGGAAGAATGGGTGAATGGTAGATGGATGTGGATAAATAGATGATGGATGGATGGATAAATGGATGGATGGATAGATGGATGGATAGATGGATAAATGGATGGATGGATAGATGGATGGATGGATAAATGGTTGGATGGATAGATGGATAGATGGATGGATGGATGGATGGGTGAATGGGTGGATGGATATGGATGAATAGATGGAAGGATGGGTGAATGGTAGATGGATGTGGATGGATGGATGGATGGATGGATAAATGGTTGGATGGATAGATGGATGGATGGAT
>CM052658.1:4121606-4142922 GCA_028533165.1 Leontopithecus rosalia | reverse complement strand
ATTTAGCATGCCTACATTTTGAGACGAAGTCACTCCTTACAACGTGTAAAGGTGTCTGCTCTGTGGCACAGGCAGTTTGGATTTAGCATGCCTACATTTTGAGACGAAGTCACTCCTTACAACGTGTAAAGGTGTCTGCTCTGAGGCACAGGTAGTTTGGATTTAGCATGCCTACATTTGGCACCTTCACATGATTTCTTACTGCTCATTAACATCCTTTTCTTTCAAATTGAAAAATCCCCTTTAGCATTTATTGTTGGAGAGGTCTGGGATTGAAGAAATCTCTCAGCTTTTGTTTGTCTGGTAAAGTCTTTATTTATCCTTCACGTTCAAAGGATATTTTTACTGAATGCAGTATTCTAGAATAAATGTTTTTCCTTTCAGGGCTTTAAATGTGTGGTGCCCCTGTCTCCTAGCTTGTAAGGTTTCCACAGAAAAGTCTGCTGCCAGTGGTTCTGGAGCTCTATTTTATGTTATTTGTTTTTCTCTTGCTGCTTTTAGGCCCCTTTCTTTCTCTTTGATCTTCGGGAGTTTGATGATTAAATGTCTTGAGGTAGTCTTCTTTGGGTTAAATCTGCTTGTGTTCTGTAATCTTCTTGTACTTGAAGACTGATAACTTTTTGTAGATTTGGGAAGTTCTCTGTTATTATCCCTCGAATAAACTTTCTATCTCTCTCTTTCTCAACCTCTGGATTGGGCCAGTAACTCTTAGATTTGCCTTGTTGAGGTTCTTTTCTGGATTTCCTATGCATACCACATCTTTCTTTATTCTTTTTTCTTTTTTGGTATCTTCTGACCATGTATTTCAAATAGCTTGTCTTCAAGCTCATTAATTATTTATCCTGCTAGATCAGGTGTGCTGTTAAGAAACTCTGATGTACTGTTCAGTAAGTCAATTGTATTTTCAACTCCAGAGTTTCTGCTTAGTGCTTTTTAATCATTTAAGTCTCTCACTAAGTTTATCTGATGGGATTCTGAATTTCTTCTTTGCATCATCCTGAATTTCACTGAGCTTCCTCCAAACCACTATTTTGAGTTCTCTGTCTGAAAGGTCAGATGTCTCTGTCTCTCCAGAATTGGTCTTTGGTAACTTATTTAGTTTGATTGGCGAGGTCATATTTTCCTGGATGATCGTGATGATTGTGGGTGTTCATCATTGAGGAGTCACTTATTTATTGTGGTCTTCTAAGTCTTTTGAAGGCTTTTCAGGTGTTTGAAAAGACTTGGTGGTTGGAATCTATGTTTTTAATCCCTGTAGCTGTATTTGCATCAGCATGCCCCACAACCCCAATAACGCTGTGGCTCTTGCAGACTCGAAAAGCTACCACCTTGGCGGTCTTGGATAAGGTCTTCAAGAATTCTCTGGATTACCAGGCAAATATTCTTGTTCTGTTCTCTTACTTTCTCTCAAACAAACTTTTCCCCAAAGTCTCTCCCTGTGCTTAGATGCCTGGAACTAGATGAGGAGTGACACAAACATGTGTCACCCCATGCCACATGACCCTGTGGCCACCATCACTGGGACTGTGTCAGATCCAACCTGACACCAGCATGGTACTGGGTCATGCCCAAGGCCTTTGGCAACCATTGCTTGTCTACCACCTATGTTTGCTCAAGGCCCAAGGGCTGTACAATCAGCAGGTGGCAAAGTCAGCCAGGCTTGTGTCCTTCCCTTCAGGAAGGAAGTGAGTTCCCTCTATCCCTGGACAGGTCCAGAAATGCCATCTGGGAACCAGGACCTAGGGTTGGAAACTTTAGGAATCTATCTTTTGCTTTATTCTAGTGTGGCATAGCTGACTTCCCAGCCACAGGACAAAATCCTTTCCGTGGCAGAAGGACTCTCTCCTTGTAACTTGTACCACTGATGTTTATTCCAGGCCCAAGGGCTCTTTAGGCAGCTTGCAGTGAATGCTGCCAGGCCTCGGGCTGTTCTTTCCAGGCAGTGGGCTCCCCTCTGGCCCAGGGAAGGTCATAAATATCTAAGAACCAAGGCCTAGAACTGGGTACCCCCAGAGCCCACTTAGTACCCTGCCCGTGTGGCTGAGCTGGTACCTAAGTTGCAAGACAAAGTGTTTTTTACTTTTACTTCTCCTTTTCTTAAGCAGAAGGAAATTCTCCCTGTAGCCACCACAGCTGGGAATGTCCTGGGTCATGCCTGAAGCCAGCTTGTCTCTCCCAAGGCCCTGAGCAAGTACTGCCTGAGTACCACTGCTACTGATTATTTAGGGTCAAGGGTTCCTTAGCAGGTGATGAGTCCTACCAGGATTGGGCTTTTCCATTCAAAGCAGGCCCAGGATGTGTTCAGAAATGTCATGCCAGAGATAGGACCTGGAATGAGGTCCTCATGACTGCCTGGTGCCCTTTTCTACTGTGGCTGAGCTGGTATCCAAGTTGCAAGACAATTTCCTCTTTTCCCTTCCCTCTCCTCTCCTGAAACAGAGGGCAGGAGTCTCTCCCAGAGCTGCAAACTGTGCTGCCTTGGTTTTGTGGAGGGGTGATGCGATCACTCCCTTGGCCACCCCAGCTAGTTGCTTCCTGCCCCCGCCCCCAGGTATACTGACCCTGAGCCCAGGGCAGCACTAAGACTTCCCCCAGGAATTACAGTTCTTGTGGCCTAGATGGCCTTTCAAGTTATTTTAGGGCCCCAGACCACTTCAGCCCACAGTGGTGAGGCTTGCTGGAAAGCAGGTTCCCCTCTGGCTAGGGCTGGTCTGAATTCCCCTCCATGGGAATTGGCTGAATTCTGCCCAATGTGGCTTCACTGTGTGACAGAGCAACACTGCATTTCAATACAAAGTCCCACAGTCACTGCATTCTCCCTGCCCCAAGCAAACAGATTCTCTGTGCCACATGGCTGCTGCCAGGGGTCAAGGAAGGAGCAACTCAAGACTGTCTTTCCTACTCTCTTCAGTACTACTTTCAGTGATATGAAGTTAAAATCAGATACTGTGATCATTAATCAGATTTTCGGTTCTTGTCGAGGTGCTTTTTTGTATGAGTGGTTGTTCAATTTGGTGTTCCTGGAGAGAGGATGATCAGTGAAGCTTTTATTTGGCAATCTTTTTCTGCCTCCTTTCAGCATTCACAATTTTATACTTAACCCAATATTTCTGTTGTAAATCTGAAAATGTAATAAAGCCATAGAGAGAGGAAAATAATATATAATCCTATGTAATTAAACAACTTTTCTTGAGGCATTCCAGTCAAGTGGACTCTTCTTAAAATTCATCAATAGCTACAATTCATCTATTGATGTTGGGACCATGACATAGTTAAACAAATTGGGTTTCCTTGACAATTTTATTGGATCATTTCAACTTGAAAGAAAGAAATAAAACTGTCCTTGCTACAGACAAAATGAATGCCTGCACAGAATATGTCAAAAGACTGTGCCTAGTAGTCCCCCTTATCTACAGAGTATCCATTCCAAGAACCCCAGTGGAGGCTTGAAACCATGGATAATACTGAACCCTACATATACTATGGAGTTTTTCTGTACATATAGTCCTGTGATAAAATTTAACTTATAAATTAGGTACAGCCAGAAATTAATAATAATGACAACTAGAAATAAAGTAGAAAAATTATGCCAAAATACTGTAACAAAGGTTACATGAATATGTTCTCTCTCGCTCTCTCTCAAAATGATCTCAATATTTTCAGACCATGGTCAGCTGAGAGTAACAAACTGTGGAAAGCAAAATCATGGGTAAGGAATGGCCTACTGTAAGTAAGTTTAGAAAGGTTACAGAATATAAGGTCTATTCACACATATTAATTGCCTACCTAACTACTAGCAACACAAAGTTCAAAAAATTTGGAAAATACAAATTGTATTAATCAGCTTGAGCTGTCAACAAAATATGCAGACTGGGTGGTTTAGAAAACAGAATTGCAATAAAAGCCAAAAAGACAAATGGGATCTAATTAAACTAAAGAGCTTCTGCACAGCCAAAGAAACTATCATCAGAGTGAATAGGCAACCTACAGAATGGGAGAAAATTTTTGCAATCTATCCATATGATAAGGGGCTAATATCCCAAATCTGTAAGAAACTTAAACAAATTTACAAGAAAAAAAAACATCTAAAAGTAGGCCAAGGATATGAATAGACACTTTTCAAAAGAAGACATTTTTGTGGCCAAGAAACATATGAAAAAAAGCTCAACGTCACTGATCATTAGAGAAATGCAAATCAAAACCACAATGAGATGCCATCTCATGCCAGTTAGAATGGCGATCATCAAAGTCGGGAAGCAGCAGATGCTGGAGAGCATGTGGAGAAATAGGATCACTTTTACACTGTTGGTGGGAGTGTAAATTAGTTTAACCAATGTGGAAGACAGTGTGGTGACTCCTCACAGATCTAGAAATAGAAATACTATTTGATGCAGCAATTCGATTACTGGGTATAAAACCGAAGGATTATAAGTCATTCTTTTATAAAGACACATGCACACTTATGTTTATTGCAGCACTATTCACAATAGCAAAGACTTGGAACCAACCCAGATGCCCATCAATGTTAGACTGGATAAAGAAATGTGACACATATGCACCATGGAATACTATGCAGCCATAAAAAACAATGAGTTCATGTCCCTTACAGGGACATGGGTGAAGCGGGAAACCATCATTCTCAGCAAACTAACACAGGAACAGAAAACCAAACACCACATGTTCTCACTCATAAGTGGGAGTTGAACAATGAGTACAAATGGGCACAGGAAGGGGAACATCACAACTGGGGCCTGTCTTGGGGTGGGGGACAAGGGGAAGCATCGCATTAGGAGATATACCTAATGTAGATGACCGGTTGATGGGTACAGCAAACCAACATGGCACATGTATGGCTATGTAACACACCTGCACGTTCTGTACATGTATCCCAGAACGTAAAGTATAATAAAAAATATGTAAATAAATAAAACAGTATTTCGTTTCTCATACTTCTGGAGTCTGGGAGTCCAAGATTTAGGTGCCAGCAGGGTTGGTTTCTGGTGAAGTCTTCCTTCCCAGTCTGCAGACCTCACCTTCTTGCTGTATCCTCTCCCTGCTTTTTCCGTGTTAGTGCACATATGTGTGCATGGAGAGAGGAAGAGAGAGCTCTTGTTTCTCTTCCTCTTCTTTTAAGTACACTAGTCCTACCAGATTAGAGCCTCACCCTTTGATCTCATTTGACTTCAGTTTCTTTCTTAAACGCTCTGTCTCCAAATAGAATCACATTGGGGTTTAGGGCGTCAGCATACGGATTTGTTGGTAGGTACAATTCAGTCTATAATAACAGTGCACATGGACATCTTTGGGATGGCCCTGTCTTACCTGACAGTCTGTTCTCTGACCCCCAAAGATTCATATCCTTCTCATATATAAAGCACGTCTATTCACTCTACCCCAAGGTCCCCAGAAATCTCAAGTTATTACAGTATCAACTCAAAATCTATGATCTCATCAGTTCAGAACTCCTAAATCTTAGCACTGAAATAATCTGAATGAGTTTTGAGTAGGCCTTGGGTGTACTGTAGCCAAAGCACCATTCATCTCTACTGTGGGCCTGAGAAACTGGAGAGGTGAATACAGTAATGGAACAGGCATAGGATGACAGCTGGAGACATTCTTGTTCAAAAAGGGAAAAGGGGGAGTCACTAGTTCCAAGCAACTTCTGAATTCCGTTGAAGAAACTCCATTAGGGTTACAGGCTTGGGAAGAGGGTCCTAGGGCTCTCAGATCTACCCTCTGGGAGTCATCCTTCTTCACGAATGGCAGCTTGAGCTTGTAGCTGAGTAGTTTTATCAGCATGTTTTCTGCCTGAGAATTTTGGGAGTCTGAAATGGTTTAGGCTCCGTGTTCCCACCCAAATCTCATGTCAAATTATAATCCTCACATGTTGAAGGAGGGGCCTGGTGGGAGGTTACCCATCATGGGGGTGGTTTCTAATGCTTTAGGTTCATCCCCCTAACGCTGTCTTGTGATTGAGTTCTCATGAGATGTGGTTGTTTAAATGTGTGTAACACCTCCTTTTTCCTTCCTTTCTCTCCTCTCACCATGTGAAAAAGGGCGCTTGGTCCCTTTTTCCTTCTACCGTGATTGTGAGTTTCCTGGGGCCTCTGCAGCCATGCAGAACTGTGAGTCCATTAAACCTAGTTTCAATACAGATTACCCAGTCTCAGGTAGTTGTTTACAGCAGTGTGAGAATGAACTAATACAGGGTCCAGCAGCCTTGATTTCTTTCCTACTCCCGCTCTCCTTTTCAGTCCAAGCTGGCGATGTTTCCACAGATAAAAATTCTTAAGAATCTGTTGATCTTCTATGTATGTAATGAGAATTCATTCCATTAGACAAGTGGCTCTTCCCTAGGATTTTTCTAGATACTTTCATCTCTGCATTTGGCTTCAGCTGAGAGAGCTTTGGGGGACTGTGAGTCACATACTTAAGCTCTTCAAAGGGCCTTTTGTGTGACTGAATACTTACCTTTTAATCTTTCAAGGTATTAGCAAAGGTTTTTCAGCCATGCTGTCAGGATCTTTTTCTTTCTTGACAGTGAGTATCTTAATTTCAGCGTTTTTTAATAATCTGAATAAAGTGACACATTTCTCCAAAGAAGATATAAAAATAACCAGTAAGTGCATGAAAAGATGCTCAACACCATTAACTTGTAATATTATTCATCTATAAAAAGGAATGAAGTACCGGTACCTTCTGTACATATGACAACATGGACGAACTTTGAAAACGTAAGACAAAGTGAAATAAGCCAGTCACAACAAAACACATAGTGTATGATTCCATCTATTTTAAATGTTCAGAATAGCCACATGTTTTAAGACGGAGATAAGCTTTTTGGTTGCCAAGAGCTGAAGGGAGATGTGGTGGCGGGGGTGGGGAGTGGGCGGCATGGGGAGTGACTGGTCATTGTTATGCTAATCTTTTTGGGGTAGTGAGAATGTTCCCAAATTACGTCAGTGATGGCGCATGACTCTGTGAAGGTACTAAAACTGTTGTGTTGTAGACTTTAAATGGATGAATTTTATGGTATGTAAATTTTATCTCCAATAAAGGTGTCAGAAAATAAATAAACCAAATAGGGAGACATATCAACCTGTGCGCATACAATCATGCGAAGTCACAGGTACCTGAAGGCTGTAACTCACTAAAGCAAAGGGCTGCTGAATGTAGTTTAAGGTTTCAGTTTATTTCCTAGACCTAAAAGAATAGAGGTAAGGACAGGAAGAGGGAATGAATACCTTTGATGTATTTGATTTAGAAGCTTAAAATAAAGCATAACTACAATTTCTTAATTCATAAGATGTGCTGAATAATGGTAGCTTCTACCATTTCAATAAAAAGCATTATGTGATGAATTTTGATATTATGCTCCTAGTTTTCTTAGATGATTTGAAGACGTGTGGACTTGTAAGGAAAGGCTTTCAAGATAAACTAGTGTCTCTGTGAGACTTTTCATAGACATAAGTTTGGAGTATAACCACAAATAATATACTTTAGTAACACAAAGGCTGCATTACGAAAAGGTAAAGCCAAAATAAAAGGAAAGGCACAGATTCTTAAAACAAATGCTTTATTCATTCAAAAGAAATTGACTGAACATCTCTGTGCCAGGCCCCTTAGAGAGATGAAGTCACAATTCCTATCTAAAAAAGAAAAGGAAAATATCAAGCTAGCATGGGAAATAGACTTGAAAGCAAATAACCAGCTCAATGATAGTAGCTGCTGGCAGCAGAAAAGAAAGCATGATCAATTTTGGGAGAGTAAAACACACACTCACACACACACATTCTAAAGAGGTATTGACTTACATTTTCTTGCAGCTCTTCTAGCATCATTCAGGTAAGATTATTTAATGCAAATCTTACCCCAACAATAGTTATTTCATTTCTTACATTTGGGGTTGGATGGATCTATAGACATTTCTTCAGAGAAGTATATTCATCTGTATTTTGAAGTAAATCTCACTCTTTGTAAAGAGAGGGAGAGTGTTCCCCTGACTCACAGCTGCTGCCGTTGCTTCCTTCCAGGGTCTCCAGGGTTTTTGTGTATGGATGAGATGTTACCGTCTCAGCTCTGACCTATGGAATCCTATGGTGAGCAATCTGCCACAGTGGGACAGTTTAATTCAGAATTAGGTCAAAATCCCCAAGGCTCATATTGTGATTTGCAGACATCCTACCTGGTTTTAAATTTCATTGTTCCTAATCTCTTGATGGTACAGCATGATATAAATTTATTCTTTCATTATGACAAGAATCTACCAAGGAAATAGGAGTAGCATTTGCAACACATGGCACAGATTATACCTCTTTTACTTTAAGAAAAAGGAAAGAAATATAATTGGAAATCTTGTTCCAGCATCCACAGTGCCTGACACGGGGCACTCAATCAATACATATGCCGGCAGACTTAAATGATGTGTTTCCTGTGTTACTTTTTCTTGTTACTAAGCAGCATCTGCGTTAGGTCCGTCGCTGATGAAACGGGCTGCAGTGGTTTATTTTTAAGCAAACGTGGTCTCATTGGAATTTGTGAATTAACAGTACAAACATTGGAAAGTGGACAGCTTCTTTGATTTCTGCATGTTTATGTGAAGTGCTGGTATGGAAGCAAACAAATAGTATCCATTTTTGTAGGAATAACATACAGATTGTTCTAAAACAAAGAGTGCTTTACTCTGAGCCTCAGCCTGGGGGTCTGTCACCCCGTGAAGCTAGCCCACCATAGCCCTTGTCTCCATTGAGGTTCAGAAACACCCAGTGATTGACACCTGCCAATGGACCCTCACAGATCATTGGAGGAGTCTTTCAACTTCTCAGTAGCTTAGTAGCTAATGTTGCTTTCCTTCCTCCTCGTTGTGCTGGGGATCAGAAGAGATAATAAATATCATTGTACCTGGAAGACTATAAAGCCCTTTAGATTTGTCAGTTATTCCAAATTGCCCACAAAAGCAGAACCTTACAGGAGGTCTTGGAGTCTTCTGGGTGGATTTTCTTTGTTACCAAGCCAGGTTTGTCAGTAGGTCACCTCCGCCTGCAGGGATTGCATGCCTCTCCAGCAGCTATGCTCGGGTAATGGGGTTTATTTCTAGTTTCTTCTTATTAAAAATCTTCAGCAAAGGAGTTCCAATGTGTTCTCAAGTAATTTTACTACTTAACAAATATCTGACAAAAAGAAAAAAAGGCTGAGAAATTTGCATTACACACCGGCCTCCGTAAAAAAATGACTACATGGCTGCAGATTTCAGCATGCCTTTGCATGCCAGTGAGCTAACCAGGCAACTCAATTCGAAGTGCCATGGAGTTTTCTTTAATATATCAAGCTAAAGGGCTGGAAGAAACTTTTTTTTTCAGTGATCCCCAAATTGCCGTTAGGACGAAATGCAAACAATGGAGGCCACTGCCCCTTCTTGCATCTCCAACTTTATGTTGCCTTCCAGTTTGAGAAGGAAGATCGAGCACATAGATATTCCTGGTTTTGATGGCAAGCATGTGAAACTATAGCAAAATAAATAACAAAATACATAGCTGTGGCTGGGCATGGTAGCTCACGCCTGTCATCCCAGCACTGTGGGAGGCCGAGGCAGGCGGATCACCTGAGGTCAGGAGTTCAAGACCAGACTGACCAACATGGCAAAACCCCATCTCTACTAAAAATACAAAAACTACCCAGGCATGGTGGTGCACACCTGTAGTCCAAGGTGGCTGAGGCAGGAGAATCCCTTGAACCCGGGAGACAGAGGTTGCAGTGAGCTGAGATTGCACCACTGTACTCCATCCTGGGTGACAGAGGAAGATTCTATCTCAAAAAGCAAGCAAACAAGCAAACAAAATAGCTGCTTATTTCTCAAAAACAAGACCAGGAGTTCTTCACATACCTGGGTTGAAGGGAAGGCATCCTCACAAGAAGTAAAAACCTACAGCAGGAGGGAAGGCCAAACTTCCATCACTCTCACGTCATACAGACTGAAGTCAGGCACAACAGGAGAACCTGGAAGGTTGGTTTTCATGAGAGACTGGGCGACATGGAGCCCCTGCCTTAAAACTGGATCCATGGTCAGAAGGCCTCAGATGACATCACCCACTTAGGGGCAAGGGCTCTATCCAAAATGGCCACCCAAGACTTAGTTACCCAGATGGAGTCTCAAAGCTTCCTGAGTACCATCCAGCCAGGGGCCTCTCAAGACCCAGAGCACCTGTAAAGCAAAGCTTGACCAAGAACCACAAGACATATGCAGTGAACAGCCCCCTGTAGAGCAGAAGCCACATGAAGACCAAAATCCAAAGGAATTTAAATCAATAGGGAATACGGAAAATGACATTATGTTTTTAATTTTTTGAGACGGAGTTTCGCTCTTGTTACCCAGGCTGGAGTGCAATGGCGCAATCTCGGCTCACCGCAACCTCTGCCTTCTGGGTTCAGGCAATGCTCCTGCCTCAGCCTCCTGAGTAGCTGGGATTACAGGCACGCGCCACCGTGCCCAGCTAAGTTTTGTATTTTTAGTAGAGATGGCGTTTCACCATGTTGACCAGAATGGTCTCCAACTCTTGACCTCATGATTCACCTGCCTCGGCCTCCCAAAGTGCTGGGATTACAGGCGTGAGCCACCACACCTGACCAATAATTATTATTTCTACTTACCTGACTCCTCATGAACCTATTTTTTTTTTATTTATTTTTGAGAGAGAGAGAGTCTCACTCTGTCCCCCAGGCTGGAGTGTAATGGGGCAATCTCGGCTCACTGCAACCTCCACCTCCCGAGTTCAATTGATTCTCCTGCCTCAGCCTCCCGAGTAGCTGGGACTACAGGTGCAAAACACTGGGCAAGACACTGGGCAAAAGATACACATCTCTCTGCATTTTTTCTTTTTTTTTTTTTTTGAGATGGAGTTTTTGCTGTTGTTACCCAGGCTGGAGTGCAAGGGTGCAATCTCGGCTCACAGCAACCTTCGCCTCCTGGGTTCAGGCAATTCTCCTGCCTCAGCCTCCTGAGTAGCTGGGATTACAGGCACGCGCCACCATGCCCAGCTAATTTTTTGTAATTTTAGTAGAGACGGGGTTTCACCATGTTGACCAGGATGGTCCCCATCTCTCGACCTCGTGATCCACCCGCCTTGGCCTCCCAATCTCTGCGTTATTTCTTACAACTGCATGTGAATCTACAGTTATCCTCATATAAAAAGTTTAATTGAAAAATATAGCAAAGCTGGGAGCTGAAAAGTTTAGCTGCAGGGTTACCATGACAATAAATAGGGCGTGCTGGAACTCTTCAAACAGTAGGACTGGCAGAAGCAGCACAAGTAGGAAAGCAAGTCTATATCTGGGGATAGGACTCCACTCTTTTTGATTGTTCATTTTTGGTGTTTTTATTTTTAATAATAAAATCCTGTCAGTTATTCCAAAGGACTCCATTCTTTCCTTCTCTCTCTCTCTCTCTCTTTTTTTTTTTTTTGGAGATGGAGTTTCCATCTCTCACCCACGCTGGAGTGCAGTGGCATGATCTTGGCTCATTGCAACCTCTGCCTCCTGGGTTCAAGCGATTCTCCTGCCTCAGCCTCCCAAGTAGCTGGGATGACAGGTGTACACCACCATGCCCAGCTAATTTTTGTATTTTTAATAGAGACAGGATTTCACCATGTTGGCCAGGCCGGTCTTGAACTCCTGACCTCAGGTGATCTGCCTGCCTCGGTCTCCCAAAGTGCTGGGCTTACAGGCGTGAGCCACTGCACCTGGCCAAGACTCCATTCTTAAGAGGACAAATTGATAGCCTCCTCATGGAGGAGTGATACAAAGTTAGCATCAACCTATCTCCACTGGGCTGGCTGGTTCCTGTGGATGATACAGTGTCAGGGATTCAGTGTTGGTTATTGCTAGTATTTAGCAGTTAGGGAACTCAATGGTAATGGCATCCATATAAGCCCCAGTGTGGGTACCTACTGAGGAAGGACTGGGTACAAGGAAAACAAGCTGGCTGATATTCACAGGAGGAATCGACCATTTCATCAGCCTGATCCCTGAACGCCTCCTCTGCAGTGGGTGACATTCTGATGGGAATGTGCGTGATCACGAATCTCTTCATGTGGTGCCCATTCTAGGACTTCTGTCCATGGACCTCTTTCCCAGACTTCCTGGTCACCAGTCTTCCAGGAACTTTTGACCAACGTTCCTCACCAGCCACACAATCTGTTACCCATTACCTGTTAGTTAATGTGGAGCCATACCCTAAGCCATCCTACCTCCAAAGCAAAGCAGACCACCAGACTGGCTAAAATGTATCTACTGAGAAGCTTTCCCTTCACTACTGTCCTTCAGCCCCATTTCTGGGTGGAACTTAGTGCAGTGGTCATACAGTTCCATCTGATGACCCTTCTGTAAACAATAGATTGATTTTTCTTGTCTTTTTTTTTTTTTTGAGGCATAGTTTCACTCTTGCTGCCCAGGCTGGTTTGCATTTTCTAGAATTTTATATAAATCAGATCACACTGTATGTGTTTTTGGTATGGCTTCTTTCACTCAGAATCATTATTTTGAGACTTAGTGTGCAATTGTATGTATCAATCGCTTATTCTTTTTTATTGCTGAATAGTATTCCATTGTGTGGATATACCACGATTTGTCTATCCATTTACCTTCTAATGAAAGTGTGGATTGTTTCCAATTTGGGGCTATTGAAAAAACAGAATGCTAGGCTGGGCACAGTGGCTCAAGCCTGTAATCCCACCACTTTGGGAGGCCGAGGTGGGTGGATCATGAGGTCAAGAGGTCGAGACCATCCTGGTCAACATGGTGAAAGCCCACCTCTATGAAAAATACAAAAAATTAGCTGGGCATGGTGGCGCGTGCTTGTAATCCCAGCTACTCAGGAGGCTGAGGCAGGAGAATTGCCTGAACCCAGGAGGTGGAGGTTGCGGTGAGCCAAGATCGTGCCATTGCACTCCAGCCTGGGTAACAAGAGTGAAACTCCATCTCAAAAAAAAAAAAAAAAAAAAAAGAGAAAACAAAATGCTACAACATTCTTTTACAAAAACTATGTTGTTGTTGTTTTAGACAGTGTCTCGCTCTGTTACTGAGGCTGGAATGTAGTGGCCTGAGAAGCTCACTGCATGCTCAACCTCCTGCACTCAAGTGATCCTCCTGCCTCAGCCTCCCAAGCAATTAGGACTACAGGCACAGCATACAAAGCCTCGCTAATTAAAAAAAAAATTTTTTGGTAGAGACAAAAGATTGTTATGCTGTCCAGGGTGGTCTTGAACTCCAGGCCTCAAGCAGTCCTCCTGCCTCAGCCTCCCAAAGTGCTGGGATTACAGGCATGAGCCACCATGCCTGTTTTCATTTCATATGTTTTTATTCCTCTTGGATTAAATACCTAGATGAGGAATGACTGGGTCATATTGTAGGAGTGTGTTTTATCTTTTAACAAGCTACTAAGCTGTCTTGCAATGTGATTATACCATCAGCAGTGTATGAGAGTTCCATTTGCTCTATATCTGCAGTCAGCCTTCTTAATACTAGCTACTTTGCTGGGTGTATAGTCATATCTCATTTAGATTTCATTTTTGGCCAGGCATGGTGGCTCATGCCTGTAATCCCAGCACTTTGGGAGACTGAAGCAGGTGGATCACTTGAGTCCAGGAGTTTGAGAACAGCCTTGGTAACATGGTGAAACCCTATTTCTATAAATTTACAAAAAATTGCCAGGCGTGGTGTCACATGCCTGTAGTCCCTGCTACTTGGGAGTCTGAGGCAGGAGGATCGCTTGAGCCCCAGATGGGGAGGTTGCAGTGAGCTAAGATCACACTGCACTCCAGGCTGGGCAACAGAGCAAGACCCTGTCTCAAAAATAAATATGTGAATAAATAAATTTTATTGTTCTTAGTGACTGACGATTTTTGAGGACCTTTCAACGTGTTTATTTGCCATCTATATACTTCCCTGGTCAAGTGTTCAGAGGTTTTGCTAATTCTTTTCAAAGATGTGTCTTGATGGTGCTTTTGATTGAGTTTGGGACATTGCATGTGAAAAAAAAATGGCTGTGGATGGTATTGTATTCCTACTTATTGTGGCAGGCAGGTTCTTTCTGTTCTCGGGTACACTGAATCCCAGATTCTGTCTCTTCCACATCTTGACACCACCAAATGACTGTGTTTAAGCCTCTACCCAGATGCTTTCTGCATGATTTCTTTTTTTTTTTTTTTTTTTTTTTTTTGAGACGGAGTTTCGCTTTTGTTACCCAGGCTGGAGTGCAATGGCGCGATCTTGGCTCACCACAACCTCTGCCTCCTGGGTTCAGGCAATTCTCCTGCCTCAGCCTCCTGAGTAGTTGGGATTACAGGCACACACCACCATGCCCAGCTAATTTTTTGTATTTTTAGTAGAGACGGGGTTTCACCATGTTGACCAGGATGGTCTTGATCTCTTGACCTCGTGATCCACCCGCCTCGGCCTCCCAAAGTGCTGGGATTACAGGCATGAGCCACCGCACCTGGCCCAGAAAATGACATTTTTTAAAAAAACTACAAATATGCTAAAGAAGCATAAAACTATAAAATATGAGTAGATGATCTTGAAAAAGTTATTTAGAAATATTACATATTAGAATATATTTATTTTAAATTTCAAAACTTAGTAGTTTGGTAATAAAACAGTCTAGATGTATTAAAATATTGACAAATAGGAGATTGAACTGAAGAAATCATCCAAATACTCCCAGAGCCATAAAAAAGGTGGAAATTTTTAACAGAAAGCCCCAGGTGTGGGGTTTGACCTAGAAGCTCCTGTCCAGCCCAGATGGGATTCTGGAAGGTGGGTAATCAAATGCTGGAGAAGCAATATTGTATGAGAGAATTATTGGTAGTTATTGGTAGTATTTCCGATGTGAAGAAAATCTTTTTTTTTGAGATGGAGTCTCCCTCTGTCACCCAGGCTGGAGTACAATGGCATGATCTCGGTTCACTGCAACCTCTGCCTCCTGGATTCAAGAAATTCTCTTGCCTCAGCCTCCTGAGTAGCTGTGACTACAGGCACAGGCCGCCACACCTGGCTAATTTTTTTAATTTTTATTTTTTTAGTAGAGACGGAGTTTCACCATGTTGCCCAGGCTGCTTGCAAACTCCTGTGCTCAGGCAATGCCTGCCTCGGCCTCCCAAAGTGCTGGGGTTATCGGCATGAGCCACGTGCCCAGCTGAAAGGTAGTCTTTAAGTTGAAAATATTACTGACTATTAAGCAAAATTTTTAAAGAAAATCCACAGTGGACATTTTTCTAATGGAGTTTCAAAATATCAAAGACAATGAGAGAATCTCCCTTCCCCTCTAGCTATTTCCTGCTCACACTGTTGACCATGCCAATGGCAAGGCACACAGTCTCCTGAAAATACTGCATCAACATCTTCTTGCCCTTACATTCCTCCCTAGCTTGAATGTTTTTCTCTCTCCTTTATCTTGGCTAGCAGGTTCTTTCCTTTAGGAATTCCTCCTGGAATCGTTATTTCCTGGTCTGCTCCAGTATTAGCAGGACAAGCCCGGTTCCTCTCAGCACCGTCTCTGCTGCATTCTGGTCATTCATTCATTCTGCTTTGGCTCCTCTGCTCTGTGATCTCATATAAGGTCTTTCTCTTCTTCAGGGTTTAGCATGGTTTGTGGAAAGCGGCAGTCACTTGTGTCTGTCACTATCTCAGATGATTTGGGGAATGATTCAAACTGTAAAGCAACGAAGTAGACATCAGTTGAATGTGCAAATGAGCCATCTAGTCCAGAGAGGCCAGCAGTGAGTTTCTCAAGGAGACTGAACCAATTATGATGGAGTCATGTCCTGGCTTGAATGGAGCACTTCTAATAATAGCACGTTGCATAACGCCTCCACCAAATACTTTCTCTACATAGAAGGCTTAAGTGTTTCAAAAATATCTTTAAAAACCAAATAAAATCACAATTTTAAAATCAAAGTACATGTATGAAAAGAAACATTTCAGAAAGTGAATAAATTACCTTCTCATCTTTTATTTCCAAAGTTTGTTTAAATGGCAGTCTTACGTTATTTTCCTTATGAGACACATGGATACCTTACGTGTCCTTGTATGGCTAGAATCGTTCTTGAATAGTGAAGTTTAATTTGATAAAAATGTAAATTTTAACATGATTCTGTATTTTTATGTCCCAGAAAATGTTAGGCTTCTTAATTGCAAGATCAGAGTGTAACTTTATGGAAATGCATCATGTTAAAGCCATGTACCTTTCCTGGGGCTGCTTCAGCCACACCTAGAAAGCCCCTAGAGGGAGGAAAGAACTTGGTTTGGTTTAATGTGCTATGTTCAGCACCTAGGATAGCTCCATATACAGCCACAACTCACAGTAAGGCCACCTCGAGTCATTCTGTAAGTTTCAAAACACTGCTGTACACAGTAACCCTATTTGATATTCAAGAGATCAATCAATGCACAAAGGAATACATGACTTTTCTGACAACTTCAGTAATTTGTCAACATCCAGACCCAAAAGGAAGAAACCAAAAGTGATGTAATAAAACCTATGGAAACGTACAAGGGTCCTAGAAGAAGCTTTGAAGATTTCATTTAGAGGTTATTTACTCCTATTTGTTTATGTAATCCTAACAAAATTTCTCTCTGTCTTTTTAACCCACCACAGAGTTTAAAACAGAAAATTAAAAGGGGCAAATGGTACTGTTGAGGTCAGGAACAATAGTCGTTCAAGAAGTGTAACACCCAGAAATTGAAATGAGAAACAGACACACCCAGCAGACATTGAAATGCCAAAACACACAGATCTGGAGCCACTGAATGTGGAGTGCACACAGACCTATGCACCTCAATTAACACCGAGATCACCCCACATAGCAGCACAACAGGAAACTGTTGAAATGAGAACTGGGAGTCTTTGAAAAAAATGTGCAATGATCATTAGCATCTTCCAGTTAAGAGGGCAGGGAAGTAAATCAGCATCCTAGGCAGATGATGTCCATCATATATGGTCAAGTTAATACAGAGGAATTTCTTATTAGTACCACAGAAGTGAGGGAGGTGGAATGGACTGTCCCTACGCTTGCAGGTCAGACATGCTTTTCCAAGTTGATAAGTGGATTTTGTGCCTCTAATGGAGAGAGCCTCTTCTGAGGAGGAGCAAAAACTCTAGAGCTTTGACCACTGGAAATATAGGGAAAAAAAGCTGTCAGATTTCTAACGTCTCACCCGCTGGTGCCATTAACCAAACAACTCCTCTTGGGATGACCACTGGCTGAGTGTATTCACAGGCTTATCCAAAGTGCTTACTCCTAAGCCTCGTAACCAGGATGAGGCAAGGTAGCATCTGGTAGTTTGTGTACAGGTAATCTGGGTGTGATCCTGTCTGAACAAGAACTAAACCTCGACCCAGAGACAACCAGGGACAAGTGAAGCTTATGGAGAATGAAGACCTAAGGAATATTTTCTGTGCCTTTGAATTCCCAGCAGCCAAAACGCTGCCTAGAATTAGTGGCATTTAATGAATGCTTCATGAACGATCAATTACATAACATGATTGAGATCCATTCTGGATATCCATACCTTCCTCTCTTGACGATTCCCTCCATATCATTCATAAATCAATCTTGAAAGCATTATTTACCTCCATACGAAGAAATATGATCATTTGTGTGCTGCAGGTGTGGGTGAGGAGGCACAATGCCATTCTCCTGAATCAGGATCTCCTTAGCTTAGATTTTGACAGTTTCATTAAAAACGGAAAGCGAGTCTGGCTTTTGCTCCCCGCTCACTTAGGGACATCATATGTGTTCCCATCCATACTATTTCTGAATGGCAATCAGAATGTTTATGGTCCTCTCATTTTATTAATTATTAAACAAGCTTAAGTCTTTGCTTTTTTCTTTTCTAGCGGAAGATAATAGTCTGTCTCAAAAGAAGAAGGTCACTGTGGAAGATCTCTTCAGTGAAGATTTAAAAATTCATGACCCCGAGGCTAAGTGGATAAGTGGTGAGTCCAGGTCCTTCGTGCACATGAGGCATCGCTTCCCCATGCCCGACCCCCACTTTCGATAGGCTGGCTCTAGTAGTTTGCCTCTCAGATCTTCCCCTTTAGCCACAGCAGGGGATGTACAGAGCTTTTGCTGTGATCACCATCAGATTATCATTCTATGAAATGTACATCTGGTAAAATCAGGCTCCCGTAATGGTGTTGCCTTCACTTAATGAGAAAAGGGTCTGCTGAAGATGTGTCCTCTGGGTGCCCCTCCCAGAGACATCCTTCCTCTGGGGAGCTGTGGGGTGTTGCTTAGCAACAGCACAGTGCAGGGCACGGGCACAGTGAGCTTTCCTTCCTTCTCCACTATCTCCGTTCCATTTCGTTCTCTTGCTCTTTTCATCAGGCAGAGGCACCGAACGTAACTCATGGGTTTCTTGTAGAATAGTTGTCAAATGAACCATGAAGTGCCATACTAAGAGGCAGAGTCATTTATTTTCCCTGTTGAACTTTAATTTGGATTAAATCTACTTGTGTGGGGGATTTTTTTTTAAATAACAGAACAAAATACAGTTGGGAGCAGAAGGCATATGTCCATAATGCCTTTGTTGGTTCATAACATAATCTATTCTTCTAATTGGGTCTGAAATAACTCAAGTGCATCCATGGAAGAAAAGATGTGACTGACTGCCCACCCATCCCTCCACAGCCAGCTTGTTGGCACCTCCTCTGTAGTCTCCATTGCTGTGGCTTACATGTAGTCTTTGCTTCAGTGGAATGCACTTGAAGGTTTATCCTCAGGTCAGAGAACCTTTATGGTGGTCAAAATCTAGTTCAGATCCTTGCTTTTATAATAAATGAGGTCTAGAGAGGTCAAGTGACTTTTCTGAGGTCATAGAGCTGATGAGTACAAGCTGTGGCTAGCAACCCGCCACCTGACTTCCAATTTAGTGTTCTTCCCGCTGTCCTGTTTTGCTGAGTCATAGAGTGTCATTGTATTTTTTGCTGCCACACTGCTTCTGAAATGCTTTTCATGCTTCACAAACTCTCAGAAATCAATTAACAATGACCCTTGGCTCTGAGTCTCCTGCTTAGGGCAATCGCTTCTCTTTTGTCCTCTACTGTGTCTTCAGAGTTCATTTCCGACCCTTAGATTAGCTTATTTAAACATGAAAAAGTAGATGGATCTCAGAGGGAATGTATTTTAGAAAAATTGGGAGAAATGAGAGCAGTATATCATGAATACCATGGGCACACAGATTTAAAAAAAACAAAACAGCACAGAGGTCTTTTTGTTTGGTGGGGGAGTGGACTTTGCCTTTTGTTTTCGGCTGATTGGTGTCTGCTCTATGTTCGTGTTTACCTGCGGCATGCTGCAGGTAGACCATGGGAGGAAAACATGACTACTCTCCTGAGGAGTCCAAAGTTGTGTTAGAGACAAATCTATGAACAGCCAGTGGGAATCCTAACACATGAGACACAGAGAGGAGGATGTGAAGTTCTCATTCTTCCTGAAGGAGGTTCCAGAGACAGTGCTCACACTGTCTTAAAGTGATGGCGAGGAGCTTGTTGGAAGGCTGAGAATAGACCCCTGGCAGAACGCTAAGTCTAGAATGTTAGTCTTGTTGGACCTTTGTTGGAGGAACCAAAAGCAAGCTGAGAGGCAATGCACAGCAGTTAAACAAAACAAAACAAAACACTTTGACTTTCAGTCAAAAAAAAATGAGGTGAGCCGAGATCGCATCATTGCACTCCAGCCTGGGTAACAGGAGCGAAACTCCATCTCAAAAAAAATAAAAGGAGTGAGGTCAGGCACAGTGGCCCACACCTGTGTTCCAGCACTTTGGGAAGCTGAGGCAGGCAGATCTCTTGAGTCCAGGAGTTTGAGGCTGGCCTGGGAAACATGTTGAAACCTCATCTCTATAAAAAAATTAGCCAGGCCTGGTGGTGTGCACCTGTGGTCTCAGCCACTTGGGAGGCTAAGGTGAGAGGATGGCTTGAGCCTGGGAGGTCCAGGCTGCAGTGAACTGTGATCTTGCTACTGCACTGCAGCTTGCTGACAGAGCAAGACTCTGTCAAAAAAAAAAAAAAAGGAAAAAAGAACTCTTTAGTACTTGTCAAAAACCAATTATAAAGGCTCAGTTCATCATTGCAGTTACTTCATTCACTTTAAACTATTACATCTTTAGGAAGCAGGTTTATCCATGGAGCAGTTTCTTAGTGGTATGCATGGGAATCACACCACCCACCACCACCATATCCCCCCAGCACCAGCACCAGCACCAGCACCAGCACCAGAGGCTCCTCTTTCTGCTTCTTCTCCATTTTGCCTTCTCCTTCTCATGGAGAGGCAGAGTCCAGGGAGGAATCAAGAGGCCAGAAACAAGGGGTGCCACACAAACTTTGGAGTTAATACATGCAATGTAGAAGTGGCTATGTGCCCAGTGAAAACACCCAGCCTGCCTGTCTCGGCAGGTTAAGTCTGTTCATAAAGACCACCTGTGGTTCTAAATGGACCTGCCTTTGGAGTTGAGGCATTTTCTTAGGGTAATTCTCCCTCTGTAAACATACACACTGAAGGTGAAGTTTTGCTGTGAAGTAAACAGGTGGCCGGGTTCCCAAAGACCAGGTCCTATTTGGAATGTTTTGGAACCTAATAATTCCACTCACACATGACTCTCAGCTTCCCCTTACCTTTTCTTTTAAACTTATTCCCCTTTCTAATCATTCTCTTTCTTTCTGCTCCCTAAAGAGGTAATAGCTTAAAGTGAATGAAGTAACTTTGCAATGATGAACTGAGTCTTTATAATTGGTTTTTGACAAATACTGCAGTTCACCCATTTTTTTATACCACAAGTCTAAGTGTTGAGATCTGGGAAAAGATTACTACAAATCCATACAGGGTTATCTCATGTTGCAGAGCCGGGGTGAGCCTTAGAAATTATTAGAACATTCATTCATTCAATAAGAGTTTTTTGAGTGCCCACAGTGTAGGAGGCAAATTGCTGGGCCTAAAAAGGGTGAGCAATTCATCCATGGAACTGTTTCTTAGTGATAGACATAGGAATTATTATCCGCCACCACCATCTATCACCACTACCACGGTCACAGGCTCCTCCTCCTCCTCCTCGTCCTCCTCCTCCTCCTCGTCCTCCTCCTCCTCCTCCTCGTCCTCCTCCTCCTCCTCGTCCTCCTCCTCCTCCTCGTCCTCTTCCTCCTCCTCCTCGTCCTCCTCCTCCTCCTCGTCCTCCTCCTCCTCCTCTTCCTCGTCTTCCTCCTCCTCATCCTCGTCCTCCTCATCCTCCTCCTCCTCCTCGTCCTCCTCCTCCTCTTCCTCGTCTT
>CM052658.1:4103063-4121506 GCA_028533165.1 Leontopithecus rosalia | reverse complement strand
CCTCCTTGTCCTCCTCCTCCTTGTCCTCCTCCTCCTCCTCCTCTTCACATCATGTCATCATCATCAAGATCACATCATCATCTTTGTCAACATCATTATCTTCTGGGTGTTTATTACTATGTCTTAAGCTCTAGGCTAAATACTTTATATATACATTAAGACATTTAATTCTCACAGCTACAATTATTCCCATTTTATAGATGAAGAAACTGAAATAACTGGATCAATATCACATTGTTAGTAAGTAGCAAAATTCTGATTTGAACATAGTTTTATAAACTGTGCTATACTGGATAAAATTCAGGTCTCCTGTCTCCTGCCAATTTCTTTTGCAACCTTAGTAGTTACATTGTGTATTTTAAACAAAATAGTTCAGAATTGTGATTAGTTCAGAATTATGGCTCTCCTTTGAAGTCTGTTCTAGCTTTCTTATTCCTGTAGTGCCCATGTCAAAGTAACAAAATACCCAGTGATTAAAAAAAACAGATTAATTCTCTACAGAGGAAGAGACTTCTTTTTTGTTGGTTTGTTTGTTTTTAGTACACACTAACCACTGACGTTAACAAATCTACCTTGGGTTTAATATTGGAATTAATAGTCTGGAACGAGTACACTTTTATTTATCAGGAGGAAATGGGCTGGAATTGAATTTCTCTTCCCTCATTTTTATATTATATGCTTAATTTTATAAATCTACCTTGTCTGAAAATGAGCAGTACAACAGCGTTCACATTCTCTAATATCGTGAAGCCCTTGTAGAACTCCCTGTATGTTCGTTACAGCCACTAGGGCAAGAAATGAGGTGCGACGTCATAAAAAGGCTCACGCTGGGCTCCCTGTCAAAGAGGGACGTGGTCACAGCGTTGCGTCTCCGAGTATTTGCTCCGTTGAGTAAATTCATACACCTGTTATAACAACAGCACCGCACCACCCAACCTTCTGGAGCCCCTTTTGCTGTTCTGCAGCTGCGCGCCGTGGGCTGTGATGAGGTATTTTGGTCACTCTTTGTTTACATGGGCCAATCATCCTGGGCCCTCCTGGTCCATTCACTCATGCCCATTCCTAGATGGTAACACTTGCAAATCTCACCCTCTCTGCTCAACCCCGCAAACCGCGCCTCCACCCTGCCCTGCCATCCTCCTTTTCAGCCGAAACTGCCAGAAGAGAGCTTAGGAACACTCTGTCACGCTGATTGGCATCAACTGGCATCTGCACTGACACATGCCTTTTGTGCACCACCCCCACTCGGCCACTGCTCCGCCCCAACAGGTGACCTGTCTGCCATCTGCACTCAAGCTAAAGGAGCCGCAGTTGCACTCACTTCACTTACCTGAGGAATCATTACAGCAGCCTCTCCTTTCTCCCTAAATTTCTCTTGTATGTTGGCTGATTCCCAACATGAACCAAAGGTGCTCCTTTGTCTCACCTTAAACACAGACACCTTATCTCCAGTCCTCATGCCCTGCAAGGCTCCGCCTGGCTTCCCTGTTCCCCTTTGCCACTTGAAGCAGCCTTGTATATATATAACATCTACAGTTAGTCTTTTCTCACTGTCCCTAACCCTGCTCCTGCTAGGCTCCCATCCCCAGCACTCCCAGAAACTCCCCTTGTCAAGGTCAGAGATGACCTCCACGTTGCTAAATGCAACGGGCATTTCTCAGACCCTGTCTTATTTTACCTGTCAGCAGCATTGGATGCAATGGATCCCTCCTCTGCCCTGGGTACATTATTTTCTTTCTGATCACCTCATGGGCATCTCCTTTGCAGGAGCCTTGGCCGGTTCTCCCTCTTCTCCCCGACTTTTAATGTTGCTACTAGCCTCATCACTTGCTCCTCTCCCTTCGTGTCTGCACACCCTCCCTCAGTGTCTCCCTCCAGTCTTATGTCTAAATACCCTTCATTTAATGATGATTCGTAAACTGATATGTCATCAGACTAACCTTCTCTCAAATCTCTCAGATGTCAGAGAGACACTGCAATTTTAACCTTAATATCTTCAAATTTCAGTCCTTGATTTCCCCCCAAAACCAAAACACAAAAGAAAAAAATCTATCCTATCCACAACCTTTCTGGTGTCAATTGATGGAAAAACTTGTTCTTCCAGCAGAACAAGCTAAGAATCTTCAAGTCATCTTGTATTCTACTTTTTCTCTAACATCCCATATCTGATCCATCAAGAAATCCTGCCAGTTCTGCCTTCAGAACATGCGTGCCCAGCGCAGCCTCCACGTGATGTCTGGGTGCTTGAATACCATGGCAGACTTGGCATCAGTCTACTCCAAGGCTTGGAGGTTTGGACACAAGCCCAGCAGCAGGAAGACAGGACCAAGGCTCTGCTCCCGCCCCTCAGGTAGTAGCTCAGGTGCAAGGAGAAGGAGCTGCTTGAGTGTCTGGGATGGAATTTTAATGTTTCTAACTTTAAAAGTCTGAATTCCTCAAATTTCCCACTTATCCTCACTTTGCACTCCCGAAGGGGAAATAAATCACCCCATAAGGTTAGGTATTATCTATAGGATGATGATAAGTTTCAGTTTTCTAGCTCAAATGCTCTTCTGAGCTATATACTTGGGGAGAGAACAAGAGAGAGAGAAAGAGAGAGAGAGAGAGAGAGACAGAGAGAGAGAGAGAGAGAGAGCACGCGCACATCTATGTTTCCACATCCACTGGAGTGTCTTACATTCACCTCAAGTCCTCACTCATGCCCAACACTCCTACATCATCCTCCCCCAACCTCTTCATAACCTCCTGCTGCCCTCCGTGCCCACTGAGCACAGGCCTGGCCCCCCACCCTCTATGTCTTGGACTCTCCACGATCTGTTTACATTTCCTGACTCATCATTGGCCATCTCTGCAGTTTCCTCTTAAACTTTGCCTGCATGAACTTCTTTGGATTGCATCAAAAGTCCATCGTCTTTTCCCTGAGTGGCTCTTCCAAAGGGTGCTCCTTCTGCCTGACACGCTCCCCTCCTCTCCGTGTCCACTCGCCATCATGCCCAGTCAGCACCCTGCGTGTCGTCTTGTTCCGCTAAACTGCCCCCTAATTCTTGCTCTGTGGCACATTGACTCTTCTTGTTTTGGATTCTCCTATCTCCTGCACTGACCCTTTTGTTACATACATTAAGTATAATTACTTATGAATGTAAACTCTACAAGGGTGGGACTCGCATCTGTCTGTTGACTGCTGTATCCCCAGCACCAGCAAAGTCCCCAGTTTGTGGCCATTCACGAAGACCTCCTGGGCATTTTCTCATCTGATACTAAAGAGTCTAATTTTAAAGATAAGGAAACTTACGGGCATGCGATCTCACGAAGAGTGGTTGGAAATCTTTTCTGATCGTGTGATTTGGGAGCAGCGACCTGAAGGTGAGAAGCATGCAGATGAGCTCTCCGGGGAAGAGCATTCCAGGCAGGGTGGAACAGCAAACACAGCAGCCTCGGTGCTGGAGCCTGCCTGGCGTATCGAGAGAGAGGAGTGAGAGGGAGGATCACACTGGAAGCTGGGACCAGGATCTGCACGCTCGGAGACGAGGGGAGGCAAAGGCGGAATGGGGAGAATTTACAGAAGCTGAGAAGTTGGGTTTAACGTTAGCACTGAAGGTTTTAGAAGAACAACACGGTGCAAGCTTAGAGTGATACATTATGTCAACTTCTTTTATTATAATATATACTACACATTTATTATATGTATATATTTATTATAGTCAATTAGAAATAGAGATTAACACAGTTTTAAAAGATAATAAAAATTACTTGTAACCCCTCCAACTGAAAATGGCCACTATTAAATTTTCATAGCTATCTTTTCAGATAATAACATTATGGAACAATACTAAATGTTTTAAGTAGGAGCATGTTTATAACCTGTACGCATATTCTCATGGCCATTTATAAACATGTCATAAAATGTAATGTAACCTATTCATGTACATTGTTTTATCATTTTCACATCTTAATCGTATTGTACGCTGTTAACGTGCCTGAATTTGAGCCACCTCCTGGTACTGAAAGTTCAGGCTGTGGCTGGAAAGGAAGTGGCAGGTGTAAGGAGCCATGGAGAGTGGTGAATCAGCCAGAGTGGTGGTGCCTACACATGGCGCACTGGGGAAGACAGCACTGTCAAGGCTGACTTGAAGATCTCAAGCCTGGGCAGCTAGAGTGGTGATTCTGATTCCTTGACAGGGAGTCAGTTTCTGTGACAGGATGAAGGTTCAGAGCAGAAGTCTATGAGCAATAACTCAGTGGAAATGTTCTTGGGGTGTTGAGAACTGGGGATGAAGCCAGGTGAGAAGTTGGAGCCACCTGGAGAACCGTGGAAAGTAGGAGCATGGAGGTGCTGCTCAGAGCCTCTCAGAGGGAAGAGGGAAAGAAGGACACAGAGGCGTCTGGAGAGGCATGGTCAGGGAGGCAGGAGGAGAACCTCTACCACGCCACATCAGAGGCGCGGGAGGAGAAAATGCTCCAGACGGGTTAGTGTACTGCCGATTTTGTATCGGCAGATGTAAATGAGAAATCACCCCACAGTGGCTCCTGGCTCACACACCTCCTCCTGGCTCATAGCTCCAGGGACGGGTTTTGTAGTTCTTTTTGTTAAAAGGCACAATACAATTTTTTAAAGAGTTTATTTGAGCAAACAGTGATTCATGAATTGGACAGTGCCAAACCAGAAGTGGCTCTGGGATTCCACCGAGGAAACAAGGGGGAAGGCTTTTACAGAACACACACACAAGCAGAGCAAAGCAACGATTTGATTGGTTACAGTTATGCAGTTACCTTATTTGGTCAATCCTGTTGTGAAGTTCTTAGTTACATAAGATAGTTGGGAGCTTCTGATTGGTTAGTCTTTAAGTATCACTTTTCTTTAATACAGGCATTTATGAGTAAAACCTCAGGTCAAGTGTTTTTGTTTTTGCTTTTCATTTGTTTGTTTTTTAGATGTAGCTTTGCTCTTGTTGCCCAGGCTAGGGTGTAGTGGCACGATCTGCAACCTCCACCTCCCTGGTTCAAGTGATTCTCCTGCCTCAGCCTCCCGAGTAGCTGGGACTACAGGTGTGAGCCATCACACCCGGCTAATTTTTGTATTTTTAGTAGAGATGGGGTTTCACCATGTTGGCCAGGCTGGTCTCAAACTCCTGACCTTGTGATCCTGCCTTGGCCTCCCAAAGTGCTGGGATTACAGGCGTGAGCCACCGCGCCCAGCCCAGGTTAAGTTTTATTTATGTTTGCAAATCACATAAGGTCAAGGTCACTTACACTTACAAGGCCAACTGGCTTTGTCTCCTTGAGGATTCTTCAGGCCTTTTAACTTACTTTTAACACCCCTAACCATGCTAATTTATATGGCAAGTACCTTCTCCTTGACATAGTTTCAGACTATAGTAGTGGAATGGTTAATTCCAGAAGAAGGGTGAAAGATGCTTACATGTAGCCAGCTTTCCCCCCTCTCCTCATTGCCTTTGTGAACAACAGAAAGTCTCCTCTGTCTTAACAGAATTAGTCACTCTGCTCAGGTAGCTGATGCCACTGCACCTGGAGAGCCACCTAGCTCAGCAAACATATTTGCTTTTACAGATCTGCCTTTTATGAAGGCAGTCTGGGCTAAACCTTGGAAATGGTTTGATAAGCCCCATGCCCTGAGCAAACTGAAGCTGCCTGCATCCTTCAAGGGGTCCACTCTTCTCCTGTCTCCTCCCAGTATCTCTAGGATGCAGGCAGGCCTGCAGCTGATTGACAAAAGCTGCTCACTGGACCTGATTAGCTTGTCTGCTGGCTCCAGGCAGAGCTTGGCCTCACAGCTCATTTGGCTCCTCCCTCCTCCCTCCGCCCTCCTTCCTGCAGCCTGTTCAACTTTCATCTGAATGTGGTGATAGACCATGTGGCTGGCACCAGAATCTCTCTACTGTGTTTGTTTACCCTCATTTTCATTAATCCAGCCACTTGTTAGCAGAGAGCCCTCTGTGTCTCTAGGATGCGGTACTAGAGAGACTGTAAAATTGGAGAAAATTGCTTCCTTTGAATGTAGGAAAATATCAGCTGGCTGGTTGATACTGGAAAAGTATATGTTTTGGATGATAAAATTGGAGTTAGTGCACAGGGCTCAAAGCAACTTGATTTCCATGTGTGCCTTATCCTCTTCTCTTTTGTTAAGCTGAAAAAGCAGATGGTTTTTTTAATATATATATAAAACTTATGGCGTTAGGTAGAGGGGGAAATCAAGTTGGAAATGGTTTGGGTATTTCCACTGTGTTTTGGAAGTCACATTTTTCAATCAAAACCATTAAGCCTTGGAATTGCAGAGTCATAAAGTCCCCTTGAGGTCATTCGGTGCAGCAGCCTGTATCTCTCAGCCAGCAGGGACTTCAGGGAAGTACCCAGGAAGGACAGGGTTTGTAAGAGGAGCAGTGTGCTTCCATGGCTCTGTGTTTGGAGAGCATAATAGTGATCATTTGAAGCCATTACATAAAATATACACTGAAGCACATCACTGTGCCGTAGTAAAGTCCTTAAGAAATAAAATGTAATTATGGTTTACACTGGTGTAAGCTACCAGTTTATTTTTTCTCTCTTTTGTTGTCACACTCAAGGGCACACTGTTTTTTAAGAGAAGAGAACCTCGGCCGGGCGCAGGGGCTCACGCCTGTAATCCCAGCACTTTGGGAGGCTGAGGTGGGTAGATCACATGAGGTTGGAAGTTCGAGACCAGCCTGACCAACATGAAGAACCCCATCTCTACTAAAAATACAAAATTAGACTGGGCATGGTGGTGCACACCTATAGTCCCAGGCACTCAGGAGGCTGAGGCAGGAGAATCACTTGAATCTGGCAGGCGGAGGTTGTGATGAGCCAAGACCATTCCACTGCTCTCCAGCCTGGGTGACAGAGTGAGACTTTGTCTCCAGAAAAAAAAAAGAGAGAGAGAGAGAAGAGAACCTCAGTTGTCTGGCATTAGGAGGCCAGTCATGTCTCTGATGACTTCCGTGCAGTTAGACCTGCCGACGCCATCACTCCCATTTGCTCTGCCTCACAGTTTCAGCAGCATCCTGTCTGCATGGCCAGGCACATCCCCAATGCATCTTCCCCACTTCTGTTCTCAGCTAAGACAATTCTTTGCAAAGCCTTCTGCAGAATTTCCTATTGGAGTTTTCTATGGTACCTATAGGATAAAACTCAAAGGACAGTATCATTTCGTGCCAGTGGCAGCAGAAGCAATAATTAGGGTAACAGTAGCTGCATGAAGTATCTGTTACTTCATTTCAGTCCTCACTGAAACCCATGGAGGCAGGAATTTTTACCTTTAGAAATAGGAAAAGTATGAATCAAAGACGCCACATCACTTTTCAAAGTTACCAAGATGGCTTTAGAGAATCCAGGGCATTCCTGCCTCCATGCACCTTGCCTCCTGGGTCTCCTCACCACCCCTAGTCATCGCCTCGATTACCATGTCCCTGGCCATATCAGATTCTTTGGCAGCTTTGTGCCTTTGTCACTCTTCTGTTCTTCTGGAAATACCATTGTTCATCACTTCTCTGCTTCAGAAATTCCCATTTATCCTTCATGGCTTGATCCAAAATACATTCTGGCTTTTCCAAAGTAGCATTAGCTTCCCACTCCACAATGTTGCAATAGAACTCTACAAAACTTTGGTCAGAGCATCAGCCTTGTGGATCAGCTAGGGCTGGTCCACCTTGGGGATGCAGCCCACTTCACAGAGGCTGGATGCACTTCCTCAGTCCGAAAGCAGCAAGAGGTGTGTCTCACGGCAGGGAAGCCAATTTCTTCCACATCACACTGGTCCCATCCAGAGGTGCTAGAGGTCCTTTGCCTGTAGGTCCTCTGGGGGGACTCTTTAGTTCCTAACTGATGGGTGATGCTGGGCCCTGCGGCTGATGCTGCTTTATTTATAATTTGGGGACTCAAGTCTCCGCAGGCTCCACTGGGCCAACATACTTTCTGCAGAGATACATGTTGGGACTCTTCCAATTACTTTTTCTTGGCAAATGTTGCTTCCTGGAAAACATAAATTGTTTCCAGGAAGGGAGTTTCACCATGTTGACGGGGTTTCACCATGTTGACCAGGATGGTCTTGATCTCTTGACCTCATGATCTACCTGCCTCGGCCTCCCAAAGTTGTTTCCACAAAAACAACTTCTATCTTTGTTGACTCCAATTCAGACCCTGACCCAGACTGAAATCACATTTCAACTTTATTTGTTTGCAGCATACAGAGGGACAGGCTCTTCTTTTTTTTCCTTTTTTGAAATTAATATTTGATTTTGTGTGCATTTACACATGTGCACATATATATTTTTTCTCTTAAAGGAATCTCAAGTGAGATTTTCATGCCTTTTCCTACTCCATTAAGTAGACAGATATTCTCCAGGTCATTATATGATTGTTTTCAGGGCTCCAAGCCTCTTCAAGAAGCAATCCTGAGGACACCACCATACTCAGCCCCTCCGTTCTCATACCTAATAGAGCAGATGACAGGATACACCATGAAGCATGCCTTGCGGCCAGCCTGGTCTTTCTTCAAGGCCATATCAAAGCCTGGGGCAGGTAGTTTTCTGCCTGGCAATGCAGCTCAGCCACAGCAGCCCACAGACCAGAACCCATGAGTTTGTTTTATTTTAGTTCCATTCCAATTAAAAGAGTCTGAGAGCTCGGGTGAATCCCAGTGCACTGTAGCCGTTTGGCCCAAGAGTGAGATTCTGCCACCTCCTCTTTGTAGAGTGAAGCACTACGTTAATTAGAGACCATTCATCCTTCAACACGATGATCCGCACGTGACCACTGACACCACTACTTATTGTCTCTGTTAAATTACTTCCCACAGTCCTTCACCGTGGCCACCTGCTAGGGCCTAATTAATTATCATTGACATCTTTTCAAATGTCGATCACCTTCTTAATTAATAAAAAAGACTTTCTTCAGTAACTGAGCACCGTCCCCTGTGACTCAGCCATCTTTTGCCCACAGTATGTCTCACTTCACGTTCGGGTGTCTGTTTGCATCTCTGTCTGGCTCTTGACAGCAAACATCTTGGGGGCCACAGGTGAGTTGTAGTAATTATCATATTTCCCTCATAGGCCAGAGTGAGTGTCTGGTATGTGGTAAAGTCTCAGTAAGTATTAATTGATTGAATGAATAACTCTGCAAATGGGCAAATTGAGTCTCCGTGGAAGAGGACTCTGGCAACTGAATTTCTGGTTGATTGAGGGCTGACTGGGCTCTCTATTGTAATGCTTCAGGTTTTAAGAAAGTAGACAGATCTTTGTAATGAGATATGTACATCTGATTCTATTTCTTGCTTTAACTGGGATTCCTTTTTTTTTTTTTTTTTTTGAGACGGAGTTTCACTCTTGTTACCCAGGCTGGAGTGCAATGGCGCGATCTCGGCTCACCGCAACCTCCACCTCCCGGGTTCAGGCAGTTCTCCTGCCTCAGCCTCCCGAGTAGCTGGGATTACAGGCACGTGCCACCATGCCCAGCTAATTTTTTGTATTTTTAGTAGAGACGGGGTTTCACCATGTTGACCAGGATGGTCTTGATCTCTTGACCTCGTGATCCACCCGCCTTGGCCTCCCAAAGTGCTGGGATTACAGGCATGAGCCACCGCGCCCGGCCGACTGGGATTCTTTAACAGATGAAGGAGTAGCTCCTGCTACTCCTGATACTAGATGTGTTCTGCATCATAAGTTTGATACTTACCACTTATTGATCACGTGCAAACTGTGCCAGACATGATGTTAAGCTCTTAATCACTTATAACCACTGTACAAAAGACACGTTGATGCCAACGTCTCCACACGGCCCACATAGTTGCCAGTCTTCCAGCTGTATGGGGTCATCCAGAAACACAGACGTGTTTCTGGCTATGTCCTGTGGAAGGTATACTATTGCCTTTTAAATATTTCAGGTGTGATGTTGTCCTGGTCTGTTTTCCACAAAAACCCCCATCCCTGTTCCATCCTCCATCCTGTGCATCACTGGGCCTGCATGATGTTTCTCTCTCAGCTCTACTTTGCTGCTAGCATTGCATCTTCTCTGTTTTCTGAAACACCCTGACACAAACATGCTTCATAACAGACATTTACGAAAGGTGACAGGATGACAAAGGAGAGCTGTGGGCACCACAGAAGATGAAGCAACACCGATATGAACAGCACGGCTCTCTCATCTTACAGCCTCTGGACATTCTTGCTTCAGAGAACCTTTCCTTGGCCTCCCCTTTCTCCCTTGTTTAAAGGATCTTCCAACGCCTGCATGGCCTGGTTACACTGCTGTTACTTTGGTCACAGAACCTTTCAGTAGCCACATTGCCCTCAACTGTAGCCCATAAGAACCAAGCGAGGGCTTATGGATGCGGAAGATGGTCTAGATCTCCTGACTTCAAACTTAGTGGGAATCTCCTGTTCACATCTAAAATGCTTCAGGGGCCCTTTGGGGCAGGGCTGACACCCACATCCCACACTCCCTTTGCAAGCTGGTATTTTGCAGGAGGCTGTTCTGAGGTCAGCTCAGAACTTCCTAATATCTGGTGGTTTGCAAACTGTTGAAATGGAATTAGTGGGTTTTGGTGCCTTTTCTCATATCTCTTTAGAGTAGAAGTGGTAGAAGTATATAGAAATAGATATATTGGCATCTAGATTTTGTGATGCTGAGCAGGTTCTGGGCTTTTAAACCCAAATTTCCAAAATAAGCACCAACCTTACATCTGACGCCTCTACCCAGCCTCCCTGGAGCTCAGGCTAGACCATCTCTTGGATCAGGATCTTCTCTCTCAAGACCCTTTATTCATCCCCCCTCTTCACTGAATATTCTGGGCTCCTATGAAATGTCCTCACTCCAGAATAAAACAGGTGACAGCTCTCGGATTCCAGCAATTTGTGAAGTAGATTAATCTGGCTGGTCAGGCCTCTCTCCTGTGCTCCTGCCTCAGGTGCCATTCATCCTTTCTCAAGGATAAACCAAAGCCAAATGAAGGAATTTCCCAAGCTGAAGATACATTTCTGCAATCTCTAACCTTTGCGAGGCAAGGAACCAACATGTGCATGAATTTTCTTAACTTCTCCCAGGTCACATTCTTACACGGACAACCGAAGGAAGGTAAAGACAGAATACACCTCAGAAGCTGAAAAGCAGCAGAATGTTTCTTATTTACACCAGTGTTATACATTGGAGGCCCTGGGTCAGAGAAGTTAAGTCACTTGCCTTAGGCCACACAGCTAATAGGGGACAGAGCTAGTCTTTACTCGGAAAGTGCTTCTGAGGATTCTGAAAACATGCCCAAAGTTTGGTGGAAAGTTATGTTCACCAAATACAAGGGCATGAATTTCGTCTTCATGGGGTTGAAATGTAATGTGCATGGGAATCTGGAAGCATCTATGAAGGATTAGACAACACCCCCAGGTGTCTCTTCCTCCTGCTCCTCCTGCTCTCTCAAGATCGACCCAGCTCATTAGTGCAGCCCATGGCCACATCCAAAGCACGCATCCCCCTTGCTGCTGTCTTCTGCAAGCCAGGCATCCTGAAGGTCACAGCAAAAGCGCTGTGGGGTAAAGGATGGGTTTGTCAGCAGTCCACCACGGCTTCTTAGGGCTCTGAAGGGCAGCCAGAAGGAGTTTGAGCTCTGCTTTTTCCACCAGATGTCGTTTACTTATGTTTGCTGTTGATTATTTTTCTATGAGCTTCTCAGTCCCATCTCAAACACCTCTGGGCACCAAATACTTTAATGCAGTTATGATCCACAAAGACAAATTCCTAAGAAAACTCTAACAATATTATTGCTAGAGAATTATTTGGAGGCTTAAAAGAGTGTTGTGTGTTGTATCTAACACGTTGCTGGTATTTCTCGTACATCCATGCTAGCTGCTTGGGAATTGCCAGGTTCTGAGTTGGGAATTTTAATGGGCAAATGTATGCAGACCCTGCCCTTCCACTGCTTAGTTCTCACCAGTGATAACATAGTTTACAGAGTGACAGCCAGAGACCAGGAATGAAGCCTTATAAGCCATTTTAATCATTTGATATCACTTTTAAATCGCCCGAGGAAGGAGACTCCTGCCTGACTATACTGTAGGTGCCTGTATGAGACACACCCACACATAGAGTCACAGAGGAGAGAACGGGTGTGTGACGGTCAGCGAGTGAGAATGCCCCTTTCTGGCTGACATCAGAGGAGTACATGGCAGCGAAATGTCACCCCAGTCTGTCATGGGATGTTTTCTTTTCCAACTTTCTTCTCAATGGCTTCTGACATTAAAATAGGTTTTTAATGAATATAAAGTACTTATGTTCCTCATTAAACCAAATTGTTGTGTTTTAAAAACTTAATGTTGGGTTAAGATCTCCTAATAAGCAAGGTTAAACAAACAAATAAGGGGTTTGGAAATAAAATTAGAGAGTGCCAATTTACCAGCTGATGGGCGTTAGCAACAATGTCCCCATCGCCCCTCCCATTGCCCCCCCATCGCCCCTCCCCCCCGCCCACTGATTCTTTGTTAAGCTTGGAAAATCCTTCCTCCCGATTGCTTAGATCCCACAGATGAGCCTAGAAGAAATTATTAAATGTCCAAGAAAAGATGCAATATATTCAAGGCTAGAAAGATGTTTCCATTTCACTTTGGGGCTCAAGTAAACCCATCTCCCCCTTTTTCTCTTCCCATCGTCTTCCTTTGCCAGTGGAACCTATAATTCATCCAAAATCCTTTCCTTCTCCCTCTTTTGAATCAGCCTAGATAGAGCTTAAAAGAACAAAAGCTCCAGTTTATCCCATCCCCACCCACCTGTCTTATATATACTTGAAGAATAGAAGATAAATAAGATGGGGTAGAATGGTCATTTTCTAATTTTTATGGGGGAACTTGAATTTTTATTTATTTGTTTTTGAGATGGAGCCTTGCTCTGTCACCAAGCTGGAGTGCAGTGGCATGATCTTGGCTCACCACAACCTCCACCTCTCAGGTTCAAGGGATTCCCCTACCTCAGCCTTCTGAGTAGCTGGGACTGCAGGCGCAGGCCACCATGCCGAGCTAACTTTTTGTATTTTAGTAGAGATGGGGTTTCACCATGTTGGCCAGGATGGTTTCGATCTCCTGACCTCGTGATCTGCCCCACCCCGGCCTCCCAAAGTGCTGCGATTACAGGCGTGAGCCACTGTGCCCAGCTTAGGGACTTGAATTTGAAACTGACACCACTATGATCATGCCCCCAGCATACAAAGGAGGATTTTCATTTGGGCTCGCAGGTGGATTTTGGCAAGCTCCTCTTCTCTGCTTGCCATGACCTTTAGAAATTATCCACTAATGTGTCTTTTTGTGACTTCCCTTCCAGCATTAAGTTCCAGGAACCTAATCTCTTTAAGTGATTTCTGTCCAAGCTCAGTAGCTCAAGGATTCCATCATGTTACCAAAAAAGACTAAGCTCTCCATGGTTCTAGCTGCATTCAACAATGTAAACAGGTAAAGTTGCACCCTTGGAGCATCTTTCACTTTATAAATACGATAAAGGGGCTGCTTGAGGCCCGAAGCTCTGATTCCTTAGATGACTTGGGATTGCTAAGGCAAATAAGACAAGGTTTGTACCTTGTATATAAAACATGAGGTAAATTTTAAACGTTCACTTAAAAGGCATCAGTTTATTTGTGTTTGCTCAATTACGCTGGGGGCTGAATCTGATAACACCTTGCGTGGCACCCAAGAAGTGTTTTTACATGAATGCATAAACACGAGGTAGTTCCAGAAAGTATTTTGGGCAGCTCAGTGCAGACATTAGGTAGTAATATCCCAAATCTCGACAATTACAACCCAAAGAAAACAGGAGAGAAGATTAGATCTGTGCCCATAGTACATATTGATTTAATAGAAATTTCAGAGGAACAATGGACGGCTGTGGCCAGGAATATCTAAAACCTGCTTCCTCCTTCTCGCTCACCTCTGCTGGTTTCTGGAGCTCACACTCGTTCATGTCATCCTTCCCTCCTTCCACCCATTCCCTGTTCTGGTGGGATACTGCACCAGCTGTTGTATGTACGTGAGCTCATTTGACGTTCACAACCATGCCTGGTGGCTGGTGGTATCTCCACTTTACATACGAGGAAACTTCAGCTTAGAGAGGCTAATGGTCACAAGTCTCATGGCTGGTATGAGAGAGCAGATATGACTTCAGGCTTGTCTGTCTCCAAAGCCTTTGATGTGGACCCTACGCATGCCACAAGGACATGGTTCTCTGGGATGAAGCTCCTGTTCTTCTTGTTCTCCCTTTTCTTCAGCATCTGAGGATCTGTTCTGAAGATCAGCAGTAAAATCTCACCTAAGGGTTGAGGCTTCTTTTAAACTAGTCCAGAACTAAGATGTGACCCAAATCAAAAAACAGGAAAAATTCACGAAGCTTCTGCATCCATCTTCCTAAACATGGCCCAGCGGGCCCACTGTGCAGGTTAAACTTGAGATTCCTTTGGAAGATCGCACGCCTTATATAACTAGGGCTAATGAAAGCAGCCTGGGAATGAGTGCACAGTTTGATACGGGACCCATCAAAGATGTCATTCGGCCTGAGGATAATGACCGCGGAGGCTGTGGCAGGAGCCATGGTTGAGCTAGAGCCAGATCTTCTTGAAGTTTATGCTTCAATAACTTCCTTAAGCCCCCTTCGTGCTTTGGGTCAGGCATGACTTTAGTAAATGAATTATACGTTGGATAAGGGTCATTTTGTAAGTGAACCAAACGATGAAAGGAATCTCATTATCCGTCCACACTTAAGGTGTCATCTGTAAGCACAGACCTGCAACTTCCCATGGTTCCGTGAGACTGAGACCCTGGCCAGGTGCGCCCGTGACAGGCCTCTGGGGAGGTTTTATTTAAATTGACACAAAGAATTGAGGATTGGTGGCCTGTTGTTTTATTTGAAGATATGGACAGCAAAACTAAAATATTTGGATTTCTTTCGTTCTGAAAAAAGATTTGTCTTTGTGTTCTGAATGCCTACAGAGAGAAAATAGTTATCCTATGATGATGGTCATCTTACATAAATGAAAACACCGTTTGATGAATTGGACTTTTATTCGTTCCGTGAAATTCAAATGCCTGTAATCATTCATTTATACTGTTGCCTTGTTATCTGGCTTTCTTGAACTGTGCAAAAAGTTTTTTTAAAGCTTCAAGGGCAGGGAGTCCGTTTCTGGAATTACAAGTAGGCCACGCTGTGATTGCTAAACCTGTGTTTACAGGTGCAGGGACTTTTGTTTTGATTTGGTTTGTTTCATGTGTGAGCAAAATATGTCACAGACCTGTAGAAACTGTCCAATTTTGTAGATCCTTTCAAACACAGAGTTGCCAGACTTCTCCTAAGAATTGTAGCACGTGAGATAAGCCAAGAAGTAAGAGGACCATCTGATAGTTCCTGTATTACTTAGATGGAAAGTGGAAGCCTCATGGAAACTAGAATTTCTTTCTTGGTGTTGGTTCTTATTTACTAAAATATATTTCCAGGCTCTGTGGCTTACACCTGTAATCCTAATCCTTTGGGATGCCGAAGCAGGAATGTTGCTTAAACTCTGGAGTTTGAGGCCAGCCTGGGCAATAGAGCGAGACATCATTTCTACAAAAGCATTTTAAAAATTAGCTAAGGGTGGTGGGGCACACCTGTAGTCCTAGCTACTCAGGAGGCTGGGGATGGAGGATCACTTGAGCCTGTGAGGCACAGGCTGTGGTGAGCTGAGATGGTACCACTGTACTCCATTCTAGGCAACAGAGAAGGACACTGTCTCAAAAAAAAACGTTCTATCACTTGTAAATCTCAGTAGTTTAATATTACTAACAAACTTACAGTGACACATCACAAATGATCTCGGCACCCGAGAACTTAAAATCTGGGCTGAATGCGTTCTTATAATTTTCTTCCTTTCTGCATTTCAGGTAAAACTCAGATTTCTAAATTTCATGATGCCTTTTTCCCTAGGAAATTAAAGAATATTCTCTTCTTATTGCAAACGCCACATTATTAATTTCCCTGATACCTCATTAACAAGACTGTTTTCTTCCAGAGAAAAGATGCTGAGTACTTTAACCAAGTTTAACGTCAGGCCCAGTCATCCCCAACCCAGGGTTTTTCCATGACTTTGCCTCCTCCAAGTCAATCAAATTCATTCAGTTAATAACTGAGAAAATAGTATGAAAATAAATCAGGGACATACAGACCTTGTCCTCAGGTACTAGGAGATTAAGGGGGGGGTTCAGGTAAATGGTTAAAAGACGTAAGGAAGTATGGGCACCTTCCTGAGGTACAGACAGAGGAGGGAGAATACAGAGAGATAGCAGCTCCTCACTGTGGGAGCGTAGAGAGAATCCCGCGGAGGTGGCATCTGAACTAAAGCAACATTTGCACATAACAAGGACATTGCCAAGTTGAGGCCACTGGTATGAGGAGGGAGTAGGGAATTTCTTTAAATATTAGAGGTGAAAGGGTTAGGAAAAGAGCTGTGGCATATCCAGAAACTGATCAGAATATGGATTTGGCTTAGGCCTGGAATATTTGGCGTCTGGTAGGAAATGGGGCCATGAGCCTGGGGAAAGGACAGACCCTCAGCGCCTTTCTGGAGGCCCCTTTCTGAGAAGCTGGGGCCGTGGTGGTCTCTGAGTGGTGAGAGCTTTCCTGTTTTATTTCTTAGATGATGAGAGGGCAGTGCAGATATGAGGCTAGGAAAAGGACACGTTTATATGTTAGGTTTTTTGGGGGGTTGTTGTTGGTTGGTTTGTTTTTGAGACAGAATCTTCTCGGTCACCTAGGCTAGTGTAGTGGCGCAATCTCGGCTCACTGCAACCTCTGCTTCCCCGGGTTCAAACGATTCTCGTGCCTCAGCCTCCTGAGTAGCTGGGACTACAGGCATGCACCACTATACCCAGCTAATTTTGTATTTTTGCTAGAGATGGGGTTTCACCATGTTGGCCAGGCTGGTCTTGAACACCTGACCTCAACTATCCAACCACCTTGGCCTCCTAAAGTGCTGGGATTACAGGTGTGAGCCACCATGCCTGGCCTGTATATATGTTTTAATAAATCACTTTCTACATAAAAAGATATTTGCAGGAAACAGTGAGGGAAGACAAGAATGACTTGGGCCAGGCTACTTCTTTTCATAAGCTTGGAGTCCAACAGCAAGTGGGTGAGTCAGTCACAAACACCAGCAGCTGTGAGTGTCCAGATGCAGGAGGGGACACAGGAGGGAAAAAGACGCGCTGAACATTTGGCCCAGCAGTGCATTGAGCCCGGGACTGTCCGAGCTGGGTGCTTTGGGCCTCTGACAATGACCGTTAAACAGGCACCTGCCAGAAAGAGCCTCTCCTCCACTGGGATTCAACAATAAGAAATACCACATCCAGTCTACGGATCTGTAATAGACAATTTAGTAGGCAAAACCTTACATTTTCTTAAAGAAGAATCTCTTAAGAGTTGGAGATTTCACACATACTGTGTATGTTAATTTTTAATGAGATGCCTATGATATGTTTCTAAGATCTTTTTTTCCTCTCTGGAATAAATACTAGTGAAATTAATTTATTTCAAGAAGAATACAAATGCACCTTTTAAACCCACTACATACACTCAATAATCTCAGAATCTGAGACTGCAAATCTCCAGCATAAAAGGAATGAATTAATTTTGGAAAAGCAGAGTGAAGATGTTTTGACATTACAGCTATAAGAATTCACTTAATGTAATTAACTTGACCCAAAGGGGAGCTATGTGAGCCCAGAGACTTAAGATTTTTTTTCTTTTGCAATGTGGGACTATCCTATTAACAAGTGTCATATATTTATTCTGTAATTTTCAGCATGTTTAACTGGGGCCTTACTCCTCCATGGCAAATGTTCCCTGAGCACGATGAATGGTGTGCACCTGTGGATAGACCCCACAGGAAAGTCAAGCTCCTTGAACCCACAGTGTGCTGGTGGCTTCAACTCTCTGGAAGAGGCTTTCTGACGGGGCCTCTTTAACAAAAATAGGAGGCAGTTCATTGGGTTCTGCCCCATTGTTACCATCCAGCCTGCTGTGGAACAAAGGAGAATGGACTTAACACCTGTGCTTGGAACAACCTGGAAGTGTCTGCCGGGAAACAGCATCCAGGCCTTCCTTAGTGTCACCCCATAACGTAGAGGTGTACGCTGACACCCGCTTCCTTAGTGTCACCGCATAACGTAGAGGTGTACACCGACACCCGCTTCCTTAGTGTCACCCCATAACGTAGAGGTGTACGCCGACACCCACTTCCTTAGTGTCACCCCATAACGTAGAGGTGTACGCCGACACCTCCTTCCTTAGTGTCACCCCATAATGTAGAGGTGTATGCCGACACCGCTTCCTTAGTGTCACCCCATAACGTAGAGGTGTACGCCGACACCTGCTTCCTTAGTGTCACCCCATAACGTAGAGGTGTACGCCGACACCCG
>CM052658.1:4079288-4102963 GCA_028533165.1 Leontopithecus rosalia | reverse complement strand
AATGTAGAGGTGTACGCCGACACCCGCTTTAGATGACGGATGTAGCTCAGCCTTCCATGATGGCAGCTAGGGAGTCTTGGATATGTTTTTATTTAGCCTAGAATACATTTAGAGACTATAAAAGATTTACTCCCATCTTTAAGGAGGTTACATTCTGGCTCATCCATTCACTCAGGCAGCATTGTGTTGAGGACCTACTATGTGACAGGGACTATTTTGGGCACTGGGATAAAAAGGTAAAGAAGGCAAACTCTCTCCCCCATGAATCATTGTAAGTTAGCCCAGTGGTATTTTTCAGAGCTCAGAGCCAGGGAGAGCTGGACATAAACTTCACAAACCTGCAGTTCCCCCTGTGTTTGACAGACTAAAACACTGTAGCCTGCCCAGTTAGAGTCCCTTCTAGTCTGTACTCTATCTTTTAAGAGACTTTTTCAACCTGAAGTTGAGACTGAGGGAGGGGAGGGAGGTGAGAGGGAGCATTGGTCCATCCTCAAGAAAAGAACTAGGACAGGCTGGGTATGGTGACTTACGCCTTTGTAATCCCAGCACTTTAGGAGGCTGAGGTGGGCAGATCACTTGAGGTCCAGAGTTCAAGACTAGCCTGGCTAACATGGTGAAACCCCATCTCTACTAAAAATACAAAAATTAGCAGGCTGTGGTGGTGGGTGCCTGTAATCCCAGCTACTCGGGAGGCTGAGGCAGGATAATTCCTTGAACTGGGGCGGTGAAGGTTGTGGTGAGCCAAGATCACACCACTGCACTCCAGCCTGGATGACCGAGCAAGACTCCATCTCAGAAAGAAAAAAAGAGCTAGGAAAAAATAGACTATTATTCACAGCAGGATATTCACAATAGTATCAAATGAAAAAAATTGAAAATAGCATAAGTATATGCCAGTTTTTAAAAAAATGACATGCATTGTTTTCACTCATAGGCAGATGTTGAACAAGGAGAACACTTTGGCACAGGGAAGAGAATAACACTCACTGGGCTAGCTGGGGTGCGGAGGGGTGGGGAGGGGAGGGACAGCAGGAGGGCAGGGAGGATGGGGAGGGATAATACCAATACCGGGAGAAATGCCTGATGTAGGGGACAGGGGATAGGGGTGGGGGATGGAGACAGCAAACCGCCATGGCACGTATGTACCTATGCAGCAATCCTGCCGGATGTGCACATGTACCCCAGAGCCCAAAGTACGATAAAAAACAAATGACATACATTTCCTGCATATGCTTGGGGGGAAAAGCCTGGGAGAATAAAACAAAGCATCATCAATATTTCTCTTTTAGGATCAGGCTTGCTTTTTTTCTTTCATATCTCTTATCTCCTTCTAGCATCCCTGACAGCTGGACTCACCACTTTATCTTTATGCCAGAAACTAGCCCACTCTACCAGGCCACAGGAGGTCTTTCCTGTTCAGCAGGAGGATGGGGGAGGAGGTAATGTGTCTCCATCATGGCACTCAGAAAAAGGAGAAGATCTTCTGTCGTTGGGAAGGTGTGAAACAGAGCACGGGAGAGAATATCAGAGGCAATTGCCTGCTTCATAGGTAGTTACAGAAAAACATCTGAATTGACATGCCACTTACGTGAGATTGTCACAGTTGATATGGCTCAGAATAGAGCCTTCCGAAAATTCTAAGGTTAGAAGGAGTTGAGAACTAGTTGAGAATAGAAAGGAGAGTGAGCCACTTGGACCGAACGAGGCGGAAGGTAATATAATCCCAAATAAGTGGCTTAACCAAATACACAAGTAATTTTCCTCACGTACAAGCAACCAGAGATAGACCGTCTTTTCTTTTTTATGCGATGGAGTCTGGCTCTGTCACCCAGGCTGGAGTGCAGTGGCATAATCTCAAGTCACTGTAGCCTCTGCCTCCCAGGTTCAAGCAATTCTCTACCTCAGCCTCCCGAGTAGCTGGGATTACAGGCTCAGGCCACCATGCCCAGCTAAGTTTTGTATTTTTGGTAGAGACGGGGTTTCACCATGTTGGCCAGGCTGGTCTCAAACTCCTGAACTCAAGTGATCCACCTGCCTCAGCCTCCCAAAGTGCTGGGATTACAGGTGTAACCACCACACCCGGCCAGGTAGACCATCTATTATGGTTAGGGTAAACTGCCCTCAAAAATGAAGGACCCAGGCTTCTCCTAGAGTAGGGTATTCCAACGTCTGCACTGTTGACATTTACATCAGCTGATTCTTTGTCACAGCAGCTGCCCTGTGCCCTGTGGGGTACATCCCTGCCCTCTACCCACTCCATGCCAGTAACACCCACCACCCATGTTGTAAAATTTAAAAAGTCTCCAGACATTGTCAAATGTCCCCTGGGAAGGGCAATGTCAGCCCTGGAGGAGAAACTGCTATTCTAGATCCCAGCTCTGCCCTCAGTTACACATGGCTTTTATCTTTAGATTCATAGAAGAAAAGTAGGCAGGTATGTTTGTTGGCAGTCACAGCCCTACGGAAGCCTTGTGGTGACTTTCAGCTCATGTCTGCCTCACAGCCCTGGACGTGGCCATGTGACTCGCCTCTTACTACTTGCACGGAAGTCAGGGAGGGGAATGTTTTTATGTGGACAGATTGAATTCCTACACATTAGAGTTCTGAGGAGGACAGAATGGGTCTGGGCAGGTGACCAGCAGGCTCTACAAGAAGCACTGGAGAACAAAGGAGTAAAACAGGTATTTCAGTGCCTCAGTGATAAAGCATTTTGTGGATACAAAAAGAGGGCCCCCTCTTGGCATGGCCATTCAAGCACTGTCCCCCTGCCTTCTAGGAGCACAGAGTGTCTGTGAGCACCGCAGCTGTGTGAGGCCAGCAGTAAGCCTCCCGATGGAGCAGCACCATTGGCCATTGCTTAAGAGTCCCTTCATTTTTCTCATCTCATGGGTTTTAAGTATTCTTTAAATTTATTAACTTTAGGTGCATACTATATCTGGCATTTCTCCCCATGTTATCCCTCCCTGCCCCCCCCACTCCCTCAACTGCCCCCAGTATGTGATGCTCCTCTCCCCAAGTCCACGTGTTCTCATTGTTCAACACCCACCTATGAGTGAGAACATGTGGTGTTTGGCTTTCTGTTTTAAATATTTTAAAATGTTTATAGGTCCCTTAGAACGCAACATCTTTTCATTCATTTTAGCATATTTTGGTAAAAATAAATTCAATGATGTTTAAACTTAGAGAATAATGATTTTTTAAAAATCCCCATGTAACCTCACCCTTATCTTGAAGAAGTAACAAGTCATAGTGAATCCCTGTTTCCTCTGTGTCTCTCCCACCCACCATACCCCCACCGGATCCCACACACTATCAGCCCATCTGCAGATATTTCAGTATGTGTGTGGGGGTTCTCAGGACCACCGGGTTTCATGATTCACTGGGAGGACTCACAGGACTCAGCATTTAGACACAACTACAGCTGTGAGTTATTATCATGACAGGATGCAGAACAAAATTATCAAGAGGAAAATTCACAGGGGGTGAAGTCCAGAGGGAGCCAGGCATAAACGTCCAAGGACCTTCTCTAAATGCAGTACATGTTTAATGTCCCTAGTGAGTTGTATAGCATGGGCATGGGTGGAATGTCATCTACCAGGGAACCTCACTAGAGACTCGGTGCCCGTGGGTTTTGTAGGTGGCTGATCATACTATGTTCTAGACTTTCAGCAGGAAAGCTGGTGGCCAGCAAAAGGCACAGTGTACAAGTAGTTCAGTCACAGAAAGCCACTTTGATCCATTTAAAGAAACATGCACAGGAATTGTTATAGATAGTGGTGTTATTGCACAGCTGTGTGACTCTACTAAAAAACATTGCATTGCATACTGTACAAGAGTTAAAATGATGACTTTTGTTATGGGAATTTGATCTAAGAGAAGTACCTCCCACTTGGCACCATTTCTATAAAAAGGAATAGTGAGAGATAAAGCTTATGGTACGGTTTGGCTGCGTCTCCACCCAAATCTCATCTTGAATTGTGATTCTCACAGTTCCCGTGTGTTGGGGGAGGAGCCTGGTGGGAGGTGATTGAGTTATGGGGCGGATCTTTCCTGTGCTTTTCTTCTGCTGGTGAATGAGTCTCACGAGATCTGATGGCTTTAAAAAGGGGAGTTTCCTTGCAACAGTTCTCTTCTCTTGACTGCTGCCATATGAGATGTGCCTTTTACCTTCAGCCTTGATTGTGAGGCCTCCCCAGCCACATGCAACTGTAAGTCCAATAAACCTCTTTATTTTGTAAATTGCCCAGTCTCAGGTATAACTTTATCAGCAGCATGGAAATGAACTAATACAGTAAATTGGTATCAGTAGAGTGGGGTGCTGCTGAAAAGATACCTGAAAATGTGGAAGCGACTTTGGAACTGGGTAACAGGCAGAGGTTGGAACAGTTTGGAGGGCTAAGAAGAAGACAGGAAAATACGGTAAAGTTTGGAACTTCCTAAATACTTGTTGAATGCCTTTGCCCAAAATGCTGTTAGCCATATGGACCAGGAAATCTAGGCTGAGGTGGTCTCAGATGGAGATGAGGAACTTGGTGGGAATCGAAGAAAAGAGTCATAACTTGATTCTTGTCATGTTTTAGCAAAGAGACTGGTGGCATTTTGCCTTTGCCCTAGAGATTTGTGGAACTTTGAACTTGGAAGAGATGATTTAAGGTATCTGCTGGAAGAAATTTCTAAGCAGCAAAGCATTGAAGTGATGAACTGGGCGCCGTTAAAGGCATTTAGTTTTTAAAAAGTAGTAGAGCATACTAGTTTGGGAAATTTGCAGCCCGACAATGTGATAGAAAAGAAAATCCCATTTTCTGAAGCACAATTCAAGCCAGCTGCAGAAATTTGCTTAATAATGAGGAGTTAAATGTTAATCCCCAGGACCTTGGGGAAAATGTCTTCAGGCCATGTCAGAGTCTTCACAGCAGCCCCTCTCAAAACAGGCCGGGCAGCTTAGGAGGAAAATGTGGTTTGTTGGGCAGGGCCCCAGGTTTCTGTGCTATTTGCAGTGTAGGGACTTGGTGTTCTGTGTCCCAGCCACTCCAGCTGTGGCTGAAAGGAGCCAAGTTAGAGCTTGGGCTGTAGCTTCAGAGGGTGCAGGCCCCAAGTCTTCACAGCTTCCATGTGGTGCTGAGCCTGTGAGTGCACAGAAGTCAAGAATTGGAGTAGGAACCTCTGCCTGGATTTTAGCAGATGTGTGGAAACACCTGGATGTCCCGGAAGAAGTTTGCTGCAGGGACGGGGCCCTCGTGGAGAACCTCTGCTAGGGCCACTGACCTCCAAACCCCAGAATGATAGATCCCCTGAGAGTTTGTGCCAAAGCTGCAACACTCAGTGCCAGCCTGTGAAAGCAACAGGGAGACTGTATCCTGCAAAGCCACAGGGACAGAGCTACTCAAAATCATGGGAACCCACCTCTTGCATCAGCATGACCTGTATGTGAGGCAGAGAGTCAATGATGATCATTTTGGAGCTTTAAGATTTGACTGCCCCGGTGGATTTTGGACTTGTGTGGGGCCTGTAGCCCCTTTGTTTTGGCTAATTTCTCCCATTTGGAACAGCTGTATTTACCCAATGCCTGTACCCCCATTGTCTGTAGGAAGTAATTAACTTGCTTTTGATTTTACAGGCTTATAGGCAAAAGGGACTTGCCTGGTCTCAAATGAGACATCGGACTGTGGCCTTTTGAGTTAATGCTGAAATGAGTTAAGACTTTGGGGTACTGCTCGGAAGGCATGATTGGTTTTCAAATGTGAGGACATGAGATTTTGGAGGGGCTAGAGTGGAATAATATGGCTTGGCTGTGTCCCCACCCAAATCTCATCTTGAATTGTACCTTCCACAATTCCCACATACCATGGGAGGAACTCAGGAGGAAGTGATCAAATTATGGGGGCATGGGGGCTGGTCTTTCCTGCACTGTTCTCATGTTAGTGAATGAGTCTCACTGATGGTTTTTAAAAGGGGAGTTTCCCTGCACCAGCTCTCTTCTCTTGTCTGTTGCCATGTGAGATGTGCCTTTCACCTTCTACCTTGATTGCCAGGCCTCCCCACACTTGGAACTGTAAGTCCAGTAAGCCTCTTTCATTTGTAAATTGCCCAGTCTCAGGTGTGTCTTTGTCAGCAGCGTGAAAATGGACTAATACAGTTTATGAGTTGAATCTGGGGTGAAGTTACGTTATATTGAATGTCAGGTAAGGAGACCAAACTCTATTCTGCAGCTCATAGGAAGGCCAGCCTAGGGAGATTTTGTGGAGAGAGAAATTGCCCTTCATGGAGACTACTCTGACAACAGGATGTAAATTGCAGCTAGGGAGGAAAAAGAACATGCAAAAGAGTCTTTTAAAGACTCCGGTGAAAATGCTGCACATGCCTGTGACTCAGTTCTGATGATGGCTTTACTGCTCATCATCAAAAACCGGAACTTGTCTTTTAAGGCCTCTATCTGATCAATGGCAGAACAGCATCCACCATGGACTGTTCTATATGTGGTCCTGGACTTCCTGAGAACTCCACTCATCCTTGATTCCTCTGTTTCTTCTCTAGCAGGGAAAATTAGGGATCAGAGAGTTTAAGCTACTCCTTGCAATACAGCACGGACTTTATTTATACTATTAAAGCCCCTTGGCCAAATGGACAAAGCATCAGCCTTAGCCCTTTGTATGTGTTGTCTTTATATTTGCTTATTCAACAAGTATTCACAGAGCATCTTCTACCTGCCAGGCCAGGTGATTCATAAGGAAACAGAGTCTCACAGTAAAATCACAAGAGCATGTGGTTTGAAGCCAGTAGGCAGGGACTCCAGGCCCACATTCCATGCTTTCTGCTCAATCGATTGCTGCCTCGGCTGTTTGTTTCTTAATCTCTGCAATGTACCTGAACAGGCTCTTCTTATATAATTACTTGAGGTGAGGTGAGGTGAGCTTTCTTGACTGAAAGCACTCTGAGACACAGTCTTGGCCACCATAAATGACATTAAAGAATGCAAGTTTTGCTTTGGAATCTGCTATTATTGTTTGACTTTAGCTAAGCATTTGGTCAAATCCAACAGCAAAAACTTCTAAATAAAGGAGTGTTTCAAGAAACCTGTGGCACTAATAGCCATTACATTTAAGATCAGCATCAAATATTTTGTGTAAAGTTTCCACAGATGTTTGATTTTTGGGGATAAGGAAACTGAGGCTCACAGATGTTTTTGAGACTTAATGAATGGACACATCAGTCTCTAAGTGAAAAACAGGTTAAAACCCAATGTTCCTGCATCAGGAGGACTAGCTAATGGGTGCTGGGCTTAATACCTAGATGAGGCCTGGTGCAGTGGCCCACACCTGTAATCCCAGCACTTTGGGAGGCCGAGGCGGGTGGATCACGAGGTCAAGAGATCGAGACCATCCTGGTCAACATGGTGAAACCCCGTCTCTACTAAAAATACAAAAAATTAGCTGGGCACGGTGGCACGTGCCTGTAATCCCAGCTACTCGGGAGGGTGAGGCGGGAGAATTGCCTGAACCCAGGAGGCGGAGGTTGCGGTGAGCCGAGATCACACCATTGCACTGCAGCCTGGGCAACAAGAGCGAAACTCCGTCTCAAAAAAAAAATATCTAGATGATGGGTTGATTTGTGCAGCAAACTGTCACGGCACGTGTTTACCCATGTAACAAACCTGCACATCCTACACATGTACCCTGGAGCTTGAAAGTTGATGAGAAAAAAGAAAAGCTCTTGATTTTTGGATAAATAATCAAAACAACAAAGTATCATTTTATCTGAATAGCCCCTGCTTGCCAACATTGATGAACTTAGAAATGGATCTTCAGTTGACCTCTACTCTATTAATTTTAATCAGTTTTAACAGCGTTAATGTGCTTAGAGCATTTTATGAAACAGTGCCCTCCAGTGGCTAAGGATACACTTTAAAATTGCAATCACAGGTGCTATTTTTAGCTAGCTGGAGAACTGATGGCCAGGCCGGAATTTAAAGAGATTTATGATCTAGTGGCAGACGTATATATTGTATATGTGTAGCAAATAAGCATGAAGACAGCTACTATCTGGCTTGTTAACTGGGTGTGTGATTTCTTGATCACTGACCTATTAAATCACTTATTAATATATAATCCTATCCTGAGTGTAAATTTAGCTGCCTGTCATTTATAATAACATTAGCGATATGACATATGATCATTTGAGCAGGAGCACTGCTTTCTGCCAAAGCCAAGAGCCTCAATAATTATTTTTAAACTGTAGTTAGGTGTGATTTAAAAGAGATGTGAGTACAGGAATAGATAACTCAAGGATCAACGTACGGGACCTAATTTTTATGAAAAATCACCCCTGTCTCATTCTTCTTTTTTTGTCCATCAGATCGTTACAACCCAGAAGCTCAACACCATATTCCTCAAAATGCAAATTAAATACCGCCTCTCAAAATAGCCTTTCTTCACTAAAAAATCAAGTTTATCTTTTAAAAATTTAGGCAGTTTTAGGTTAAAAATGCAAAACAGTAATGGAAAATATTCAATATCAGTTGTGTGTGTGTGTGTGTGTGTGTGTGTGTGTGTGTGTGCGTGCTGTGGAATGCTATTAAAATTATATACTTTTGAAACTTGTAGTTTGTGGTTTTAAATCCTGAATCATGCATCATCTAACATGTGCACATCTGGGCTCATGCAGTCAAAGTTACCATGTTGAAAGAGACTTTGCAGTCTAGGAAAGTAAGGATCATACATGTTTGGGGAAGTAAGCTGACAAAAACTATTCCATTTTTGTAACTGCAGAATCAGAACTAGGAGACTGTCTCTTGACTACCAGGAATTTTTGAGTTACACTTGTGTGCTGGATGGCAGCATGGGAAATCCAAACAGTGTAGTCTCTTCAGAGGCTTCCAATTCAGATTCCTGGGATTCCAGAGCTGGCAGGTTCTCCTGTAGTCTGGCATAGTCCTCTCATCCCTTACTAATCCTTGGCCTTATTTTATTCTGAAAGACTTTTAAAAATATGCCTTTTACATTTTAGAATAGATTTACATATACAGCAAAGTTGCAGATAGTATGGAAGGTTTCCATGCATCCCACACCCATTTTCACCTACTGTTACCATCTTACATATTATGCAGCGTTTGACACAATGAATGAAGCTGTATTGATGTAATGTACCTGATAACCAACATCTGTACTGAATTCAGATCTCCTTAGCTTTCGCCTAATGCCCCCTGTTTTTGGTGGCCTGGACGAAAGGGTACTTGAGGAATGTGGATCGTGTCTTTTGTAGAATATTCTTCAGCTGCATTATTTCTGTTCTGTTTTGTTTCATATTCCCTCTTGACTAGACTGGGGTTATGGGGCTTTGGGAGGAGGACTACAGAAGGAAAATGCCTTTCTCATCACATCTAAGGAACATGCTATCAACATGATGTATGGCCATTGATGTTGACCTTGATCACGTGGCTAAGGCGGTACTTGTCGGATTTCTCTACTGTAACAACATTTTTTTATCCCTTTTTCTATACTGTGCTCTTTGGAAGGAATCACTATGCATAGCCCTCAATTGGAGTGGAAGGCTACGCTCTTTCTTCTTTAAAGCAGGATATCTATAGAAATTACTTTGAATTCTTCCATGTGGGAGATTTGTCTGCTCTCCCCAATTTCTTTATGTATTGAATCATTTATTTTTATCAGCATAGACATAGATATTTATCCTATGCTTGGTGTTATAATTCAATACTGCTTTTGTTTTTCATCCGTGGATTCCAGCTTTGTCCATCGGGAGCCCTTTCAGTTGACTCCTGTACCATTTGACATACCTCCATCATTGTGGGTTCTTTTAGATTCTTTTCTCTCTTTTCTAGGCACTTTCTTAATTATCCATTTCTCTAAGGGTTCCGGGTTCCTTCTCTTAAAGAATGATATTAAAGATCAAGATCCACATTCACTACTTCCAGGATATCACTGCTTCCAGGCCTTCACAGCTGACAGAGCATGGAAATATGTATGTGTATACTGGCCTGTGTACATACACATATCTGTATCTGTATCTACATCTGTATTTGTGTATCTCCATTTATAGCTGTATTACACTAAACGTGAATTCATATTGATGTCTGCACATAAAACATTCTAGCTGTCAGTTCTTCTCACCTATAACTTTCCTCATCAACAGTGAGAAACCTGGCTTCCACCATTCACTTATTTGTCCACCTCCCATGAACATGTGCAGAAGTTTCAGAATTGTACCCTCTACTCTATGAGACACAGAGTGACCCATATGAGTAGGGTTTATGTAATTTCTTTTTCCTATACACTTTCTGCTTTTATTTTTCATTTAAAGATTGTTTTTTATTGCCCCCTAAGGTTTTGTTCTTTTAAAAGTCTGTTTTTTATGTTTTTATGCAAGGAATTTCCCATTGCGGTAAACTATGCACAACAACAACAACAAAATACCATTTTAGCCATTTTACGTGTACAATTTAGTGGCATGAAGTATTATCAAAATGTCTTGCAACATCATCACCCTCTAGTTCCAGAACTTTTTCATCTTCCCAAATGTAAACCCTGTGTCCATTAATAATAAACCCCATTCCCCATTCCCCATTCCCCAGCCTGGGTAATCTCTGTTCTACCTTCTGAACTATGGCTTTATTATTCTAGATTCCTCAGAAGTGAGATCATATAATATTTGTGTGTGTGTGTGTGTGTGCGTGTGAGAGAGAGAGATGTTTTATTTACTACAATGTATAATATTTGTGTGTGTGTGTTTCATTTAGTACAATGTATATTTGTGTGTGTGATGTTTCATTTAGCACAATGTATAATATTTGTGTGTGTGTGTGATGTTTCATTTAGCACAATGTTTTCAGAATTCGTCTATATTATTAAGTGCCTCAGAATTTTATTCCTGTTTAAGGCTGAATAATATTCCCTTGTGTGTATACCACATTTGTTTACTCATTCTCTGGTGATGCACTTTTCTTCTTTCTGCGTTTTTTTTTTTTTTTTAATAAAACTGACATGGGCTGGGCGCGGTGGCTCAAGGCTGTAATCCCAGCACTTTGGGAGGCCGAGGCGGGTGGATCACGAGGTCAAGAGATCGAGACTATCCTGGTCAACATGGTGAAACCCCATCTCTACTCAAAATACAAAAAATTAGCTGGGCACGGTGGTGTGTGCCTGTAATCCCAGCTACTCGGGAGGCTGAGGCAGGAGAATTTCCTGAACCCAGGAGGCGGAGGTTGCAGTGAGCCGAGATTGTGCCATTGCACTCCAGCCTGGGTAACAAGAGTGAAACTCTGTCTCAAAATAAAATAAAATAAAACTGACATGGACTTTGGTGTGCAAGTATTTGTTTGCATTTTTATTCTTGTGTAAACATATTAATCAGTGTTTTCTTTTCGCTATATTCATGGCATCTACAACTAGAAATTCCTTTTGAAATTGGCTGCCTTTTGTTTCCTTTTCTTGTCTAATTGCCCTGGCTACTCTCTCCAGTACAATGTTGAATAAAAGTAGTGAGAGCAGACATACATCTTTTCCTCTGATCTTAAGGAGGCAGCAGCTAGTCTTTCAATGTTACATACAGTATTATCCATGGGCTTTTCATAGATACCTCATATCAAGTTTCCATTTGTTCCTAGGGTGTTCAGTGTTTTTATCATTAAAGGTGATGGGTTTTGTCAAATACCATTTCTTCATCCATTGAAATCATCATGCAGTTTTTGTCCTTTATTAATATGGTGCATTATATAGATTTTCTATGTTGAACTATCTTGCATTTTTTAGATAAATTGCACTCAATATGCTATATGATTCTTTTTAGGTTGCTGGATCTGGTTTGCTAATATTTTCTTAAAGATTTTTTGCATTTATATTCATGTCTGTAGTTTCCTTTGGATGTTTTTGTCTTGATATTTTTGTATCAAGATAATATTGGACTCATGGAATAAACTGAAAAGGATTCCCTCCTCTTCTATATTTTGTAAGAATTGTTTAAGAATTGCTGTTAATTTTACTTTAAATGATTGGTAGAATTCACAAGTGCAGCTCTCTGGAGCAGGGCCTTTCTTTTGAGGTAGTATTTTGCTTACCAAGTGAATCGCTTTAATTATTATAAGAATATTTAGATTTTCTGTTTTTTTACTCAATATCAGTAGTTTGAGTCAGTCTAGCAATTGTCCATTATTGGGTGTGTTGCCATATAGTTTTTCAAAACATTCCTGCATAAGTCATCATTATTTGCATAAACTTAGGAGTAATGGTACCTTTTTAATTTATAATTTTTATAATTTGAATCTTCTGTTTTTCTTCATAGACCTAGCTGAAAGTGTGTCAATTGGGTTGATCTTTTCATTGAACAGAACTTTTATATACTTGATTTTCTCTATTCTGTTGTTCATTTCACTTGCTTCCACCTAATCTTTAACATTTTCTTCCTTCTACTTGGTACAGGTTTAGTTTGCTCTTATTTTGCTACCTTCATCAGGTAGAAAGTAATTTATTGAGTTTCTTAATCGCAAGCTATTTTCTAATTTCTTTTGTGATTTCTTCTTTGTCGTATTTGCTAGTCAAGAATGTGTTACTTAATTTCCACATATTTGCGAGTTTTAAAAACCCCTCTCTTACCGATTTCCTATTTCATTCCATTGTGATAGGAGAACAGACTTGATATAATTTCAGTCCTTTTAATTTACTGATGCTTATTTTATGGCCTAATTGTCAACTATTCTGGAGAATGTTTCATGTGCCCTTGAGAAAAATGTATATTTTGCTGTTATTGAACAGAGTCCACTTAAGATATCTTTTAGATCTGGTTGGCTTATGTTATTTACTTAACCTATTTTCTCTCAGATTTTCTAGTTATTCTGTCCATTATTGGAAGTGTGTTATTGAAGTCTCGAATAAATGTAGTTGAGCTGTCTATTTTCTCCCTCTGTTTTTTCAGTGATTGTTTTATGTATTTTGCTATTCTGTTTTAGGTATATTTATGTCTATAATTGTTTTGTCTTCTTGATGGATTGACCCTATCATTATTATGTGTGTCCCTCCTTGTCTCTAGCAACAATTTTTTTTTGTCTTAAAAAGTATTTGTCTGATGTTACTATAGCAAACCCAGCTCACTTTTGGTTACTGTTAGCATGTTGTATCTTCCTCTATTCTATTAATTTCAATTTATTTGTATCAATTATATAAAAGTTGTCATTTGTAGACTCTGTATAGACTTATCATTTATTCTTATCCATTCATCCAAACCTCTCTTTTGATTTGAGACTTTAATCCATTTATATTTAATGTTATTAGCAATAAGATAGAACTTATGTCTGCCATTTTGCTATTTGTTTTCTATAGGTCTTGTATAGTTTTGTTTCTCTATTTCTCCACTACTGCTTTCTTTAATGTGAAATAGATATTTTTAAGGCATTGTTTTATTCCCTTGTCGTCCTTTTACCCTATTTTGCATGTTATTTTCTTAGTTATTGCCGTTGGTATTACAAATTTCTTAATTTTTAGCACACAATTCAAATGAATACCAACCTAATTTCCTAGTATACGGAAGTTTGTTTCTGTATAGCTCTGTCCTCTGTGCCCCTTTTGTGCTATTATTATTATATACCTTATGTCTTTATACCTCATAATTCTATCAGCATAGCTTTTACTGGAGGGAAAAAACGTGTTACAAACAAAAACACTTTTGTGCTTTTATATTTATCTATGTAGTTATCATTACTGAAGTGCCCTCATTTTTCACGTAGATTAGAGTTACTGTCTGTTAAACTTCCCTTTCAGACTTCTTTGGTTATTTCTCATAAGGCAGGTCTTCTAGCAATGAACTTGGTTTTATCTGGGAATGCCTTCATGTTTGGAAGGATCATTTCTGAGGGATAATTTTGCTGGACATAACTGTTAGTTGACAGTTGTTTGGTCTCAGCATTTTAAATGTAATCTCACTGCCTTATGACTTTGCTGGTGTCTGATGAGAAATCAGCTGTTAATTGCACTAAGGGTCCTGTGTGCATGATGAATCCCTTTGCTCTTACTGCTTTCAAGCTTCTCTTTTTGTCTTGGTCTTTTGACAGCTTGATTTTGATGTGTCTAGGTATGAATCTCTTCATTTATTATACTTGAATTATTTTAGTTTATTGGTTGTGTGGCTTCATGTCTTTAATCAAATTTTAGAAGTTTTTTGTCATTCTTTCTTCAAATATTATTTCTTCCCTCCTCTGTCTCCCTTTTCCTTTCGGTATTCCCATTATCCATATGTTGATACACTTGATGTTCTACAGACCTCTGCAGCTCTGCTCCTTTTTCTTCATTTTTTTTTTTTGGTTCCTCAGACTAGGTAATCTTTATCAATCATCAAGTCCATTGCTTCTTTCTTCTGCCAAGTAAAATATTATTTTGCACCTCTCTAGTAAACTTTTCATTTATTATACTTTTTTAAAAATTGAGACAGTCTTGCTCTGGAGTATAGTGGCATGATCCCGGTTCACTGCAACCTCCACCTCCCGGGTTCAAGTGATTTCATGTCTCAGCCTTTCAAGTAGTTGGTATTACAGATGCATGCCACCATGCCATAATTTTTTTTTTAATTTTTAGTTAAGGCTGGGTTTCACCACATTGACCAGGCTGGTCTTGAACTCCTGGCCTCAAATGATTCACCCACCTCAGCCTCCCAAAGTGATGGGATTACAGGCATGATCCACTGCACCTGGCCCATTTATTACACTTTTTAACTCTAGAATTTCAAGTTGGCTCTTTAAAAATAATTTTAGTGTCTTTATTGATATTCTCTATTTGATAAGGCATAGTTTTTATACTTTCTATGGAACTTAAAGACGTGGTTTTCTTAAGTTATTTGGACATGTTTATCATAGCCAAGGAAAAATTTAAGTTTTTTTTCTTAGCATGTTCAAGGACTTCAAAAAATTATAAAGCAGTTTATTAACTATGTTTTTTTCCTATGTATAAACCATACTTTCCTTTTTCTTTGTGTTTCTCAATTTTGTGTTAAATAGTGAATATTTTAAAGTATATAGTGTGGCAATTCTGAAAATCAAGTTACTCTTCTCCCCAGGTTTTGTAGTTGCTGTTTGTTCTTCTGGTTGTTATTTACTTCTTTAATGGCTAAACTAATGAAATAAACTGTTCCTTCTTTTTATGTTGGCCACTAAGGACTCTGCATGGTTAACTTAGGGGTCAGATAATGATTACAGAGATCTTTTTAAAATACCTTAAACCAATAAATCTACAAGCTTCTGCTGGCAAGTTCTATATGCATTCTAAGGCACAGCCTCCACACATAGCCAGGAAGTTTCCAACCTGATGTAGCCCTCATTTCCTACTTGCTGAAGGTCTCAACGTCAGACAGAGTTGAACAACTGGGACCTTCTCAGGTCTTTCCTGGCATTCATACAGCCCTGTACCTGCAAGTGGCCTTCTAGATTCTCAGCAACATGTTCAAACTTTTCAAAGGCTTCATGGACATCTCATTCCATGTTTCTCCTTTTAAATAGTTTTATCAACATCTTGTTTTCTTCCGGTTCTGCTATGTTAAATAATTGTCACTGATTGTTATCAACAAATGCCCTAAGGAAAAGGCTGTTTACAATGATTGGGCTCTGAGTCAGATCAAACAAAGACAAGTCCTTTAGGTGTGGGTTTCCAAAGAACTGCCAGACAGGTCAAATAATGACAGTTATTTTGACATGGGCTTTTAGAAAGCTATAAAGCTGTTCTTCCCCCTCTTACGTAGCATGTAGGCTGATAATTGTCATGGTTGCCATGATTGTGAGGCTGTTGGTTTTCAAGACTACTGTGGACCTGAGGAGAGGGAGATGGACAGAGGGAAAGTTAAAAGGCCAAAAGCTCATTCCTCTACTGACAGTCAGTGATTTTTCTTGAATAAATGCTCTTCAGACTGTTGGAAGTCATTGTTTAATTGCCGAGATTTGAAGAAGTTGATTTTGACAATGTTTGCAATCTCATTGCTTTTCTGGAAGAGGAGATTTTTGGAGATCTTAAATCTGCTATTATGGATGTAGCTCCTTTTTTTGTAGAATTTTACACACAGTTCTTTTCTCTGTTGTGTTCAGAATGGCCTGAACTCTGACACTGTTGATATTGGATGATAGTCATATCCCTTTCAATGCTTTCAAGAAGTTTCAGGAAAGATTTTTTAAATTTTCACCATTTTTGTGCCACCAGGAGCAATATGTTTTTGGAGGGTAGGCATTGAATATATAGAAACCCGAGGGTAGGCATTGAACACGTAGAAACCCGTATTCCTGACCGTTTTTTTGTGTTTAATGGTATATTTCATAATAATACAACTATCTTAAAAAGAATCACATTGGCATATTTACTTTGCATTGTTCAGATGGCTAATACTTTGAGAAGGAACATCCTCTGTATAATAAAATGTGTGCTGTCTTGTTTCACTTATTTAGTAACAAATTAGTGTGACACTCAGTGTCTTATTAAGTTCCTCCAAATAACCTATTTTAAAGCAACTTCTCCTGATTCTTTTCTGGATATAATGCTGAAGGCATAAACAGATGATGACCCGTAATATCTGAAAGAAAAAAATAGGATTTCCCCTTTTTCTCTTAAAATTAAGGTCAGTATTTATGATAGCAAAAGTAAGGTGCTTCTCCCCCAACCTTTTAGAAGCTACTTGGTATGATCAGGGAGTAACTACAGAGAAACACTGTCACACACTTTTTTCTACACTTTCATTTAGGAGTATAAGGAATATGCAGTATACATTTTCCCTTTCGAGAAGTAATAGATTAACACTGTTGGGAAAGATTCCCCTGGAAAGTTTTTGAGAGCCTGGAAATTTCACATCATACATTTTTAGCCCTGGGTCACTGTGAGTTTTCCAAAGCCTCCAGCAGATAGATAAATTGGTTTCCAAGTGAACAAAGTATGTTATTCAATCTCCTAAGGCATTTTTTTCTTTGATGACCATTGAGTGTGTTAAACAGCAACAATATGCCCTTCATAATAAAAAGCACTTTAAGTTGAGTGATTGAAGGCTCTTGATACCTGTGGAATGACAGAGACACTCTGAATAAATGCACATTAGTACATATAGAGAATATTAGGAAGCATAACCAAATAAAGAATTTTAAGAAACCGTAATAAATTTTTTTTACTTTAAGTTCTGGGGTACATGTGCAGAACGTGCAAGTTGGTTATAAAAGCATACATGTACCATGGTGGTTTTCTGCACCCATCAACCCATCATCTAGGTTTTAAGCACCACATATATTACATATTTGTCTAAATGCTGTTCCTCCCCTTGTCCCCTACCCACAACAGGCCCCATTAAGAAACCATAATAAATTTTAAGTCAAAGTAAGATGGCAAATACAGAGAAGGGTTAGTCTTTTAAGACTCTGAGGAGGTGATTTGAAAATCAGATGTTAATGGAATATGCAGGCATAAATTAGCAGGAGTCTCAGATATTCCAAACCAGGGCTCTGACATGAACATAAGTCAGTTATTTGAGGAAGCAGCAGGCAAGAACAGGACTGGAGAGGATTTGATATCATCTCAGCAATCATCCACCCAATAAAGAAATATCTCAGCAATCCCTGCCCTGTGGTCAGCCAATCTGTGTCTGAACATACTGATCAAGTAAGAGTTCATGTTCTCAGTGAGGAAGCCAGTGCTGATTGTTACATAGCTCTCTACAATATTAAGATGAAATTTATCCCCAGAATGTTCGATGCTTGGGGTCAGTTATTTCTTTTGGAGAAACTCAGAATCAATCCAATATTTTGGGGAAGTGTCAGTTTTTCAGATCTTGGAGGAAGAACTTATTATTAATCTCTCTCCCCCATTCAACTTAATTGAAAGAGTCTCTGATTCGAAATTTGAGAAAAGAGGTTCTAGCCCCAACTCTGCTATGTATTATCTGCTTTGTAAGCAAAGAACAGTTAAACTCTCTGAACTACTATTCATGTATAGCATAAATTTCCCTCCATTCCTTCCCTATCCAGGTCTTGGCTTTATGAAAAGCAACTTGAATTCTTGCCTTCTAGCTTGGGACACTTCTCCAAGATAGCCCCCCTTGAGTGAACTCCTATCTCTTACCCAGTTCTATCTTATTATCTTATACCTGGATCCTTCATCTCTGCCCAGACACTACAATGCTTTGGATAGTTGTATTTCTTTCTCACATTGCAATTATGAGGATGGAGTAGGAGGTGGGGGTTCCTCCATTCAGTCTTTCAGGGACTGGGATTCCTTCTAGCTAGTGGCTATGGTATCTATAAGGGCTCACATTCCTCCATGGGATACTCTATCTTGATGGCAGACTCAAGCAGAGAATGGTGAGGCTGACACAGGAAGTTTACAGGGTCTGGGTCTTAAAGAGGTATGCATCTCTTCTGCCTATATTTCCCATTAATTCACAGTCAGTCACTTGACCCCATCTAACTACCAGAGAGATGGGGAAATGTAGCAGAGTTGAGTGCCTAAGAGGGAAGACCAAATATAAAAGCAGTGCATGTCACTTCTGCTTCCACTTGTGCTAGAATTGAGGCACACAGTCCCAAACTAACCTCAGAGAAATTTGGAAAATGTAGGCTGGTTGAAGGCTAAGAAAGAAAAGGTGCTAATTACACTTTCCAAGCTTATCAGCTTTAGAGAATAGAAAATAGCCTAATTTTCTATGTTGTAGAGTAAGGTTAAATAAGATGATAAATCATGTGAAAATGCTTAGAATCTGTAATGTAGCATAAAAATGAATGTTAATATCTTTTTTACAAATAGTTCTGGGACAATTAGCCATATGCAAAGTAATGAAGTTGGACCCTTACCTCACACCATAGATAAAAATTAACTCAAAGTGGATCAAAAACCTAAATGTAAGAGTTAAAACGTACTAATTTTTAGGAGAAAATGGGGTAAAACTTCATAACATTGGATTTGACAATATTCTTAGATATAGTACAAGAACAAAAACAACAAAAGAAAAAATACATAAATTGAACTTCATTAAAATTAAAAGTTTTGTGTTTCAAAGGACACCATGAAGAAAGTGAAAAGGCAACCATCAAATGAGAGGAAATATTTACAAATAATTTACCTGTTAAAGAACTTATACCCAGACTATATAAAAACTCTTAAACCCAATAATAAAAAGACAATTATTCCAATTTAAAAATGGGCACAGAATCTGAGGTGACATATCTCCAAGTAAGATTTACAAATAGCAATATGTACATGAAAAATACTTGACATCATCATTCAGCAGGAAAATGCAAATCAAAACCACAATGAAATACTACTTCCTACCTCCTAGAATGGCTACAGTAAAAGTTAAATAGCAAGTGTTGGTGAGAATGTGGAGAAAACAGAACCTTCATGTCCTGCTTGTGGAAATGAGAAATGGTATAACCACTTTGGAAAGTAGCTGAGCATTTTCTCAAACAAATAAACATAGTTACCTGTTGACCCAGGAATTTCATTCATAGCTATATACTCAAGAAAAATGAAATCATATAACCACATAAAAATAATTACATTAATGTTTATAACAATATTATTCATAATAGCCAAAAAGTGTAAACAACGCAAATGTAGGTCCATATAACGGAACATTATTTGGCCATAAGAATACAATAAAATACTGACACCTGCTACACATTGAGGAATTTTGAGAACTGTAAAAGAAGACAGCAAAAAAGACCACAACATATATGATTTCTTTTATATGAACTATCTGGAGCAAAGAACTCTACAGAGACAGAAAGTAGGATAGTGGTTGCTTAGAACTGGGATGAGGGACATGGGGGCAAGAAGAGTGGTAGCTTAAAGTTGAGGGGGGTTCGTTCTGAGATTATGAGACTATTCTAAAATTAATTATGATACTGGGTTCACATGTCTGTGAATATGTTAAAGACCATTAAATTGTGCACTTTGGCCTGGCGCGGTGGCTCAAGCCTGTAATCCCAGCACTTTGGGAGGCTGAGGTGGGTGGATCATGAGGTCAAGAGATCGAGACTATCCTGGTCAACATGGTGAAACCTCGTCTCTACTAAAAATATAAAAAAAACTAGCTGGGCATGGTGGCATGTGCCTGTAATCCCAGGTACTCAGGAGGCTGAGGCAGGAGAATTGCCTGAACCCAGGAGGCGGAGGTTGTGGTGAGCCGAGATCGCGCCATTGCACTCCAGCCTGGGTAACAAGAGCGAAACTCTGTCTCAAAAAAAAAAATTGTGCACTTTAAATGGATGAATTGCATGGTGTGAATTGTATCTCAATGAAGGTGTTAAAAATGAGGGGTAATATATGCATTATTGTTATTAAGGCACTGTCCTACCCAGATGAAACAATGTGCAACACTCATGGCAGGAGGCCCTTGGAAACCAACTTTGACCACACAGTCATGAGAAATGCTAATGAGGAAGGAACCGAACAAGCATCCCCAACAACCAGTGTTGTAGTCTGCACAGCTTTCTGATCATTTCGACTAAGAAAAATCATGCCAAGATGACCAAGATCCAAGCTGATGTAAAGCTTGTTAAAAGTGTAAAGTGGCTGGCGTGGTGGCTCATGCATGTAATCCCAGCACTTTGGGTGGCTGAGGCAAGTGGATCATGAGGTCAGGAGTTCGCACCAACATAGTGAAACCCCGTCTCTACTAAAAATACAAAAAATTAGTCGGACGTGGTGGCAGGCACCTGTAATCCCAGCTGCTCAGGAGACTGAGGCAGGAGAATCGCTTGAACCCAGAAGGCAGAGATTGTGATGAGCCAAGATCACATCGTTGCACTCCAGCCTGATGACAGTGTGAGACCCCGACTCAAAAAAATTAAAAAAAAAAGGCTGGGCGTGATGGCTCACGCCTGTAATCCCAGCACTTTGGGAGGCCGAGGTGGGTGGATCACAAGGTCAAAAGATCGAGATCATCCTGGTCAACATGGTGAAACTCCGTCTCTACTGAAAATACAAAAAATTAGCTGGGCATGGTGGTGCGTGCCTGTAATTTCAGATACTCAGTAGGCTGAGGCAGGAGTATTGCCTGAACCCAGGAGGAGGAGTTTGCAGTGAGCCGAGTGCATTGCACTCCAGCCTGGGTAACAAGACCGAAACTCTGTCTCAAAAAAAAAAAAAAGTGTAAAGGGTGTTGAACAGAACTGCCAAGTTGCCAAGTAATATTGGAGCAAATTAAAGGGTAAGGAGGTTGAACAACTCTGAACTGTTTTTAGAGTTGAACAACTCTAAAAACCACTGAATTATATACCTAAATAGGTGAATTTATTAGTATGTGAATTATATCTTGATAAAGCATGTGCTTACTCTTGCTCTCACTCTTGTGCTCTCTACTTCTCTCATACACACACACACACACACACACACATACACAGAGAGAGAGAGAGAGAGAAAGGAAGAAGGCAGGAAAGATAGACCCTGTTGTAAAGGACATATGCAGGATAATCATGCAGTGAATATTCTCCAGTAAGGAGTGTACTTTTCAAAATCAAAAAGGAAAATTAGATATCTCATTCTCAGCAAGGGAGGGAAGCTTGTTCAGGAAATAGAGAACACCTAGCTGCTCAGGAAGATTTACCTTAATCTAAAGTCAAGTTTAGCTGGGATAACAATAAAATAACTAGGTTTAAGGTCCTAGCACCAAACATTGAGCATGTGTTCTCTCTCTTAATTGTTTAGGAACCCAGTGAAGTAGGTGATAGCATGATCGCCCATTCAGAGAGGTTAAGTAACTTGTTCTAAGTCATACATCTAGACAGGACGAACACCGGTTTGAAACCCCTCGCTCTGGCTCTGGAGGCAAGGTGAAAACCCACCCCATGTGTTTGAGAATTCAGAACAGGTAAAGAAACGTGTTTTGCCTCGGTGGTATTTTGTTCAGTAGTCAAATACTTTGTTCCTAAGGCATACTAGCTGATTTGTTAATGAAATTACAGAACCATTGAAAATAATCTGTAGAAATGTACAAATAAAGAAGAAAGGAGCTAAAAGACTAGGAAAAGGGGGTAATTGTTTTAGTTGACAACAGGGTAAAATCTACAGGACTACTTCATAACTGGCAAAATTCTAGAACTAATTGATAAACACAGGTATGTCCTGTAAAGTGTGTTGCATGCTGATAACACCTAATTGTAGGTCATACAAATATTCTATTTTCCTAACTTACTGCTCGAGAATCTGTCATAATCCTGCCATAAATGTCGTCTTAATAGCTTTTATACCTTCAAATGAAACAGATTTATTCACACATTAGTTGGTGATACACTTTTTATTTTATGCTGTAAATGATCTTAATATAATTTGTTAAAACATTGAAATTATGAGTACAACACAGTTTTCTAGACGTGTGCTAGACCAACATTTGCCATAAACTGTCCTATGATCAGTTCCTTGATTCTTTATGGACCTGAAACCCGCTTACATAAAATTGGTCTAGTAACTAATGATAAAAATTAAATAAAAGTCCTTGAGGTCATTGACAGAAGGCTATGTTTTATTCTAAAATCATAGCACTCAATTCATAAGCATGATTCATTTTTCTTCTAGCTTAAATATACTTTTATATGTATTTGTGTTTCAATTTTGATTGCCCAGTTAATCAGAAAAGCTTTAAACCTCTTAAACAGTTTCTTTATAAAAGCATAATGACATATATAATGGCTTTCAGATAATCCTGTCACAGAAAGGATTATTTTTCTCTATTCCTGGTAAACCAAAGTGCCCCCATGTGCTTCTACATGTAATGTTATAGAAAGTACTTTAAAGGATGCTGTATTATGTTTCATAATAGTAGCATTGATAATTCTAAAGGTAATTTTTCCTTCACACTTGGTAGCTTCCAGGCATAATGACACATCACTAAAGCTTTGACTGTTGAAGCTCTTTGCTCATGGGTGAAGAAAGGAGAATGGCAAGTTAAAAATAATGACTTAATCCTCATTTACATTGTAATGAGTTAATCTGATTTGTGAAAGAGGGACGTCGTCTATGAGGAGGATAATGAAGGTGATGAGAACTATCAGATCTTTTGTGCATGATCAATAGGTCCCATAAATAACATCTCAAGTCACACACTACAAAACGGAAATCACATGTAATGGGAAGGGAGTGAAATCATCATCTGAGGGATGACAAGTTCTTATTGAGGAGGATGACTTCATGCTGGACTTCTTGTGGTTTGCAGACCCGTAGATGAACAAATTTTCATCCCTTGATTGATAATAAATTTTGTGAGGACAGAAATAGTTCTAGATTGAGAATTCCGTTATTAGACTAGACTCAAGGGGACATACTCTAGGGATAACTGTGGGAGACCGCAGACTACGATGACTTTCTTACTCACAGGAGTTGGAAAAACCATCATCAGTTTCATAGTCCGGGAGTGACTGTGCCTACACAGTGACAACAAAAATACAGTTTCTTCTATTGAAAAGATTTTGGGCCGGGCGCAGTGGCTCAAACCTGTAATCCCAGCACTTTAGGAGGCCGAGGAGGGTGGATCACGAGGTCAAGAGATCGAGACCATCCTGGTCAACATGGTGAAACCCCGTCTCTACTAAAAATACAAAAAATTAGCTGGGCATGGTGGCGCGTGCCTGTAGTCCCAGCTACTCAGGAGGCTGAGGCAGGAGAATTGCCTGAACCCAGGAGGCGGAGGTTGCGGTGAGCCGAGATCGCGCCATTGCACTCCAG
>CM052658.1:4066165-4079188 GCA_028533165.1 Leontopithecus rosalia | reverse complement strand
TGTCTCAAAAAAAAAAAAAAAGAAAAGAAAAGAAAAGATTTTAAGAGCATCCTTCCAGTACTCTAAAAGTGTGACACCCCAAATACACTAGTTCATTTATCGGTTTCTTCTTCCTTCTCTTTATCCTGAAGCCCTTAAGTCTACCCAATTATAGAATTTCTTTGTAAATGCCTTATAGGGCCATTTTTGCTAGGAACGGAGTGATTTTCCATATCTTCTGTTCCATCCTACCAAACTTTAGTTAACCTGAAGACCACTACTTTTTGTGAATAATAAATGTCCCCCAGAACTCCTACCAACCTCACAGTCCCAGACGTCTGCATTGCTGTGGGTAGTCACTCAAATGTAGCTGGAGGAGGCTTTACCATAAAGGTTAATTGCCCCAAACTTTCCTCTTAGAATTAAAGTTGAGTTTTTGTTTGTTTGTTTTTAATATGCCCAGTTAATCTTTTTTTGTTTTGTTTTGTTTTTTGTTTTTTGAGACGGAGTTTCACTCTTGTTACCCAGGCTGGAGTGCAATGGCGCAATCTCGGCTCACCGCAACCTCCACCTCCTGGGTTCAGGCAATTCTCCTGCCTCAGCCTCCTGAGTAGCTGGGATTACAGGCACGCGCCACCGTGCCTAGCTAATTTTTTGTATGTTTAGTAGAGACGGGGTTTCACCATGTTGACCAGGATGGTCTCGATCTCTTGACCTCGTGATCCACCCGACTTGACCTCCCAAAGTGCTGGGATTACAGGCACACCCAGTTAATCTTTTACTGTGGGACAGATGTTGAGACTAACAAAAAGATTTCAGATGAAAGGATAACAATCTCTCCGCCTACCTTCCTCTTTCACGGGGGAATGTAAGTGTGGATTGACCCAAAGCAGGAACTCTAGGGGTGAAACAAGGACTATCTCTGCTTTTTCATCAGCTCTGATCATCCTTTAGAGATGTTCACCCTGGGAAACATGAAAAACTTCACGCCACCCAAAGTCCTGCACTGATTTCACCACAAGCTCCCAGTGGCGTCTGGGCCTCGTGTGTCAGCACAACAACATAGCTGTCACTGTATGAGGACCGTTTCCTTCCCACCAGATCTTGGAGTCAATCCCAGGAACAACTGTCCAACCCTGGGCACGTGCTACCAGCAGCAATTCAGAATATGGCACTGAGGAGAGAGATGCAATGAACACCTACTTAAACCCATAAATCTCTCTTAAATTAGCCATCAGCAATATCTTTCATGCTGATTTTTTCTTTCTAAACCTGTGATTTCCAAGGCCATAAACTTTGGGTCTCAGTGAAATTAAGAAGGGTTAGAGGGCCAGGCACAGTGGCTCACACCTGTAATCCCAGCACTGTGGGAGGCCGAGGAGGGTGGATTACCTGAGGTCAGGAGCTCAAGACCAGCCTGACCAAGATGGTGAAACCTTGTCTCTACTAAAAATAATAATAATAGCCAGGCACGGTGGCAGGCACCTGTAATCCCAGCTACTCAGGAGGCTGAGGCAGGAGAATCCCTTGAACCCGGCAGGCAGAGGTCATGGTGAACCAAGATCATGCCCCACTGCACTCCAGCCTGGGTGACAGTGTGAGACTCCCTCTCAAAAAGAAAGAAAGAAAAAGAAAGGGTTACAGATACAGCTAGACGCTATTTCAGACCCTCTCTTTGTCATACTTTCCATCAAACCCATTCTTCTTTCTCAGGAATTCTTTTTTTCCATTGTTGTTGAATATATGTAATATGAAATTCATCATTTTAACCGTGTTGAAGTATGCGCTTTAGAGAGCCATTCACATTGCTGTGCACCTCTCTTCACTGTCCATCTCCAGAGCTTTTCTACTTTCCAAACGGAAACTCTGTCCCCAAGAAAACTAAGTCCCCAGCCCCTGCACCCACCTTTCTGCTTCCCATCTCTCTGAATCTGACTCCCCTAGGGACCTCACATAAGTGGACTCACGCAGTATTTGTCCTTTGGTAACTGGCTTATTTCACCTATCATAACGTCGTGAGGGTGCGTCCATGTTGCCGCCTCTGTCAGAACTTCCTTCTCTTTTAAGGCTGAATGGAATGACATTCCATATACAGACAGACATTTTGTTACCCATTCATCTGTAGTGGAATCTTGCATGGCACCTGCCTTTTGTCCATTGTGAATGGTGCTGCTGTGCACCTGAGTGTACAATTGTCTGTTCACTTCTCTGCTTTCACTTCTTTTAAGTCTACGCCTAGCAGTGGAATTGCTGGATCAAGTGGTAACTATACGTTTAATCTTTTAAGAAACTGTCATAACATTTATAAGGAGCTCCTAATATTTCCAGTAATCATCCCAAATAGTGGATGAGCCAAGGAGTCAATGTCATTTCAGTGCCATTTTGACACCCAAGAAATTAGGCCTAATCATGTTTAATGTACAAAAGAGCAAACAACATAAACTTATCTTTCTTCAATGGAAATAGAGTCATTTCTGTGCATGGGTCTGTTACTACATTCTGTGGAAGTGGGTGGAGAGTTTATCTGGTTACAAAGTCTGTTTAGAATGGCCTGTTGTAAAGTTTGCTTTTGAGGACTCTGGTATGGCACTTCAACAGGTCAGCCAGCGTTCTCTGGAATACTATGAGGTTGAGATTGAAGAAGCAGATTGTTCCTTCCTCACGGGACAATTGTGCTGTCCTCCCTGGTGTGCTTTCTACAACAATCAGGGTCCATAATGCATGAGAGGCAAGAGGACCTGGTCCCGGGCCATGGACTAGATCCCTGACTTTGGGCATTTACTGTTTCTGAGTCTGTTTCTTTATGAGTAAGATGAATAAGCTTGCATGCAAAGACCACCCCATGCTCTTCCAGCTTTAAATTCCCACCATGCATGGAAGCCTGGATGATCACTGGTGCTCAGTAAATTTTACCAAATTCAGTTCGTGGTATACATTACATCTTCTACCTTTTCTGCTTTTTTTCCTCTCCTTTCTCTACAAATAGTCACTCTTTTTCAGGTCTGGGGATAGTCTAGTGAATTTCAGGCAGAGTCTTTGAGATCTTTTCTGGGGCCAGACTGTCTCATGCAGCAGCTCCGCTTCATCTCACCTCACAAAACTGCTCCACAGCCTGGCCTCCTGAAAGGGTGTTTTCCCTGCTTTCCCTGATGACCAGAAGGACTTCCTCAATACCTACTCGGAACTCTGGGTTTTTTGGTCCAGTCAGAAACGTGAAAAGGGAGGTGCAGCATTCCAAGATGCAGGGAGTGCAAAGGACTGGGAATGTCATGAGACCATGCTTAGCCACGCAGGAAGGCGCCGCGGAAACTGTGCCACTGAAAGGAGAATAAGAGCCAAGCCCCCAGGGAGCCATCTGCGGTCTCCCAGGAGAAATGTCCCACACGCACTGATTCAAGAAAATAAGCCGTATAATCATGAAAGACATATATTATACATTCCAAGGCTGATTCCTATGACAGGGAAAAATAAGCAGGCAAATCTATTTGAGAAACTCAGTTATAAGATTTATTCACTTGAGTAAGACTCTACCCTTTGATTTTCCATATGGAGTGATGACAGGACTCAGGAGTCAGTGCTGGCATGGGAAATGTAGGCTGCATGAATTTCAAACAGGAATGACAATGAAAATATGTACTTGCTAATGGTTAAATTCCGTGGAATAGAAGCATGAGCAGAAATTAAATGGTCAAACACACAGAATCTGCTCTTCTTTCTGAACAGTGATGGGTAGCCTCACTGAGAGGACTCAGAGCTTGACTGTCTCATGGGGTGGTTTATTCCGGCACTTTGGTGTGTTTTTGCCTGGGCCCACAGCAGTGGAATAGTGCACAGCAGCCGAACGCCATCTCGGATTTTCCGATTTCACTCACAGGCCTTCAGTCTTTTCTGTTACATGTTTTTTTTTTTTTTTGAAATACTCATTATGTGTTTGCCATAGGAAAGCACATCAAAACATAGCGTGACATGGTCTCTCCTATCAAAGGAGAATGACACATGGGGGCAGGTTCTGGGGAAAGAAATACACAACCCAAGGGCTGGGCGATGGGGAAGCAAGTGCTGAGCATGGACCGAGGCCATCACCTGCCTCTGGTTCCCCTGGCAAAACGGGACAGGGTGGATGCACCCTCGCTGTCACTATTTGTTGGATGTTCTAGGTTGGAATCATGTGTGATTCCGTTAAAGGGAAAGGAACGAAATCAGATCCCCTTGTCACACTCATTGCAGCATTTTCCTTGAGTCTGAGGCAGGTGTGTCCAGCGATTCTGCTGGGAGAAGGGGAAGATCCCACAGAGGAGCTTCTGTACAGGGTGAAAGTGAGCACCCAGCGCAATGTCTGCACAGAGGATGACAATGATATTTAATGAATGAATTGAGTTGAATAAGCAAACCTAGGACAGGGTGTGGAAGGTGAACTCATTGTTCATGAAGCTTACTTCAGGAATTGGCATTAGGAGGTGGGTGTGCGTGTGTGTGTGTACTCACACGCAGTTGTTTCTGTGCTCGTATGAGAGTTACTAATGTTGATCTGGTTGACGTTGTTCCCAGAATAAATAAAGTAAAATGATATTGTTAAATGGAAGAAAATTTACTTTGTAATTCTGTGGTGTTGAAAGCAGGGAAAGAATTATTTTGCCTTTAAATACACAGCAGTATACACATGGAAATCACAGCAGTTTTGTGCCCTAAAAGCAAAAGCAAACAAAAATGAGAAAAAAGGAAACTAACCAAACTTGGGCCTTTAAAAAATCTCTTTCCTAATGGAGTAAACAGATATTGCACTGCAAGTTACAGTTTCAACATCATTACGCTATACCTCCAGCATTCCGAGAGGCAGCTCTCATAAATGAGATGCACTGATGACCTCTACCAGCTCCACCAATAGCTATAAATTGAGCTGAACATTCCCATCAGCTAACAGGACAGAGCTCATTACTGACCAAAGATGGCTACAATGCCTTTGACTGAGATGTGTACCATTGAAATGAATGCTACTTCACGCATACAGAGCAATGTCTTACACCGCCGAAGACCTGATACGCCATTCATTGATTTTTGTGGATAACTGCAGTAACAGCCTCTAAAGATTAGCCGAGTCTGACTGTACGTTAGTTAAATTATGGTGCAGATCAATTTGCTCTTCTTGAGAGAGTTGATTTGTTGTTTCTTAAATCTGAACCTTTATTGATGGCATGCATGGAATAAATGGTCAGATTTACAGTCCTGACAGTTCAAGCTTAGATAGCCACTTGTTCCACATACGTTAATGTGAAACTTATATCCATTAAATTAAGTCGGGATTTTGAATTTTTGAAGCTTTGGGAGCATAGAAAAATTTGGTTTTGCCACAGTGACTTTGAGAACAAACCAGTGTTCATGCCCAGGTGACATCACTTGCCCTGCTGTGATTGTTAAGGCAGCCCCTCACACTGCCAAGTGTCTAGTCCCGAGGATGAACTGCATAGTCTTATTGGGAATGTATGAAGTGGAAGGACTGTGGCCACACTTGATCTCCCCGGTACTCTTTTATGAGGCCCTGCAGGTAACGCATTCCCATAAGCCCTGTGGAGTTTCACAGGAAGGCCCCAGTTACTCAGATGCCTCTGTGTTGTCACTGGTTGCTTTCTGCTAATAGCAGAATAGCTACTAGCAGGGGTTTTTGTGCTTCATACTTAGCAGGACCTACTAGGTGAACAGATGTATTTCTAATGTCATTGACATTATTAATATCCCCAACTTTTTTCAGATGGGAGTATCCAGGCACGGAAAAGCCATATAACCTGTCTGAGACTCCACAGTTAATAGCTAGTAAAGGTGGGGATTTTCTAGGACTTCATCAGACTCAGGTTCTCACTTCACCAGGAAACAAATCTGTGGGCGTTCTTACTTCCACTTACTACAATATATGAACGACTAGTGCGTGATGAGACCTCCACCCACTTGGAGCTTAGAGTCATAACCCTGTTCTCCTGCAGCTTTCAGATGGTGGGCTCTACCTCTCTAATTGACTAGACTTTCTCTAATAATCCCGGCAAAGTCTTTATGGGTCAAAGTCAGAAGGGAAAGAGTCTCTGGTCAGAGCCAGAGTTGTAAGACACAAGTGAATTTATACTAATGATGCCACTTGCTAAACTTCCAGCATGTAATGTGGGAGGAGGCTGTGAGGCTGTCTGTCCCTGGTGGCACAGACAGCCCCCTGGAGCCAGCCAAATTCAGACCCACATTCTGCCTAAAGCAGAGGGACACAGGCAGCCACACACCACCAGGAGACGTCTGTCTTTGACATCCCACGTTTGTGACACATGCCAAATCTTCTCAGAAAGAAATAGTCCCCATAGCCACTGTGCCATTAGGCACTTGGAGGCTCACAGACAGAAATGGGCAAGTGGGAAGGAGTGAATGATTCCTTCTAAGAGGACCTGCCTACTTTTCCTGGGAGACGGAAGAAACCTCTAATCATTTATTTCTCTGTTTTTCCAATCCATTGAGTAGACAGAATTGTTCTGTGTAATGATTTTTCTTCTCTCTGTTTAAGATACTGGCCTGCCTGCTGTTTGCATTTTGGATTATTTTGTTTGCTTTTAAGTCAAAAGGACAAGAGTTGTGTACAGGCAGGCTTTTTCACAGATTCCATCTGAAACTCTTCTGGAGTATGATTCAGTTTTTTTTTTCTGTAAATAAAATCATAGGTGAATGTGCAGTCAAAGGGATAGTTGGTTTTCCCCTTTCAGAGATCTGAGTGTCACTGGTGGAAGTGAGATCTCGTATTTATAAAACATGTTCTTTTCGTACTTTCAAAACGCCCGAACATGGCTGATCTCAATCAATCAGCACAGTGACCCTTTCAGAAAAATAAGAAATTCTATTACTGAAAATGAAAAACTGCAAGGTAAAGTAACAGGCCTCAAAAAGCACTGCAGTGGGATTAGAACCAAATTCTCCTGATTCTAAATCCAGAAGTTAAAGTCAGAGTATGATTGTATTTCCTTTTTTTTTGAGGCGGAGTTTCGCTCTTGTTACCCAAGAGCTGGAGTGCAATGGCGCGATCTCGGCTCACCGCAACCTCCGCCTCCTGGGTTCAGGCAATTCTCCTGCCTCAGCCTCCCGAGTAGCTGGGACTACAGGCACGCGCCACCATGCCCAGCTAATTTTTTTGTATTTTGAGTAGAGACGGGGTTTCACCATGTTGACCAGCATGGTCTCAATCTTTTGACCTCGTGATCCACCCGCCTCGGCCTCCCAAAGTGCTGGGATTACAGGTGTGAGCCACCGCGCCCGGCCAATTGTATTTCTTTATTAGGATTAAAGTCAGCTCTCAGCAACAGAAAGATGAAAATAATGCTAGTTTAAGAAAGATGGAAATTCATTTGTCTCTCAAACTTACTTATTTCCTCATACAAGTCCAGAGGTGGAAACTACATTCTATTCTCGTTTTATCTTCCATTTCCAAAATCACCTCAAGGAACAAAATGGCTGCTCTAGCCCCAGCCATCATAAAAGCGTTCCTGCTAACAGATATGAAAAAGGAGAGGGGACTGTCATGCTCTATCCCTTTAAGGACACTGCTTTAGAGGTTGCACTGCATACTTCTGGCATAGCCAGTCTGTGGCGAAGCCTAAAATAGAGGCCACGTTTCCAGACTTTTGCACCAAGCTCTTTCCAGCAATCCATCCCTAACCCCTGGTGCTTTTCCTCACCATTGTGCTGATGTCATCGTCCAGTCAAGTTTCTGTCTCTCAGCCTGTGCATTAGTCTTCACTAGCAGGAGGTAATTTTTCTCAGGCATGCATAGATTAAAGTAGGGTGGAGGACTTGGCTCATTAAAAACACCGAAAGGAATTTACTGCAAAACTAGCATTTTCTATGGGAGTGGAGTGGGGCTGAAAATATTAATACAGATAATATTAAATACAGAAAGAGGGACTTTGTTGTTTTTAGTGGGGTTTCAGTGTAACAAGCTGTTTAACACTCTGAACAGGACTCTTGGGCACATAAAAAACTGAATGGAAAATAATGGAAATTTAAAACATTTTAAAAGTTATTTGGGCAGTGCATTAATCATAGACAAACCGGACAGTCTCAGATCTTATGATTAAAAATTTAAGTGAAATTGAAAGCCACTAAAGTCATCTTTGAAATGTAGCTATTTCCCAAGTAATTTCCAAGCTGTGATTATTATTTTTTTGAAAGTACTTATCTCTGTCATTACTGACCTTGTAAAGATAGATATTGTCATATCATTTTACCATAGTTTGAGAGTCCACAGAATTTAATAACTCACCCCTCTGTCTATCCACACACACTTAACCCATTTCCGCCCCAGTCGAGTCTTCGACTTTGTTTCCAAGATTCAGGTTTTCTAAAGCGAATGCCTCTTAATACCCTCAGACTTACAAAATATGGCACCTGGGCCGGACACCATGGCTCAAGCCTGTAATCCCAGCACTTTGGGAGGCCGAGGTGGGTGGATCACGAGGTCAAGAGATCGAGACCATCCTGGTCAACATGGTGAAACCCCGTCTCTACTAAAAATACAAAAATTAGCTGGGCATGGTGGTGCGTGCCTGTAATCCCAGCTACTCGGGAGGCTGAGGCAGGAGAATTGCCTGAACCCAGGAGGCAGAGGCTGCGGTGAGCTGAGATCGCACCATTGCACTCCAGCCTGGGTAACAAGAGTGAAACTCCATCTCAAAATAAATAAATAAATAAATAAACAAATAAATAAATAAATAAATAAATAAGTAAGTAAGTAAGTAATAAAAAAATACGGCACCTGGCTGCATTATTGAAAGGGGGAAGGAAAACATTACTGTGGTCTTTCTAACTCTTTCTTACTCTCAGGATCTTACAGGAAAATTGGATGTAGTTGACCTCCCAGTCAGGTTATCCTGCCACGTATGTCAAAGTTTCCAGCGTAAGTGGGAATCAAGAGGCCTGTGTGAAGCCCTTGAGCCAGAGAGAGCTAATTAACCAGCCGGTGGTCCCAATGTTCACATCTCACTTAGGGGCCCGGAGAAGCTGGGAACTCCCCAGGTCTCCAGAGCAAGTCTCACAGTGTCAAGGCTGGACTGTTTTGGTTAAGTGCTTTCTGGCAGGGCTGCTGAATGCTGTTTGTATTTAGAATGAAAGAAATATCATTAGAAAACGTGCTAGTTTGAATGAAAGAGTTGTACCTCTTTTGAACCCACATTACTTTCCTCTGACAATTTTTGATATAAACCAAAAAGAAAAAACCCAGACACAGAAAATTTAAAAAAAAAAAAAAGGAATTCTTTTTCTCCTCCAGGCCTAAACATGTGAACTGAACTGCAGCCCTGCTGTGGAGCTGCCCAGCTTCTGCTCAGGAGCTCCCTGAGCTGTCTTCATCTTTACAAGCAGTGGGGGTTCTGGGGGTCCTGCCCCTCTGGCGTCCCACCTTCAGCATCTCCCATTTCCTGTACTTGTTTTACCTAAGCACGAGGTTAGTTGCACACAGTTTAGTCTTTCTCGATTCTACCCTCACCCCAGGACCCCCAGAACTCACCTCTGGGGGGAGCACCTTCCTGATAATCCAGGGAGAAGTATCCAGGCTCTTCCCAGTGACTGCTCCTAACTGACTGAGTCATTCCCAAGCAGTGCCTGTCCTGTGGAGAAGAGCTCCAACCCTAGTGTACATTCCTAGAATTCAGGGACTGTGTGCTTTTCTTTTCTGCTTCCTTTTTTCATGAAATATTCTTAAGTTACGGAAAAGTAGAAAACATAGTTCAGTGAACACCTATATAATCAATACAAATACCAATTAATTTCTATGCCTTGCGTTTTTGTGTCCCCCATCATTTCTTTATTGTGGTGAAAATATGTAAACATAAATTATACTGTCATTTTCTTTCATCCCTGAATACTAAAACATGCATCTCCGAAGTATGTCTTCTGATACATCCAATCATCATGTCTGGCAAAAATGACCCTAACCCCAAATATCGTTAAATTCCAGGCCATATTCAAATTTCCTTATCAGTCTCAAAATGTTTTCTGCGTAGCTTTTTTTATTTTTTTGAGCCTAGATCAAATTAAAAATCGTAATTGTTCTTGATTATGTCTTTTAAATTTCTCTTAATGGTAGAACAGCTCCTCTTTTTTCTGTGATATATACTATTTCACAATACGCCTGGATTAGGCTAGTTGTTTTGGAGGCTGTCCTGCGTTCTGAACTTGTCCGATTGCTTTCTTGTGAGGTGGTTTCACATGTTTTTTTTTTTTTTTTTGAGACGGAGTTTAGCTCTTGTTACCCAGGCTGGAGTGCAATGGCGCGATCTCGGCTCACTGCAACCTTCACCTCCTGGGTTCAGGCAATTCTCCTGCCTCAGCCTCCTGAGTAGCTGGGATTACAGGTGTGTGCCACCATGCCCAGCTAATTTTTGTATTTTCAATAGAGATGGGGTTTCACCATGTTGACCAGGATGGTCTCGATCTCTTGACCTCGTGATCCACCTGCCTCGGCCTCCCAAAGTGCTAGGATCACATGTTTATCTATAATGTTCACTTGTCCCATGATTGGTGATTTGAAGGGGAGATTAATGGACAAAAAAGGTGACCACCAAATTTCTATAATATGAACATGTTTTTTCATTGAGAGTGGCATCTTTTCTGTGGGATAATAACCCACCAACTTTTCTCCAAATGAAGTTAGCATCTATTAATGATCCTCACCTACACCAAGTTTTTCAGCAGGGGCTACAGAGTGGTGATTTTCTAAATTAATCACTCCTTCTGCATTTACAAGTTGACAGTCTTCTGAAAGGTGGAACTCTCCTTTGTAAACAGGCTATTTGTTGTACCTGAAACGCCAACAAAGCAGGCAGTTGAATCCTTAATTGCTTGTTTTTAATTACTAGTTTTTAGATTAAGTTGGTATCCAGCTCTGAAAAATAAAGAGTTTCATTTTATTGAATGTTTTGTTAGTATAACTGTGGACTCTTGCTTTTACAAATGTCTCCACTGTGTCTCAATCACTGATGGTATTATTCTTTTACTGTTCACATTGTCCTAACTTTGACCACGGAGAGCCCCTCCAGCTGGTTCCTCTGTCCTTGTATCAGTTATCTAATGCCACAGAGTGCTGTGTAATCAACAACCAGCAGCCTTCTGGGACACACAGAATAAGCCGTTTTTCACAAATCTGGCTGTTGGCAGGTGGTGGTTAGGGAACTCTGTTTATCTCATGGTGGATGTGCTCACATGGCCAGACAACCAGCTAGGTGTTGGCTGATCTGGACTAGTCTCTTCTTGGATGACTGGAGCAACCGGCTTGCCCTTCATGCCGTCGATCCTTCTCCTGGGACAGGACACTAGGCCAGGCATCTTGTCTTATGGCAATAGCAGAAGCCAAGAGAAAGCATGTCCACTGTGCAAGAGCTTTTCAAGCGCCAGCCTGCTTCTATTTACTGATACTCCATTGCCCAACTCCAGACCTGTGTCTGAGCCTAGAGTCATGAGAGAGGGTCCTGAGAAATTAGGTGGTAAAGGGTGGGATGAAGAATTGGAGCCATTTTGCAATCTACCATGGTCTTATCGACATGTCCTCACTGATCCCTTGTCTCCCCCACTAGTCTTTGCTTTCTGGCCAGTAAAATATTTTAGATTGATGCTATACTTTCTGTGCCTCAGACCTGGAAGCATCTAGTTATTAAAAGATCCCTGGCTCATTTTAGGGAGAATGGTACCTAGAGACAAAAATCTGGGTGTCTAGGATAATCATGCTTCTAGCCCCTTTTCAAGAACAAAACTAGCAAGTGTATAGTTTTGAACAATAAAGAAACACCGTTTCTATTCATAATTCTGATGCAAATTCGACATCACAAGATTTTAAATTTTAACTGAATTTCCTGGTTTTTGTTTCTTTTTCTTTTTTAAAGACAGGATGTCACTCTGTTACCCAGGCTGGAGTGCAGTGGCAGAGTCATAGCTCATTGCAGCCTTGAACTCCTGAGCTCACGAAATCCTTTTGCTTCACCCTCTTGAGTATCTGGGACTACAGGCATATACCACCATGCCCAGCTAACTTTTAAATTATTTTTTTGAAGAGATGGGATCTGGCTATGTTGCCCATCTAATTTTTTAGGTTCTCAAACTCCTAGGCTCAAGCTGTTCTCATGCCTTGGCCTCCCAAAGTGCTGGGATTGTAGGCATGAACCACTGCGCCTGGTCTGAATGTCTCTTCTCTTGTACAGAAAACCTTAATTCTTCATAACATTAACGGAATTATTTATTTACTTGGAACCGTGTCTGAGAGCATAGTGCTGTGATTAACATGGAAAGTTACTACAGCCAGTGTGTGGTGACTGTCATCACAGCCAATGTGCGGTGACTGTCATCACAGCCAGTATGCGGTGACTGTCATTACAGCCAGTGTGTGGTTACTGTCATCACAGCCAGTGTGCAGTAACTGTCATTATAGCCAGTGTGCAGTGACATTACAGCCAGTGTGTGGTGACTGTCATCACAGCCAGTGTGCAGTAACTGTCATTACGGCCAGTGTGTAGTAACTGTCATTACAGCCAGTGTGCAATAACTGTTATTACAGCCAGTACGTGGTGACTGTAATCACAGCCAGTACGCAGTGACTGTTATTACAGCCAGTATGCAGTGACATCACAGCCAGTGTGCAGTGACTGTCATTACAGCCAGTGTGTGGTGACTGTCATCATAGCCAGTATGCGGTGACATCACAGCCAGTACGCAGTGACTGTCATTACAGCCAGTACGCAGTGACTGTCATTACAGCCAGTATGCAGTGACATCACAGCCAGTAAGCAGTGACTGTCATTACAGCCAGTGTGTGGTGACTTTCATTACAACCAGTACGCAGTGACTGTCATCACAGCCAGTACGCAGTGACATTACAGCCAGTATGCAGTGACTGTCATCACAGCCAGTGTGCAGTAACTGTCATTACAGCCAGTACGTGGTGACTGTAATCACAGCCAGTACGCAGTGACTGTCATTACAGCCAGTATGCAGTGACATCACAGCCAGTACGCAGTGACTGTCATTACAGCCAGTGTG
>CM052658.1:4047728-4065665 GCA_028533165.1 Leontopithecus rosalia | reverse complement strand
TGCAATTTGGGTATTAGAGGTTACATATTAATATTTCATGACCATTATATTGATGTTGACTATCTTAAGATATGTGTGTATTGTGTGCTATTTGTTATCAGAACATACATAAATACAAGTAAGTTATAACTAGAAATAAAATGGGTAATATAACACTGTTTCGATGACTAGTTATTTAAAATTAAAAAGATGATGTGAGAAAAATTAAATTTACTACATTCATTGTGTACATTCTTTGTTCCATTTAATTTTGTTCCAGAAATTAAAATCTATTACTATGCAAGGATTCTTTGGGATATTTATACAATCAGAGAGACCCAGGCCAGAATCAGAAGGACCATAAATGTCAGGCTAAGAAATTTGACCAAAATAGTTTCTGCCAATGGGATAAAAAAGGAGTTTTAAAAGAGAGATACGGCTTTGTCTGCATAGAGAATGGAGATGAGAAGGGACCCATTAGGAGGCTGCTGGAGCAGTCTGTGGTGAAGGTGATGGCCATCACAACCAAGGCAGAAACACGGCAAATGAAGAAGACAGGTAATTTGAGAAGACCTCACGGGGAAGAATGAGAAAGTTAGGAAATAATCCGAAGAGGTGATCCCCAGTCACCGCCTTCCCATGTTGCTGAATGACCCGTGAATAATATCTGTGGAAGGGAATCAAGGCAGGTCAGCTAAAGAGATTAAACTAACAGTAAAGCTGCTACCCAAGAAATAAAGTTGATGGTCTAAGCCTAGCAAAGAAAATTGCCCACTAGAGCAAAGGAAATAACATTCATTGGGTAACAATATCAAAACCCAGAATGTCCAGAAATCAATATCCATAATGCCTAGGATATAATCCAAAGTTACCTGACATACAAATAACCAAGAAAATGGAATACATTCTCAACATAAAAGAAAGTTAATCGTTTGACATGGAAATGATACAGATTTCTAGAACTGACAGATTTTTTAAAAGCTATTATAACCATCCTCAATGAATAAACATAAGCCTGTTTTGCAATTGATGAAAATCTTAGCAGAGAAATGGAAACTCTCAGCAGAAAACACAAAGGAACGAAATAGGGTCTTATAAATAGAAGAATAAAAATTCTGAAATTAAAAAATTCACTGGATGGAGTTAATACTTTAATTACCATGACTCAGGAAAGATGAAATGATAGATCGATATTCAAGGTGAGGCTAGGAGCGGTGGCTCATGCCTGTAATCTCAGCACTTTGGGAGGCCAAGGCAGGTGGATCACTTGAGCTCAGGAGTTCGAGACCAGCCTGGCCAACGTGATGAAACCCTGATTCTACTAAAAATATAAAAATCAGCTGGGTGTGTTGGTGCATGTCTGTAGTCCCAGCTACTCAGGAAGCTAAGGCAGTAGAATCGCCTGAACCTGGAAGGCAGAGGCTGCAGTGAGTAGAAATCACACCATTGCACTCCAGCCTGGGTGACAGAATGAGACTGCCTCACAAAAAAAAGAAAAGAAAAAATTATTCAAAGTGAACAGGAAGAAAATTTATTTTTAATGAACAGAGCATCAGAGACCTGTAAAGTGATGTTCAACTGTCCAATTTATGTGAAATTAGAATACCAGGAGAAAAAAATGGATAAAGAAGTAGAAAAACTGTCAGATTAAAGCTAAAAATGTGATGAAAGACATACCTTTGCAAATACAAGATGCTCAGTGAACATCAAACAAAATAACACAAAGAAGTCCAATCTAAAACACATCACATCATTAGAGAAATGCTAATCAAAACCACATGAGATACCATCTCAGGCCAGTTATCCCAGAACTTGAAGAAGAAAAATAAAAGTCAAGAAACAACAGATGTTGGCAAGGTTGCATAGAAAAGTTAACAATTTTACCCTATTGGTGTGAATGTAAATTAGTTCAACCATCGTGGAAGACAATGTGGTGATTCCTCAAGATCTAGAAGCAGAAATATCATTTAAGCTTGCAATCCTATTACTGGATATACATCCAAAGGAATATAAATCTATTATAAAAATGCATGCACACATATGTTTATTGCAGCACTGTTCACAACAGCAAAGACATGGAATCAACCCAAATATCCATCAATAATAGATTGGATAAAGAAAATGTGGTTCATATATGCCATGGAATACTATGCAGCCACAAAAAGGAACAAGATCATGTCCTTTTCAGGGGTATGGATGAAGCTGGAAGCCATTATCCTCAGCAAACTAACACAGGAACAGAAAACTAAAAACTGCATGTTCTCTCTTATAAGCTGGAACTGAACAATGAGAACACATGGACACATTTGGGGGAACAACACACACTGGGACCTATTGAGGGGTGGGGTTGGGAGAGAGAGAGCATCAGTAAAAATAGCTAATGAATCCTGGGCTTTAAACCTAGGTGATGGGTCGATCTATGCAGCAAACCACATTTGCCTATGTGACAAACCTGCACATCCTGCACATGTACCCCAAAATTTAAAATAAAAGTTGAAGGGAAAAAAAAAGAGACCAAAAAAAAAAATAATAAACGCACTTAACAGTCAACTTCAAAAGCCAAAGCAGCAAGTAAATCTTAAAGGCAGCAAATGAAAAATAACTCATAACATTCTGGAAAATAATTCAATTAATGGTTGACATCTTATTAAAAACCATAGTGAGCAGAAGAGAGTGGAATAGAATTTTAAAATGCTGAAAGGCAAAAAACAAAATAAAAAGCCCTATAAACTGGGAATCTATATTCACAGAAAATATTTTTCAAGAATAAAGATTAAATGAAGACACTGTCAGATAAAACAAATATACAATAATGTATTTTGCCAGCAGACCCATACGAGAAGGTAGTTTCATCAAGGAGGAAAATGATATACAATGGAAACTCAAATCTTGATAAAGAATAAAAAACATCAGAAATGGTCACTGGGGGTAAATGCAAAAGACATTTTTTTTTTGATTTTTTAAATTTTAATTTCTTCATAAATGATATGTGTTATAAACTGAAACTATAACATTGTCTTCTGTAATTTATAAAGTATGTTGATATAATACACGTAACAACTTTAATTGCCTGGTAGTGGACATGGACTGGAAAGCTTAACAGGTTTCTGTATTTGATGAGAACTCGTACATTATTAACTGTTTGTGGACTTTGAAAATTTAATGGTATATATTAAAACTTCTAAGACAACCACACAAAAAGCTAATGCAATAAAATGCAACTAAATAGGAAAATTAAAATTCTAAAGATATTTAAACAATAAAATAAAAGCCAGATAATGAGGAAAAACAAGACAGAGGAGACACTTAGAAAACAAACAAATTATAGAGCCATGGCAGGGCACAGTGGCTCATGGCTGTAATCCCAGCACTTTGGGAGGTGAGGGTGGGTGGATCACCTGAGGTCGGGAGTTCAAGGCCAGCCTGGCCAACATGGAGAAACCCTGCTCTACCAAAAATACAAAGTCATCTGCGAGTAGTGGCACATGCCTATAATCCCAGCTACTTGGGAGGCTGAGGCAGGATAATTGCTTGAATCCGGGAGGTGGAGGTTGCAGTGAGCCGAGATCGTGCCATTGCACTCTTGCCTGAGCAGCAAGAGCAAAACTGTGTCTCAAAAAAAAAAAAGGTGGACCCAGCCGTATCAGTGTTTTCTTTTGTTTGTTTTTGTTTTTGTTTTTTTGCTTTTATAATGTCTTCTGCCACATTTCTCATTTCCCACTTAACATGAAGAAAGTACACTCATATATAACGTTCTTAGAAATGACTTTAAGATGTCATTTTTGATGGATGCATGGCAGTCCAGCCAGCTAGTAATATACCATATCTTGCTTAGCTAGTCACCTTCTTTTAGACATTTGAATCATTCCATGTTTTTGTTATTATAAATTCCATCAGGATTCATATTTCAGTACATTAAAGTTTCCTTGTATTTATGAGTATTTCATTATAATGAATTTCCAGTGTAGGATTTCTAGGTCAGAAAACATAAGCAGCTTAGGATTCTTGATATATCCACGCTCAGGAGATGTTTCTCCTACCTGTTCTTCCAATCTACATGCTCACCGCTGATCCATGAGTGTCCATTTCCCTACAGCCTTACTGGAAATGGGTATTGTAGTAAGAAAAGTTTTCCTTGAAATTTGACATGTCATTCTTTATTTTATATTTATACTGTCACTTTATTTTTCACATTTTATATCTATTGGTTAGTGACTGTCATTTTATATGGTTGTTAAGCTGTTGTATTTCCTTGTGTGATTTGGCTCTTTTTTTTAAATTGTACTTTAAGTTCTGGGGTACATGTGCAGATCATGCAGGCTTGTTGCATAGGTACATACATGGTAATGTGGTTTGCTGCCTCCATCCCCCCATCGCCTATATCTGGCATTTCTCCCCATGTTATCCCTCCCAACCTGCCTACCCCCCACTCTCCTTCCCCTAACTCCCCACCCAGCAGACCCCAGTGTGTGATGCTTCCCTCCCTGTGTCCATGTGTTCTCATTGTTCAACACCCACCTATGAGTGAGAACATGTGGTGTTTGATTTTCTGTTCTTGTGTCAGTTTGCTGAGAATGATAGTTTCCAGATTCACCTGTGTCCCTACAAAGGACACGAACTCATCGTTTTTTTTAATAGCTGCATAGTATTCCATGGTGTGTAATGGTTTTATTACATGTGCATATGATATGTTTATAAGGATAGACTATATTATTGGCCATAAAATGTCATGAGTTTCAAAAGACTGAAATATATACAGAATATTCCTTGATCCAGTGGATTTAAATTTTAAAAATCTATGCTAATGAGGTGGTCAGAAAAACTTCAAATATTTGAAAATTAACAGATTTCAAAATGCCTGTTAGCATATGAAGCATTATAGGGAAAATTAGAAATAATTTGAACTGAGTGATAATATAATTCACCATATCAAAATTTGTGAGACGTTGCTAATGGTATGTATACAGGAAAAATTTTAGCTTTAGTCGTTTAATTGGAAAGGAAAAAATATTAAATCAAAGACCTAGGCTTTCATCTTAACAAGCTGGAAGAAAAGAAGTAAATTAAAGCTGAAGAAGGCAGAAGGAAGGAATAACAAAGAAAAGAAAAAAACTTTATGAAGTAGAATACAGAAATAATATACATGGTAATGCCAAGAGTTTGCTCTCTGAAAGGTCAATAAAATTGATAAATATCCAGTTTGATCAAGAAAAAAGATATAAATTACCAATTAAGGAAATAAAGTAGAGACATAAATGCAGATACTACTGTTCTACTAAAGCATAAGCTATTATCGTCCTAAAAAATACACCATTTATTAAAACAAAATGCATGCATATTTTTAAAATTAAATACTTTTAAATAAATTATTTTAAAAATAAAACAAAATTTATGCTGATGGAGTTCAGACATACTACTGCAAAAGATGGCACCTTGGCAGGGGAGGAAATAGCAGAAACAGAAAGGTGTCTCTGCCCTTCCTCCACCCTTCTCCCCTAAAGCAGGCCATGCAAGAATCCTCTGACTTTATTCAGAAGCAGGTTATAAGACTTTCATTCTAGAAGTATCCTTCTAGTACACAGAGGAAAGGAATCTCCTTATCTCAGAAGACACAGGGACATGAAGAAGAATGTCAACCAACAGTCCTTGCTAAGTTCCCTGTTTATGACCATTAGATCACACCACCTTTCTCTAGTTGTACTTCTCCATGACTGTCCACCATTCGTCAAATCGAAGCATAAAAATACACAGGTTTTCCCATTTCTTTGGATGTTCATTTCTGAAGGTTCCCATGTTGCATAAGACTTACATTAAAAAAATGTGTATGCTCTTCTCGTTTTGATCTTTTGCTGTAGGTGCCTCAGCCATGACCCTGACAATGAGTGAGAAAAGATCCTTTCCCTCCTACAATACCAATAAATTTCAAAAGCTAGATGACATGGATAAATCATCAAATGACTCCTATTTTCAACACCAACCTAGGAAGAAATAAGAAACTGAAGCAACTCTGTATCAATTAAAGAACTTGTGTCTGTAATTTGAAGCCTTCCCACAAAGAAAACTTCATGCCCAGTTGGCTTCATTAATTTTATCAAATATCTAAGACAAAAATAATAAAAATTCTACATAAATTCTTTCAGGAAATAGAATAAGATGGAACACTTCCCAGCTTTTTTTATGAAGCAGTGATATTCTCACTCTAAAACCAGATAAAGAGATCACAGGAAAAAACAACTAAGATAAAAGAACTAAGACTCAAAAGAACTAAGATCCTTCATGATCATGAGGCAAAAATGCCTGACAAAATATTAACAAATAAAAATCAACAATAGGCTTGGCATGGTGGCTCACACTATAATTCTAGCCATTTGGGAGGCTGAGGCAGGAGAATTGCTTGAGCCCAAGAGTTTGAGACCAACCTGGACAACAAATTGAGATTCAATCTCTACACAAATTTAAAAAATTAGCCAGGCATGGTGGCAGGTGCCTGTGGTCCCAGCTACTTTGGAGGCTGAGTGGGGAGGATTGCTTGGGCCCAGGAAGTCAGGGATGCAGTCAGCCATGATTATGCCATTGCACTTCAGCCTAGGTAACAGAGCAAGACACTGTTGCAAAATAATGGTAATGATAATAATATATAAAACATGGTGATACATCATGACCAGTGTGTTTATCTTAGGAATGCAAAGTTGGTTTAATATCTGAAAATCAGTGAACATAGCTCAGTCTATTAATGACCATAAAAAAGAACCCCCATAAGATAATTGCAATAGCTGCACAAAAAGCATTTCATTATAGTCAATGTTTTATGATAAAATCTTTCAACATCCTAGGAATAGAAGGGAACTTCCTCAAACTTATTAAGGTCACTTATAAAAAAAAAATTACACCTAAGTTATACTCAGTGGTGAAAAGCTCAATGATTTCTGCCTAACACTGGGAACAATAAAAAGATGTCCTCTAACACTGATTTTATGTAGCATTGTAATAAAGGTCCTGGTGAGTGCAGTAAAATCAAAAAGAAATAAAATGTAAACAGATTTGAAAGGAAGGAGTAGACCTGTTTTATTTGCATAACATGATTGTGTATGTCAAAACCCTAAGACGTGTATTTTTTGAACTAGAACTAAAAAGTACATTGAGTAAATTTGCAGGACACAACATCAATAGACAAAATTAATTTTATTTTTATACATTACCAAATAATGTATACAATAACAAATAATGAAATTACACAGTAATATCATTTACAATAATGGAAAAATATTAGGAAATTTTGGAATTGAATTATTAAAAAGAAATTCAAAATCTGTACATGAAAACTACTAAAATTTCCAAGTGAGGCTAAGAAAGATCTAAACAAGTAGAGATACATATTTTGTTGACGGATTGGAAGAATCAGTATTTTTAAGATGGCTATTCTCCTCAAATGGAACTATAGATTCAATGTAATACCAATCCTAATCCCAGATGCTTGTTTGAAGAAATCAACAAGATAATTTAAAAACTTATATTGAAATACAAAGTACCTAAACTATCCAATACAATTTTGAAAAAGTAAAACAAAGTTTGAGGCCTTATACTACTTCATGTCAAGACTTACTTTAAAGTTACAGTAATCAAAGCAGTGTGGCATTGGCAAAAGAATAGACATAAAAGAAAAATTAAAAAAATAGCTTTCACTCACTTCATAAATGATTTTCTCTTTAAAAATTTAATTGGGAAAATAAGGAAAGCCACACTTTATACAGAATTTTAAAAAATACATATCAGACAAAGGCTCATATCTAGAATGTTTAAAAGATTTGGTAATAAATTGTAAAAAACATTAAGAATGAACAAAAAAACCTGCAAATGACCCATATTCCATGAAAAGATATTTATTGTTACTAGTTATCATCAAAATGCAAATATAAATTAAAACCTCAGTGAGATACCACTACATACCTGCTAGAGTGGCTAATGTTTAAAAGACTGAGTTTGACAACTGATAGCAAAGAAGTGGTGTGCATGTGACTCTTATACAATTGATGGTGGAAATGCAAAATGGTACAGAGACTTTGGAAGATAGTTTGGCAGTTTTCCATAAATTAAGTGCAAACATACCATATGACCCAGCGATATAATAGCTGCAACCCGGCAGCAATCTAAATTGTCACAAATGCATGAATTTGAATGCATAAACACCAAGGTAAATCAGTCCTGTAGACTATTCCTTTGCAATTTAAGGGAATAAAACATCAATACATGGAATAACATGAATAAATCTCAAAATCATTATTATAAGTGAAAGGAGAGAAACACAAAAGACTATTTAATGTGTGATTCTATTTGCAAGAAATTCTAAGAGAGGCAAACCTATGTAATGATAAAACAAATCACTTGTTTCCTGGGGTTGTTAATGGAGTGGATGATCCGCAGCAAAGGGTCATAGAAGTCTTTTGCATCCTTTGTTAGATTCATTTCTAGATGGGTTATGTTTTGTGTTATTTTTATCCATGGAAAAATATAAACACTCATGGGAAAATGCTGAAAATAAAACAAAAAACTAAGTGGTAAGATAGACCAAGTACATAGAAGGAAGATTCAATGTTGTAAAGGTGTCCAATTTCCTCCAAATGGACCTTTCAATTTAATGCAATCTCAATCAGTTTCTGGGAAGAGTTCTTTTTTAATTTAACAGGCTGAATCTAACACATAGAATGCTGAATCTAACACATAGATGGCTGAATCTAGCATATATAATCAACAGCAAAATCCCAAGGAACGCCAAACCCTTCCTGAGGGAAAATCATGAGGGAAAACTTCCAGATAGCAAGATTTACTACAAAGGTACATAATTTCATAGTGTAGTATTGATGCAGGAATGAGCCAACTTATCAGTGGATACATAAAAAAGTTCCATATGCCCCAATGACTGTAGATATTATTGCTGAAATATTGTTCATATCGTATCTTACTGAGCGAATCACCTTCTCAAATTGTACTGGAACAAATTATTACAGATAGAAACATACAAAATTAGATTCCTACCTCACACCATACATTCATGTCATTTCCTAGTGAATTAAAGCTTAACTTTTTAAAGGAAAAGTAAAAAATGTTTCAGAAAAAATATAGAAGACTATTACGACTGTGTAATAGGAAAGTATTTATTATATATGTCATATAAAACACAGTAAAAGTAAACATTTTTGACTATTAATAATATCATAATGTTTCATAAAGAAAATGAAAACCACAACTAAGAAAATACACTTTCAACACATAAAACTAATAAAAATTTCATATGGGATGTATAAAAAATTGCTTACAAATCTATTAGATAAAAACATTCCAACAGAAAAATGTAGCCAAATAAATAAATAAACCAATGGATTTTATAAAATACAACAAAAATGGTAAATAAGCACATGAAGAGACTCAAAGTCATTGACACTCTGTTGATGCAAAATAATATCAAAGATACCATTTTGCACCCACTATATTGGAAGATAGTAAGAAGTTTGAAACCAGCAAGTTTTAGAGAGGATGTGAGTTATGAGAACTCATTCACTATTGGGGCATATTAAAGTGCTGTAAACACTTGAAAATAACTTGTAAGGTTCAGAATTCCCGTAACCCAGGCAAAACCTCATCTCTACTGAAAATACAAAAATTAGCTGGGTGTGGTGGCACAAACCTGTAATCCCAGCTACCGGGGAGGCTGAGGCAGGAGAATCACTTGAACTGGGGAGGTGGAGGTTGCAGTGAGCCAAGCTCTCATGCCATTGTACTCCAGCCTGTGACAAGAGCAAAATTCCATCTCAAAAATTTTTTTGAAAAAGAAAAAGCCTTGTATGTTTGTAGCAAAAGATGTAAAGGAGAGTATTCATGGTAGAATGATTTGTAATAACAATAAAGCTGGAAATGACTGGCATCCATTGTGATACACACTTGAATCATGTACATCAGTGAGAATGAAGACCCAAGACCATATGGACTATTCACCTTAGAAATATGATATAATATAAATTACTGAGAAACACAGTAAATATCACCTTATTAAGCTCAAATGCAAAGAAAACTAAACACCATAGTATTTCAGAATATAATATGTGATAAAACCATTAAAAGTAGTGGAATGATAAAATTCAGGAGAAAGAAAAGCAATCTATGTTCTCATTTGAAGTGGTCTCACTGGTTTCTATTGAAACAAGCTGGTTTTACGTACATCAAATACAGTCCTACTTAATCTTTTTTATGTATTATTTTAAGTTCTGGTGTAGATGTGCAGGATGTGCAGGTTCGTAACATAGGTAAACATGTGCCATGGTGGTTTGCTGCACCTGTCAACCCATTACCTAGGTATTAAGCCCGGCATGCATTAGCTATTTATCATGGTGCTCTTCCCTCCTCCTGCCCCTCTGCAGCAGGCCCCAGTGTATGGTGCTCCCTTTCCTGTGTTCTCATTTTCAGCTCCCACTGCATGATCTTAAATAATCATTGTTTCACTGTGATCAGTACTGTTGGGGTGGGGTAAAAGTAAAGAACTTGGAACTCCTTGGGGGGTGTCAAAGGCAGTAAATCTTCATCCACTGATGGCAGACTTGAGTTTTAGAAATTCATTGAAAGCAAAAGCTAGTGAACAAAGGAAGAGAAGGTGACCATCAGATTGTCATGACCTTTTCTGCAACTTCTATAACTAACAAACTTAAGTGCTTTCTAAAAAAAAAAAAAAAGAAAAAAAAAAAATCTAGGCCGGGCGCGGTGGCTCAAGCCTGTATGTAATCCCAGCACTTTGGGAGGCCGAGGCGGGTGGATCACGAGGTCATGCGATCGAGACCATCCTGGTCAACATGGTGAGACCCCGTCTCTATTAAAGATACAAAAAATTAGCTGGGCATGGTGGCGCATGCCTGTAGTCCCAGCTACTCAGGAGGCTGAGGCAGGAGAATTGCCTGAACCCAGGAGGTGGAGGTTGCGGTGAGCCGAGATTGCGCCATTGCACTCCAGCCTGGGGAACAAGAGCGAAACTCCGTATCAAAAAAGAAAAAAAAAATTCTAAAATTTGCTATATAAGGACAACTTCACTGAAATAATTGCAGAGGCTTCCACATGAGTGCTTTTAATGGGAGATAGGTCATTTGATAGGTGCACCTTGGTATGTTTGCTTAAGAAAAGAAAAGCATGATTCGTTTGATTTGTATGTGAAAGTATTACCAGGAAAATAAATGAAAGCAATTTCACCTAAACATCCGTTAGCAACTTTAGCGGTGAACTTTTGGATGTAATTTACATAATGCATAAAATGAATTGATCTAGGACCACGTAGATGATGAAGTTTTCATTATATTGATAGACTGTCATTTTCCTCGTAAAATCGACACATGCTTAAATTATAACAACTCTGCTTTTGAATTAATCCAGTCTGCATATGTTTTTCAGTCATCAACTGTTATAGGGTGAAATGCCTTTACCACCAAACTGGCTCAATGTTCCCGCCTTCACTCAGAAAGATAGTGTTTTTCTTCCACGACTGTGGCCCCGCCTCTCCACCTACATCCCTACTTTCAGAAAGTAGTTTTCCCATATGAAATTTTCTGACTCTCTTCTAATACAGTGGCTGCAAAATGATATCTCCGATTTTATTTTGCATCATCAGAATGTTAATGATTTTAAGGGTCTATTCAGGTGCTCACTTACTATTTTTGTCTTGTTTTACAAAATTCCTTGGTCTATTCATTTTGCCAGTTTTTTTTTCTGTTGGAGTGTTTTTATCTCATTGATTTGTTGTTTGCTTGTTTTTGAATACAACCCTACCTTTCAGAAATATACCCTTTCATTCATAGGAGAAATATATGTACATACCCATATGCATACTATTTTGAGTAAGCGTTTTTACTAACTTTCTAAGGCGTCACTTGAAATCTTCATTGTTTATATACAAGAGGCCAGACTCAGAATCTAGGATATGTATAGATTCACAGGTATTCACAGCAGCGAAGTAGCTAACTCCTCCAAGCAAGAGCAGCTAGGGAAGCCCGTGGAGCAGATGAAAGCATGTTATGCAGGATGTGGATGTGGGCCACAGGCATTCTGCATACAGATTTGTTCCAAAGTTGGATATAGGAAATTAGTCGCTTTACTAGCAATTGTCTTTGGTCCCTTGGAATAGCTGCTTTCTTAATCTGCTCTTCATGTCCTGCCCAAGAACATTCTAGCTGTTCCAAAGGTTTTCTCTGTGTGCGCCTGTGCTTTTTATGTCAGTGTGTAAAGTAGGAGAGAAGCATCACGTGAGGCTGGATTAAGAAGAGCTGAGCATATTGCAGCATATTGAAAGGGCCCTTTGATGAACGGGAGCCTGTCTTTTTTTTTTTTTCAAAATTAATGACTTTATTTTATGTAAATGTTTGTCAAAAGTCAAGTGAGTTTCTTGATGTTTCATGGTGTTTTTTCTACTTCCTCTCTTACAGATACAGAATTCATCTACAGAGAACAGAAAGGAACAGTGAGATTGTGGAATGTTGAAACAAATATTTCTACTGTCTTAATAGAAGGCAAAAAAATTGTAAGTACTCTCTTTAATGACCAGGATAATTTTGGTTTTTCCTCCTGCAAGTCAATAAAGCAGAAAATGACTTTTGCGTTCAGCTTTTAGCATAGCCAAGGAGAAGCAATAAACTTGTAACACTAGAGGCTGAGCAACCAAAGATAATGTGAAATCGAAACCATGCTAATTTAATAAGATGAAAGCGCTGTTTCTTTCAGTGTCCGGGAAATTTCTCTGCAGGTGTTGGAAACAAGGGTTGCATATCACATATAATTAAAAGATAAAGTCCTAAGGCTTTTACACATTTACAGAACAATTGCAATAATGCATGTAGAATACTTCAGGAGAATTTACTCAATCCTATTTAAAAAAAAGCTCATCTCCACGTGCATAGGAAGTATTAACTTAGGCACTGTGACTATACTTATCCTAATTATATTAAGTGATGCTTAAGCTTTAAAACAAATACTGAGTCAATATGAATGCCACTGCTTTATGATTAGGGAAAATTTGTTTTCCCAAATATATATATTTTTTGAGACAGGATCTCACTCTTGTCAAGGCTGGAGTGAAGTGGTGCAATTATGGCTCATTGCAGCCTTGACCTCCCAAGCTCGGGCAATCCTCTCACCCTAGCCTCTTGAGTAGCTGGGACTACAGGAATGTACCACCATGCCCAGCTAATTGTTTTTTTTGTTTGTTTGTGGAGAGATGGTCTTAACTATGTTGTCCAGGCTGGTCTCGAACTCCTGTACTCAAGCAGTCCTCATGCCTTGGCCTCCAAGTGCTGGGATTACAGGCCTGAGACACTGTACCCAAGCCCAGAGATTTAAATAACATTAAGATTTGATGTTCGTGTATGGCTAAAGATATGTATTAGGAACATTGACTGGAGTTATATACCAAAAATCAATTTAAAGAGAATTGATTTTTTTTTTAATCTAGAGGAGCTATGATGACTTGCCTGTGGAAGCATAAAAGTCAGAAAATACTTTTTTGGTGTTTCATGGTTAAACTCTTTAATTGTTTTGTTTTGTTTTGTTTTGTTTGTTTACAAAATATTCAGACTCTTATTAGAATAAATAAATCTCCAACTCTAAGCATTTGATTCTTTTCTTGTTTGAGACACTGGGGAAATCAAAGGACAGAACTTAGTCTAAATCTATATTAAAAAGCAAGAATTGAAACAGGCTATGAATCCCGAGTTAGAGCGCTCATAGCAGGGATCTGGTATGAACCAGAAACACAGAAATCCTAGAATCCTAGAATCCAGGATTACAGAAGGTTGTAAAAAAAAAAAAAAAAACGAATTGGTTCCCTGGATTTCCAGATAAGGATCCTGAGCCCAGACGTAGAGCATGAGCATTTCAGTCTTGCAGCTCACTGGTGGCTGTGGGAGCGTTCAGGCTGGTCCCAGAAGCCTGCGTCCCAGGGAGAAGGAAGGATGGCTTTATCTTTACCCCACCCAACCCCCAGACCCACAGAAATGCCAATCTGCCTTCTTTCCCCCCTAAAGAACATGGAACTTGCTATTTAAATTCTTTCATTTCTTTTTTGCATAAAGATACCTTTTTATTAAAAGGTTTGCTGAGATTTAGTATTAAGTGGATGCTGCCCTTAACATCAACTGCAGGTGTAAGGGAGGCCTTGTGCTGTTGGATGATGGTGTCGTTCCAAAAACAATCACTTTATTGAATTAAATGGTATTCTGCAAAGTAGGACCTAGGACAAATGAGTATACCTGCATTTTTGTGTTAAAAAATCATCGTCAGTAGAATTACTCCCTTAAGAGAATCTGATTCAACTCACCTAGAAATACGAACGTTGCAGAAATGGTTTTCTAATATTAATAAAGAGGATAAAATGATTTGACTGCTGCTGAGCATGAGTGCATTTTAATGTCGGAGTGTTTTCAGTATCTCCTGTGAGGATGTCAGTTTAGTAACGGCAGGGTGTTGTACATAACAGCTGCGCTTAGCAATGAAATACAGGAATGTGAACCGCCTTCTCTTTCTCAAATCAATAGCTTGTGACAGATCACATATTTTAGCTGAAGTTATTTTAGCCAAGTCACCTTTAATAAGGTGACTTCAGAAAACACCGTAGGTAAAGAAAAATCCTCATCTCACAAATTCGCTGGCTTATTCTATATAATGTAATTAATCTTTTTTTCCTTAAAATGTCATGTTTCCATTCATTTTGCAAACATTTATTGAGGACCAAATGTATACAACCTAATGGGTTCATTATTTTTTTTCTCAAAGCTACATTTAAATGCTCCTGTAAACAGACTCAAAATAAAGAAAACAAGAAATGTCATTTGGCGGTCTCCATCCTAATTGAGAACCCAGCTCTGGATTTAATTTCCAGAGCCACTTAGTCATTTAAAATTATTGTGCCTCAGCCAGGTGTGGTGGCTCATGCCCGTAATCCCAGCACTTTGAGAGGCCGAGGTAGGCAGATCATGAGGTCAAAGGATTGAGAACATCCTGGCCAACATGGTGAAACCCAGTCTCTACTAAAAATACAAAAAAAAAACCCAAAAAACCCACATTAGCCAGGCATGGTGGTGCGCACCTGTAATTCCAGCTACTCGGGAGGCCAAGGCAGGAGAATCGCTTGAACCCGGGAGGGGGAGGTTGCAGTGAGCTGAGATTGTGCCACTGCACTCCAGCCTGGTCACAGAGACTCCATCTCAAAGAATAATAATAATTATTATTATTATAATTATTATTATTATTGTGCCTCAGTGGCTCTAGCTCCACATTAAAGCTGATTTCTTCTGCCAGCCCAGAAAACAGGTACTCTGTGAGATCCAGCAATAGAATATGGGTATGCTCTGTGTGTTTTCATGAGCAAGAATTGAGAAGGTGAAGCCTGGTGTTCCACAGGGGCCGGAGCTTGGAGGATCATCCACAGCCCAGAGGAGGATGCTGGACTGGGAATGGGGAGCCCTCATTTGAATTCCAGAAGATGTGAGCTTGTATAAATGATAAAAGCAATCTGAGGCCAATTGTAATTTTTAGGTTGGGCTACAAAACAGCCTTAAACTAGTTGAGAAATGGAAAGGAAGTGGTAAATTCTGTGGTGAACAGAATTTTAAAACAGTCCCTACAACTTTGACCTCTAATAACCTCATTCTTCTTCCCCAGCCAATAAAAACAGAGCCCCTCATAACTGGTCACTACAAAGTACCAAAGCCAGCTTCTTCTTGGCTCTGTGCTTACTGTGATTGGCTCTTACCTGGGACAGCTGGATGGAAGGGCCTGCAAATTACTGCAAACATTGTCAATCCAGCAGGAAAGCTTTTAAGATCACTGGTGAATAAGCAAATTCAGAACTTGTGCTAAGTTCTCTATTTACATGAATGTATCTCACCTCGCCTTGCCCAAACAACTTCTTTTGACTAAATTTGCTAATTCAGTCATCCCTTATCGTGCCTCTAAATGGTAGAAATCATGAAATATTTCACAACATCACAAACATGTTAGATTGTTGAGTTCAGGCTGCGCGTGGTGGCTCGTGCCTGTAATCCCAGCAGTTTGGGAGGACGAGGCAGGCAAATCACTTGAGGTCAGGAGTTTGAGACCAGCTTGGCCAGTGTGGTGAAATCCTATCTGTTAAAACTAAAAAAGTTAGTCAGGCATGGTGGAGCTTCCCGGGTACATGGGAAGCTGAGGCAGAAGTATTGCTTGAACCTGAGAGGTGGAGGTTCCAGTGAGTCAAGATTGTGCCACTGCACTCCAGCCTGGGGAACAGAACAAGACTTCATCTCAAAAAAAAAAAAAAAAAAGAGGGAGAGAGTTTCTATATGTGTATATATTTAAAATTCTATGATGCTTATATTGTGGTTCACAATTTGGGGGACATCTTTTGTGTTATATATATACATGTATTTTGATAGACTATTTTCTGATCCCTATTATTTGATAACATATCATATTTGATGGTAGCTAAGAATTGATTTTTAGGAATCATTTATCAGAATGCTTGATCCATTTCCTCTTCTGAAAAATTTTGAAGTGTTTGTTTACATTTCTATGGAAAATGAACCAAATGAAGATACAGCTGTCCCCCAAGCACAAGTGCATTGCCTCTGAAGGAGCTGTCCTCAGCTATCAAGGCTGTGCCCAGTTCTAGGCTCATGGGAGCAGGTTCTGTCTGGGATTTAACTTTGTCTCCCTCATAGCACTCAGCACCGTGACCTGCACATAGTAGGCTCTCCACTGCTATGTGTTTTACGAATGACTGTCCTAGAATAAGAAAATAATAGAGTTGAGCAGTTTTCCAGAAATATCCCTGTGAATGAGAGGCGTGGAGGGCACTCAGCACTGGGGTCATGACTCTGAGCCTCGGATCTACCTCCCAGTATTGGCCTTGTTCTCTTCTCAGGAACAGCGGGCCCCCAGCCAGTTGTACAAGTTCTGAATGCCCAGTCTTACCCCTCAGGCATGTTGTAGAACTGAGTTAGAGATGGAACAGCTGGAACATGGGTATATGCTACATGTGGATTCCAGAGCGTTAGGCTAGACAGCAGAGCCTGGGCCAGGCTCAAGGCTCAGGCAGGAGGAGTGGGGTGATTCTACGAAGGAAGACACAGAGGATGACTAAGCCCAAAGGAGCGTGACAAAGATGCTGTGGCATGTGGACGGCTGCGTGGGTCCAGGCAGCAGTAGCAGACAGTGGAATCCATACCACTTGAGTGTTGAGGTCCATCCCTCACGAAGCTGGGTGTAGCCTGCGTCCCAGAGGCGGGCAGAGTCATCCAGAGCTAGTAATTACAGCAAGAGGCACTCTCAGAATTCTAAACATAAATAAAAAACCAAACCTAAGCTCACTTTTACTTGAATTATATGTTTGATGTCACAGAAATTCCGGGGCATTACACTTTAGCCTTTTAAAACAATATTGTAAATGTCAAACAATGTTATTTTACTTTTATGCTCCTTATAAGACTCTTGTCAACAAGTTAACACATATTATAGAATGGCCTTTGTTCTATTATGTATCTTGTTCTTTTTTTCCTGAAAAGTGAACTGCCACAAGTGTATCTCATGATCTGAAATTGGGTCTTTGGACATTTAGCCAATGGTTGCCTGGGTCCTAAAGTTCTCATGACTTTCTCTTCTGAGTAGGACATTCACTTCTTTCTCTTTCCCTCCCTCCCTCATTTTCTCCTTCCTTCCTGTCTTCCTTCCTTCCTTCCCTTCCTCCCTCCTTCCCTCCCTCCCTCCTTCCTTCCTTCCCTTCCTCCCTCCCTCCTTCCTTCCTTCCCTCCCTCCCTCCTTCCCTCCTTCCTTCCTTTCCTCCCTCCCTCATTCCTTCCTTCCTTCCCTCCCTCCCTCCTTCCCTCCTTCCTTCCTTTCCTCCCTCCCTCATTCCTTCCTTCCTTCCCTCCCTCCCTCCTTCCCTCCTTCCTTCCTTTC
>CM052658.1:4024488-4047228 GCA_028533165.1 Leontopithecus rosalia | reverse complement strand
TCCTTCCTTCCTTCCTTCCTTCCTTCCTTCCTTCCTTCCTTCCTTCCTTCCTTCCTTCCTTCCTTCCTTCCTTCCCTTCCTCCCTCCCTCCCTTTGGGAAGGCTCATTTCCAAGTAGCCATGTCCCTGAGTGGGGAGAACAAACCTTGTCACTGCATGTGGGCCAGATTGCAAGCAACGCAGTGTAGATCATGACATGAAGTTACATGCTCTTCTCCTGAATAATAAATCAATATCCAGTCTCTGGACGATCATTATTTTGGCCTTAACTGTTGAGGTATAGTTTACAAATTCTGGAGAATTTAGGTACAGAGAAAGGTAAATGTTTCCATTTTATTCGCAAAAGCATACCCAATTGTTTTAAAATACAAATAGCTTCTTTATTTATAATTTTTAGAAATATATTTTTCTGTGGTATAGTTTTGTTATTTTATTTGGAAATAACCATCGATTTAATGAGTATCTTATTTAAATTGAACATGACTTTAAGATTGAAAATTACATTAAAAATTATTTATAAAAGTTTATCCCACTTATATTTACCTAATTTATTTATTTTTAATAGTTTACCTGGATTGCTCATGAAAATTGAGATTTTTAGATGAAGCTAGCCATTATTTCAAGTTATTTCCTTGCTAACCATTTTTATGGACTGCAAACGTCAGATGTTCACTTAAGGAAGAAGTTTAAGGTTAAATATATGGATATTTGACTAACAACTCAGAAGATACAGCTGTTTTCATTTAACCAACAAAATTAAATTAGTCTTACCTATCAAAAAATTACACAAAAATCATTCTGGTTTTGGCTGGGCTTGTAGTCTCAAAACAAAACAAAATAAAACAAACAAAAAAAACACCCTTACCTGGAATTTGTAACAGCGACACTCATTCTGAGAAAGACATTGTACTTTCTAGCCAAGGAGAAAGCCAGCTTCAACAAAATCACAACTCCGACCCAGACAGGAAGTTTGTTGATTTCGGGAAGAACTCATCTGTGGCACCCAGCAGGGGCATCAAGTTCACGATGGGTTTGTTGCCAGGATCTGCATGAAGGTTGGAAGTCGTGCTGGATGGTCCAGGGAGGTCACTCCAAAGCCTACTGGCTACACCATAATGTTGGCAGAAATTAAGGCTGTTATAATTTGATAGAAGAGGCAGAAATAATTTGATAGAAGGTTTATTGGAAGCCACATGTGAGGATCATCCCAGGAAGACACACCAGCAAAGTTGGGAGTATTCCAGAGTCTGTTACAAGTTGGAAGTCTTTTATAAGAAAGCTTAAGAGAAGGGAGGGGACTCCTCATATCTGAGTTGTCTTTTTCATGGGAGGGTATGATACGGGGCCTGCAATCCTTGGCTACCGATTGCAGCAAACAGGCCGAAATGTCTATATGCAGGAAAACGAGTAAAACTTCTTGATTCAGAAACAGATTAGCATTTTTTCAATGTCAGTAGGTCGTACGATAATCAGCTACATCAACAATTTGAGGGACTCATAGCAAGATTCTTTACCCAGGGACAAGATTTCACCTTGCATCACAAGACCTGGGTTAGAATTTTTGAGCTGCACCAAGCCACTGTTCTTTGGGAAAATAACTAACCAATAAGAAAGGGGGTTGGAGAAGGTAAAGATTATAGACGAGACATCTACAGTGGCTGCTTCACGTGCAGGTGAATGTGATGGAGGTCTTAAGGCAATGGCTTTGAAGACACAGAGGAGAAGTTGCTTTAAGTTACGTTACAGGAGTAGAATTGATATCACTTGGCTTCATTGTGCACAGGCAGACGGGATTAAAGCGATGGTCTCTGTTGTCGGAGGTTTTTCAAGCCTGGCTCCTGAGTAGGGAGCTGTCAAACTCCGAAACTGAAGTGGGAGAGTAACAGACTGTGGAGCAGAAAACCAAAGCCACTTTGAGGAAGGACATATTGCAAGGTATATTAGAGTTAATTCACTAATCGTTGATATTTGAGTGCTTGCGGAGAGACTAGAAGTACCCTAACACTCTGCGTTCATTATCTTACTTAACTGAAATCCTTAGAAACTCTGAACTTGAGTACTTTATTATTATTTTAAAGATCAGAAAAAGGAGGTTAAAAAACCATTTTCTAAGTCACATAGCTGGGAGCAGGTAGTCCTGAGAGCTGAACTCAGCTTTGTCAAATTCCAAACTAAATAATTTCTAGACTGCATACAGGATCCAGCTGTAGCCTTGGTCGCTGCAGTTGGAAGATGGGGCTGAGGCCGTCATTCCGTTACCGAGAAGGATGCCACACTTCAAACGCTGTGTTCATGTCTGTGAGCCATCATTCATATCACCTGGTTACTCCTGGTGGCCACTGCATTTGCCCTAAAATAAAGAGCGAACTATCCTAACACCCAGATACATAGAGACTTAGACTCAATGAGACAGAAAATTAATAAGGATATCAAGGACTCGAACTCAGATCCGGAACAAGTAAAAAATAAATATTTACAGAGCTCTCCACTTCACATACACAAAATATACATTCTTGTCAATACCACATCACACCTACTCATAGGTTTAAATGAAACATTGATTGACCATTATTAATACCCATTTTTTTTTAGAATAAAGCAACATTTCCGTTCTCTCGCCCTCTTTATCTTCTTCTTTCTTCCTCTCCTTCACTCCTTTTTTTCTTTCCTTCTCTCAAAAAAAGAAGAAAAAAAGAAACCAACTTGTAGACCTCTAGACCCAGGTCGGCAATGTCTCTCTCATTGCTTGATTTCCTTCCTTCCCTTCCCGCCCTCCCTTCCTCCCTTCCTTCCTCCCTCCCTTCCTCCTTTCCTCCCTTCCTAAAAAAAAAAAATAAAAAAATAAAAATAAAAGAAAAAAGTAAAAATAAATAAAGACTAGAAATGCAAAACATTGAGTCAGTTTAGCCTAATGCAAAAAATGCTGACACAGCGGAGTCCTGTGGAACGATCTATTTCAAGGTTGGAGAGAACTGAGCTGTAAACCATCTGGGCACTTTTTTGATGTGGGTGTTTAATCATCTTTCCACTCCGCTCTATAGCATCTGTGTTTTCAGGTTTTCTCTGACTCAATAAACGCAGTGCTGGGAGCAGCACCCAGGTCTGTCTGATTCCAAATTAAATTATTCTTAGGTGAATTCAGGGCCCAGAGCCAGGCTGAAGCCACTGTCACTGACAGCACCACCAGGCCCCTGTGTTCTTGTCTTCTCATTGACCAGGAGGGAGAATATGATCATCTGTTTATGTTAGATTTGATGTGTGCGCCCGGAGAGTTGCACATAGCATCCTCCTATCACAATCTTTGCAGTATTCATCTTTTGTTGATTGTTATTCTTCTTGTATATTTAAGTTTTTTTTTTTATCATCATGAGTTTCATGTGGAGGTTGTATTCAAAATAACAGCCTCTGGATATATTTATGCTTTCTACCATTCATTTCTCTTCTATTCCTTGATAATTTGGGGGCATTCTATTATTTTATATCTTTCTTCCACCAACAGCCACCTTTTCTTCTCTGCATTTATTATCACATAGGTATTTATCTATTACAGGGAAAACAAACCAATCCTTTAGATATGTATCTCATCAGAAACATGCCTAGAATTCTATAAGGATCATCAGACATGTAGAACAATTTTTAAAATCAGCATAATGTTATTAAAAGTTGTGTTATTGATATAACTGGTAGCCCCAAATAATGCAAAATGGGAAATACTGTATAAAACCCATCTCTCTAGTAAGTATAAAAGTTGTAAGCAAATATTAACAAGTGGAGTTCAGCTATGTACCAAAATCATAATATGCTAAAGTGAGGTTTAATGATTCCAACAGCATTTAAATATCAGGAAATCAATCAACAAAATTCATTAGAACTACAAAATGATAGAGAAATCCTTATGATTAAGTCACTAGATGCTGAAAAAGGGATCTGATAAAGTTTATCAGCAGCTTCTAATAAAAAATCCTTGGTAAGAATAAATAATTGCTTAAATATGCTAAAGGTTATTTGCCAAGAACCAACCATCAGTGAAAACCATTCTAAATGGCAAACAATAAAATCATTTCAATTATAATCAGGTATCAGGCAAGAATAGTCACCATCACCATTAATATTTAACACATTCTTGAAGAAGGTGCAACCAAGTCAAATGATTGGAATGATAACTATATAATAAAATGTAAAGCTACATCCTTTTTTTAAATAGAATTTTATTCCTGAAAAACCTAAAAGACATCAGTTTTTTAAAAACTACTTTAATAAGAACCTACCTTAATATGGCTAAATACAAGAAATATATTGTGAAATCCATAGCTTTTCTCTTTACCAATAAAATACCTTGAAGTGAAAATGGAGAAAATATTCCATTCACAGTAAGATCAAAAATATAAAAAGACTTAAAATAAATCTGACAAGAACTCCAGAAGACTGAATAAAGCAAACTATAAGATCTTGTTAAAGATTAGAAAAAAATTAAAGAAATGGTGTACTATTAAATAAGAAAACAATATTTAAAATGTCAGTTATTTGAAAATGGATATCAAACTTTAATACCATCCTAATTTGATCTCTGAAACAACGTTAGTGTTAGACACTTGGCAAAATGTTCTGAATTGTCATATGTACGAATAAACACCTGAGTGTAGCTACGAAACATTTCAAAACGCATAGTAATGTATACTTTTCACCTGAAGTGAAAACACGTAGGAAAGACATTATATTCAACTCAACAGCAATAATAGCTAACACTTTGAGTACTTGTACCAGGTATTGTAATTACTTTATTAAATCTGTGTATCAATTATGAGGTAGGTACAAACGTTAGCTACACTTTACAGAGACACAAAAATTGAGAAATTTTCAGCATCTGTCATGGTGAATGGTATACACAGGATGTGAATCACAGGCTTTCTGAATCCATAGTCCAAACTTAAAACCATCAAACTTTGCATGGGAATACCAAAGAGAGTGGTGAAAAACTGGAGAACTTGGAAGAAGCTTGCAATATAAACAAGTATTTGACATGAGAAGCACCAGGGGCAGGGTGACACACTTAGAACACAGTGCTGGCATAACTAACGCTTCATCTACAAAGCTGTAATGTCAGTTTCATTGTACAAATATACAAAATTAAGTTCCAATTGGATTAAAGGCTTAAATGTTTTCAAAAGTCTATAATTTGCTTTCATAAAAAGAATTTTTAAATCAAAATAGGAAATCCTGAAACTATAAAAGTAAAGATAGACATATTTATTTTGCCATATACAATTTTAAATTTTAACTTTAAAAAGACAAAATTAATAGAGAAATAATGGACAATACTTACAATCCAGGTAACAAGTAAAAGGAGTACTTCTATAACTGAAAGGAATTCTTTCAAATTTGAGCACAAAAAGACAAATATTATAGTAGAAAATGAACAAAAACATTTTAGAATTAACTGGTTCAGGCAAACCTGAAACCAAGGCCTGCTTTGCTTGGAAAATTGATCTTTGATTCGGAGAGCAAATGATTAGGAATGTGCAAGATGTTTTCTGCATTCATTATTTGCACGTGGTGAGAAGGTAGACAGCTCAAAATTTCTACAATCGCTGGGTGCATGGAGACTGGGGTGGTGAAATGCATGGAACCACACCTGACCATGGCAGTGGTAAATTCAGCACCAAAATTCTCACTGTCTCAGGTGGTATCGTTAGCAATTGACCCTCCATCAAGGAGTGTGACCCAGACTGATTTCTTTCAAACTGCAGAAAGTTACATTCTTTCCTGGTTTCTTTTGGTATTATTTGATATCAGCCCCATTGTTGCCACCCCTGTAACATCTGAGGATGCAATCATTCATTTCTTCAGCAAACATCTAGGGAGCATCTATGATAACCCAGTCACTGTTAGGCACTGGGAATACAGCAGTGGCCACACAAACTAAAATTTGCTCCTTGGCATCTGGTCCTGGCCGTGAGACTATAAGAGGATTGGAATTACCCTCCTAACATAAACAACTATAAAATGGGATAAAACGTGGAGAAAAAAATTAGTTTTCATATATGAGACAGCAGGCAGTGCACAGCGATCCCTGAGAAAAGCAAAACAAATGAATGAACCATGCCATCCGTGGGCTTTCTGCATGAATGCTGGACTGCAGCACAAAGAGGAAAACTTCGAGACCAGCAATCTTGCCAAGTGAAGAAGACGGAAGTCAGAATTCAGGAAAAGAAGATGAAAGAAGATGGCTACTGTTTATGAGACAGAGTATCCCCAAGGAGGAAACCAAGTAGAGAATACTCATAAAATCTATTTAAGTAATTGCTTTTAACAGCAAAAACTGCAATTACTTATGCATCGGCCTAATACATAGGTTTCCCTTTGAGACCTTGGTTAATTATTGATCTTTATGAAACACCAAATGGCAGAACAAAATAAAACTCCAAGGAAATAACAATTACAGGACTCCATTAGATGAAAATTTCCAGCACTCACATCTTGTCAGTAATTATTTAAGTTTATTCTCGCCATGAGACATTAAATGGAGACCCCAGGAAAGCAGTTTCTCTGGGATGAGGATCAATTAGCACTAGAATATCGTCATGTGTCACATAATGGCATCTTAGTCAACAATAGATATAGGATAGTGGTCCCCTAAGATTATAATAACATATTTTTACTGTATCTTTTCTATGTTTAAATATTTTTAGTTTTATAAAAATCACCACTGTGTTGCAGTTACCTACAGTATTCAGTACAGTAACATGCTATTTAGGCTTGTAGTCTTGGAGCAATAGGTTGTGCCATATGGCCCAGGTGTGCAGTAGGCTGTACTGTCTAGCTTTGTGTGAGTACGTTCTGAAATGTTTGCACAATGGCAGAATCACCTAATGATACATTTCTCAGAACATATCAGATGTATTGTTAAGTGATGCATGACTAATGGCCACTATAGAGCAACCCTTAAAACATCTTTTTAAAAAACCTTGAATAAGTCAAGTCAATCCACAAATAAGTAATTGTCTGTCATTAAAAGTCCAACAGTCTTTGAAGAAAAATAGGAAGTCCTAAATTCAACAAGAGAGAATTAAAAATATCTGGTGTTGATTTAAAAATAAAATGATATACACAAAGGAGCAGGTAAATGTGATTCATAATGAGGAGAAATATCAGTTGATAGAAACAGACCTGCAGATAACGAAGATAAGGGAATTAGCAGAAAAACACATTAAAACTGCTAAATGTATCCCAAATACTCAAGGCTATAAGGAAAACCATGAACATGATAAGAGAAATTAAAGATTCTAAAACACCCAGATAAAATTTCTAGAGATTAAAAATTATTTAAAAATTCTCCAGATGAACATCAGATTAGATATCACAGAAGAAAAGGAAAAACAACTAAATGTCAAGCAGTATCAACAGAAACTATTTAAAACTAAGAATGAAGACAAACTTTAAAAAAAAGCCTGAACAGCATGTCAGTAAGCTGTTGGACAATATAAAGTATACTAATATACCTGTCATTAACATTCCAGAAAGGGAAGAGAGATCAGAAGATGAAACAAACTTTTGAAGAAATAATGACTGAATTTCTTCCAGTTTTGGTAAATAGCTCAATAAACTCCATAAATACAATAACAACAAAGAATATGATAATCAAGTTACTTAAGATGAGTGACAAATAGAACATCTTAATGGCAGCCAAAGAAGACAGACAAGTTTGGAAGAACAAACCTAATAAAAACAGCTGACTCTTCAGCAGAAGTGCTGTGAGCCAGAGGACACTGGAGTGAGATCATTAAAAGTGCTGGGAGGGAGAAAACACTATCAATCTAGAATTCTACAAGCCATGGAAATATCTCTCAAAAGTGATTAAGAATTTCGTGTAGACCCAGCTACTCAAGAGACTGAGGCAGAAGGATCCCTTGAGCCTATGAGTTCAAGGCTGCAGTGAGCTATATTCATACCCCAGCCTGGGTAACAGAGTGAGACCTTTTACTCTAAGTATGTGTATATATACACACCTACACTATGAGATAGCTATCCATAAACCTATACTATGAGAAATTTAAGGGAAGTTCTTTTGAGTTAGAAAAAGTATACCAGATGAAAAGTTACCATCTACATGACAGAAGGAGGTATGCCAGGAATGATAAATGTTGTCAACATATGGCTAGGCTTTTGGTGGAAATTTTTTTGGAATTAATTAACTAGTTCTTTAAAATATTCCTCTTTTCCTCAAAGGGTCCTTTAAATATAATAAAACATTTCCAGCTCTTAGAAATGTAATCTCATGTAAGACTTCTGTCGAAACCTTTGTCCTACTCGAAACACTGACATGGAAAGTGAAAATATAAACATATAAAACCTTTGGAACATGTTAGAACTTTCTTGAGCAGTAGTGGCATTAAGAAATCTGATCTAATATAGGGTGGAATACAACTGACAGTTTATAGGACACATTTCCTATATCATTATGTCTACAAGCTTCTCTTAATACCCCTGGAGAATGTTAAATTGTGTTTAAAAGGAAAGATTTCAATTATAAGCTATCTATGTTACCTAAATTTAATTTAAGGACATAGGTTAAAATTAAATGGATTTTGAGACCAGATATAGTGGCTCATGCCTGTAATCCCAGCACTTTGGAAGGCTGAGGCAGGTGGATTACCTGAGGTCAGGAATTCAAGACCAACCTGGCCAACTTGGTGAAACCCTGTTTCTACTAAAAATACAAAACTTAGCCAGCTGTAATGGTGGGTGCCTGTAATTCCAGCTGCTCAGGAGGCTGAGGCAGGAGAATCGCTTGAACCCAGGAAGTAGAGGTTGCAGCAAGCTGAGATCATGCCACTGAACTCCAGCCTGGGTGATTGAGTGAGACTCCATCTCAAAAAGTAAATAAATAAATGGATTTTAAGAGCTATACCATCCAAACCCTAATCAATGAAAATCTTGAATAGCTATGTTAATATTAGATGAAACAGACAACAAGGAATTTTAACAGAAATAAGAAAAAATGTTTCATAATAATAAAGGAGTAAGTTTATTAAGAAGACTTAAGAATCCTAAAGATATATGCAACTAGCATTGAGCTACAGTAGTTGAAGCAATAATTGGTTGAACCAAAAGCGGAAACAGACAAATCTGTAATTAAAGTTGTAGATCACAACAGTCCTCTCTGAGTGATTGATAGACCATGTAGAAAGATTAATAAGGATACAGAAGTCTTGAAAACACTATTAACCAAGTCAGCTGAATTGTCATTCGTGCATCACAGCACTCATCAATAGAAAAGTGCACATTCTTTTGAGTGCACGTGAAACATCCACCAGGGTAAATCATATGCTGGGCCATTAAACAAGTCTCATTATATTTCAAAGGATAGAAATCATACGAAGCATATTCTTTAACAGAAACAAACTAGAAATCAAGACCAGAAAAAATATCTGAAATATATCTTGATAATTGGAAATTGAACAACATATTTCTAAATAACAAATCAGCCAAAAAAGAAACTGGATGTATTTTAAATGAATGAAAATATAAGCAATAATGTTAAAATTTATGGTATACAACTAAGCAGTACTTGAAGGGAAATTTATATCTTTAACTGTTCATATTAGATCTAAGCTTTCACTTCAAAAAACTAGAAAAGAAGATTTTAATCCCCAAATACACAGAAGAAAAGTAATAAAAGAGCAGAAATCAACTGCATAGAAAACAGAAAAATATTAGACAAAATGACCAGCTGGTTTTTGGAAAAGATCAATAAAATCAATCGAGAGCAAAGAGAATAGAAAAAAACAACATCAGACACCAAGTAAAAATACTAATAATTTGGACAACATAAATGAAACAGAAAAGTCCTTGAAAGACACACATTTTTACAGTTCATCAGTGAAGAAACAAGTAACCTGAATAACTGGATGTTGGTATAATAAATTGACTTCGTAGTTTAAAAGCCCCACATATTAAAATTTGAGGCCCAAATTGATTCACTTGATCAATTCTACCAAACATTTATGTAAGAAATAGTACCGATTCTCCAAGAACTTATTAGACAAATAGAAGAGAAGGAAGATATATTTCCCAAGTCCATTTCTTAGGCCAGTATTACACTGAAATGAAACAGAATGAAGAAGTTAAAAGAAAATAAAACCATCCATGACTTTCCATCATGAACACACCTGCAAAAATCCTAAACAAAATATTAGTAAATTGAGTCCAACAATATATAAAAGGGATAATACAGCATGGTCAAACAGTTTATCCCAGCATGCAAGGTTGGTTTAACATTTGAAATTAAACAGTGTAATTCACCATATTGACAGACTGAGACTAAAAGAGGGGACAACGTGATCATCTCGATAAATGCAGAAAAAGCATTTGAGAAAATAAAGCACACATTCATTATAAAAGCTCTGAGCAAACTAGAAATAGACAGGAACATCTTTAACCTGATAAAATGAATCTATTAAAAATACTGTAAATATCACAGTAAATGAAGAAGAATGAAGGCTTTCTCCTTAAGATTAGGAGCAAAGCAAGCCTGTTCACTCTCACAACTTCTACTCAGCATTATACTGGTAGTTCTCTAGAAGGCAATAAGGCAAGCAAAAGAAATCAAAAAGCATCTAGTTAGAAAAGAAAGGAAAAACCTATATACACAGAAAATATGATTTTGTAGAAAATTCTAAGAAATATACAAAAAAATATCTGCCAGAACAAATAATTACATTTGTCAGTACTACAGAAAATAAGGTCAAGAATTTTGCATATAATGATATGCAATGATATAAATGATATAAATGATATAATGATATAAATGAATTTTGCATATAAATAATAAACAATTGGACATTTACTTAAAATATACATGTATTTTTATATAGAGAAAGCATCAGTTATAGTAAATACTTGGGAATCAACTTAACAACATATGGGCAAAACCTGTATGCCGAAACTATAAAACATTGCTGAAATTAAATATTAAAACGATCTTCCTTGCAAGGTGTTTACATTATAATGAAGAAAACAGGCAATATTTAAGATAAATAAGTTAAAACTGTAAACTATGTGTTAATATGATTAGATCTAGAGAAATAAATGGGAGAAAGGGTTGTAAAAAGTTGCAGGCAAGGCTGTTAATATCTAGATATATTAGCCATTGAAGGACATGGAAGGCCTCACTTAGAAGCTGCCTTGAGAAGAAAGCCGAATAAATAAGGTCAAGAGCGTATCAGGCCGAAGAAAGAGGATGTGCAAGGACTTTGAGAATGGCGTGTGCGTGGCTTGCTCTAGGGTGGACAGAGACCGGCATGGCTGGAGTGGAGGGGACTGGACGGAGGGGAAAGTAATGGGAGATGGACACAGAGCTGAGGGGAACTGGGTCCAGCAGAGTTGCCTGGCCAGTCAGGACTTTGGCTTTTACCAGAGGTGAGATGGGAAGCTGTGGGAGGAGTTCCGGGGGAGGGATGTGATTTACATGTTTGAGAGATGGCGCTGACCCCCTGGGAAAGCAGAATCAAGGCCACTGCAGTACCTCAGAGAAGAAGGCACACACATTAGATGAGGGTAATGGTGGTGGGAAAGAGAAGAAATGGTTCCAAGCCTATTTCGAAGTAAACCCCTGGTATTTTCTGACCACCTAGATGTAGGCTGTGTAAAACATAGGGACAGAGAAAAAGGTAGCCCAGGGTTTAGCCTCACAAGCTAATGGGGTTGCCACTGTCTGAGAAGAGGAGAAAGGTTTCAGGAGCTGGAGGGGTGGGGGTGGAGTACAAGGGGTTTGGCTTGTTGCCATTGACTTGAGGTGTCCATGTGACACTCAAGTCGAGATGTCAGGGAGACGGTTGGCCAGACAAGTCTGAAGTTCAAGCCCAGGTCCAATGCAGGTTCAGGTGGTCTGGGCTGGAGGCATGAATGTTGGAATCCTCAGCTGGTGATGGCTTTTAGAACCATGAGACTGGATAACACCACCTAGGGAGTGAGGAGACCCAGATACCAATCCTTCAGCACACCAACATTCAGAGCACAGGGAAATGGGAAAAAGCACAAAATAGCATGAAAAGAACCAGCAAGGAGGTAGGAGAAAAGCAGGCGATGAGTGTCCTGGAAGTCAGGTACGGTCAGGCTTCGAGGAGGAGCGGCTGCTCAGCTGTGTCAAGTAAGAGGACAGCTGAGAAGTAATGACATTTAGCAAAGTGAGTCTCTGATAACCTTGAGAAGAGCAATTCTGGTTGAGTGGTGAGGGTGAGAGCATCACAGGAGGGAGTTTAAGAATGAGTGGGAGAAAAATGGAAGCACGGAGAATATTTTCAAGGGGAAGTGGATAGTTTTGTAAAGAAAAAATCAACATTGTCTAAACTGTGAGTAGTAAGGATCGAATGTACCCATATGCAGGGAAACAGAAACTAAATTATCAATGGGGCACCACTTTACATCTATAGGAGGGTCAAATTGAAGAAAAAAGCCCCTGTGCTTCCAGAGAAGGGAAGAAAACATCCATTCATACATCTGTAGTGGGAGTGCACATTCCAAAAACGTTTTTGAAAAGCAATTTGGCAATCCCTATTTAATTTTAAAACTTGTAAGTTGTCCACTTCACCCTTGGATATCTATCCTGTACAAAAATGTGAAAATCATACACACATCGACAAAGACATAGCTCAAGGTCTTTATTACAACATTGTTTATAGTAACAGCTTGCTGGAAATGCTTATAATCTCTTCTCATGATGCACAGCTTCTGTATTGCCAAATTCACCCCTGTGATCAAATGTATTAGTGAGCCCCAAGGTGCTAATCACAGCCCCTTTGCCTGTGTTCTCAGGCATCGTGGCAAAATATTTGAGTTGTCCAATGTTGGCATTCCCAGCTGCAGCAGATCAAAGTACTGCTCTGCTTTCTTGTTTCAACTCTCCTGCTGTGAATGCCTGTCCTTTTCTGTTGTTCTATTTTGCGCTCCATTTTTTGCATGTTTGTGCTTTATGCTGGTGATCTCACTGTTGAAAGCCAGCCCCAGGCATAGGGAGGAAGTACTGTCTCGTGTTCCAAAGTGCAAGAATGCTGGGAGCACCTTATGGAGAAGACGCATCTTTGAAATAAGCTTTGCTTAGGCATAAGTCCTATGCCATTGGCCATGAGTCCAGTGTTTCTGAATCAATAATATTATTCAATAAGATGTCTTTAAAAAGAAAGACACATAGGCTGGGTGTGGTGGCTCACCCCTGTAATCCCAGCACTTTTGGAGGTCAAGGCGGGGGATAATGAGGTCAGGAGATCGAGACTATCCTGGCCAACATGGTAAAGCCCCGTCTCTACTAAAAATAGAAAAATTAGCTGGGTTCAGTGGCGCGTGCCTATAGTTCCAGCTACTCAGGAGGCTGAGGCAGGAGAATCACTTGAACCAGGGAGTCAGAGGTTGCAGTGAACTGAGATCATGCCACTGCACTCCAGCCTGGCAACAGAGACTCCATTTCAAAAAAAAGAAAAAAGAGAAAGAAGACACATAAAACAAGGTTATCTATTTGACTAAAATGTTGTGACCAGAGGCTCAAAGGAACCTAACCTTGAGTGTGTCCCAGAAGCTAGGGTTCAGTATCCACCAGCTCCACATGCGCTAGTGTTCGTGATGACTTTAGAAAACAAAGGTACCATAAATAACAAGAATGGATTGTCTTGCTTTGGTGAGAATTGAGTGAGTGAATTAAATTATTTCCCAAGATGTGCATCATGGGATATTATGAAATCTTTAAAGATCACTACTCAATCAAAGGAACCCGAGTCCTTGGAGTCATTTCCCTAAGATATCGCTGCATGAGAAGACTAAGGTGCAGAGGTGCACAATGCGATGTCATTTCTAACCACGTCAACTCTCTCTGTGATTTCATGTGGCTGCCTGAGCATACATAGAGCCATGTCCTCCGGGTCAGCAATGGGGGCTCCGAGGGTGGGTGTGGGTATCTGTGTAGCAGTGTGCTTGCAGTGCAGAGGGCAGGGCAAGTAAAAGAAAACAGCGCAATTGACGGTATCATTTACGTGGGATGACGTTTGTCCTATGAAGAAATGTGAAGGAAAAGGTCATCGTTAGTCTTCTGTCTCCTGCCTTGTAGGGATGCCCATGTTGGAGAAAGAGCAAGTTGCAAAATAACGTGTATAATGCAGTTCTCTTCCAGTAACAACTCTGCTTATGACGTGCTTCTAAGAATGAACGAGAAGAAGGTTTTTAAACATATCAACAGGTTAAGAGTCTTGTAGAAAAGTTTACTTTTTAATGCTTCCTTCTTCCTTTCTTCTTTATTCTTTTTTTCTTTTTGAGACAGAAGTTTCACTTTTATTCTCCAGGCTGGAGTGCAATGGCCTGATCTCAGCTCATGGCAACCTCCGTCTCCTGAGTTCAAGCAATTCTCACGCCTCAGCCTCCCGAGTATCTGAGACTATGTGCCACCACACCTGGCTAATTTTTTTTTTTTTTGTAGAGACGGGGTTTCACCATGTTGGCCAGGCTGGTCTCGAACTCCTGACCTCAGGTGATTCACCCACCTCGGCTTCCCAAAGTGCTGTGATTACAAGCATGAGCCACCGTGCCCAGCCTTTATTACTTATTTCTATTGATTTGTCTCAGTTAGTGCAATAAGTATGTGTTGCTGAAATTTGAAAAAAAAATACAAATAAAATGTGAAAAAACATCCATTAGCTAAATATTGTTTAGCTAACAAAGAAAGGAGATAGCCATTTTAATAGCTAATTCATTTCGAAAATGGCACCAGCAGACACAATTTCATTACAAAATTCTGACTTGTTATATGTAATGCTTTAAAATCCTTTGTCTGTTTTTTCTTTTAGGAATCATTAAGAGCCATCAGATATGAAATATCTCCAGATAGAGAGTATGCACTTTTTTCGTACAATGTGGAACCAGTGAGTATTATCCTTTTCTGCCTACAAAAGAATTGTTTCTTTACGCGAATGTCTCATTAAGTATATTTCCTTGAATCTTCTATACTTAGCGATCTTTGAATCCTGAAATATTTCGTGCATCCTGGAAGTCTCTTTTGCATATTATACTGCCATCTAGGAGAGAGGAAAGGTATAAAAATCTGCTTGGCAGGGGAAGGTGGTCACATACTTTAGAGGCTTTTTCATAGACTTTTCTTAGGAAGATGGTGAGAACTTGTCTCTTCATAGACACGAATCTTGCCCTTTTGTGCAATTATTTTTCTGGCCATTTTTTCAATGAAACCATAAACTTTATCCTAAGAACAAAAAGCACCTGGGATTCTCCTTAAACTGAGATAATATGTTCATTATCTCCTGGCCATCATAGTGTTCTACTGAAGAGCTGAAGCTATCACTTCCATTACATATATGCATGTACACTTCCCGTGTACATGAGCCTGCCATAAAATTTCACCAGAGTTTTCTGTAAAATCTCACTGTGCTTTGGCAGGAGTCTAAAACTCCCTAAGCCAGGGTCTTCCTCCTCCTCCTCCTCCTCCTCCTCCTCCTCCTCCTCCTCCTCCTCCTTCTTTTTTCATTTAGCATGCTGGTATTTCAAATTTCGTTTTGGCTCTTTAATTTTAAATAAGCTAGAAGGTGAAATTTATATAATTGAAGAAGATGTTCAGTTTGTAAGAGATAAGCAACTTTAGAATTGTGTGTTTTAAGAACTTTACTCTCTGGCAAATAAAATATAGAGTCTACTACTGCCGTTCTGAGGCCATTCGAGTTGGAGGTTCTTGATGTTTCTGTGAAGTATAATGATTCCTGCATTTTGATTCAGGTCAGAATGGCTCTATGGTAGGTTTGAGAGAATCTTGTCTGGCATGAGGGGGCAGACTTTTTGGTTTCTATCCACTGGGAAAGCTGGGGTATTGGTTTACATGAAGATGCAAGTTCAATTCTGAATTCGTAAACTTTCTCTTAGAAGCTGATTAGACAACTAGATTATTGGAGATTTCGACCGTATTCTTCCAACTACAGATATTTTGGATTGTGTTTCAGTCTTCCATTTTTCCATTTTTAAACATCCATTCTATAAAAGGTTTCATTTTTTCCATCCAAATTCTTTGAAACAATTGGGCATCTTTATCTCTTTGAGTGGGATTAGTTGGTGAACTTGACATTCTAAAAGGCTTGGGACTCTGCATTACGTAGACACCGCCTTAAACTTGCCTCTTTCAGCTTCAGGCACCTGGGTGTGATGTTCACAGGTCATAGACTATTTCAGCTTCCTCCATCACCCTTGAAAACCACCAAAAGTATAATCTCCACACCCATATAACAGAAAAATGTTAGCAGATATTTGAAAGGCTTTCATGGATGGCTTCTGCGTTGCCCCAGGAGGCACAGCTAACACCGGAGTGAGAAAAGCCTAGAAAGACAAATTGATTTCAGGTTGTCTTCCCAGAGAATCTTTTAATCACTGGAACACCCCAACAGTGGGATAAAGGTAGTGAGAATTCTGCTCCTAGAAGCCTCAAAACAAAGCGAGGTATTCGTTCTCCAGAATGTGATGGAGGGGTTCTCACACCAATGTGATTGGAAGAGGTGTGCTCTTGTCAGTGGTTCTGTGGTTCTGGGCATGATACAATTCTCCACCAATTTCTTGCTTCCCAGTGCTTTGTTTGAAAGACTATCCTGGGATCCCACTGAAAGAATGCCCTGGGATCCCCGAAACCATTTTGATGGAGATCATTTTGCTAAAGATGAGTCTTCACCATGTAGAGCACTGGCTGTAAACAGGAACCTTGAAATAACCCTTTCTCGCTGGGCAGCATTCATCAGTGTCTGGAGTAAGACTCCTCAGTTTGTTTTCTTAACTGAAGGAAAACCTGGAAAGTTTGAAGTGTATTTAGAAAACTATAAAAATGATAGAACATTGAAAACATAAAAGTCTATAGAAACAAATACTTTTAACTTAAATGAAATAAGTAATTCTTAATAGTTTTCACTACCAAGCAGTTACTGTACACATGACTATTCAACCAAGTATTCTCTGTTCTTCTGGAGGAAAAATCATAAGGGAAAAAGGCTGGGATTATGCAGGAGAATTTGGAGTTAGATATTAGGAAGATCTTCCTAACTAGATAAACTAAAATGTAAGTAATTTTAGAAAAGGAAGGTGAGTTTCAACAGAAGAGTCTAGGTCTGTGATTCTGGAATAAGTAGAATAGACCAGGACTTCCGAATCAGTATTTAGTATCAGTAATTATTGTTGCTAGTATTGTATTAATAGTATGATCAAAAATATTATATTATCCATCGGTATTCCTTAAAAATAATTAACGGTTCCATATTGAAATAAATTTGAGAACTCTAGTTAAACAGATAAGTTTCTTGACGTTCTTGACATTCTCATGACGGTTACACAGCACTTTCCCAGTGGTTATTACAACATGTGATTCCAATCTAATTATAAGGAAACTAGAAATGTTTTATTTGGATTCATTCCCAATATATTCTTATGTGTATATCTCAAAGACAGCTAGTACAACTCGTTTATGTGAACCAGCTCAACTTTTCATTAAAAAGACTATTACAATAATGTTTTAGTATAAACCAACTATCCAATTACTGAATATCTTTCATTTATTTGAGTCTATGTTTCATTTGCAATGAAATTTTGGTATATTGGGTTAACACTGCACTAAAAAGAATCCAAGGCCTGGGCGCAGTGGCTCATACCTGTAATCCCAGTTCTTTGAGAGGCTGAGGTGAGCAGATTACCTGAGGTCAGGAGTTTGAGACCAGCCTGGCCAACATGGTGAAACCCCATCTCTACTAAAAATACAAAAAAAAAAAAAAATAGCTGGACTTAGTGGTGCATGCCTGTAATCCCAGCTACTTGGGAGGCTAAGGCTGGAGAATCTCTTGAACCTGAGAGGTGGAGGTTGCAGTGAGCCAAGAATGTGCCATTACACTCCAGACTGGGGGGCTGAGTGAGCCTCCATCTCAAAAATAAAATAAAATCCAAATATTTCATATTACATCAGGATAATTATAATCTCTCCAACCTCTGCTTCTCTTTGTTGCCTGCCCAAAGATAGCAGACTTGGAAGTCAGATAATCCTAGATTCCAGGGCTCATTCCGATGCTCACCAGCTATGTTTGCTTGAGCAACCCAGTGAGCCTTAGGCAATGCATCTTGGAGCCATCTTCCTGGGAGACCCTGGGCTTCTGTCCCTCAGTGGTGAAGGGCCACCCAGTGTCAGCTCTCCCACACTTCTAGTGTGTATGTGTTTGAGCACAGAGTCATTCTGTGTGTATACCCAGGGCCAGATTTAAGGCTCTGTCCAATTGCATTGGAATGAAGTTGATGGATGCCCACATGAAATCAGCTGCCTCGGCAGTGGCTCAAGTAGAAGTGAGTAAGAGCTTTCCAGCACAGCACGGATGGTGAGAGAAATGAGTAAACAAGAACAGATTGTTAAAGAGTTTAGATACAAATAGTATAGCAACATCCTGAGAATAAGAGTGGAAGGAAAGATGTTTAATTTTTAGAATATGCATCAGGTATCTCTTCTTCTCATTGATTCAGACTAATTGCACTGTTGTATCATTTCCCAGTTGTTTGGCATAGACTAATTTAATTTGTCCATTTTTATATTGTCAGATACTCAAAGACAGGGACGGGTCTTTTTATCTCCTGTCTACCCCCACCCGTGAGGAGCCAGCACAGGACCATCTGTGTACATTTGGTACTGAGCAAATATATTTGTGGTGTGTCTTCTCTCTGAACCCCTCAGCACTATCCCAAGATACAATCCAAGTTCTTGAAATTCTATCAAATGCACAAACTATGTAATAGAAGGAAAATACCTCAGTTGTGAAATAGCCGAATAATATTCCATGTTTATTCTGGAAATGTGGGATCATGCTAATTAGCATACGTTTTCTTACTAAACTCTTCTAATATTACTAAATGTATAGCTTGGCCGGCATCCTTAAACACACACAAATCAGCTCATCTTAACTATGCCAACTCTATGTTTTACTGAGAGCCTCAAAGGTATCCTTTAAAAAAGTGTTCCAGATATCAATTATCAAGTATATTTGAGAAAGAGCAAACCCTGTTTTCTGTTTCTCCAAGCCTCAGACACCTATAGGCCATAGGCCACAGTGTGTGTGGAATGGAGAAAATAATAAATTGTATTGTGTTTAGACTTCTGTGGACCCAGCATTATAGTTTTCAATGTGTGCTTATTTACAGCCTCTTATTTTATCTCAAAAGATCACTCCTGCTCCAAAGAGACATTTGCTAAATATTCATAAAATTTCATGACATTTCTTAATGTACAGTTTCTGAATGTTCTCTTGAAACTAAGTTAGACATTGGAGAAATAGGACTCTTTATTTTTAATTTCAAAACCGTATTAACTGTAACTATACTAACAAAGAAAAATTACCTTAAAACAAACATATCTAGTGAGAGCAGCAATGCTTTTTCATACTGAGATATATTTGACAAATATGAAACGTTTTCAAATCTCTTTGAGGAGAGGGAACAAGAATATAAAATGCACTGTCTTAGAATATTTACAAATATTAATACAGTTTGTAACATTCAAAGAGGTAAGAGAAAAATATTCCTTCTTGAAAAATCATTTCTGAAAGAGTCTCTGAAGATTTGTGAAGAATCTCATTGCAGTATTTGAAGGAATTAGTTGAGATGGTTGTTCTTAGCTGGATGATTGCCAGTGGAGCATCGTTCTGCTCCAAATAAAATTCTGTCCAAAATCTGGGCAAATGTTAAGATTTGTTTCCCTAAAATCTCAGTCAATCACAGTCATTCAGTCAGTAAAAGGATTGATACACTGATCTGTTTATAAACTCTTTATATGACTGCAACAGAGAAATGCATCCGTTTTAGCTCCCTGTCACTGCATGGCAAATTATCCCAACACACAGCAGCTTAAGACAAACGACATGTATCATCCCAGTTTCTGCTGGTCAGAAATCTGGACTCAAGTTAGCAGGATCCTTGCATTCAGGGTCTTCTATAAAGAAGGCTACTGTCAAGGTGACATCCTGGCTGCAATTGCTTCCCAGAGTCACCTAGGGAGGGGTCTGCTTCCAAGGTCACCGCTTAGGTGTCGACAGGGCCCAGATCCCAGCCTTAGAGATGGGCTCTGCTCAGTCCCGGGAGAAGACGGTTTGCTGCTGAGCTTTTCATGGCAGGAACTGGAAGCAGTTTTCACATTTGATATATTTCTACTCTTTTCCTGACATCATAGTGAGTTAATAGAGCACATTTTGCTCTCTAAGGGACTGTGAAATTTATAATCCATGTAAAGCTTGAAGAACACCCTAATGTGGATAATCCTGGTCAAACCTGTTTGGTGAGGTGAACCCCAACTACATTCCAGAATCTTCTATGCACCCATCAGGTCAAGTTACCCTTTATCTACAGCTTAATTAATTTTAAAAAAATAACTTGAGACTTTACAGATGTAATGTAAGGGATTGAGCTATAAATTATTGAACCCATACTGTGGACTGAACTATAACTGCTGCAAATCAATTCAGGTAATTCTGAGTATATTCGCTTCTTTTTTGATGGTGTCACCTGGGTTGGAATGCAGTGGTGTAATCTCAGCTCACTGCAACCTCCTTCTCCCAAGTTCAAGAGATTCTCCCATCTCAACCTAAGATCACAGGCACCTGCCAACACACATGGCAAACTTTTTTTTTTTTTTGTAGAGACAGGGTTTCACCTATTGGCCCAGCTGGTCTCAAACTACTTACCTCAGGTGATCCACCCACCTCTGCTTCCCAAAATGCTGGGATTACAGGAGTGAGCCACTACACCCAGCCAATTCTGAGTATGTGAGTTTCTAGGTTGCAGGAAATGTAGCTAGTATTATAACATGGTCCTGATTTTTACTGCCAACCCTTCTTCATTACAAGAAGGGATGAAATCTTTGTCCAGGAGTGGCAGTGGCTACGGGAATTGTGCTTCCTGACTCTCATGCTCTTGGGCTGGTTCTTTCTACACTGTCTACAGAGCCTTTCCTGGGCCCACCTCTGGGAACCAGTTGGTGCAAGTGTTTTCTGCGGGGACGGAGGCCTTGCACATTCCCATTTATCGGGGTGGCTGTCAGAATCACAGGGAGTTCTGTCTCCCTCTGCAGTGCTTCAGGGGGCAAACTGAAGAGCAGAGCCTGTGTGTGGCTTTTCTACTGCCGCCTGCTGCCCTTCCTGCCTCGGTCCAGCAGCGGCTGCAGCAGTAGGAGGCGAGTCTCACCTTCAGCAGGTCTCTCTCCTGCTCTCTCAGAAGGCGGTGGATGAAGAGCCTGCCCACCGAGGCCAGAAGCTGCCCTGCACTGCCCGGAAGTGCTTCCTGCACCGGTCAGCATCACTTCAAGCCCTTTATCCCGGGGCGATCCACATGGTTTTGTCAGCACCCTGACATGCTACTCTTGGCGGATAGAAGACCAGCCTCTCTGTGACTCTTACTACATGAGATTATCAAAAATGGTCATCATTGAGTTTTGAAATGTGCGTTTTCACATAGCTTTCAGCACAGTGCATGCAGTTTCACAAAACTGTGAAGATCAAATAATAGACCCACGTTTTTAGGAAACTGTTGAAAGCCTGAGCCCATATAAGCAGCGCAAGATGCTGCTGCTGTGGGCTCCCGTCCCTCGCAGATTGTGGGCTCCTGTTGTGAATCTGACCAGCAGCCTCAGAGGAAATCGAGTCTTTCTGTTGTGGAAGGCTGCTGGCTGTCGTTGTTGGTTTCCATCCATTTTTGAAATTACAGGTTTTTAGGGATTTTTGTTTTGTTGTTGTGTTGTCCTAACACAGAACTGGCTCAAAACTAACAATTATTTTCTTTTTTTAAATTTTTATTTATATTTTTATTCAAGTTTTGGAGCTAAATTTAAAAGCACAACCTTAGGCATAAAAAAAATGTAGCCCAAATAATGGTTCTTTTCTCAACAAAATGCAAACTTTGTTAAGGTAATGCTGTGGGTGTACGTGTGTATGTGTGTGGTGTGTGTGTGGCATGTGGTGTGTAGGCATGGTGTAGTGCGTGTATGTGGTGTGTGTGGTGTTCGCGCAAGTGTGTGTGGTGTATGTGGTGTGTGTGGGATGTAGGGGTGTGTATGGAGTGTGGTGTGTGTGTGTGTATATGTGTGGTGTGTGTATGTGTGTGGGGAGTATGTGTGGTGTCTGTATGTGTGTGTGGTGTCTATGTGGTGTGTGTGTGGTGTGTGTGGTATGTGTGTGTTTTGTGTATATGTGTATGGTGTGAGGGTGTGTGGTTGTGTGTGGTGTTTATGTGCGTGGTATGTAGGCGTGTGTATGGTGTGTGTGGTATTGTGTGGTTTGTGTGTGTATATGAGTGGTGTGTGTATGTGTGTGGGGAGTATGTGTGGTGTCTGTGGTGTGCAGGGTGTGTGTGTGGTATGTGTGTTGTGCGTGTTGTGTGTATATGTGTATGGTGTGAGGGTATGTGGTATGTGTGTGGTGTGTGTGTGGTGTGTTTATGTGGTGTGTGTGGTGTTTATGTGTGTGTGGTGTGTGTGTGGTGTGTGGGGTGTGTATGTATGTGTGTGTGGTGTGTGTGTTTATGTGGTGTGTGGCATGTGTGTGTGGTGTTTGTGTTTATGTGGTATGTGGTGTGTGGAGTGTGTGTGGTGTATTTATGTGGTGTGTGGGGTGTGTGTGGTATGTGTGTGTGGTGTGGGTATGTGGTGTGGGCATGTGTGGAGTGTGTGTGGGTGGTGTGTATGTGTGTGGAATATGGGGTG
>CM052658.1:3968962-4024388 GCA_028533165.1 Leontopithecus rosalia | reverse complement strand
TGTGGTGTGTGGTGTGTGTGTGGTGTGTGTATGTGGTGTGGGTATGTGTGGAGTGTGTGTGGGTGGTGTGTATGTGTGTGGAATTTGGGGTGTGTGTGTGTTTATGTGGTGTGTGTGGTGTGGGTATGTGGTGTGGGCATGTGTGGAGTGTGTGTGTGGGTGGTGTGTATGTGTGTGGAATTTGGGGTGTGCGTGTGTGGGTGGTGTGTATGTGTGTGGAATATGGGGTGTGTGTGTTTATGTGGTGTGTGGGGTGTGTGTGTATGTGTGTGTGTTGTTCTGGCTAGCGGGGGAATTAGAGGATTTTACTTACCTGCAGCATTCCTGCGGGTCTACAGGTTTCGGAATCGATTCTTTTGTGTATAGTTTCTGCAGAGCACGTGAAATATTTATTTGTCTCATGGAGGGCTACAAAAAGAGGCTTTTGAGTACAGCCCCAGGCAGGGGAAGGCCTAATGAGTCCATGGCCTGCCGTTGAAGGGTTTGTAGTAAGTGGCAGTTTGTGTCTGATTTGTGGGACACAGAAAACACCTCACTTAGCACCGCCCCACACCGGGACACCGCTTTGAGTCACCTTCTGATCGGTCTTCCTGCTTCTCCCACGCCCCCGTCTGCTGGTCTGCACAGCACAGCCATGGTGATCTCTGACAGGTAAATCAGGTCACATCTCTGTCTGCTTCTACCACCATATAATAGTGACGGAGCTTCACTCCCTGCAGAGAGCAGGCCACGGGTCCTGACCCCACACTCCACACCACACTCTGCCCAACCACAGTGACCTTCCTGTGTAACTCAGTCCTGCCGAGTCCCTTCCAAATTCAGGGCCTTTAAACTCACGGTGCCCTCTCCCCCGCAGAACATCCACACCTACAGGAAAACACACGTGCCTTTCATAGTAGAAAGGGAGGAAATCGCTGAAAATGTAGGTGTCTACTGAAAGAACCCTTGAGTTCCTTTGCATGCATTCACAAATTGTTCCCCCCAAATGTTGAGATACGGTCACGTTTTGAGAGTGATGGTGGAGGAGCAGGCAGGTTTGAGGGAGTGTATTCTGGGGACAGAATACACGGCTGGTCTCAGCAGGCCGGGACCAGCCCCGTGGATGGATGTGCAGGAAATAGGGTTCTTGGAGGAGGAGGCTGCTTGCTGTCCCCTGTGAGAATTCAGCGCCTGTGGCCTGCACGGAGTCCCTGGGTGTCCCCTGGGGCTAGGAATTTGGCAAGTAAGAGAGATCAGGTATTTTCAGAGGAGTGGTGATTGCCACAGGCCTCAGAAACACTGGGTCTGGGAAGAGCGAAGCCAGGAAGAGCCAGAGGAAGAAAATGGTGGAGCTGATGTCAGCAGTGCTGAGTTGGGTCGGCAGTACCAGGTGGTGGGGTAACTTGTGGAAAGGCAGTAGAAGCACAGAGCGGGGATGTGAGAAGGTAAGAGCAGCTAGGTCCTTGCGGTGATGGGATTCGTAGGAGAAATGGAAAGATGAACGACAGTTTGAACAAAGCGTGGTTTGGGGAGGATGACCCAGAAGACACTTGGCGGTGCTGCAGGTGAGGGGCAGAGAGCCTTCGAGACCCCAGGGACTCACAGGGGGAGGAGGAGGGAAGTCGGTGAAGGTCATGGGGAAGGACCCCTGTCCATCTTCCACCCTTCCATGAGACGGTGGGGTTAGAAAGAATCCGCATGGAAGAGAGGACGCCGAGACCCCTGAGAGCAAGGCCTGTGTGCAGGCAGCAGCTGGAATGGCACAAACTCCAGGAGAGACTGCAGGTGCACGAGCAGCTGCTGATCAAAGGCAGATGTTTCCAGGGACACCGTGGAGGTTCAGACTGCAAGGGGCAGGTCAAGGGTTGGGTCCTCCAAAGCCCGTGGAGTGTCTGTGAAGAGCGAGGCTGCTTGGCCTCCTGCAGTGACGATGTAGTAATAACGGGTGCTGAGGGGATCTGACTCTTCTCCTGGACCCAGCGAGATGCGTGTAAATGGTAAGAAAGGAAGTGAAGAAATGTAAATGAAGAGAGAGTGGGTTCGCTGAGTGGGGTGTGAGACAGAGAACACGCCATTGCTCTCATTATGAAAGGCCATCGTTGTAATGCAGCGAGGTGAGAATGACTCGGGTTCTTCTGGAAGGATTGGTTTTTCAGCTCCAACGACGTAGCTGGCCATTATCGTGGGGAGCTCATTAGTGGCAATGATTTTCAGAGACTGGAAACCGATTAGTGTGGACTCAGCCACTCAGGCCTTCTGAACGACGATTAGGGCACAGAGACTTTTAGTGTGGCTTATTATCTCGACTGCATGGTTAGAGCATTTTTAAACTCTGAAAAACTGTACAGTTTAATCATTGTTGTACGTTAGCACCAATTCTATTTGGGATTTAGGGCTCCTAGTGCTGTGGAAAAAAATAATTTCACAAAATGTTAACATAGGACGCCGGCCAGAGCATTACCAGGAATATCACACGCTTTGCCATTTTAGCACACGGTTAAAATTGGAAAACCATTTCTAGGAACAGGTTAGGACAAGCATTTGCTTGTCTTCTACACAACTAAAATCGTTATTTTTGCGATGGCAAATAGACTTTCCAGAACGTCATTTTCAAAAGTTTACCGTGTTCCACTTCTCTCCTGGTGTTTTTCACATGAAGGCAGCTCATCGGTGCCCAGCCTCAGGACGCTCTCCGTGCACAGCATAGCAAGGGCCTGGGAATTTTGTAGCTTTCACAAACAATAGGTTGTCATTTTCTAGTGCTCTTTTTCCCACCGTATCAGGTTGCTTTAGTCTTGAGAGCTTATGAGAGCAGAAAGCCTGATCATTGAGAGAGCCCCAGGTACCGCCCTCGCAGGCTGTGTGCAGGAGTGAGCAGGGGCTGTCAGGCTTGGCAGGCTTCAGGGAGGCATCTGCTGTCACGGTGCTCTGGGCCAACTCCATAACCACAGTTTTTGATTCTGTAGAAATTAATGAGCGCAAGTGATGAGTTGCTTGAACAGTTCCTAAATTGGGTGCCGCCTTGGGTCTCTTAGTGACTTGCCTCTACTGGACGGTGGTGCCAATTTAACAGATGCCAGAGTGTCTGGGTTTGTTTGATTTCCCTTGAGTGTGTGTGCCTGTCTGTGAGGGTAGGTGTGCATATGTGTGCACAAAAGGAGTAAGTAGTGAGTACTTTCTCACTAAAAGTGGGAGATGAAGGGGAGGAGGAACATGCAGGATGGCTCTTCCAACATCATTGCAATCTGCTGTGTAATTAAGAAATCATAAACTGAAAACATAGTCATTCTTTTAAGTAGAAGGAGCATAACAATGGCCAGGTATCACTCCGTAATCTAGCTCTCCACCTGAGCCACATGTGCAGAGCTTCCAGAGGATCTAAATTCTTTCTGGCTGCCATGAGAGCTGCCAGAGATAACCAATCATCCAAAGAAGAAAAATCTTCCAGGAACAGTGGCTCATGCCTGTAATCCCAGCACTTTGGGAGGCAGAGGGGGGCGGATCACCTGAGGTCAGGAGTTCGAGACCAGCCTGGTCAACCTGGTGAAACCCTATCTCTACTAAAAAATACAAAAATTAGCTGGTGTGGCAGTGAGTGCCTATAACCCCAGCTGCTCAGTAGGGAGAATCACTTGAACCCAGGAGGCGGAGGTTACAGTGAGCTGAGATGGCGCCATTGCACTGCAGCCTGGTCAACAAGAGCGAAACTCCATCTCAAAAAAAAAATTTATATTTTCTTATTTTGGAATGAAGAAATATGCAGGTATGGAAATTCATGAGCAGATTTGGTCGATACCTTTGATTAAACGATTTCTTTGAGATAAGAATTAATGAAATCAACCAATTTTTAAATTACCAAATATTACAATGATCAGTTTAAACTTCGCTCCCTGCCCTGAATGAATGAATTGTTTTGACAACAGTGGAGCCCACAGGCCATTCTTAGAAGCCAGGTGAAAGCCTGCGTTGGCAAGCTTGTGCCTTGAGTTGGGGTTAGAGTTGTCCTGAGTCACATGCCAGCCATATCCTCTGCTGACTCCCATGAGGACCCCAAAGGGCAGGAGTGACAGGGAGGAGCAAGGCCAGATGGAGGGCAGGGAGATGGACTGGCAGGTACCCAGCTCCTCACTCTGAATGGTTTCCCTCTGTCCGTTCCCTCTGAACGGTTTCTGAACTATGGGAATTCTCTCCTTCCCCCTCTCCTTGCATTGATAGGAGGAGAGCCAATCAGGGAAGTGGTAAAGAGGGCAAGTTGTCCACATGACCTTAGGGATACTTGGGGCAAAAGTAGGCTAACTGTGCACACCCTGGAACAAAATCGTTAGGAGAGAGAGCACTTTGCCCGGAATGAGCGCCATTATCAGACGCTACATCTCCCAAATTAGCCGTGTCTTTGTTTCCCCGACAGGCTGAGTTTCCTGGGCATTGGAGGGGGTCGGATTTAGCAGTGGATAACAGTTAGTAAGATTCCAAAATCAAGTGAGTATGTCTGACGATCTGCCTCTCCCTCCCCCTTACACACACACACATACACACACACTCTCTCTCTCTCTCTCTCTCTCTCTCTCTGTTCATTCATTGCTCTTCTTATATTTCCTCCCTACCTCCCTAACTTTGATCATTGACAGATTTTTCTTTCTTAAGAAAAGACTTGAGGCAGTGTACTTGGGTGAAACTCCCTTCCCTGTGATCCATCCATGTCTTTGTGAATGATGAATGGTGCGCTGTTCACTTGTTAGTAATTACAACGGGTAAAGATGTGGCCTGAGACTGCCCTGTTCCCCATTCTATAATGGCTTCTCAAGGCCTGTCTTCCCCCCACGGCTGCCATGAAAGCCTGGGGGCTCTGTGGGAATCAGTCTGCCTCTTGAGTCTTCATGTTGTGCATATGATGTCAGGGTTAGACATTTGACAAAAGCTGAGGTCCAAGGTCCCAAAAATGTGTGTGAGTTCTAGATGTCCTAAGATGTGAGAGGACAGGGGGCTTGGGTCAGTGAAGCCTGATGGAGAAGAAAGCCTGGAGGAGAGGAGGATCGGGGGGAAGAAGAGAGGAAAGGGTAGAACCCTCCCAGTGCCATCACTACAGAAGAACAGAGGCAGCCGTAGGAAACGCCAGCGGGGGACAGAGCAGGGAGCATCGGAGAGGAGCTGAAAGTGCTCAGTTATCAAAAGAAGGCAGAAGAAAGGCAGAGCAGCAAAGAGGAGAGGAAAAACAACATAAAAATTTAGACGTGGGTCCCTTTTGCTAATAGAAGCCTTCCCAGTGCCTATGGCAGCCACCTTCCCTGTGTGACCTCAGATCCAAATTAGAAACAGCCTCTGTTCTCTCTGCTCCCAATTGTTTCTTCTGCTTGCCCTGCACTTCTTTCTTGGAAGTGTTTTTAAGTATATAGGGGCCCAGGTTGGCCAGGGCAGGGGGTTAGGGAAGCAAAGGAACCAGAAACCCACGTCTGCCGAATTTGCAGAGCAGGAATAAGGGACTCTGCAGAAAAAAGCACGACCAAGAGCCCTGGATGCAAGCAAGGGTACGGGAGAGAGCTGAGAAGGCGGAGGTTAGTTCTGTTTGATCCCGCACTTGGGGAAGGCGAAAGGAGAAGGGGCCTAAAGAGAGGGAACTGACTGGCAGAGGACATTCGTGCTGGGAAGAGGAGAGAAGGGGCGGGAAGAAGCGGGGAAAGAGCCTGGATGGACCAGGGAACCTGCCTGCGGCAGTCCTGCCCTGCTTCCTTCCACACACCCTGATGCGCCTGAGACTGCCCTGGCACATCGGCAACTTCAGAGCAAGGGAAGGAGGAGAATGTGGGTTTCACGGGAGGAGAAGCGAGGAGGACCCAGGGAATGGGGTGCCTCACGGATTCTCAGCGCTGCCCACAGGATCTGACCTGGGGGATGAGAGCTTATTAGCTCCAACTTGAGTTGACAACAAAGAGCTTCTGTGGTCTTTCAGGCCCCGTTGAAACAGGCAGATCTTCTCCGCAGTCATGTATAATGCAGGGAAGAGAACAGCAGTGTCCCCTGCAGGTGCAGAGACTTCTGGCCTAAGACAGCAGAATAATCGTTCCCAGAGTGGGAGGGTTGGCTTGATAACTGCCATGAGCAGCATCTCATTTCAGACTCTCTCATGTCCCCAGAATGTCCCTTGGTTACCAAAAAGGTCCTGTTCTCCTTCCACCTGCCTTTCTCCTGATGTTAGAAACGAGGATTTTAGACGGTAGTCCCTGCATCCCCATGTGTCACCCAGAGGCAGCTTTAGGCCACCGGTCTGGGCTGCCCTTCGCATCACTGGGAGTAGACCCCGGGTGCCTACCACAGTCCCCTTGTCCTCAAGGGCAGCTGCCCCCTCTGTGCCCTGCTAACTGTGAACAAATGCATATTTAGAGACATATTCTGCCACTTCCCAAAGGGACCAGCCACCACCTGCACTCCTCTTCCTGGTTGAGTCTGAGTGCTTGCTTTGGGAATCAAAGGTTTCACTAAGTGCAGACGGAGTGATGCCTGGCAAAGCCTGGAAACAGAAAGACAGCTAATGCGGTTTTGTGGAGATGAGGAAATATGCTGGTCAGCAGTGTGGACGTCCAGAGGATAATGACTTGCTTACAACATTCCTGTGAACGAAGAACACATGAGGACAGAAATAAGCTACTCTCCAAGAGTCTTGTGATGGGCTCCATTTATCTGACCCGTTGGGTTTCTAGAAGAGGACAGAATGCTGCTCTGGTTCCCCTCCCTGGACAGCAGAGCTAGTGAACAGGAAACAGATCACGAAGCTGAGTGGATGGAGGAGCGAGGATGCCCCTCACCTCGCCAGCTTCCCACATGGTCCTTTCCTCCGGAGACTGGCTTTGGGAGATTGCATGGTTTCTGCAGTGCCAGGGTTGGAGGGCTTTGGTTCCGCGTATTTCTCTCTGCAAGGCACCTGCTCTTGACAGGGGCTCTGCAGCCCCCGAGCCCACTGACAACTGTACTTGCCCCACCCCACGCAGCAGACTCTTACGCATCTCAGCAGCAGTCTTCTTGCCCTGGAATTCCCTGTTGCCTGTTTTAGGCTGCCTGGGCTGTCATAACAAAATTCCACAGACTGGGCAGCTTAAACAACAGACACGTGTATCTCAGAGTTCTGGAGGCTGGAAGTCCAAGGTCAGGGTGCTGGCAGGTTTGTTTCTGGTGAGGTCTCACTTCCTGGATAATTTTGGGTGACACAAACATTCAGTCCAGATGCCAACCTCCTCAGGCCGCCTGTGGCTTGGCCTGTGGCAGAATTTGAGGCCGCTCACCCCTCCCTCTTCCTCAGTCCTTGGTTCCACAGGCCCTGGCTGCCCTCTGGCTGCCTCCTGGCCAGTTAGGAGCTCCTCTGGTGCTCAGACCTGATTGGATTTCCTGGTCCTACCCAAGTTCACCTTATCTTCTTATGCACACTTTCCCTGGACAATTTAACCTACCACAGAAGCTACTGCATCGGCCACTGTCACCCAGAGCACAATACACTGCGTGGCCGCAGAAGTCTCCCCAGCAAGGCTGCCGACTGAGGAACCAGCACACGCCCCGATCAATAGGAAGGCTTCTCCATCAGGCTTCCGGTTGCCTGAAGGTGACCTGGCACATGGCTGATCCACCATAGACGCTCAGAAATATCCAACTCATCGCAACATGAACCGCCCCCCACCCCTGTGTGGTTTCCTGGCCACTTCCAGGCTGTGAGTGTTTCTGTGAAGGGAGGGTTTGCCACGTCACCCAGGCCGCCCATCCCAGCAATGAGCAGCCGCGGCTTCCAGGATTTTACCTTCTTCGGTGAGCTCCTGTGAAGCTATGCATGTAAGAGGTCTGTTCTGTGGAAATATTTTCCAGAACGTTTCATGCTAAGGAGGACTTTAATGTTGTGAATATTTAAACATGCTTTGCAGCCGATTGCTACAATGGCTCAGCTCACAAAGCATGCACAAAGCCTGCCTCTAGTGGACGGTCCTGTGCCATTCATCAGCCTCTCTTTTTTAATTTTATTTTATTGCATTTTAGGGCTTGGGGTACATGTGAAGAACATGCAAGATAGTTGCATAGGTACACATGTGGCAGTGTGATTCGCTGCCTTCCTCATCAGCCTCTCTTAAATGACTTCCCAATTTCAATTTAAAAGCGTATCTTTACATAACATATACAATTGAACTCTTAAAAAAATTGTACAGCTACTTTTTGTTGTGCAATTCTATGAGCTTTAAGACCTGGAGAGATTGTGTGACCCTCATCATAAACTGGGATATGGAGCAGCCCCATCACCCCCCAAAATTCCTCTCACTCTGCTTCCTTGAGAGCAAGCTGTCCCTCTATCCCAGCCTCTGGCAGCCACAGACCTGTCTTCAGTCTCTGTAGTTTGGCCTTTTCTAGAACGCCATAGAAATGGCATCAAGCAGTATGTAAAGACTAGCTTCAAAGTGGAGAATATTGTTTACGTCCAAATATGGAGAAAACTGTAGACTTCTGTGGCATTTTAATGCCCGCACAGTCTTGGTCTTTAGGGTAATTTTTCTCTAAGAACATTTTTGCTGTTGTGGTGAAATAAGCAATACTAGGATAGACAGTAGAAGATGCGCTTGCTAAATGCTCACCAGACTTTAATTACTGCGTCCCCTCTGTACAGGATCCACGTGCCCATCCTCAGAAAGTCTGACGAGACAGAGAAGAATGGCTCACAAGGGTCAGGAAACACAGGCTGAGCGAGGGTGTCCCGGCCGGAAGCCCGTGAGCACTGCCATTGGCCCTGGGCAGCGCTGGGGCTTCCTGTGCTATTCCTCGGCCCCTCTTAAGGGTCTTCCCAATTTCAAGTTTAAAACGTATCTTCACTTAACATATAAAAGGTATGGAACCCCCACGCAGGTGCAAACTCCACAGATGCTCAAGTGCCTTATGTAACATAGTGTAGTATTTCCCCATAACCCTAGAGCACATCCTTCCATGTACTTAAGTTCTCTCTAGATTACCTTTCCTATCAAACACAATGTCAGTGCTATATACAAAGCTGTTATACTGTATTGCTTGGGAACTAATGACAGGAAAAAATCTGTACATGTTCAGTAGAGATGCACCATCCTCTCCTTCCCGAATATTTGTGATCCTCAGTTGGTTGAATTCGTGGATGCAGAGCCCACACTACTGAGGGCTGACTGTAATTCCGAAGGAGGGGGCTTTGGGGTAGAGACTACAGGAAGCTGGAGGAGGGCACTGGGGACTCCAAGGTGAAAATGTCAGTTGTGAGCATGGGAGAAAAGAGAAGAAGGCAAGAGAAGGAACTCCAGATGGAAGAACCCCCTGAGTGCAGCCCAGAGCAGGGACGGGCACAGTGAGGGCAGGAGGAGGAGGAGAGCATCCACCTGGAGCCGACCCTATGTGCAGTGGAGGGGCAAGCAGGCAGCCCAAGGTGGGGCTGAAGTGTTAGGGGTTGACCCCTGCTGCCCCCATCTTGGAGGGAGCTGAATGGTTCCTGAGTGGAGGGCGATGCCAGGTGATAGGGTGAGGTGCCTTGTTGAGATCAGGCGTGGTGGTTCATGCCTGTAATCCCAGCACTTTGAGAGGCTGAGGCAGGAGGATCATTTGACCTAAAATAATTGTTCTGTTGAACTTCCCGCCTTGAGACAGAGGAGCTTTCCCAGGAGGGCCACTTCCTACCTGCCGGCCTCAACCTCCATCACCTTCCCTTATGCCTGCTAGACACTTGCTTGTCCAGTCTCATGGCTCCAGGAGCTGCGTGTTATGGTTTTGGCCCCACAGACAGAGGGAGAAGTTTGCCCGAGGACCTGTGGGCATCTTTGGCTCTCTTGCAAGAGGGACACAGTGTTGGCCCCTCTCTTCCCCAGTGTCCTTGCCTTCATGAAGCTGTGCTGCCCAGGCTGTCTGGGCAGGACATGGAACGCAGGCCCTTGATGGCACCATCCGTGTGTTGCTCTTGATCCCTGTTCTCTAGATTTGCTAAGCCAGAAAAATTAGCCCTATTTGTCTAAGCAGCTGACCATCGGGTTTTCCGTTACTTGCCACTAGATGAGTCCCGAGTGGCTTTGCTCGTGCTGTTTCCTCCACCTGGATCTCCTTCTCAACCTTGCACCTCTGGTGATCGCTTCCATCCATAAACTTAACTTCCGTCTGAGCGAGCACTTCCCAGATACCCCACGCATCAAACGCAATGGTAGCTTACAGGGCTGTGTCCTTTGTCATAGAGCTGTGAGCCCCTCATGTGTGGGAACTGTTCCTTACTTCTCTTTGCACCTGGAAGGTCATAAATGATCGGCAACCAGTTGTTGAATAAATGAAAGAACAAATGAAATCCATAGAAACAAGCAAGGGAAAAATGGGACATGATTTCATCCATTCTTCACAGCCTTTATTCCATCACAAGTGGACGTACAGGATTGTTTAGGATCTTGAGTCTAACACACCGAGAGGTGCTTTTGCTGTATTTATTTTCAAAGCTTCGCCATTAATCCCTGTGGGGTCAGTGAGCACACGTCAGCGCCACAGTCAGTCCTGACCAGAGGCTGTAAGCTATCAGCTCACTCCATCTTGTCTGACCGATGCCTTGGGTGGCTGTTTTGCTCCTAACTTGAGCTGAATTGGATGATCTGCCCAGAGACTTGGAACCTTACCCCTCCCCCACCATTCCCACTGTCCCTGACTTGATTCGGACTCCTCTCTTCTTGCTGGGACCCATGCTGCAGCTTCCCACCTGCTCTTGCCTCCTGCATGTCCCGCACAGCCTGCAGCTGAAAATGGTTCTGAGCGAGACATGGCTTCATGGAAAATATTGCACCTCTGCTAAAGACAATGAGAACACTGCCTGTTGATTTTTGTTTCTCCATCCCCAACTTCCCATGCCCCAAAATAGCATCCTAGGACCATAGAAATGGAAGAGACCTTTTTCTTTTTTTTTTTTTTGAGATGGAGATGAAGGCTCACTCTGTCACCCAGGCTGGAGTGCAGTGGTGCGATCTTGGCTTACAGCAATCTCAGCCTCCCAAGTTCAAACGATTCTTCTGCCTCAGCCTCCCAAGTGGCTGGAACTACAGGCATGCGCCACCACACCTGGCTAATTTTTGTCTTTTTAAAAGAGACGGGGTTTCACCATCTTGGCCAGGCTGGTCTCAAACTCCTGACCTCACGATCTGTCCACCTTGGCCTCCCAAAGTGCTGGGATTACAGGGGTGAGCCACCGCGCCCGTCCCGGAATAGACCTTTCTAAGATGATTCTGCCCATCTCCCACTTTATACATGAGGACAGTGAAGTCCAGGAAGTTGCCGTTGCCTCATTCTAAATCATGTGACTCATTAGCAGTAAGTCCAGCCTGTAGCCCAGCTTGTCACTAGGGCCGTTTTCTTCATTACATCACTGTGTCTCTTCCTCTTCACTGCCTGCGTGACTGTGTCTCGGCAGTCGGTGGATACAGCACAACGTTGCCAGCTTGCTGTGTATTACAAGGGGTATCTGTTTCAGATATTCCATGGGGACACTGGCTGGAAGCTTGCAGCAGAGTCCCAGGAGGCAGGACTGCCAACAGCACTGGGCTTCGCAGACATGCACCTGCAGCCCTCGGGTAGCACCGTCAATTTTCAAGCGAGTGTGGCAGGCGTCAGGCATCACATCTGCTCACCCTGGTAATAATGCATAGCAGCTACAGGCAGATCTCAGGCCACAGAGCCACCGAGCGAGCCTTGCAGCCCCTGCTGCCAGCACGGGCTTGCTCCTTCAGCACCGCTGGGGACAGGCACGCTGTCATCAGGCCCAAGAAATACTGCCTTCTCCATCCTGTCCCTGGTCACTGGGTGCCCGCAGAGTGTCCCCACCGGGGAGGGAGGGCCTGGTTCAAATGGCCTGTACTCAGAGATGCGGCAGTGGACCGCTTGAATATTCAACTGATAATCATGGGAAGGAGTCTGGTTCTCCTGGATTGCTTCACGATTCTGCTGAGTGACAGTGTGATGTTGGGAGACTATGTCTTCAGAATATCGTACACTCTTGAGGTCACCAGGAGCCTCCAATTAAACTGTTTTCCTGGCTCTTACAGTGACAAGTAACCCTTATCCTGGGTTCCTCATTACTGAGACTTCTTGCCTTTTTTTGTTAGCTTATGATTTATTCTAGGACTTCATCCAATAGCTTATACTTAACTGTCTACCTCAGTCTCAGGAAGCTTTAAAAATGTTCAGCTAAATAAAAGAGGTAGTTTTCCCTGGAAACCACATATCCATGGGCCTCACTGAATTAATAATTTATGTATTTCTTAAAAAAGGTTTTATTAATTAAATCAAATTTTCATTGCAATTTTAAAATAATCTTGTGATCTTCCCCCACGTGTCTGAAGTTAATACTCACCCTTATTGTCCTGGGAGTTCTGATGTTCAGTTACCTGCTAGCTTGGTGGATAAACATTTTATTAATGAGCAGGAGGTTTGTTAAAGTGTGATAAATTAGGCTTTTCTTTCAAGGCAATTGATCAGTGGAAAAACAGAATCTGGATGCTAAAATCTGTGCCCACGTGGATTAATTCACCACCATGTTTCCTGGAGCCGTCGGCTGAGTGTGTGTTCCTGGGTTTGTTGGCTGCATTTGCCTAATTTTTGTCTTGTGATTTCATTGAGTGGTGGAGTTGAGAGGGTGTACTGACAACTTCTGCTCTTGTTTGAAATACTATTTAGAAACCCTGACCACGCCCTGCATTACTTATGCTTGTGAGGAATACTAGCCGAATGCCATGTGAGCAGGTGCCTGCCAACGCTGCCCTACTCGACATTCCTCAGCATGAATGTGTGCTTCTCCACGTGCTGATTTTAACATCATATTTCCTTCACAGTAACATCGAATTTGGGGATTGAAGGGATATTGACATGTGCCTGCTCACTGTCCATCACTCCATCTCAGGAGCAAGTGTCCCTTGCTCTCACGACTTTGTTCTGGTGACACAGAATTCATCTTTGTAGAACACCCTCTCCCCAGGCTGGACAGTTCTGGCTTTTGCAAAGTTCTTCATTAGCTGATATAAGTCCACTTTTCAAAACTTCCCATCTGCTGATCTCCTTCCACCTTTTACGTAGTAGTGCCTGCAGTACGCTCGTAGCCTGAGCCATACTCACACTTAATAAAACATTGAGTGCTTCTCAGCAGTGTTATGTTTGCACTCGAAATAGATGAGCTAAGCTTCACAAATATGCCTTTTTTACTAATAAGGTAGGTACTATTTTTTTTTTTGAGACAAAGTTTCACTCTTGCTGCCCAGGCTGGAGTGCGGCTCACTACAACCTCCACCTCCCAGGTTCAAGTGATTCTCCTGCTTCAGCCTCCTGAGTAGCTAGGATTACAGGCATGCACCACCATGCCTGGCTAATTTTGTATTTTTAGTTGAGACGGGGTTTCTCCATGTTAGTCAGGCTGGTCTTGAACTTCCGACTTCAAGTGATCTGCCCACTTCGGCCTCTCAAAGTACTGGGAGAGATGGGTTTCTTTAGGAGAGACAAGATTTCTCCATGTTGGTCAGGCTGCTCTCGAACTCCCAACCTCGGAGGAGCTGCCCACCTCGGCCTCCCAAAGTGCTGGGATTACAGACGAGAGCCACCACATCCAGACAATACTAGTTTTTACTCAAACCAAAAAAATCCATTCTGCAAGGAAGTGATTATTGACTATCCACTGTATCTCAGGTCATAATGATGGCCTTGACAAGGGACAAGATGGCCACAGTCAGTGTCACCCACTGGACGACAGTGATAGGAGTGGTGAACCAAGCAGTGTGGACACGGTGTGCTGGGAGGCAGCAGTGACGGAAGCAAGCTTGGCCTGGAGAGCAAAATCAACCTGTGATGAGCTGTGCCTTCCTTTAAGCATCGTGCCATTTGTTGTTGGCATTCAGGTTATAGATCAGTGGTGCAAAGATGGGACCACAAGGGCCACTGGAGAAGAGGGAAGAGAAGTCCATGGCTAGAAACTGGAAGGACGGCCACACGTTCCCCCTCTGTTTCTTAAATTCGCCACAACATATGCCCATAGTGAGTTCTTAAATTGCAGAGGGCTTTTGGTACCTGAAACGAGCTCTTGCTGGAGATTTAAGATGTAGTCAAATCGTGGGGATAGCCCTAGTGATGGCAGCCGATGGTGATGGTGAGAATTGTGATGCTGCTGGGGATCATGAGGATGACGAAGATGAAGAAGAAAACAGCAGTAACAAGGACGACAGTGAAAACCTGCTAATCTTGGTGCTGATGAGGCCAGAGATAATTACGGTAGCAATAATGCTAATGATCCCAGGAGGACTTACTGCCATTATTTCTCAGTGGCTTCTCTTTGGGAAGAGAGTGAGATATTTAAAAGTCTGAAAGGAGACGGGAACAGGGGGCGTGCAGCTTCTCAGATCTGTGGGTCCCGCCCAGCTGCACGCCGGGAACGAAAGTATCAAGATTAAGGGCTATGCTGTTTCAGCAGCATTTCCACTGTCTAAATATAAACAGCCTCAGGCCCTGATCCAGCAGAGGAGACCACAGCTGCCAAATGCATCGCCAGCTGCAGGCCCTGGCTGGGCTTATTTAGAGGGAAAGGCCGTCCTGCCATGGACAGGTTCCAAAAGGCATGAGCCTATGAATAGAATTTGAGGTTCAAGGAATGCTAGACCATGTCTCTGTGCTCAGGGTCACAGGGAGAGTCTGAAGGGGGCAGGATGAGGACATGGTTGCCCTGCCTTCAGGAGCTGTGCTCTCTGCTGGTACAGACAAGGGCCTGGTGAGATGGTAGACCAGTGGTGGCTACTGCAGTGGTGCCACCTGCATAGGAAGACGAGACTCTGGTGGGGATGGGCAGGGGCCAGGCTCCCCGTGCTCTTGCAGGCACCCAGCTCCAGTGGCCCCTCAGTCCCAGCTACCGATGGACTTAGACATCTGATGACAGGATCTGCTGTTATCCCACCTGTGGGTTAATGATGCCATCATCAGTGCCAGATAAGCCATGACTAGTGCCCTTATTCATTCTGGCTTAAGACTCTGCTTGTTTTGACTCAGGGAGAGAGAGAAATGGAAGAAGAAGAAGAAGAAAAAGATGCATTTAAAACATATTACCAAACTAACACAGCGAACACACGAACATCAGCCTTTTGATTCCCTCCTGATCCTCGCCAGTAAGCGTTCATTTATCCAGCGCTGGCTCACTCAGCCTACTGAACACTCACCAGGCACTCTTACAGGCACAGGGAATCCTGCAGTGGACAGAACCGAGGAAGCCCCTGTGCTCACGGATCTTACGTACTGCTGGAAAGACCGCCCACAAATAAATGTGTTTATCACATGTCAGGCAGGACACCTGCTCTACTGGAAAGTGACGTAAGGAAAAGGACAGGGAGCAAAGGGGAGTGTCTGGGGGAGGACAGCATGGACGGCCTTTCAAGGAAATCACATGGAAGCAGTGGCCCAGCAGATGCAGGACAAGGTCCTGTGATCCGAGGAGGGGTCTCAGGGCAGCGGGACAGTGAGCAGGCCAGCGTGGCCACAGTGCATGGTGTCCAGGATGAGCAAACGGAATGATGTTTGAACATGTTATCTGGGAAACTGCACACAGGACCAGGCTCACAGCCGCTTTTTCCCAGCCCATCTTAATTCCTCTGTTACCAAAGCACCCTCAGTACAGCCTCACAAACTGAGTAACAGAGGACGGTGAACACAGCTGATACCCCTGATTGGCAGGCTGGCTGAAGGGTGTTGAAGGAAAGGCAGAAATACCTGGTAATCCTTGCAGGCGTCCCCCAGGCTGCAGGCAGGAGCCGACGTGCGACAAGCAGGAGGCTGGAACGGAGCTGGGATGGGAAGGAGTGCACATGCCATCAGCTTTCCAGGGCCCACGTTAATTGTGTCATGTCAGCAGCAGGCTAGCACCTGACAGGTGTTACAGATACTGCAAATCAATCACATTCTCATACCAATGGCCGCATTTACATCAGGCATAAATGTAGTTTACCGCACTCTGTTAGAATCAGGGATTAGTAGCTCCGGTCCAGCTAGATTCTTATTTCCTTGGCGGTAGGAAGGCAGAACAGCACACATCTTGACGGATTAATCATGCATTTTGCTTTGTTAATAATTCCGAGGCCAGGGAAACTACCTTCCTAGGATCACAGAGCTGACTTTCTTTTCTATGGATCTTTGAAAAACCAAACAGATGGGATTTTACTGGAAGAGTTTATTGTGCTCATATGATGTGCTGTTCAAATTATGAATTGGTCTCACTTAGATGCTGGAATAGTGATTACCAACTCTAGCAAGCTCTTTATTGAGAATCTTAGGGCATGTAGGATTAAAAAAAAAAATCAGCCAGGCATGGTGACTCACTCCTGTAATCCCAGCGCTTTGGGAGGCCAGGGTGGGTGCATCATGAGATCAGGAGTTTGAGACCAGCCTGAACAACATGGTGAAACCCCATCTTTACTAATAATACAAAAAATTAGCCAGGCATGGTGGCAGGTGCCTATAACCCCAGCTACTGGGGATGCTGAGGCAGGAGAATCTCTTGAACCTGGGAGGCAGAGGTTGCAGTGAGCCAAGACCTCACCACAGCATTCTAGCCTGGGCAACAGAGCAAGACTCTGTTTCAAAAAAAAAAAAAGTCATATGTCATCTCTTTTTGAGAGGTTGCCACCAATATGTGTCTAAATATGATGAAAAAAGATGCATCATGTGCTGAGAAGAATGGGCTTCAGCCTCAGAACCCCAGTCTTTCTGCCAGCTCTGGAGCAGGGGGAGCTCCTAGCTGCATCTGAGGAGTCGGTCCCCGGAACCTGGGCCCTTTCCATATGCATGACTCTGTTCTAGGCACTGTGGGGAGCTCAAACAGAAGAGGAACAAACTTCCTGCTGCTCAGAGACCGAAGTCATACTCACAAATGATTAAGCTAGTGAATTGGATGGCATTTTCACAGCTGGGTCATGTACTACAATTATATATTGTCATCATAAAGCTTTTGAGAGCAATTTAATAGTTAATAACATCCTAATTATATGATATGAGTAATCTGTGCTCTGAAAGCAGCCCTATATATAGGCAGAAGAACCGTGAGGAGCTCTCAAAGAAAATGTGCCATATATTCAGGCACCTGGGGAGCGATTTTAGAAATCCTGACCTTCCAAGGCAATTGATTTTGACTGTTCTTTAAAGGATCACTCTAGGAGTCCAGCTATTCCTATGGGTTCCCTGGTCTAGATGACCCCCGGGGAGGATCTTCTAATCTTGCATTATTAGAAAGGTTGGCTAAGTGGATGATGGATGGAAATTCTCATGTTGTAAAAACACACCACCAGAAGTCAGCCATTCTTGTTAATGCCCACATATTAATGCTATTTCCAAAACTGCATGACAGCTCACAGGTGTAGGGGTTGGAGCCTGTATTCCTTGCTAGACTCAAGTTCCTTGAAGGTAGGGAATGTCTTATTCATTACTGTAGCCTCAGTTTCTTGCCCCATTGTGCAAGCTAAATAATGAATGAATGAATGAATGATGAATAAAAGCTAGTTAAAGTTCCCTTAGATAGCAATAATGGTCCATTTCACCCCAGGTCATCTGCAGCCGGGTACTGTTTGGGATATTGAATTCCTACAGTGTTTGTTGCCTCTCTGATTCTTTGCCATCTAATCATATCTACTCTTGCATTTTAATTTAACTTCTTAATATACATACCTGATTCCTGCCCTGAAGCATCTTGAAGTATCCTAAAGGAACGTGATGTCCTGTCTTGCTTCCCCTCTGCTCTTGGCACACACCACCCACCACAACATTGAACTGATAGTAAATGATCAAGGGTGAGTTTCGGACTCATGCAGTTGCAAGAAATAGCTCTGTGACTTTCAAACAGAATTCTAGATCTGACCTAGACCAGCTCCAGACCCTGCCTGGACGTCAGCCCTTCCCTGTCTCTAGAACAGAGACACAGTGCCCTGTGGATTGTTCTGACCCAGCTCCCAGACCCAGGCCAGGGAGCAGGGGATGCGTATAAAGGCATTTGTATTTTTATGGACTTTGTGGGTTTTGTAAACCCCAATTGTATACTTGATTTAATTGATTTTTTTTTTTTGAGACAGAGTCTTGCTCTGTCGCCAGGCACCAGGCTGGAGTGCAGTGGCGTGGTCTCGGCTCGCTGCAACCTCTGCCTTCCAGGTTCAAGTAATTCTCCTACCTCAGCCTCCCGAGTAGCTGGGATCACAGGCATGTGCCACCACATCCAGCTAATTTTTGTATTTTTTAGTCGAGACGGGTTTCACCGTGTTGGCCAGGATGGTCTCGATCTCTTGACCTCCTGATCCACTCCCCTCGGCCTCCTAAAGTGCTAGGATTACAGGTGTGAGCCACTGCACCCGGCCTGATTTTTTGTTTTTAATTTTGGTATTGATGTTATGGTTTTCATTCAATGTTGATGGGTTTTTAAATTGCCCTGCTCTGTGGAGTGTTACTAAAGCTCATGTGGATGAAGGCTGTTCACTCCGGTTCTGTGCTTATGCTGGCTGCTTTCCTTTCCTGCCTGATGGGTCCTCTCCATCTTCCCCTTCTCCAGGGCCATCTTCCTGCCCTTGTCTCCAACCAGCTTCTTCCTTTCCTGCCCTCAGCCTCTCCTTTCTTCCCCTTATGCTTCCTTTCTGGGACTCCAAAACCCAACTGTGATTTAGAGAGAGGCCTGAACTCAATGCCAGGGAAATGAGTGCCCGTGTCACTGCCTTGCTGCCTTCTAGTCTGACCTTGAGAAGAAGGTTCCTGAGCTCCTTGGGCTTCTGATGTGTCACCTCTCAAGCGAGTGAGTTAGACCACGAATGAAAGACCTCCCACATATCCCATTTGTCTCACTCTGTCCCTCTGTCTCTCTCTCTCTCTCTTTGCTGTGCTTAAATCACAGCGAATCATAATCCTAGGATGAGAACCTGGACGAGATTTGCGTCAATGTGAGTCATCACACCAGAGCTATCCACGTTTCCTTTCTCCACCGTGAGCTGAGTGAAACTCTCTCTGTTAGGAGGCGTTTCACGTGCCTTGCTGAGGTTGTGGGAAATAACAATGCCACCCATTTGCCAAGTGGAAGAGCCCTGGCCTTCCGTTCATTCGGTGGAGGGAAAAGCAGGGCAGGCAGAGGCAGGAAGGGCCTTTATTTGCAAAGGCGGCCGTGGCGCGCTGTTCTTTCACCGGTCATGCCTCACAGGCGCCGACATCCATGGGATCTGCACTTTGGCACGTTTTTCTTTGTGCTTAAAAACCCTATCTCACGTTTAGAGCAGTGCAGTACTTAACTTTTTCCAGAATTAGGTATTCGTTTTAGTCATGAAAAAGAAAAGGGCGTTTGACCCAAATTATAAAAACGATTGAAGGAAAACTGCCCTATTTTTCCTTCATGCTTTCACTGAAAAGTGCAGTGACTGTCTCCTGCTGTGTGAGTGTGGAGTTAGGGGCTCTGAGGGATGGAGGAGGAGAGGGCAACACACGTGCCTGGAATTCACATTCCTGCTGAGCTGACGGCAGGAACAGGGGCAGCGCAGAGACATTGCATAGGCATTGGAAAGACATTGGAGCACAATTCTGAGAAAACATGAAAGGATTTCCACAAGTCTTTATGTCCTCTGTATATGACGGTGGAGAGCAGGAGAAAGATGGGGTTTGTGGTGGAAACTTCCAGAAAGAAAGTTGACCTGGAGCAGGTCCTTGAAGCAGAAGCCTCGGAGCACCTTGAAGGCCAAGAAGGAGGGAGGACTCGGGTACCTGGAGATGCAGTGGGATTAGCAGAGGGGAGGAGCATTGAAGACACGGTGTCAACACTGGAGAAGCCGCTGCTCTGTAAGAATAACGGGCCCTTAAATGGCCGTCTGAATCTCAGCTTGACAAATGAGGCACGTCGGAACACCTTTGGGAAAAGGTAGCACCCTGCTCTATTTGAGAGAAAATCCGCTTCTTCCCACTTCTGAAAGGAATTGTTGTATTGGTCCATTTGTTTTATTTTAGGAAAATTTAAAATATGAGGTAGAAAGAAAAGTATAAATAAAGTATTCTCAAAGTTATTAGCTAATAGTTGGCTGATGTCACTCTTGGGTGGTTATATAATAAATTGTCCCACTGTCATTACATTCTAGAAGGCCGGAAGAAGCAGCTGAGGACTTCTTAGTATTTTGAGGCAGAGGGAAGAATTACAAAAAGGCCTTAGGGCAGGAAAATTGGGCCTGTTCCAGGCACTGAAAGCTGGTGTGATCTGAGCACAGTGAAGGGAGAGAGAGAGGCAAAGAGAGAGAGACGAAGGAGAGAAGACAGAGAGAGAGGGAAGGGAGAGAGAGGGGGCGGGAGAGGGTAGGGAGAGAGAGGAGAGAAGACAGCAGGGAGGGAGAGAGAAGCAGTAGGTGTTGGTGCGGAACAGAAGCACGATGGCGGGTTGGTGTCTCCTGGCTGGATGCCTAATGAGTTCGAATTTGAGTAGCGTATTACTCTGCTAGAGCTGTCTTAACAAAAGAGGACAGATTAGGGGCTTAAACAATGAAAATGTATCATCTCACAGTTCTGGAGGCCAGAGTCAGAGATGGAGGTGTCTGCAGGGTGGGCTCCTTCTGAGGCTGTGAGGCAGTGCAGGTTCCAGGCCTCCTTCCCGCGTCTGGTGGTCTTCTGGGCTCCAGGCCTCCCTCCCGCGTCTGGTGGTCTTCTGGGCTCCAGGCCTCCCTCCCGCGTCTGGTGGTCTTCTGGGCTCCAGGCCTCCCTCCCGCGTCTGGTGGTCTTCTGGGCTCCAGGCCTCCTTCCCGCGTCTGGTGGTTTTCTGGCAATCTTTGGTGTTCCGTGTGCATCGTGCATCTCCAGCCTCTGCTCTCGTCCTCACCTGGTGTTCTCCTTGTGTGCATGTCTGTGTCTGTGTCCTCCTTTTCCCTTTTGGAACTGACACAAGTCATTTGGATAAGGATCTTTTTAAATGACCTCATCTTAACTTGATCACCTCCGTGAAGTCTCCACCTCCAAATAAAGTCACTTTCTACAGTCCTGAGGGTTACCACTCCAACATGTGTTCTGGGAGACACAACTCAATACCTAGAAAACAAGAAAGAAAGAGAAAGTTTGGTAATTGTCTTCTGCACAGACTTCTCTTAAAACAATGAGATGTTTATTTACCAAAATCAGGACCAAATTACAGGCCGATATTAATATATGAAATGGCTTGCACTTCACATGTACACTCAAATTTCCAGTCCTGATTTTCATACCGAGAAACATGGCCGAGTCATCGCTTCAGACAGAAAAAACCATTTTGGAAGGTTAAGAAAGACCATTACTGATTGAAACAGTCTAACATTGACTTCTAGATGTAAACTCTGCCGAGCAAACATTTTTTTTGGGTAATGTTATTTGTTGCAGACAGCCGTTGGCCATTGTATCGATCCCAAATGTGGATCAATGAGCTCCCAGATCATTGCTCAGTTTCCAGCTGCCATCCTGAGTTCACTGGTGTCACTGCTTCCAACAGCAAAACACTGGTGCATGGAATTAACAACCTTATAAATAGATTACAGCCCGTCTGTCAGACAAAAGGCTGCACTTCTCCCCTAGGAAACAACCACAGAGAATTCCAGTAAAAGTCTTGCCAAACACCTCTTCGTAATTCAAGGAACCTAACAACAGACAGATGCACTGCTTCCTTTTCCATGTTCTAACTCAGTGCTGCTGCTCTGTAACTGAGAACAGGCTAGTACAACCCGTACGCATCGTTAAGTGTGCAGGGAGCCTCACTTAAAGTGTTATTTATAGTACGTTCATCCTTAGGGACTTTACCATGAAACCACCACCTTTAATGCTGATGATTAGCATTACCATGGACCCTGGATTAAAGGGGCCAAGTGGTATAGATGCCCTGGGCAGAGCTCCCATTGGCTTTTGGGAGAGACCCAGCTGCAGTGGGTTTGAGCTCTCCCAGTGGCAGAGTGGGATGATAGCTGCACCTTCTGCTAAGGGTAATAAATCCTGTGAACGTGCATGGCTTGAGTTTTCTGCCAGCGTCTTTATATAGCAATGCATACTTGCAAATAAATCCAACCAAAGTCAACAAAAGAGCACACTGATGCTTTGGTAGAGAACTCAGCTGTCTCCCCTCCCTGTATCATAAAATCAAGGGAAAATAAAAGCCCCCCAGTAGGGGACGTCCCCACCTAGGTCTAAGGACTGCAATTCCATTTTAAAGTTATAAAGTACTCTCATGTTGTTTACTTCTTTTATTTCACAAAATAACTGCGTGAAGTGGACAGGGTGGAAGTTACCGTCCTCACTTTTGATATGGAGGAAATGTGGCCCAGGTGACCAGTGAAGATTTGTGGGCAAGGCAAGAGCTTTCTCTCAGCCAGTTCTCTCCACTGAAGTGGATTTCTAAGCTAGCCCCACTCCTTCTTTTCATCATAGGCTCACGCTCACAGACAAGATTCAGTGAGACTGAATCTGGGCTCAGAAATGTGCTCTTCAGTCCCTCATGTTTTGGCAAACTTTCTTCTCTGCTGTGGTACTTCCCCCCGCTCTTCTCCAGGAGATCTGCCCCCCCGCTTTTTTTGGCAAAACTTTCTCATGGATGGCTTCAGTCCCAACTAAAGCTATCCTCCTGCTTCTGGCTTACGCCCATTTCCCAGCTCTTTGGTGAAATGTAAGTTTTATGGTGTCATATTCCTTTTATGTAACTTTTTTAAATTTTTGAGACGCAGTCTCGCTTTGCTGCCCAGACTGGAGTGCAGTGGTGCAGTCTCAGCTCACTGCAACCTCCGCCTCCCAGGTTCAACCATTCTCCTGCCTCAGCCTCCTGAGTAGCTGGGATTACCAGAAGCTGCCACCCTGCCTGTCTAATTTCTATACTTTTAGTAGAGACAGGGTTTCACCATGTTGGCCAGGCTGGTCTCAAATCCCTGACCTCGGGTGATTCGCCCGCCTTGGCCTCCCAAAGAGCTGGGATTACAGGTGTGAGCCACCATACCCGTCCCTTTTATGTAATTTCTTATTCTGTCCCAAAGACAATTTTATGAAATAATGGGAACTAGCACTTTTGAGTGCCTAGAAGGTGCCAGGCAGCTGGCTGGCTGTTTCATGCCTTCCTGCACTGGCTGCTCTTTTCCAGCCAGTGTTACCCCAGAAACCACCACAGCATGCTCTTGAGTCTTCCTCTTCATTTAAAATGAGTATTTCCTCTTTTCATCACTAAGTGCGTTTTCTGTATGCTTTGGTATCTTTTTGAGAAGATTAATGTAGATCTCTTCTATCCCTAGTTTTAATTTTAAATTACAAATATGTGTTGTATTTTCAAAAAATTTATTTTTCTGTGCATATAGAGGTGATCATATTGCTTCTTTCTCTTTAAACTACTGCTATAATGATTTACCTAAATAAAACGTCCCATATTACACCAACCTTGATTCCATTCCTAAATGTGCCTTATTTAAATATGATGCATTTTATAACTAGACATGGTCAGATCGTTTTTGAGGCTCTTCATACTCATTTTATTTGTCCATTTTCAGTCAGTTATGTAAGCAAGAGGGTATCTCTTCCATCTGAGCTTGATACTCTGATTATTCATTAATTCCTTTAAACTACTGTTTCACTTTCTTTAATAGTTATACTTCTATTTGGGTATATTCCTTTTGGAATCAATTCTAATATTTGTTTAGAAAATTACCAATTACACCTAAGTTTTCAACATTATGTAATAAACTTGTATATTTTCCTATGATATTTTCCACTATATACACTTTTATTTTTTCCACATAGTGTTTGTCCCTTTTCTTTTTTGATCTTGATCAATTTTTATGTAATTTTGTATATTCGTACTATTCTCAAAGACGTATCATTTGGTTTCATTTCCTCGTTCATCTTTGCTTTATCTCTCATTAGTACCTACTCTTATTGTGTTGATTCCTTCTTTCTGCTACCTTTGCATTAATCTATTTTAAATTTTTAAGATAAAATATGGCTCGCTCATTTTCAATTTTCTCTTCTTAGTAGGAAATTATGGGTATGAATTTTTCTCTATGATTTTAGCTGGATCTGTGAGTCTTCATATGGAGTGTTCATTCCATTCAATGCTAAATATTTCACATTCGCACTGTAATCTTTTACTCACATATTATTCAGTTTCCAAATATATGCTTTATTTACTCTTTTCACAAAAAGTTGCTGATTATAATAAAATTGGAATTATCTTAATTTATTACAATACAACCAAGAGTCTACTCAGTTTGATATAAAATTTCAGGATCTAGTTGAGACTTTGTAGGTGTGCTACGTGATCGGTTTTCTTTCTTTCTTTCTTTCTTTCTTTTTTTTTTTTTGAGATGGAGTTTCGCTCTTGTTACCCAGGCTGGAGTGCAATGGCGCGATCTCAGCTCACCGCAACCTCCACCTCCTGGGTTCAGGCAATTCTCCTGCCTCAGCCTCCTGAGTAGCTGGGATTACAGGCACACACCACCACACCCAGCTAATTTTTTTTGTATTTTTAGTAGAGAAGGGGTTTCACCATGTTGACCAGGATGGTCTCGATGTCTTGACCTCGTGATCCACTCGCCTCGGCCTCCCAAAGTGCTGGGATTACAGGCGTGAGCCACCGCGCACAGCCTTGATTGGTTTTCATAACAAGGATTAATTTATAACCATTGAAGGAGGACTCTTCAACTGGCCACTAGCTTATTAGTTACATTGTTGAAATGTTCTCTATTCCTGCTACATTTTAGTCTCTATTTCTGAGAGTAATGTATTAAACATCTTATAATTCTATACACTTCTGCTTTACATATTAGGAGGCCATGTTGCCAAATGCCTACACGTTCAGGATCGTTATAGCTTCCTGATCAATTATTTATTTTTATCATTAACTCTCAAATATCATTCATAGCAATGAAATTTGTGTGTGCTTTTGTTTTCAGTTCTATTTTCTCAAAGTTATATTTGTCTGCTGGGAGTGTAATTGCACTAGTTTTTGTTTTCCTTTTGGTTATTTGCCTGGAATGTCTTTACCTGACCGTTACGCCTTTCTCAGCCCTTATGATTTAATTATGTCCTCTCTGAATTGCATATGTTTTTAAACACCTAACTTAAAGGAATTTAACCTGCCTGTAATTACTATGATTACAGCTAAATAACAGGTTCAAACTGTCCAAGTCCACTTGTAGGTGAATATTTTACAATATATTAGAAGAATTTTGGGACATTTATGACAATTTGAGAAAACTCACAAATGAACTGAGTAGCCTAGAAATGTGAAAACAATTAAGAAAAATGCATAATGTGTAGATACTAGTCTTTTTTGTGATTTTGTTCTATAAAATATATACAAATTATAAGAAGTTAAAATTTATCAAAACTTATGCACACAAATACTTATAGACTGTACTTGGCGCCATTCACAGTCCAGAGAAATGTAGACAAATGTGAAGATGCAGCATTCAATCACACCTGCTAGGATTAACTGTGGTGCATACTCTATGGTTGGAATCATTTTGCAGCCACCTGCTGCTGCTATTGTGGTGAGCTCAAGTGTTGTAGATTGCAAGTATCTACTTGAAATGCTGTTCGACGCTGATCGTCTCCACATGAGCAGTTAATGTCTCCGGTAAATTGTGGATCCCAGGAAAAAGGGATCTTTCACATATTTTTCCTCATGTGTAGTGCAATACAGCAGACCTTAAATAAAACCGTGGGACACATATGAAGTGCCCATGTGATGCTGGGAGTGCTCCCAAGAAGCAGAGGAAAGTCATGGCATTACAAGAAAAAGTTGAATTGCTTGATGGGTTCTGTAGAGTGAATGGTCACCCACCATGGTAGACAGATGAGACATCTTGTAAACGGACAACATGAACTAATTATAGTCCTGTACATGCATTTTCTTTTCCTTATGATTTTTATAACATTTTCTTTTCTCCAGCTTGCTTTATTGCAAGAATACAGCATGTAATACCTAAGCATGCTAAATATGTATTAATTGACTATGTTATTAGTAAAGCCATTAGTCATTAAGTGTCTTCTGTGACCCTTTTCTTCAAAATCCATACAGCCATACAAAACTAAAATCAGTCCATTCATTTCATTAATAGATGTTTGTTGAGCAGCTTTCATGTTGTAGGTGGTGTGTTAGATGCTGGTTATGTTCCATGGAACAAAATAGGCAGCCTGTGACCTCTGGCAGAGAAAAAAGAAAAGAAAATCCCTGGCCTTAACTTTCCAGGCACATAGTCCAACTGAAGAGAGAAGACGTCTGTTAATTAACTAACAATATTAAGTAGCAAATTCTGAGTGGGAAAATGAGTGCATTGAGATCACCTGCCTATTTGTGGGCTGATACGGTTCCAAATGGCTTCACTTGACAGGCAACCTTGAAACTGAATCCTGAAAAAGGTACAGAAATCTAAGCCAAAAACATAGATGGGGGGAGGCATTGCAGGTGTGAGAAGGAAATGGAGAAAGACCCTGAGGTGTTACATGGGGTCACAGAAACGGTGGTTCAAAGCAAGCGGAGAGTGAAGAGTTGGGCTGAAAGTGGAATTTCTTAGCACTTGTACATAGCGACTTCTGACAACGAGTTTGTCGTTTCTTGCCGCACCTGTCCTGTGTAGCTGAAAGTCTCTCTGAGTTCAGCAATGGCATACTGCTTCTACGACCAACACTCCGTCATGGATAGTGAGGTCTTACATTAGCATAGCCATCAAATATTATATTGAACCCTGAGTAAAATCTCTTCCAATTTATGTTTTTTATTATTTCTATCTGTGTTGTTCTGTGTGTGTGTGTGCACCTGTATTTGCCTTTCTCATCTGGAAAATTCTATTATAGTCTCTTTTCCCATGGTTTGCACTAATTTTCACCCCTATTTGCCTGTATGACATATCCTTTCTTGGTTTAATCCGGCATCTTACGTGGTGCTAGACTTTTTCTTATTGGATTGTGATTTCTAATGTCTAACCTCTCACCTCTGTAAGACATTGGTGCTGAATCATCTTTTCTCAATTCTTTCAAACTCGAATTCTAAATGGTATTTCCGCTCCAAGCAGGCTGCCTGTTAAATTCATTTACTGTGCTGCATTGTATCTGGTAACTTGCCTGGGATGAACTCATGTCCATTACTACGTTATAGATGGTTCCACGCAGCCAGCTATGCAAAAGGCCTAGTGATAGCTGTGATGGCTAAAACTATTGGTTCCTCATGTCTTTTGACTCATGTGTCTTGTACGTTTTGACAATGAGAAGTTCTACCCTCCACCATGGTTAGATAAGGTGGAATCTTTTTGAGGGAAGACCTGTATTAGTTCAGATAGATGATGTTGCTTGTTACATACAAACACATCACTTTCTCTCACTAGCTTGGGAGTTGGATACGGGCAGAGTGTCTTATTCATTTTATGTCCAGTGCTGAGAGAGGGACACTTTACACAAAATAGTGGTTCAGCAAACATTTGTGGGGTGCCAAAAAAGCAACAGCAACAGCAAAAGAAACTGGACCTCTTTGGTTATCCAAGACAGATGCTTTGTCTTTTGGTTCTAGACATTTTCTCTTGCTTCCTCATCTCTCATAGACATCCTAGAGGAGTGTGTGCGCGTGTGCGCGCGTGTGTGTGTTTTACTATTACGCAACCAGCCAACAGAAGGTATCCTTGTTTCTAACAATGAGACTTCTCCTAATAGTGCTAACACTTTATCTCACGTATGTTATTTTTTTTAAGATTTAGCTTTGCATTTTGGAACAATTGGAGACTCACATGCGGTTTTAAGAAATCATAAACAGAAATTCCAGGTACTCTTTGCCCAGCTTCCTCTAAAGTTAACAGCTTGAAAAACTATAGTACAATATCAAACCCAGGACGTTGACATCCCTGATCTTATCCAGACTTTCCTATTTTGCTTGTGTGTGTGTGTGTGTGTGTGTGTCTGTCTATGTGTATGTGTGTGTATGTGTGTCTGTGTATGTGTGTGTATGTGTATATGTGTATGTGTATCTGTGTGTATGTGTATGTGTTTGTGTGTATGTGTGTTTGTGCATGTGTGTATGTGTATGTGTGTACATGTATGTGTGTATGTGCATGTGCATGTGTGTGCATGTATGTGTATGTGTTTCTGTGTGTGTATGTCGATGTGCATGTGTGTGTGTGTATTTAGTTCTGCGCAATCTTATTACATGTGTAGGTTTGTTGATAGCACCTGCTATGGTTTCAGTGTGTCCCTACAAAAACATGTGTTGGAAACTCAGTCTCCAATGCAGTAGTGCTTGGGGATGGGACCCAATGTGAGGTGCTTGGGTCATGGATTGATGCTAATTACTAAAACAGCTTGAGGCTGTGAGCTCATGTCTTGCCCTTCTGCCTTCCTCCAGAGACCCTTGACAGATGTGGGTCCCTTCATCTTAGGGTTTCCAGCCTCCAGAACTGTGAGCCAATAGATTTCTGTTCATTGTAAAGTACTGAGTCAGTGGTACCGTGTTTTAGCAACACATAATGGACTAAGACGCAACCTTAGTCCAGATACACAGCAGTTCTGGCCTGAGGACCCCTCATGTTACAGCCACAGCCACTCCTGCCCTCCCTTCCTCCCTAACCCTTGACAACCATGAATCTACTGACCATCTCTAATTCTGTCATTTCAAGAGTATTATATAAACAGAATTATAAAATATGTAAGCTTTTAAGATTTTTGTCTCCATTTAGCATAATTCCTGAGATCCACCCAAGCTGGTCCTGTATCTGTAGAGTGTTCCTTTTTATTGGTAATATTGCATGGTATTGGTGTAACACTTTAACCATTCACTCATTTATGGATTTCTGGGTTTATTCCCATTTTGAGCTATTACAAATGAAGCTTCCACAAATTCACGTATAGATTTTTATGTGCATGTGAGTTTCCATTTCTCTGGAATTCTTGTCTATGAATTCAACTGCTGGGTCGTATGGTGATTGGATGTTTAGTTTATTAAGGAAACAGTCTTTTCCCAGAAAGACTGTGCCTTTTTCCATTCCCACAGCAATATGTGACTCAGTTTCCCTGTGTCCTCATCAACATTTGGGGTTGTCATTATCTTGTGTTTTAGCCGTTCTGATAGGACCTGTCTTAGTCTATTCACGCTACTGTAGCAAGTTACCATAGACTGAGTAGTCTAACAGAAGTTTGTTTTGTTTTTCACAGTTCTGGGACTGGAAGTTTAGGATCTGGGTGCTAGCATGGTCCAGTTCTGGCAAGGTCCACCTTCTAGGTTGCGGACTTCTGAGTTCTTGTTGTAGCCTCATGTAGTGAAAAGCAGAGAGGAGAAACACGCTGTCTCTTAACTGTAATGAGGGCACTAATCTCATTCATGAGAGCTCTGCCCTCATGACTTCATCTAATTCTCATTACCTCCTGAAGGCCACAGCTCGTATCCATCAAGGGGTAAGGTTTCAACATATGAATTCTGGGCTACACAAACATTCCGTTCATAACAGGTGTGCAGTGACATTTACCTCTGAATTGTATTTGAATGTTGTTTATTTATTAAATAACTATTACACGGAGTAAAGGGTTGCAGATGCTGTAAACCGTATTTAATAGATGAAGCAGGCTGGGTGCCATGGCTCACACCTGTAATCCCAGGACTTTGGGAGGCCAAAGTGTGTAGATCACCTGAGGTCAGGAGTTTGAGACTAACCTGGCCAACATGGAGAAAACCCGTCTCTACTAAAAATACAAAATTAGCTGGGCAGCCTGTAATCCCAGCTACTTGGGAGGCTGAGGCAGGATAATTGCTTGAACCTGGGAGGCAGAGGTTGCAGTGAGCTGAGATCACGCCATTGCACTCCAGCCTGGGCAACAAAAGCAAAACTCTGTCTCAAAAAAAAAAAAAAAAAAGAAGAAGAAGAAGCAGCAAGCAGCTCAAATGATCAAAATTTGTTTAAGTCACAAATTAATCAATTGTAGAGCCTTATCTGGAACCCTACATTTCTCCCTCATTGGTTTATGTTCTGATTCAACTGAGCCTGTAATTTATAATAAAATCGATTATTCCTGAAATTGTGAAGATTGGGCCACTCATTCCCCAGATATCCTACCTTCATTGAAGAATGTCAAACACAAGTCACAGCTGAGCTGAGCAGCAGGACCTCCGTCAGCATGTGACCACATGGCCAGCATCCTCCAGACAGGATTTGGTGGGAAATATTTCTGCTGTTTTCCGAATACAGCTCCTTCTGTTAATGTGGCCTCCTGAGAGTCACTCTCCAGCGGCAGCACGGCCAGCCTCTGTAGCCTCTGTGCCTCCACGGTCCGCCCAACCTTCCCTTCCACCTGTCCTGCCTTTCTCTCCAGTCTCTGCAGCTATTCCTCCTTCCCAATCCAGCACACCAGTGTGGCTCTCCTTCCTGTACTCTGGTCTCCTGTACTCCCTTCTCTCGTTAGATAAATCAGGCTCAGATAGGGTCAGCTTGCGTTAGCTTCTTGTAACTGGTACTTCTGTTGGGTTTTAATTTTCCCATTTTTGGGGTTGATTTAATTATAGGAGAATAGAGCCTATTTTAATGAAGTAATTATGAAATTAGCCAATGTTTTTTGAAAGGAAAGAGGAAGGAAAGGTGTCTTCTATTCTGTTTGCATTTTTTCTTCTGTATCAAGCTTTGATGTAGCTTTTTTCCAGGCAGGATTTAGGTGCAAATGAGAAGGTTTCCACTCAAGTCAGATTCCTGTGCCTTGTTGTTGTCAATGGTTTATTGGGTTTTATAGCTCTGTTTTCTTTTCTTGATAAAGTTCTCCTACCTTTGCTTGAAAACCATGTTTCTCTGAACGATTTGGTGGTTTCTTTATTGCTTGTGTTTAAATTAATATAAGCAGCAAAGCAAGCAGTAGAAACTTCGAGTTTAAATTCTCCTGAAAGCTCACCTTAAATGTTAATGTTCCATTTAAGGGAAGCATTCTGAGATATCAGCATTAACCATTTAGAGCACTTTTATTAGATAAGCAGATGGGAGAAGGGAGAAGGGCTGAACTATTGTAAGCCATTTCTGTTAGACATTTATTGAGAACTTGCCTTTGATGAGAAAATTGCAAAAGAGGCCAAGTATGTCAAATGCTGTCTTCCAATTTCCATTTCAGTGGGCAAACTAATCATTCCCTTCCCTCATGGGACTGTTGTGAGTTTAGCTGGGCAGATGCATGTGGAGTCCATGGCTAAAGGTTTCATTCAGTGGGGCCTGCCTTAGGCACTGTGATCAGCCGGAGGTCCCTGTTTGATGGGAGATGGTCAGAACTTAAAGTGTGAGTTTTTTAGGGGTGTTTCAATTTTCCTGTACGGGAGTTTTGCAGGGAGGCATGTTGGGCTGGAAATCAGGAGGCCGTGGTTCTTGCCTATCTTTATCATGAATAGATTTCTGGAACCAGAACCAGAGCCAAATAACTTCCTCACCTGCAAAGTGAGAGGCATGGGAGATTATCCTAATGACCTTCTTTGCTCTATAGTTGCAGCTATTATATGTATTCTGTGAAAAGCCAATAATGTGCAATTACTGACAGTAAAATAACTCTGGAGCCCATCGACTCATGCTTCATAAACCTACCCCTACAAATTATGAAATAGGTTCCTTCCTAGGGTTTTTATTCACCATAGAATACATTCAAATTTTCTTTTCAAATTACTATTAATCATATATTGAATTTAAAAATATTATAATCAATTTTCCCTCCATAATAGCATTTATAGTTTTAACCATCCGTAAGTATACAATTCATTGGCATGAAGCACATCCACAATGTTGTGTAACCATCACCACCACTACACAAAACTTTTTCTTTTTTTTTTCTTTTTATTGCATTTTATGTTTTGGGGTACATGTGCAGAACGTGCAAGATAGTTGCATAGGTACACACGTGGCAGTGTGTTTTGCTGCCTTCTGCCCCTTCACCCACATTTGGCATTTCTCCCCATGCCATCCCTCCCACGCTCCCCCCCTCACTGTCCCTCCCCTATTTCCCCCAATAGACCCCAGTGTGTGGTGCTCCCTTCCCTGTGTCCATATGTTCTCACAGAAACTCAGTCCCCACTAAACACTGACTCCCCTTCCCCACTCTTCCCTGCCCTGGGAAGTCTCCCTCTGCCTTCGTGCTCTAGGAGTTTGCCTATTCCAGGTGCCTCATACAGTATCTGTCCTTCTGCATCTGGTGTGTTGCTCTTAGCATATGCTTCCCTCTCCAGTTTTAGGGTAAGCTTCTTCCCAATGAGACCTTTTTTTTTTTTGAGACAGAGTTTCACTCTTGTTACCCAGGCTGGAGTTCAATGGTGCAATCTCGGCTCAGTGCAACCTCCGCCTCCTGGGTTCAGGCAATTCTCCTGCCTCAGCCTCCTGAGTAGCTGGGATTACAGGCACGCGCCACCATGCCCAGCTAATTTTTTGCATTCTTTGTAGAGACGGGGTTTCACCTCGTTGACCAGGATGGTCTCGATCTCTTGACCTCATGATCCACCCGCCTCAGCCTCCCAAAGTCCTGGGATTACAGGTGTGAGCCACCGTGCCTGGCCCCAGAGAGATCTTTTATGAGGACTGGAGGCAGCCAGTTCAGCTTCCTGGGATGATTTGGGTACAGTTCCACCCAGATGTCTCTAACTGGGCTTTATCAGATTTAGTCACCCCACTGAAAAGCCCTCCCACCCATGAGCTTGGGAAGCCCCATGCTTACAGGACAGTCAGCCATCCCCATCCCCAGGAGTGTCTCTGTCTGGAGGCCTCATGTTTGTATCCAGAGTATCCAGGATCTCAACGAATCCCGTAGGACACAGACTTGATGTCCCAAACACTAATGGCTCCAAGCTTTAGAAGCATGAGAAGCTCCCCAGAGGCTGTGGAAGAAGCTGATTCTCAGCTCCACCCGCTAGAAACTGTAATTCCACAGGTCCTGGATAAGATTTCAGGATCTGCATTCTGAAGACAGATTCCATTGATCACAATCAATGCCATTTCAAAAGTGAATGCTGCCTGCTACAAACGGCTCAGAATTGTCCATGACATTTTGAGCTTAAAGAAGTTCTAGGCCGGGCGTGGTGGCTCAAGCCTGTAATCCCAGCACTTTGGGAGGCCGAGGTGGGCGGAACACAAGGTCAAGAGATCAAGACCATCCCAGCCAACATGGTGAAACATCGTCTCTACTAAAACTACAAAAATTAGTTGGGCATGGTGGCATGCTCCTGTAGTCCCAGCTACTTGGGAGGCTGAGGCAGGAGAATTGCTTGAACCCGGGATGTGGAGGTTGCAGTGAGCCGAGATTGTGCCATTGCACTCCAGCCTGGAGACAGAACAAGAATCTGTCTCAAAAAAAAAAAAAAGAAGTTCTAAACCCACCCCTCTTTATTTCTGAGTTGGAAGAGGGTAGAATCAAAAACAATGCTGAGCGGGATCTAAAAATGCAAACACAGAGAGTTGCTGGGTTAGGAGGGCTGGGGGGCTGTGGGAGACCACAGGCAGAGAGAAAACATTCCTTCTATGTGACTCTTGGGCCTGAGTGAATCCCACAGGGTGTCACCAGAGAATCAGTTCCTCTTTGGGAATACAACATGAGATGGTTCTTTCATCTGGAATTAGGTTCAATAAGTAAATAGAGCAAATACAAATACGAGAAGAAAAGAAGCAGAAACAGCGAAACTAGGTCTCTACCTACCTAAGGAGGAGCAGTGAGCGTTCACCTCCAGGGAACCACAGTGACAGGAAACAGGCTGGAACGTTAAAGATTCCGCCTTATTTGAAGGAAGCAAATGCCTACATCTTCAGATTTTATCTCCTTAAAAATAATATTACCAGTCAGGCATGGTCGCTTACACCTATAATCCTAGCACTTTGGGAGGCTGATGCAGGTGGATCACGAAGTCAGGAGTTCGAGACCAGCCTGACCAACATGGTGAAACCCCATCTCTACTAAAAATACAAAAATTAGCCAGGCGTGGTGGTGCACTCCTGAAGTCCCAGCTGCTTGGGAGGCTGAGGCAGGAGAATCACTTAAACCCGGGAGGCAGAGGTTGCAATGAGCCAAGATCGTGCCACTGTACCCCAGCCTGGGTGACAGAGTGAGATTCTGTCTCAAAAAAAAAAAATAGTATTACCACCTACTGAAGCCTCAGCAACAGTGGACACCCCTCTCCCCAACCAAGCTCGGGACATGGATGAAGCTGGAAACCATCATTCTCAGCAAACTAACACAAGAACAGAAAACCAAATGCCACATGTTCTCACTCATAAGTGGGAGTTGAACAATGAGAACACATGGACACAGGGAGGGGAACATCACACACCGGGGCCTGGTGTGGGGTGGGGGTCTAGGGGAGGGAGAGCATTAGGACAAATACCTAATGTAGATGGTGGGTTGATGGGTGCAGCCAACCACCATGGCACGTATATACCTATGTAACAAACCTGTACATTCTGCACATGTACCCCAGAACTTAAAAACTTAAAATATGAAAGAAAAAAAAAGGCAGAAGCAGTCAAAAATATATATATATTATTTTATCCAGATGAAAATCTATAACCTTTAGCAAAAAAACATAGCTGCGAGTTGGAGATCACGCACTGTCTTTTCAAAGAATCTCCACGTGGTAGCTGACATCAGATACCATCAGCAGTCAGCCTTCGTCACTCCAACACCAAATATTTGTTTAGTTTCTGCTGCATATTAATGTATCTCTGATAGAATGTGTTTGGTTTGGCTTTTAAGAAGGCTCACTCACTGAGCCCATGGCCTAAGCACATACTTACCAAGCCTTGGAATTCCTACAGAGGGCCTAGCACTTTGTGTTTGGTACAGAGACCAAAAATACAAACCCAGCTTTGAGGACAGAAGGGCAGGAAAGGAGGCTGTTTATTATATGGGTCTCTCACTCCACCCATGGCCCACTCTGGAAGCAGAATTTTCTTCGGGAATACGAAATGCATTGCTGGTCCTTGTTATCTTGTGCAGTTGAGGATCCTGGAATTATAGCGTCTAATATTCTCATTCTACCACCAGAAATGCAATTGCAAAGGGCATTTCGAGGTAAGCAGCCGCGTTGTGGGAATAGATGTACAGACGTGGGATGAATAGATGTGGGAATAGAATGGATCAGATGGTCAGGAATCAAGGGTCATCTGATAAGACTCACTGACCGAAACTGAAATCAGCCACCAAACTCTATTTTCTCTCTGACAATCTGTGGAGCAAAGAACTTCACCTCCCACCACCATCCGGGCCCGTTGGTGACTTCTCATGAACATTTCATCGATGGATGGATGAATGTATGTGTGAACAAATAAATTCATTAATAAATATGTAAGAGTATTGGTTACTGGAATATGTGTTACTAGAGAAATAGGCAAAGAGCTGCTCCATACCCTTTCCCCAAGAAAACAGCAAATCATTCTCAGTTAGAAGACTGAAGAGAAATGCTAGAGTCCAGATCAATGGAAGACAAGTTAGAAAGGGACAGAAGGTTTAGTGGCACCGGAAAACCCAGGAGGACAAAGATTCTCCAGGTCATCGGCAGGCGTCATGCTTTTTTTATGAGAAAGAAAACTTGAGCCAGAGTGGCTTCGCTGAAGAAGGGAGAAGGGCTTCGTGAGTGACCAGCGGAGAGCCAGGCCACAGGGGCTGCAGACCGGGACCCAAACGGTGTGCGAAGGCTTCGGTTGCTCTGCTGGTCTCTGTCACGACGCTCTGCTCACACAGGCTTTCCGCTTTGCACAGGTGCTGCTTGCATTCTCGCTCTTTCCCCCAGGTGGCTGTTAAAACCGCTGCTAGAAGGTTCCAGAGCTGTATAATCCCAGAATTCTATCCCGTGAAAAAGCACAGCTGCTTTTCTCACAGATTAAAGAGGCCCAGCCCTGCGTTTCTTTGCCTCTAATAGGTTTCCAGGGTCATGTCCTTTACCGACCCGAGGAAGCTCGGCAGAGATGCTTCGGGATGAGATTAGGCTCACTGAGTGGCTAAACGGAGCCGTGTGGACTGAGGTCTCGGGGAGCCCCAACCTCTAACTGCAGTGAGCTGGATTTCAGACCCTCCCTGTGCACACACAGCGTTACCTGCCCAGACACGCTGCCCCTTTGTCTTGTCATACCACTGACTTCCTGTACGAGATCAAAATCGGGGTATGGGAAGGAGCCTTAGACATTTCCTAGTTTGACTCTCATCCTGTTGGTATATACCCCTCATTTTCCTGATGTGAAAGCAGAAACTCAAAGACTTTCTGACATGCTCAGAGCCATGGACATATCACTATAAGGCGGAGCCACAGCCAAGCTCCACCCTCCTGATGGGGACGGTTTCCATGTGCTGCTCTTACGTGTATTGAAAACTCAACTCATGCCTGTGCCTACTAAATCCTTGTCGTCTTTATCCCATTTCAACCTTGCTTACTCATGTCATCGCAGCACTGTTGTTATCTACATGTCACAGAGGCGGGAGCGGAGATGCAGAGCATGTTTGTAACTTGCCCAGGGTTGCACACTGATAAAGTCTGGCTGTGTCCCCACCCAAATCTCATCTTGAATTGTAGCAGCCACAACCCCTACATGTTGTGGGTGGGACCTGGAGGAGGTAACTGAATCACAGGGGCAGGATTTTCCCGTGCTGTTCTCATGATAGTAAATAAGTCTCACGACATCTGATGGTTTGGTAAAGGGCAGTTTCCCTCCGTACACTCTCTTGCCTGCTGTCATGTAAGACATCACTCTGCTCATTTGCCTTCTGCCATGATGGTGAGACCTCCCCAGCCTTGTAGAACTGTGAGGCCATTAAAATGCCTTTCCTTTATAAATTACCCAGTCTCAGGCATTTCTTTATTAGCAGCATGAGAATAGACTAATACACAGACACCATTGATTGGTACAGCATGTGCCCTCCATGTTCATGACTCCAAAGTGTACCATCTACCACCTGTTATTTACCTACTAGTACCTTCAAATCAACTTAAACCTAGTAAGGCTGGGTGCAGTGGCTCATACCTGTAATCCCAGCACTTTGGGAGGCCGAGGCGGGTGGATCACGAGGTCAAGAGATCAAGACCATCCTGGTCAACATGGTGAAACCCCGTTTCTAATAAAAATACAAAAAATTAGCTGGGCACGGTGGCGCGTGCCTGTAATCCCAGCTACTCAGGAGGCTGAGGCAGGAGAATTGCCTGAACCCAGGCGGCGGAGGTTGCGGTGAGCCGAGATCGCGCCACTGCACTCCAGCCTGGGTAACAAGAGCGAAACTCTGTCTCAAAAAAAATAAAAACCCTAGTAATGTTACTAATTACTGCTTCTGAATGCAGTCATGTTAATGGTATCTAGGTTGGATGAGCTACTTTTATCTTTTTAATTATACAGGAAAAAGAATGGAAAACTGTGATAATAAAAAGAATGTTTGCTCACATACCACTGAAGGTGACTTCACCTACCACCATGACACGTGAACACGCTTGTGGAACTCTGACCTATATTGCACAGCCAGGGAGACTAGTGTATTTGTGGCTGATGAGGGATCAGTAAGTGTAGAGCATAACAATGCAGGTAAAAATTCGTGAAAGAGCCCTGGTCACCTTCAGGGATGGAACTGGCAGCAGAAAGTCCACAGCAACCAAGGTTAAGTACTTTGTTTTGTGTGTACTTATGTGCAGAAACATAGATGTGTAGATATACAACCACGTTATACATTATATTTACAAGTGTGTGTTGTATACGCCACTGCACGTTAGAATCACTGTACAGAATCCAGTAAATCAGATTTACTAGATGATGGTGGGGCCTGAACATCAGTACTTTTTAAAAAGTCCCAGGTGATTTCTAAGCGGAGCCAGGTTTGCAAACCAGGTGCCTAGGAGAGAGGTTTTCAACTCTTGGTGTGCTCACAGAGGGGCACTTGAAGTATCTGCACAGCTTTGTCAAAATGCAGATTCCAAGCCCCAAAGACACTGATGCCGCTGATCTGCGGTGGCCCAGGAATCCGCATATTTCACAAGCACGTTGAATGATTCTGATGCAAGTGAAGCGTCTGAGGCCCCCGCCTTGAAAGCTTTGCACAGACCCCGGCTCCTGTAGAGGACTTGCATTGCCATCTGGTGAGGCCCGAAGGCCCAAACTGGCTACTCACATCCATATTTTTAACTCCTGGAGAATGTAAAAAAAAAAATGTAGCACCCAGTATAAATATGGAAAGATTCTTTCTCAAATGTTCATTAGAGGCCCCTGAGCATAGGGTAAGTGTTTAGTCTGTATCCACTGATCACTTTTTAATGTGAGTTTCATTGCAATCAGGTGGCTTCCGAATGCCACGCATTAAAATGTTAGCTCCTTTTCTTCCCAACCCGGGTTTAAAATTCATCTCAGAGGCAAAACATACTGTCATTTCTCAAATGTTTTTGGAACTGTCAGGACCGGAAGATATATTTAGAGGCCTTCAGTGTAGAACACAAAGTTTCACTACACGCAGAATTGCCAATTAGTAAGGGAGGCTGAGATGATCTTAACGGTGCAAGTGTGCCGTGTTTTTTTCTTCTGCATTACATGAATAATTTCAAGGGTGTGTTCACTCTGAATGAGGTTTTTTCCCTTCCTTTTGCACGGCCTGTGGAATCCTCTCTATGGCACAGGTGATGTTAAGAGCTATATTGATGTCTCCTGTCAGCAGTTGGCACATGCTTTTCCATGGGATATACTTATCTGCATGCCTGCATTTACAGTTTCGTTTTTACATACAGGATTGAAACAAATACCAGATAGTACTTTTCCATGTTAGTTTGGTGGACTCCTCCATATCCACAGCGGCAGACAACTTACATTAAATATGAAGCTTCCACCACATGCAATCAGAGGCCTATCAAAATAGCCTCAAACTTCAAATAAATGCCATTTTAGGATCACGTATGCTTTTCTTTAGAAGGCCATACACGTTGAAATCTTCTAAGACTATGAGAAATGTATGGACATTTATAGATGAAAAGGAAGCCTATTTTTTTAGAACTCAGAGCTGAAACCCTACCTCAATGCTACCTCTGTGTTTTCAAGGGTAGCTTTTTCCAATGCTGGTCAACTCTGAACCTGAATTTTAAAAATTATTGTCTTCTCTGTTTCCTCCCTATCTGGGAAGTTGTTTATTTGATGGTTTTAGCTGCTTCTAGCAACCACGGCATGATTTGGAAGCCTGCTGAGAATGAGTCTATAATATGTTTATATTGTATATTAAAAACCTCCACAGTCTTATGAGTTGACATAACCCTATGTGTAATTAATTGACCGAGAGTCCTTTTCAACATTGCTTTTAATATTTATTTGTTTTTGAGATGGAGTCTTGCTCTGTCACCCAGGCTGGAGTGCAGTGGTGCAATCTCAGCTCACTGCAGTCTCTGCCTCCTGGGTTCAAGCAATTCTCCTGCCTCAGCCTCCCAAGTAGCTGGGATTACAGGCACCTGCCACCACACCTCGCTAATTTTTATATTTTTAGTAGAGATGGAGTTTTGCCATGTTGGCCAGGCTGGTCTTGCACCCCTGGCCTCAGAAAATCTGCCCACCTCAGCCTCCCAAAGTGCTAGGATTACAGGTGTGAGCCACAGCGCCTGGCCTCTAATTTTTAAGGTTTCAATTCTTGGCCTTAATTTTATCTCTTCCAACGTGACGTAAAGGTCTTCCCATGCCCTCGTCTTGGTTTCCCTTCCCCTCTCATGCTGACCATTTGTCTGTTTCCATGACCTCCTTGACCACCTCAAGTCAGGTGGCACTTAAACCTGCTGGCAAACAGTGCCACGTGGCACTGGCGTGTGAGTCCACAGAACGTCTGGGAAAGGAGGCTTGTCGTACCACGTGATATAAGGTGCTAACTGTGCAAACATGCTGTGCTCAACAATTTTAGGAGCTTTGCGATTCCTTCTTAAAGATGCTCAATATACTTCCCCCCAGCGATTGCTTCTTTTGTCTGGTTTTATCCTCGTTTATCAGTTCCCTACTGAACTTTTCCCAGTTAAACTGGGGAAGTAATTTATGCCTCTGCCAGCGGGAGGAGCTGTCACCAAGAGACGGTCATGAGGGAGACCACATATCCCGGTTGTTCCGGTGACCCTATTTTCCAACATAGTTCCTGATAGCACCACTTTCACTTTGCCACCTTGGATGGCAGATGACAGAGTGACAGTGGCATTGCATTTGGTGCTTGCATTTAAAGAAAACGTTACAGAGGCTGGTTTTGACAGAATCACGCATGCCAGATGTAGTTACACTGGAAATAGATGGGGGCCCCATTGACCCTGCTTGCTCCTGTTTACCTGTAGCTTCTGCTTTTCTTCTTCAGCCTGGAATTGTCACAGAATATCCTAGGCCTCCTAGTCTGTATAGGATCTAGTTGGGCAAGACCCACTAGCTTTTTGGAATTACTCCAGAAGTCCTAGCTTGCTGATCAGAAGGCTTCATTCTTCCAGAAGGAGGTAGCCATGGGGACGGAAAGCAAGCTGGATTCAGAGCAAGAAAGATGGTGTCTACCAGACACCCCGTCTCTTCCTACCGTAACTGTAGATGTCCCAGTACCTGCTGATTGTAGAAGGCTTTGAGGGTCTATCTTGTTACTGTAAATTAAAGGAAAGGCCTCTCTCTAAAATATAAGCAAAGGGAGAGCGGATACTCAAGAAGCTGAACACGTGGAGGAAGCGTGAGCCATTGCAGAGATGGAGAGGAGAGGGAAGAGCCCAAACCTGAACTCCTGTGGAAGCTACTGAGATACAGGTGGACAGTGTAGCAGCATGAATGGGACCAACACCTTCAAAATGATCATTAGATGAATACCCATTTATTTATGGGGAAGTAGTACTGCAGGGATTATGAGCTCTTATGCTTTAAAGCACAATGCATGTAAATCACAGTCCCAGCGAGGGCAGCCTGCTGTGGGAATCTCTCTCAGCAGGTTTTTGCCTGTTAGCTTCCAGAACCTTCTCTGGTCACTTTTATCCTATCAAATTGTCCCTCTTCCCCGAGAAGGGATTTGTTACAAGGGACTTGGTGGATTAAGCTAAAGCAATCTTAAGTGCAGAATGCCAGGTTTCTGATACAGATGATCAATTTCAGTTGCCACAGAAAACTCCGTTGGGGGTGATGGAGAGAACGCACTTTGTGGACCAGACTGGATCTGTCTCTTACTCTTGAATCCAGGTGGCACCGAGCCTCATCAGTGCAGACCACTCTGTTCTCTCCTGGCCTTTTCTGGGTGAGATAAGCTCTTCATGTTCAGGAGCCTTCTAACAATTTTCAGAAAGTCTCCAGCCTTGGCCTATGTGTTGGGTACAGGTTTACCGATACATTGTGAGGTGTTTGGTCTTGCCAGTGCATTGCACTAAATGCCTGATGCTGAAAATATATCTAGGGGATATTTCTCTTTATATTTGTGGAACTTTGTCCGTTGCTGTGCTGGAAACAAGCGCTTCCCTGGGCAGTCAGTGATGCCTTCTTAATTCTGGCCGGTGTGGTGGCACGGGGAGGAGCGGTGCCTTTTTCTGTGTCAGTAACCTCTTGATCTCACCAGAGTGAGCTGAAAGACCTTGAATATTTCAAATAATAAAAATGTGTGTGTCACTTTGGATCTGCCCAAAAAATGGGAGAAGATTTTATACACACAGATGCACACACACACGTACACACACATACACACACACATACACACGTACACACACACACAGTCATTCAGGAAAAACAACCACAGAAAACAATTTAGCACATTTTTGTTTTTTCTTCTTTTTGTTTTTACTTTTTTACATTTTTGTTTCTCTGAAAATACAAGTCTGGATTTTTATCTACCAATATTAGCATTTATCAAGTTATAACTATGTATAGAATTTATTTATTTATTTATTTGTTTGTTTATTTATTTATTTTTAAAGACAGGGTCTCTCTCTGTTACCCAGGCTGGAGTGCAGTGGCCTGATCATAGCTCACTGCAGCCTTGACCTCCTGGGCTCAGGTGATCCTCCTGCCTCAGCCTCTGAATTAGCTGGGACTACAAGCATGTGCCACCATACCCTGAAAATTTTAACAAATGTTTGTAGAGTCAGGGTCTTGCTATGTTGTCCAGATTGGTCTCGAACTCCTGGCCTCTGGGTATCATCCTGCCTTGGCATCCCAAAGTGCCAAAGTTTTACAAAGTTATAACTATGTATAGAATTAATTGATGTAAATACACAGAGCATAAACTTGCCCCAAAGTATTTATGTTTTAAAAATTTATTTACAAATAATATAGGAGAAAAAGGTTTATTTCAAAACTATGTAGAGGGCTGGGCATGGTGGCTCAGGCCTATAACCCCAGCACTTTGGGAGGCCAAGGCAGGCAGATCACTTGAGGTGAGGAGTTCAAGACCAGCCTGGCCAACATGGTAAAACCCTGTCTCTGCTAAAAATACAAAAATTAGGCTGGGCATGGTGGCTCATGCCTATAATCTCAGCACTTTGGCTTACGCCTGTAATCTCAGCACTTTGGGAGAGTGAGGAGGGTGGATCACAAGGTCAGGAGTTCAAGACCAGCCTGGGCAACATGGTGAAGCCCCATCTCTACTAAAAATACAAAAATTAGCCAGACGTGGTGGCAGGCACCTGTAATCTCAGCTATTCAGGAGGCTGAGGCAGATAATTGCTTGAACCCAGCAGGCAGAGGCTGCAGTGAGCTGAGATCATGCCACTGCACTCCAGCCTGGGTGACACAGCAAGACTTTCAAAAAAAAATTAGCTGAGTATGGTTGTGGGTGCCTATAACTGTAATCCCACCTACTCAGGAGGCTGAGGCAGAGAATTGCCTAAATCCAGGAAACAGGTTGCAATGAGCCGAGATCGTACCATTTTGCTCCAGAGTGGGTGACAAGAGCAAAACTCCATCTCCAAACAAAACAAACAAACAAAACTGTACAGAGAAGAAAGTACTAAGGAGCACAGTGTGAGGGTGAGATGCCAGAGCTCAGCATCTGCTCCCGAAGCTGTCACCAGGCATTTGTTCAGGGCATGTGGGCACTAAGAGAATGGCTCTGTGGTGGTGTCAGGTACCTTGCTGCAAACCATAGGAATGCATGGAGCACTTGTTAGAAACACGCATTTCTAAGTTGCAAGCCTGGATCCTAGGAAACAGTGTCTCCCAAGAAGAAACTTGTTAATCTGCACTGTGTCAGTCACCCCTGGGATTCTTACCAGTGGTGACGGGTGAGAATCACCAGCTATGCTAACAGAAGCAGGCACACAGCAGCCCATCTTCCTCCCATCCATGAGCATGGTTGTGTACAACCAGGGCTGTGTACAACCAACAGTTCACATTTTAGAGATGGCTCCCACCTTAATGCACACAAACGCGGATGTCACCATAAACTGTGAAGTCACCATCACGCGGACACCAGCGGGATTTATGTTGTGTGGATTAATGGTCGGTGGATAAATATACAGCAACACCGAAGGCAGGTCAACAGCTTAAAGGTTAGGAAAAAACAGTGAGTCAAAAACTAGCAGGTAGTTGTCAGTGTATCCGTGAATGATCTGATTATCACGACCAGGGCCAGGGAGGCAGGGAGAAGGCAGGCACCTGCAGAGCAGAAAGTGTATGAGCAGTGCGTCCTGGGAGAGGGCCACCATGTTGGAGCCAGTGAGCTTAGAGAAAGGCACGGTAGTGGGCAGAGGCCCAGATGAGTAACAGCCAACAGGAGATCGCTCAGAATCAGAGGCTCAGAGAAAAGAGGGCCGTGGAGAGACACAAGTACCAAGGAGACAGAGAACGCACAGGAAGGAAATGACCTTCCACCTGAGAGTGCTCTCCATGAATGGGCCCTGGTGGGTCTTCGGACATGGAAAGGGAGAGGGATGTGATTCCTTGGTGATCCCCTGGATGATCAGAAAACACAGGAGGTGCACAGCATGAAGCGGGCGGCAAAGGGATCCCAGGTTTTATTTCTAAAGGTGTGAGGGGCTTGGATGCTGGCTTCATGCTCTTGCCAGTGATTTTCAAAGGAAGGTGTTTGTTAATTGCCTATTATTGCCACTGAAAGGGATGCAGTTGGACCCCACTCTGGTGCAGACAGTGTAAGAACACTCTGATTGACAGGCCCTCTGGCTCAAATAAGGAAAAATGGGAGGGGAGATGATGCAGAAGGGCTCTGGCATGAATCCAGGAGACCCTAGGACGAGGCATGTCATACCCCTCATGACAGCCCCTCCATCCCACAAGCTTGCTCTTCTGGAGAAAGCTAAGAATGTGTGAAAAATCACACCTACTCCCTTTTGTATTTACTTCAAGTACAGAAAAGTAACATGTTGTGCTGTTACTTAGACCAGTGACTGTGAAATATTTGTGTGTTTCATGTTCCAGACCTGAGGCTTTGAAAACCATGGACTGGGTAGCCTGGTGGGTGTGTGGTGTTAGCATAACTCCCTTGTGATAACTGATGTGGCTTAGACAATGTTGTTTTTCATCCACTGAATTCTGACCATGGCTGACATATTTTCAAATGGGCCCCACTGTCCCTTCAGGAGTTGAGGGAACTGTGCTCCGTCAGTAAGAATGTCACACCAGGCTGCTGGCCATACGGCAGGGGTTCTCAAACGTCACAGTGTGTGGGACTTGCTGGGAGGCCTTGTGAAATGCAGATTGCTGGGCTTCATTCCTGGATCCTTGGATTCAGTAGGATGATTTATACGTTCAGCAAGTTCCCAGGAAATGCTGATTCTTCAAGGGATCACGCTTGGCATATTGGGTTTCTAGGGGTGCCATAGCAAAGTACCACAAGTGGAGTGGCTCAGAACAACAGAACCTTCTTATCTCTGAATTCTGGAAGCTGAAAGTCCAAAAAGGAGGTGTGGGCAGGGCTGTGGCTTACGGAGGCTCCCTGCTGGCCTCTTCTCAGCTGCTGGTGTTCCTGGCGGTGCTTGGCTTCGCGTGGCTTATAGACGCATCGCCAGGCCTCCGTCTTCACTTAGCACCTCCCTGTGTCTCTTCACATTGTGTTAGTCCCTTTTCACGCTGCTGATAAAGACATACCTGACACTGGGTAATGTATAAAAAAAAGAGGTTTAACGAACGCACAGTTCCATGTGGCTGGGGAGGCTTCACAATCATGGTGGAAGGTGAAAGGCATGTCTTTTTTTTTTTTTTGAGATGGAGTTTCGCTCTTGTTACCCAGGCTGGAGTGCAATGGCACCATCTCGGCTCACCGCAGCCTCCGCCTCCTGGATTCAGGCAATTCTCCTGCCTCAGCCTCCTGAGTAGCTGGGATTACAGGCACGCGCCACCATGCCCAGCTAATTTTTTGTATTTTTAGTAGAGACGGGGTTTCACCATGTTGACCAGGATGGTCTCGATCTCTTGACCTCGTGATCCACCCGCCTCGGCCTCCCAAAGTGCTGGGATTACAGGCCTGAGGAAAGGCATGTCTTATCTGCTGGCGGACAAGAGAGAAATGACAGCCAAGTGAAAGGGGCAGCCCCTTATAAAATCATCAGATCTCGTGAGACTTACTCACAACCACAAGAACAGTATGGGGGAAACCACCCTCATGACTCAGTCATTTCCCACCTTGTCCCTCCCACAGCACATGGGAATTGTGGGAGCTTCAATTCCAAATGAGATTTGGGTGGGGACACCATCAAACCATGTCAGCAGAGTCTTCACTTTCTCCAGCTGTCCCCTTTTCATGTCAGTCGTACGGGATTAGCCGCCACTCTAACGACCTCATTTTAACTGGATTACCTCTGCAGGGACCCAGTTTTCAAACAAGGTCACATTCTAAGCTACTTGGGATTAGGACCTCAACATATGAATTTTGAGGGACACTGTTCAAGCCAGAACACTCGGAGAACCCCTGAAAATCAGCAATAGCTCAAATTCTTTTTTTATGACACATAGTATCATAAAAAGCACATTTTACAAACGTGGCCTAGTACATAAACACACACAGAGAACTGAAACAAAATCTTGCAAAAAGCTCTTACGGTTCCATGGCTTACAAACACCTTTCACCAATGCAATGCACACAGTAGATACCCACTGATTATTTATCAACTGTATACATCAATGTTACTGACTGGCCTGCATTACGAGGAGCTGTTATAAATATAGACCTCATTGTTTTAGAGAAAAGTTAGCGTTGCTGTGTATTTTTAAAGAGATCTTTGTGAAGCCAGTGCCTTCAATGATGCTGTTCATCCTGCTGCAAATCCATTGCTGCCTTCGAATGTGGCCATGGGAGAGGCCAACCCCTTGCCTCTGGGAGCCTTTTTCTTCTGGGCTGTTCAGAGGCTCTCCTAAGGCTATGTGTACAGCTCCACCAGGCCTCCTGCAGCCTCTGTCACTGCCCTTGGTGGTCCCCACACAACTCCTTAGCCTACCTGAGCACAGTGTACCTCAAAGTGTGTCCAACATGAGCCCTCAGCTCAGCTCAGCTGCTGAGGAGGAGCTCTGGGCCGGTCCTTCACTGCTTCCCTCCAGGCTGGAAAAGTCCTGGCAGGGACCTTGTTCTGAGCACCAAAAGCTTGTCACCTAAGGAGACTGCGTTGGCCTCCCCTTCGTATGTATTTATTGTAAAACTAACATTGGGACCTCCTCCACATCGTATCAGAAGAGGAAGGAACAAAGTGAGCACAGCAGAGACCCAGGAAGGGGACTTTTGAGAAGCTGAACTCATCAGATTTTAAATACGTATTGACTCTCACTCCACTCATTCTTGGCCAATATGTTCAGTAAGACACGTGCATACAGAGCTGTGATACCGAATGTCATAGGTAAGTAAGAGCAGTACAAAGTATTGCTGTAGAGGCAGAGAGGTGACAGAAAGAATTTCTGCTGTCAGGAAATGCTTCACAGAGGAGGAGCACTGGAGCTAGATCTTAAAGGGTCTTATGATTTAAACAGACGCATAAGGAAATGGAAAGACAAGAGCTTGACCTAAATAAGGCAGAGGGGAAATTAAGAGAACTGGCGAATGGTACAGTTTCTAGGGGGAACAGAGGGAGCTGGGCGGTGGCTGCTAGGATGTGGAAGTAGGTTGAGATCTCATCACCGGAGGGTCTGAATGTCACAGGAGAGTTTGCTCAGGACGTGGGAGGCAAAGGGCACTTGCTGAAGTGGATGCGAAGGTGGAAGTCAGTGATAGGTAAGAATACATCAGGGAAATGGGCAGCACATTAGAAGGCTCCTGGGACAACAGGGGCCTGTAGCGACTTCTTTTCAGAGGGGATCAAAGGAAGGGAAAGAGGGCCTGTAGCGACTTCTTTTCAGAGGGTTCCAAGGGAAAGAGAAAGATGCGGGGCCAGAGGGACCCACCTGGTGGATGATCGGCCCTGGGACAGGAGAAAAACAATCCAAAAGGTGCCCTTCCAGGAGTGATGCTTGGCAGGCTTCCGCTCTCTGCAGAAACAGGAAGGACAGAGCAAAGACTGGGGGGACAGACCCCCTCAGCCATAGATGTGCCCATGGGGCACAATGTCCTTATCCAAGTGGACCTGGTAAGCAGGCGATGAAAAGTCAAGGGTGGAAACTGTAGGCTTGACAGTCAGCATAGTGAATCTGACCTCCCAGAAAGAAACTAAGCGGCATGTGGCACCGTGCAGATACACACACACAGACACACACACACACACACACACACACACACACACACACCCCACACACACACAGACACAGATATTTTTGTTTAAGGTAGAAGGAGAAAGAGGAGGAGAGTGAAGAAGTGGAAAGAAAGATGCTGACTTGACTGGACTTTTCACTGCTAACCTTTGGTGAAGGACAGGTTTAGACACAGGCTGGATATAAGCAAGCATAGAGATGCTTTCTAGTGTGCCTTCTTATAAAGGAGCCGCAGCTAGATGTCTGTCTTTGTATGGTTGTAATTAAGTGCCAAATGAGGTCCTCCATTCCCTTACTGACCTGGAAGAACCAGCTGTGCAGCACCAGCTCTTTGTCTGTTTTTGGAAGTGAGCCCAATGCACCTGACCTTCAGTTCTATGAGAAACCAGGGTGGTAACCAGTGAAATATAGGAGAGAAGACTGCAAAGAAGCCCCAGGCTGCTGTGGGCAGGCTCTGTGCAAGGCGCACAGCAGAGACAGCTCCACCCTGTATTTGTGGGGCAAGTCCCCCCTCCCCCAGGGAGGGCTGAATCATTCAGGAAGTTTACCAACATCCCTCAACTTCAGCATCAGGACTTAGAGTTCACTGGACCATCAGCCACAGGACTGGGCCCAGACACCAGGCAAGAAGTCAGAAGTTCTGGCCAGATGCTCGGTCTTTGGTGAGTGCCCAGGGAGAGGCACAAGTGCGACGGGAGTCAGACGCCGCAGAGGGATGTGACTTCTGCAGAATCTTGGGAAGGAGGTAGTGTGGATTTTGCATGTGGGAGGGACTTAGATAACTTTTGTCACAGTCAATTGTGACATGCTAAGGCCTGAGCTCATTTATTCATGGTTCAAGCAGCTATAGTCAGCAACAAGAAGCAGTTAAAAGTAGGTACCCACAGAGAGCACAGCGGGGAAGGCAGGGGCAAGCAGGTGCTTGCCCGGGAGCTGGAAGAGGAATTTCGAGGTTTCTGAGAAGGAAGGAATGCTAGTGGTCGGTGCTTCCATCTCACCAATTCCGGCATTCTCCTGAATGCACCAACAGGTGCCTTCCGTCCTTCTAGGAAGAGGGGCTTTTAGTGTTGAAGTAGTTCAAACTACCCAAAGACAGTTTTGTTGCTCTGAAATCTGTTTACTTCTAATGTGTACTCGTCAGCCTTATTCTTCCCATGGGAGCAAAAGAGAACAGGCCTACTGACACTTACTCGTGAAGTTCTCTGAAACCTTAAAGGCATCGATCCCTCTCCCCTGGGTCTTCTCTTGTCTGGGCAGAATACTTCCCCTTGCTCCAGGTGTCTCTCAGGTGGCTTTGTTTCTAGACTCAGCCAACCTGGTCATCTTCTCTGGAGTATTTTGGCTTATTGGTCTCACCGCTAGAAAAAGTGACACCCTCAACTGGACCTATTTCTTCAGATGTTGAGGGAAAAGGTTTTAGACATGATAGGACAACATTTTTTCCCAGAAAGACCTTATGAGCTGGGCAGCTCTTGTCTCCGCCCACATTATTAGAGATGAATGTGTTTATTTTAATTACCCAAAGGAGGATCCAGGTGGAAAATGGGGAATCTTTGCTTCTGCCTCCCCTACTCTGAATGCCCGCCTGATAATGAGCCCTTCCACAGAGCGGGTCTCCGGGGGCTTCTTGGAAGCACAGCAGCTGCTATGTCCTGCAGGGGCATGAGAGTGGATGGAAGTAATTACTAAAACCAGCCAAGACCAAGATTAAGGAAGATGCCATGTAATGCGGCAATTCGCAAAGTGTTTCTGAAAAATGGGGCATCGGTTTTCTGGTCTCTTCTCTCTCCAGGTCAGCTGAAAGGTGTGGTGGGGAATGGGGGCTGTAATTCAGATTTAACAGCTTGATCGGTCTTCTCTGACTCCTCAAAGGTTGTCAGAGTCCAAAAGGAATATGTACTGGACATTACCTTCATGAAGTGTCTGTCACAGTCCACAAAACCTCAGCTTGGATTTTGAAAGCAGATTGCTTTCTGTCTCCGAGGGGACTGTCTGCTGTGTTAATTTCCAGATGAGGATATCGCTGTGCCATCTAGCACCTAATGGAACTTCTTTTTATCTGTTAATGGAACACTTCGAAATTGTGAGAAAATAAACCCTTTGAGTAAACCCTTCATTTTCTCATTTTCCTTCATTTTAAAGCCAAGAAATAGAAGATTTTCCAGCTTCTTTTTGGTGCTTTTATTTTTTTCCTTCAGATTTTAATTTTTTTCCCTAACCACCCCTGACATCTCATGCAGATAACTTTACTTTTTTTTTCTTTTTTTTTTTTACCACCCAGTCTCTAAATCTCACTTTCTTTACTCTGTCTCATCTGTCTTTTCTCTGTGTTCAGTTTTCCAGTATTTTCAGCCTTGCTTCTTATTACATTACTATATTGTGTGTTTTTTTAACCATGTATGCCAGCCATGGGGTTTTCGATTCTAGCTGAAGGAAATCTTACTCTGGGCTCATCTATACCTCCTGTTATTTTTTACTTCCTCTTTGAATAAAATTATAGGATTAAATAAGGAAAGGATTGCTGAGATCCCCTGAAGCCATGTGCTTGGCAATGCATGTGCCCACCCCAGACAACCCCAGTGGTGCTTTGAGCCCCTGCTTGAATGCCATCCATGCTGGGGCACTGGCCACGTCAGGGGACCATCCTCAGTGGTGCTTTGAGCCCCTGCTTATATGCCATCCATGCTCAGGACTCACCACGTCAGGAGACCATCCTCAAAAATCCTCTAAGTGGACCTCACAAATGCTGCCCAGACGCCCAGTCCAAAATCCACGGTAACAATTTCAGTCACTGTCTCACCCCCACCTCATCTCTCAAAAGAGGGCAGGTGCAACTCTGCCGTTCTTAATGAAATTCCTGTTTGCCACGAGCCCCAAAGAGTAGAAAAGTGGGAGTTTCATGGACTACACAGTGCTGGCAACTAGATCACACAATTCTCAGAATTTAAACAAGAGTGTTTTTTATTCCTTTCTTGTGATTTGAATTTCCTTAGCAACTACTCACAACCCTTGCCCTTGTATTGCATAGCAGGAAACTGAGGTTCGGAGAACTTAAACAACTTGCGCAAGTTCAACTCAGCAAGTGAATAACAGGCTCAGGTGAAATCTGCGCCTTACTCTAAGGCTGCACAATAGTAGCAGCTACAAAGTGGTGGCTGTGTCCTGCTCCAGAGCTACTCCTAGCCACCGTCTTCTGCTGGCCTCAGCCTGCTGCAATGTTAGGAAGGGAACATGACGTGATGTGGAGGAGGGAGGGGAGCACAGGCAGGCCAAACTGGGCAACTGTGGCTACTCCAGCATCCCAAACTAGGCCGTGCTAGAGGGCAGACAATGTGGTGCAAACTTAAGGGGCATTCTCAAGTTAAAAAGTCAAGTGAAACTTGGCAATCGTTTTTACATAGACAGGAAAGTAAGCAATGGGAATAGCTGACACTCATTTCAATATTGTTCTTTGGAAAGACCAGGTACATGGAAAGGGAGAGATAATTCTTTAGGAAATTCTTCCTTGTAAAAAGGAATGAGATCATGTCCTTTGCAGGGAGATGGATGAAGCTGGAAGCCATCATTCTCAGCAAACTAACGCAGAAGCAGAAAACCAAATATCACATGTTCTCACTCATACATGGGAGTTGAACAATGAGAAAACATGGACACAGGGAGGGGAACATCACACACTGGAGCCTGTTGGGGAATGAGGGGCAAGGGGCGAGAGAGCATTAGGACAGATGTCTGATGCATGTGGAGCTTAAAACCTAGATGATGGGTTGACAGGTGCAGCAAAGCACATGGCGTAGCTTTCCCTATGTCACAAACCTGCATGTTCTGCACATGTATCCCAGAACTTAAAGTAAAATAATAAAAAAATTTCACCTAAAAAAAGAAGGTATTTTGTTTTCAAAATATTGAATTTGAGGTTAAAGTTTGGCATAGAAACATCCACGTAGAAAGGCCCAGCCCAACTTAAATATAAGTTTAGATCTCAGAAGATATATGAAGCATAAAGACGTAAGTCAGTAGGAAGCTGCATAAGAAAGCAGAAATGACAGGGACCTGCCCAAGGCTTAGACCAGTGAGGAAGGAGCCCCCCGAGATGGCAGGTTGGTGCCTGCCTTCCCTTCCGGTCTGCAGCAGCAGGAGAGAAAGGTGAGGAGCCTGGATGGAGGAGCAGGAGGGGAAGGAGGGCAGGTCCTGGAATCGGGAAAGAAGAACAACTCCTGTTGACTTCTCATGTGCTGCAGGCTGGAAATCGGAAGGATGCCACGTGTTTGGCAGATGAGGATCCGCTGGGAGAACTCGGTTTGAGAGTGGGAGTGTATTGCTGTGGGTTGGAAATGAATAGAAAGTGAGCCAGTGACGCAGCGTAGACTTTGTTTATGAAGGGCCATGATCGTTAGAAAAAGGAGGCCGGGCGCAGTGGCTCACACCTGTCATCCCAGCACTTTGGGAGGCCGAGGCGAGTGGATCACGAGGTCAAGAGATCGAGACCGTCCTGGTCAACATGGTGAAACCCCGTCTCTACTAAAAATACAAAAAATTAGCTGGGCACGGTGGTGCAAGCCTGTAATCCCAGCTACTCAGGAGGCTGAGGCAGGAGAATTGCCTGAACCCAGGAGGCGGAGGTTGTGGTGAGCCGAGATGGCGCCATTGCACTCCAGCCTGGGTACTGAGTGAAACTCAAAAAAAAAAAAAAATACAAAAAATAATTAGGCGGGCATGATGGTGCACCCCTGTAGTTCCAGTTGCTCTGGAGGCTGAGGCAGGAGAATCGCTTGAGCATGGGAGGCAGCAATTGCAGTGAGCCGAATCTCAGCACGGCTCTTCAGCCTGGGTACAGAGTGAGACCATCTCAAGAAAAGAAAAAGGAAGGAGCAGTCCTTGCGGAATATGGCCAGGGATTTTTTTTTTCAATGAGGGATATTTGAGATATATTCTACAGACTTAGAAGAAGTATAGGGGAGTATGAGTGGTTACAAATGTAAGGCTCAGTGGAGGAGTTGTCCAAGTTCAGCAAGAAGAGGAGGGTATGAGCTTAGTCTTGGAAAGGAAGATGGCTTGGTAAAAGAAAACCTTCAGCCGGATCCAACTTAAGGGAGTTTAACTGAGCGGTGACTAACACATCAAAAGCAATGGCAACAAAAGCCAAAATAGACAAATGGGATCTGATTAAACTAAAGAGCTTCTGCACAGCAAAAGAAACTATCATTAAAGTGAACCAGCAGCCAACAGAATGGGGAAAAAAATTTGCAATCTACCCATCTTACAAAGGGCTAATATTCAGAATCTACAAAGAACTTAAAGATATTTAAAAGAAAAAAAAACATCAAAAAGTGTGCAAAGATTATGAACTGACACGTCTCAAAAGGACATTTATGCAGCCAATGTACACGTGAAAAGAAGCTTATCATCACTGGTCATTAGAGAAATGCAAATCAAAAACACAATGAGATACCATCTCGCGCCAGTTAAAATGGAGATCATTAAAAAATCAGGAGACAGCAGATGCTGAAGAGGATGTGGAGAAATAGGAACACTTTTACAGTGCTGGTGGGAGTGTCAATTAGTTCAGCCATTGTAAAAGATGGTGCGGCAATTCCTCAAAAAACTAAAACTAGAAATTCCATTTGACCAGCAATCCCATTGCTGGGTATATACCCAAAGGATTATAAATCATTATATTATAAAGACACATGCACACATATGTTTATTGCGGCACTGTTCACAACAGCAAAGACTTGGAACCAACCCAAATGCCTATCAGTAAAAATAAACTGGATAAAGAAAATGTGCACATATAAACCGTGGAATACTATGCAGCCATAAAAAAGGCTGAGTTCATGTCCTTTGCAGGACATGGATGAAGCTGGAAACCATCATTCTCAGAAAACCAAACACTACATGTTCTCACGCATAAGTGGGAGTTGAACAATAAGAACACATGGACACAGGGAGGGGAACATCACACACCAGAGCCTGTCAGGGGTGGGGATCTAGGGGAGGGGGAGCATTAGGAGAAATACCTAATGTAGATGACAGGGTGATGGATGCAGCAAAACACTGTGTATACCTTTGTAACAAACCTGCACCTTCTGCACATGTACCCCAGAACTTAAAGTAAAATTTAAAAAAAGAAAAGACCTTAGACAAAATTCAGTGTGCACAATGGTACGAGATGGAAAAGACCTTAGACACTGAAAGTATCGGTCCATGGGAGGGCAGGAAGGGAGAGGGGAGAAATTTCCTGAGTAGAGGGAAATTCTAGAGACATAAGAGGCAGACCAAATGCACCCTGTGACAAACTCTCAACTGCTTTTTAAAAGATTATTGAATACCAGTGTTAAATATTTGTGTGTGATATATTAAAACAATAATTTGCTGAAACTGTTTTCCATCTGTGGATGGTGTTTTGGGAAATAAGTTTTCATACATTCATTTTCCAGGAGAAATATTAACGTAATGGCACAGGATGAGACTCAAATAACTCATACTCATGAACTTCTAAAAAACGGCACTCTTAGAAAAATAACTGAAAGCAGCCTTACTAATTTCCAATCTTTGTGTTCTTATGATCAGAAATATTTAGTCTATTTTATTTTTTATTTTATTTTACTTATTATTATTTTTGTAGACAAAGTCTCGGTCCGTCACCCAGGGTGGAGTGTAATGGCACGATCTCAGCTCGCTGCAACCTCCACCTCCCGGGTTCAAGCGATTCTCTCACCTCAGCCTCCTGAGTAGCTGGGGTTACAGATACTTGCCATCCTGCCCAGCTAATTTTTGTAGAAATGGAGTTTCACTGTGTTGGCCAGGCTGGTCTTAAACTCCTGACCTCAGGTGACATACTGGCCTCAGCCTCCGAAAGTGCTGGGATTACAGGCATGAGTAATCTCACTGCTCCTGGCCTAGAGCCTATTATTTTAAAGAAAGAAACATAAATACAGAATTGACCGCAGAAAAAGTAAAAGGTTTTCTCTCTCTCTAAGGAACAAATTCTTTCAGTGCCATACAGCTTTCTTTTTTAGATAAGACATTGTACAAATGAAAACGCTTCAATTCGTACCCCTTAAACTGTTGTTTCCTTTGTGCTTGGGGTTCTTTTGGCTGGGTGATAAGGAATATTTTGTGGAAGACAATGACGTTTTATTGCTTCATCTTGGAGCAAGGAGAAAATTGTTTCTCTTCTTCCCACTTTCCCATTTTTTAAGAGTAGCGCTGGGCTCACACTTGCACCTCCTTGCTGAAGGCGTCTGTTTGCACCAGCAGTGTGCTCTGGAATGCCACTTTCACAATCCTGCCCTTGGCGGACCCAGCTTCTCAGCTTTTCTCCTCTCTACTCCTCAACTTTATTCATTTTTGTTCCAGCCTTTCTTATGGGCAGTTCAGTTTGGCAGATGCAGCTTCTCAAGTTTTCTCTTTCTCTACTTCTCAACTTTGTTCATTTTTGTGTCAGCCTTACTTACTCATGATTCCATTTTCCAGATATTCTGTTCTAGTCCCCGTGTGTACATGTGTGGTTTGGCTTGTTTTGGTTTGGGGGTTTCTTGCCTAACAGTACAAACAAACAACTGAAAGCAATACTTTTTTCCTCCTCCTCTTCCTCCTTCCTTCCTTCCTTCCTTCTTCCTTTTTTTTTTTTTCTTTTTTGAGGCAGAGTTTCGCTCTTGTTACCCAGGCTGGAGTGCAATGGCGCGATCTCGGCTCACCGCAACCTCCTCCTCCTGGGTTCAAGCAATTCTCCTGCCTCAGCCTCCTGAGTAGCTGGGATTACAGGCGTGCACCACCATGCCCAGCTAATTTTTTGTATTTTTTTAGTAGAGACGGGGTGTCACCATGTTAACCAGGATTGTCTCGATCTCTTGACCTCATGATCCACCTGCCTCAGCCTCCCAAAGTGCTGG
>CM052658.1:3952734-3968462 GCA_028533165.1 Leontopithecus rosalia | reverse complement strand
GCCTGAGAGCTCCTTTTAGCATTCCAAAAAACCAATAGAAAGTTACCTTCTGGCAATGGCGTGTTGAATCCGGCAGGATGTACACAGAGATACCAGAAATTGACCTTCACGTTAGAAACTGGGGCCTCGACTGTCTAAACTTTCTATTCTAATGAAAAGGTTAATTGTAGACAGTTCCCATCCTTCCAACCTCCCCCACCAGGTAGGACCGCCTTCATCCACCCAGTGAGATGTAGAAACAGCTGCTACAGGCCAGGGTTACATTAATTTCTAGTCTGGACAAGCAGAAACACAAGTTTTGTGTGGTTTCTTTAACCCAAGCGCTGTGGCCGCTGCGGCAGGCTGCATGTCAGTGCTGCCTTTGGGCGTCTGATACCCTGGTAACGCTGTGCTGTGACTGGGCTGAGGGTCCAGGGAAGCCAGGCAGCTCAGCTCAATAAACAAATGTGTCTCTTCTGAGGGCTGTGCCGGGGCTTGCTCGCCCTCACTTTGGAACTAGGCCTTCTCAGGAAGGAAACATTACGGCTTATCTTCTTTCACAGGACCCAACCCCAATGTCAGAAGCTGGGCCACGCCGCCAGGATGCCCAAGTGCAGGGAGCTCTGTGCTCGTCTTTTAAGCAACAGACAGGCCCAGCCCAGAACCGGCTGGGACACGCACACTTGTTTGCGGTTTTGCTTTTCCTCCCCTCCCCTCCCCCATTTTTTGGTCTTTTCTTTTTTGAGAGAGGGGCTTGCTCTGTTGCCCAGGCTGGAGTGCAGTGGTACAATCAGAGCTCACTGCAACTTTCTCCTCCTGGGCTCACGTGATTCTCCCACTTCAGCATCCCAAGTTGCTGGGATCACAGGCACGTGCCACCATATACAACTGATTTTTTCATTTGTATTTTTGTAGAGATGGGGTCTTGCTGTGTTGCCCAGGCTAGTCTCAAACTCCTGGGCTCAACAGATCCTCCACCTTGGCCTCCCAAAATGCTGGAATTAAAGGCATGAATCACTGTGTCAGGCCCACAGTTTTGAATCTCTTTGTTTCATTTGTTCTTCCTTAGGAGGACGACCAAGAGGGTTTGTTATTGAAAAAAGCTCCCTCTCTCCAAAATCTGGCCAAGAAGTGAGGACGTCATGGAGCAAGCAGGATCTGGGCCTTCTCACACACTCCCGAGCTGAGTGCCCAGGGCCACGTGGAATCAGCCCCATCAGGGAGTGCCTGCCTGGCCTCCGGCCTCTTATTTACTATTTGTCTCCACTGCTGATGTGTCATTTACAAAGTGCCACAGAGAGATTATTTGTAGGGATGAGAGATGGCACAGTCAGCCTGCAGGTCCCGGCTGAGATCCCAGGTGCTGGGTAGAGAAAGGCAGACACAGCCTGGCCTTGAGGGTAAAGATCTGTGTGCAGTGAGCACAGACGCTTCTCCCCACAGCTGCAGGTACAGTCACTTCCAGGGCATGGCGGATTCCACTCACCATGCACAGTGACCGTGTGGAGGGCAAGCGGTCCAAAAAGTCAGTCGTGGAGTAGTGAGTCAAGAAACAGGCAGGGTTCTAAATGGTGCAGCCACTTTGGAAGACAGCTGGGCAGTTTCTAATTGATTTAAAGGTGCATTTACTCATGACCCAGCAATTCTACTTCTAGGTATTCACCGAAGAGAAAGGAAAGCACGTCGGATGAAAATTTGTGTGCAAATGGCCACAACACTTATTCATACGAGCCCCAAGCTGGAAACACTCAAATATCCATGAAATGCTGAATGACGACACAAATTAAGGCGTATTCACATAACGGACCACTCCTCAGCAAGACAAACCAAGGAATGCAGATAGCTGCCACAACAGGGGTGAATCTGAGAAGCGACTATGCTAAGGAAGCCAGCTGCAGGTGACACTGTACAACCCGCTCGACGTGACGTTCCAGAAAAGGCACAAGTGTGGGGCAGATGGCACGGCTGTGGTTGCTGCGGTGGAAGGGAATGGAGGATGCTCGGGGCAGATGGGAATGGCCTGAATCTTGCTTGTGGGGTGCTTATGTCATTGCACCTACTTGTCAAAATTTACTAAATGATGCCTTTAAAAAGCATGGTTTTTATTAGAAGCAAATTGTACCACAAAAGTTGGTGTGTGCTCTTCCACCACCGTCCAGACAGACTGACCTGACCTGCTCCCTGTCCTTGAGTGACGCCCTTTCCTGGCTGACGCTGCCCTAGATGTTTGATTTAGGCCAATGTCCCCAGAGCAGACGCAAGAGGAGTTGATGTAAAAACAAAACAAAATAAACCAGACAGCAAGGGACAGGCGAGGCCTTTCCCTCTCCATCCCCATGCTTGGCATCAGGCCTGGCACTTGCGAGCGCCTCACTGATTATGTGGGAAGAAGGAACTCCCAGCACAGCACACACATGAACCAGGCACAGCCACCCAGGGTGACACTCACAGGCCTTTCCGTTTAACGTCCGTGAACAAGAAGAGTGACACTCTGGGATATCAACAGCTCTCTCCCAGGCAATTCATGGCCGGTCCAACATGTGTGCTGATTCGTCAGTGAAAGCAAGTGATCAACAGCAAAAATCAAAATAAATAAACAAAACACTTCCGTTTTAGGCACAGTGACTTGTAACATCTGGTGTGTTTGTCTAAAGCACAGAGTCCCCTCAATACAAGCGTCTGCATTTAAGGTGAAGACCGGACCTTACCAGAGGGAGCCCAGGGGAAACATGAGGTTGTCCAGGCCCAGAAACAGAATAACAACCGAGGTTCGGTGCCCCTTGCTGTGGATAGACCCTGGAAGAGCCGGCTCTGCTCACCTCCTCCATGCAGACTTCGATACTAAATCCCGTTACAGAAAGCATTAAGTAAATCCCAAGAACACGGTTAATCTGAGATCTACCCTTATTTCTCTAAGTTTGTTGAGAGGACAAGGAAATTAATGTTTGAGGGGAAACTTTACTAGCATATTCAGAGAATGAAGTGTCATTTCTCAGCTCCCATGACAATCCTGAGTGTCACTTGTCAAGGGCAGCAAGTAGAGGGGCAAGCAGGCCAGATGACCCCAGCTGGACACCAAAATAGCCTAAGTAGCCTTCAAAGCCATCCTGAGGTTCCCTCCTCAGAGGCTCTAGTTTAACCCATTTGGGGTGGGGCTCCAGCACACATTCCTGCCCCTCAACATGGCTCAGTTTCTTAATTTGTTTCTTCCAATGATCAACCAACATTTACGGGGTCCCCCTTTGTCAGGAACCAGGGACATGGGTGTGGAGTTTAAAATGAACAAGGAACCTTGACCAAATGATTCATGTGCCTTTTCACCTCATTTTCAAAGAGGCTTGTTTGTTTGAAAATCCTTTAGACTGCTAAGACAGTCCCTGAAGACAGTAAATGATTCTGCAGAGTAGCTGCAACGGCTCCCTTTGCAGACGGCTGATGGTATTCTGGCCACTGACTACCTCCAGCTTGTTATCTGAGACCTGCCCCCAGGAAAGAGCATAAGACCTGTTGGTGCAGCTGCTTTTGCCATTTTTGCCATTCAAAGTCACAGCGTCACCCTGTGCAACAGCCACTGGTATTACAGGCCCAGTCCACACCCCTCCCACCCAGCCCTTCCCTCTGACATCTTAGAATGATGGAGAGAAAGAAGCCAAGTAATCCATGCATGTTGGAAGCATTCCTAAACATCCCCTTTCGAAAAATTCTGTCTGCAACAATGTAAGTAGTAATTTAACACAAGCTTAAATTCTAGCTTGAAATGAGAAGCAGTATTTACTCTGGGCATTCAGGGTTTTTCCTTTAGAGGAGGAGCTTTTATTTATTTATTTATTGAGACAGAGTTTCACTCTTGTTGCCCAGGCTGGAGTGCAATGGCACGATCCCAGCTCACCGCAACCTCCATTTCCTGGGTTCAACTGATTCTCCTGCCTCAGCCTCCCGAGTAGCTGGGACTACCGGCATGCACCACCATGTCCGGCTAATTTTGTATTGTTAGTACAGACAGGGTTTCTCCATGTTGGTCAGCCTGGTCTCGAACTCCTGACCTCAGGTGATCTGCCTGCCTCGGCCTCCCAAAGTGCTGGATGACAGGTGTGAGCCACTGCGCCCGGCTGAGGAGGAGGTTTTAACACTGCTGCCTGAAGGATAAGAATGACTTGAGTATAAGAAGCACAGTGAGCAGGACATTTCTGCAGTACCCGTGTGTGGGAGGGAGCCTGGTGGCAGGGAGGAGGATGAAGTGACCAGCGGTGCAGACACCCAGAAATGCATTCTGTGTTTGGGAGCCATGACTGGACACATTGCTTCATGTGGTTCATTCTCCAAAGGCCGGATTGGAGAATATACACTCCAGAGGTGTCTATCACCCCTTAACCCTTGCAGGCAAAACTCACCAATCATGGCATCCTTTCCTAAAGAGCCTGGGCATGTTTTTAATCTATTTTTAAATTTAGCTCCAGGAAATCATTGTCAATGGATCAGAATTAACATTGCACATGAAATGTACTTTCTGTCCCAAATGTAGGAAATTTAAGGATGGGTGACTAATTAGATTTGGCCGTATTATGGAAGGTCTTGGTGTCCCGCCATGAATAGAGCCCTCAGTATTTTTTATGAACCAGAGCAGGACCTTACAGCCACCACCTCATCATACAGTGTTTCATATAAACTTCACCATAAACCCCATGCATTAGGCAATTAATACACAGGTGGAGCAAGTGCGCCCAGAGAAGCCAAGTAACTTTTCCGTGACTACACAGGTAGAAAGGATGACTGGGGATTTATGCTCAGATCCCTCTGACTCTCATGTCCGTGCATTTTGGTAATGGTAACTAGAAGTCTGGATTTCAGCAGGAGGGAGGGATGGAAGGAGGACAGGAGGGGAAGGGAGAAGGAAAGGGAGAAACTGTGGACACCAAGTCTTAGAGGCAGATGTATGAGTTGTTCACAGTTCTGAATATCCATAAAACCAAATAACAGTGGAAGTCTCCCACCTCAATGCCACGGTAGAGACGCATAGAATGCCATTTTAAGAAGATCTCTTCTGCATTTTTGCTTCACTCTGGGGCTTCCCCAATTTATATACACAATCCTAGTCCTGCAGCTTCTGGCAGCTGCGAAGGTGGCTTGCTCTGCAGAGCCAAGGCCTCTCTCTGTGTGTGCAGCAGCAGGACCCTGGAAACTCGCTCGCAGGGAGAAAGAGCTGGAAAGGAATGTGCTAACCAACACTGGTGCTGAGAATTCTCATCACCGCCCTCCTGAACTCGCTACCTAGAGACCTGTCACAGTAGAGAGACCTCTCATGAGGGCACCAGGCTCGACTTCCAAGGAGCCCAGGCTACCACAGATTTAATTAGAGGGACATGGAATATAAACAGTTGAAATCTATCTTCCATTTCCACGAGAACACCAGCTACTCATAATCACAATTAGTGTGGTTTCCACCACCGTTCCAACCTCTGCCAGCTGAACCCAGAATTCCACTCTTCCCTCCTCTTCCGCATGTGCTGTACATAAGCACAGAACTAATTCAAACTACTGTTTCCATCACATTTCTCTTCTGCTCAGAAAGGTTGCTATGTGCTTATTGTAAAGACCAATACCACTGAGTTTTAGACACTGAGTATTTCAGTTGTCTACACTCTAGGTACCTCCTAAAACCCAGCTAACCCTATGCCTACCCATGCTGAGTCCCATGTGCACACTCCTGCAGCAGCCTGGCCCGGCACCTCATTAATTCAAGAAGTGTTGGCTCTTGTGAAGACCAAGCTCATTTCATGTTTTACCCTGCCTGGAGTATCTCCCTCCTGTCTTCATCTGTTAAAAAGTAAACAAATAGGCCAGGCACGGTGGCTCACACCTGTAATCTTAGCACTTTGCGAGGCCCAGGTGGGTGGATCACAAGGTCAGGAGTTCAAGACCAGCCTGGCCAACATGGTGATACCCTGTCTCTACTAAAATACAAAAATTAGTCGGGCGTGGTGGTGCACCTGTAATCCCAGCTACTTGGGAGGCTGAGGCAGAAGAATGGCTTGAACCCAGGAGGCAGAGGTTGCAGTGGCTGAGATCACATCACTGCACTCCAGCCTGGGTGACAGAGTGAGACTCCATCTCAAAAAAAAAAGTAAACAAATAAACAAACAAACAAACAAAAACTCAGCTATAAGGCTCAGTTCAAGTCAAACTTCCTTCCTGAGCTTGTTTATGATGGTAATGCCTACAACCCTCTCCTCCTTCTTTGGAGTATGGTGTTAAAAATACTCACTTAAGGCACTTTGGCCGGGCGCGGTGGCTCAAGCCTGTCATCCCAGCACTTTGGGAGGCCGAGGCGGGTGGATCACGAGGTCAACAGATCGAGACCATCCTGGTCAACATAGTGAAACCCCGTCTCTACTAAAGATACAAAAAATTAGCTGGGCCTGGTGGCGCATGCCTGTAATCACAGCTACTTGGGAGGCTGAGGCAGGAGAATTGCCCTAACCCAGGAGGTGGAGGTTGCGGTGAGCCGAGATCGCGCCATTGCACTCCAGCCTGGGTAACAGGAGCGAAACTCCGTCTCAAAAAAAAAAAAATACTCACTTAAGGCACTTTATAACCTTTATTATATGAGTTTGTCTCTTTCCTTTTCAACAAGATTTTAAATTTCTTAAGGATAGCAAGCATGCTTTTGCTGCTCCAGGTAGTGTTTCAGTAAGTATTTGCTGACACAGTATCTTTTCTGCTTCCATTGGAGGCAAAACAAGAGTGCTGAAAAGTTAATTGCAGTAGGTTGGAATAAGATGAGAAAAAAGAATTTATTGAGCATTGAGAATTGTAGACAGTTGAGGCCATAGACAGTTGAGAATTGTGGACAGTTGAGACCTCTTTTAAGAGGGAAATTCAAACTACATAGGCATTATAATTACCTGAGTGTCATGAAACAAGCCTCAGCTGAGAAAAATTATTGAAGAGAATTTTATGATTGTAGGGTTATATTACTCCTCTATTTGTAACAGAAAAGATTTTTTAGATATGTCTGATAATATTTATTTATTTTTATTATTAATATTATTATTATTATTATTTTGAGACGGAGTTTCACTCGTTACCCAGGCTGGAGTGCAATGGCACAATCTCGGCTCACTGCAACCTCCGCCTCCTGGGTTCGGGCAATTCTCCTGCCTCAGCCTCCCGAGTAGCTGGGACTACAGGCAGGCACCACCATGCCCAGCTAATTTTTGTATTTTTAGTAGAGATGGGGTTTCACCTTGTTGACCAGGATGGTCTCGATCTCTTCAACTCGTGATCCACCCGCCTCGGCCTCCCAAAGTGCTGGGATTACAGGCTTGAGCCACCGCGCCCAACACGTCTGATAATATTTAATTACAAGACTACAAATATATTTTGGGTATATACTACATTATTAACTGATCATGCACTAGAAGCAAAATTCTCTGCTTGGTGTTTTGCATATACCATGCCACTTAATTCTTTCTTTGAGATGGAGTCTCGCTCTGCTACCCAGGCTGGAGTGCAGTGGCACAATCTCAGCTCACTGCATCCTCTGCCTCCCAGGTTCAAGCAATTCTTGAGCGTCAGCCTCCTGAGTAGCTGGGATTACAGGCATGCACCACCATGCCCAGCTAATTTTTGTATTTTTAGTTAAGACAGGGTTTCACCATGTTGGCCAGGCTGGTCTCGAACTCCTGACTTCAAGTGATCCACCCACCTCAGCCTCCCAAAGTTCTGGGATTACAGGCATGAGCCACCACACCCAGCCATTCCATTTAATTCTTATAACAAGCCTATGAGGTGGGCGCTATTATTATAATCTTTTTAAAAATATGGAGTCCAAGACCTTTGGAAGTAGAATAAGTCTTTCAAGGTTGCACAGCCAGAACGCAGAAGCAGGATGGATTCAAGTTCAGGTCTAAGTGGCTGCAAGGCCTAAGCCACTGCCCAGCATGGTGCTGTTAGCCTGGCACTGGGCACCGGATGTTCTCGACCTAGATGCCTACTTTATAAATAAGCAGAACGCTCTTCTGCAAGTCACACTATAAACTTGCAGAGCAATTTCAGGTAGAAGGAAGCCATGTCTTAGTTTATTATTTCACCTATACAGAATGTGGCTTTAAAGTGTCAACTACAGTTCTGAAGGAATACAATTTTTGTACAATTTTGTTTGGTGCCTGAAAATTACGAGTAGGTAAGTAAAGTCAGAGCAGCAATATCCACAGAAGACGGCCAGGCATGAAAATCCAATGCCTTTGAACGCCCAGCACTTTCTATTCTATTATGGCTCTGACTTTGCCAGACCCCAAAATGCCAACACTATGTAATAAAGTGATATAACCGGTTTTTCTTCAAATTGATTTCTGTTATAGAAGAAAGTCCATATGTCTTTCAGAACATATGGATATGAGACTACATTTTAGAAATATATTACTATTATTATTCAAAGTGTATATTATATATACATATATATATATGTGTATATACACATATATATATATGTATATAGATAGATAATAGATGCAAATGTAGATGATTGTGCCTTTGGCTTTAGACCCTAAAAAGTATAAAGGCAAAACTAATTCTGGTAAAAAAGTCATGCCAGGACAATGCCTGCAGTAGTCAAGTCTACAGAAATACATATACAGAAACACGTAACAGATCCGTGACTCCACTGTGGAAGATGGCTTTATTTTATTAAAATTCGGATACAAAAACTTTTAGTGAAACACTGTATGTTAAAAATAACTAGTTTTAGTTCTGCTAAAATACAGATTTGTGTAAAACGCATATCTCCTTTAAGGATACAATTTAAGAATACAATTTTTGGAAGCTTGGAATGTCAAAGTCAAACAAACCTACCCTTAAGCAATAGACTTTTGAATCCGTAATAGTTCAGCTATCTTGGGAGTCATTGCATATCCTGCCTTCCATGCAGAATGAATGCTCCCTGGCCCCAGCTATAGAGGTGAAAGCAGCCGAAACAGGGCAGCTAACAGCAAGGTCGGCAGAGGGAGAGGGGGATGGGAACAGGGTAGTCCCTCCTGAAACTCCTTTGCTATTGGAAAAAAAAAAGGACACCAGAAATTAGAGGGCATGGGACCCTTAATTAGACCCTTTTCTGTGGTTAGTTAGAAAGCCCAAAGCTAAGGAAAAAAATCAAAGCTATGAATGACAGATATGGGCATCCTGAAGTCTGCACGGTGTCTGGCTTCGATTTAGAAGGAGGAGTGAGGAAAGGAAAGATGAGAATTAGTGAAAAAGGTACAGATCTGTGTTTTCAAAATTAAGAAAACCTCTTAGTTTTCTTGTATATGAACAACGTACATTTACGTATTTCAGTAGGGAGATTTTTATTTTTAAATGACAACTGTGCTTTCCTCCCCATCCAAAAACCCACCTAGGTCCTGAGACTTAGAGCTCAGGGTTATGTCCTTCTCCCGCCACCTGGTGGAGCACACGCGCCGATGACAGAGGCCACCAGGGGTCACGAAGCTGCAGACCTAAGGAGAGCCCACTCAGAGATCCATTGTCTCATGAAGACAAATCTGACTGACAATATTTGCAACGAATTAACTGGCTAATTTCTCATGAAGGGTTTTATGACAAGGAAGAAGAATTGAGGGGTTTGAGCAATGCTGCTTCTGGGGTGCTGTGTCTGTTGACATGGTGACAGAGCGGGACACTGACTTCGTCACCCTCGGAGATTGTTTTCCAATAAAGGTACTAGCTACATCTTTCAACCCTCTAAGAACCCTGAGAGGAGAAACTAGCATGTCACTAAAAATCTCATCTTTATAGCTATGTTTGTTCCCTGCACTGTGGAATTTGAATTAATCCCAAGGTTTTTGCTGTTGTTGTTTCAGAGAATCTCGCTCTGCCACCCAGGCTGGAGTACAGTGGTGCGATCTCTGCTCACTGCAACACTGCAACCTCGGCCTCCTGGGTTCAAGTGATCCTCCTGCCTCAGCCTCCTGAGTAGCTGGGACTACAGACGCCCACCACCCTGCCTGGCTAAGTTTTGTATTTTTAGTAGAGATGAGCTTTTGCCACGTTGCCCAAGATGGTCTCAAACTCCTGACATCAAGTGATCTACGCACCTCAGCCTCCCAAAACGCTGCGATTACAGGCATGAGTCATGAGTTTTCTTAATCACATGGGATTTCAAATCAGCCTGACCTATGCTGGGACTCCAGCTGAAGTATAAGCATACACTAAGTAGGAGGTGAGGGCAGGTGACAAACTCTCCGAGCTCTCACTTAAAACGGAAATAAGAATACTTTTCTTGCAGGTTGTTGAACAGGGACAAGGGTGTACGAAAGCCAATCAATAAATGATGCAATGATTCTTGCTCTCATTCCATTAAAGACACGAGAAACAGCTCCCTCCATGTCAGGGTCCTTTCCGGGGGGGATCATCGCCAGGCTCCGGGTATCTAAGTGCAGAAGCCAAGCCTTCCACACAGACTGCGCTGGCCTTGGCTTTGCTGGCTTGTTCGGCAAACTCCTGTGCCAAGTTCCTAGAGCCTGTTTCTCCCCATTTCTGACTGATGCAGTAAAATATTAACACAACATATTAGGCATAAGCGCTTTTAGAGTTTTGAGTTTTACAAATTGGTATAAGATGAAACGGAATATCTGTCATCTGCAACAAATTCTATTGTTCCCAGAGGGGCAGATCGATCTCAAGGCACAATGACAGTCCTGCCCGCCATGACCTCTGAAGATGTATGTCTGCTCGGGAAAGAATAGGATAATTCCTCTCTACTGAGAGCATGTGGGTTTCTATTTAAACACACTTTTAATGAAAAATGTGTGTGGATACTTTATTTCTGCAGCACAGGCCATCCTTGCTTTCTTTGGGCTTCATTTTTCTAACAATCCAACAGAAACGATCAGTCACATTTTGCTGAAGATCAACATCTGTCTTCCCTTTGTCTAAAGCCCACATGAAATTTTTTAGCTGTGTTTGTTTTCCAAGGACATGCCTGTATTCTAAGCTGTGTGGAAAACAGACCGCGGCAGTTATGACCACCATGCTGGGATGAATGCTCGCCTATGGAACAATGCTTCTGAACCACTCCTGCTGTTTGTTTGCTTGGGAAATGAGGATGCCTCCGCCTGCATATTCACGGGATCCTGCACAACACTGCCTGAAGCACATTCGGTTTCTTTACAAACCTTTCCTGAGCACCTCACCTTTGCAAGGTACCACGACAGAAACCACGGAAGACATGAAAGAGAAACATGACGTGGGGAACAGGAAGGCCAGGAGAAGGGAATGAGAACAGGGGAGGGGAGGGGGAGGGAGGAGGAGACGAAGAAAGAATAAAGATGAAAACAACAAAAAGTCCGGCCTCACAGGCTTCCCTGGTTCTGCAACTGCATCTGTGTCTGACTCAACACGTGGCTTCACCAAACTCTGCCCAGTGTCTTTCCTGCCCTGGGTTCCAAAGGTGAAGCTGATCATGCATCTGAGTGTTGTGTGGGGGACGCCTGCCCAGCACTGAAAACTAAACTCGCTTCCGCTCCAGACAATACGTTTTTGAGAGATGGGATGAATTTAGCAGAGCAATCTGAGGTCATGAAACAGCCTGAAGCGGGGTGGCCCAGTCAAAAGCAGGCACTGAAACCCGGCTCCTAGGAGCACAACCAAGCTCAGAAAAGACTATATAACAAGAACACATATGCCCCTGAAACCCCGTCAGCGTGATGGGCAGAGCAGCTCTAGTACCACCTGCTGAGATGGACTTGCTCAGCCCAGCCCGTTCCCAAGGCACTGCTGAATTTGTGACCGGAAGAGTTTACTTAATCCCACAAATATGTTTGGGATTCGTTTCTGATGACATGTGGTGGGCTGAGAGGGGCTCCTGCTGTTCTAGCCTGGGTATAACCAGGAACCCTCGTGGGAGGCCAAGGGCCACCCCACTGTGCCTGAGATGAGGCTGCAGGTGATTACGAAGCAGAGGGGAATTTCCTGCTCTGCAGAACCTCCAGGGTCAAGCGCAGGACCCAGCACAGGAACAGAGCAGAGTTGCTCTCTAGGAAGGGGGCTTCAGAAATGGCAAGTGAGTGGACTCAAGTGACCCTCTGACATCCTTAGGGTCTTTACCTAGGGAGAGTCCCAGAGCTCCTGCAGTGTGAGAAACTGACATGCCATTTCCCGCCCTGAGGGTTAAGCAGTTGGTCCATGTTCTACCCTTCACTTTGCCCTGTAGATTTCTAATGAAAAGAAAGGAAAGAACACTCTTACCCATGAGGAATTTTGCTCAGGACATAATATCCAGTATAGGAGTGTTGATATATCTGCAACAGACAAAAAGGAAAGAAAGCAGGCATTGAGACAGAGGCGGTGACTATGATATTTTTCAAATCACTGTGAATCCTAACAAACATCAGACCAAAAGCAGCTAATCCCAACACCTGGAGGCAAAGTCTTTTATTTACTTAGGAAGTCAATTTGCATATCCTATTTATTTTATTTTCAGCATTTGCAGTGGTTTATAGGACAGCCAGAGGCTTGATGTCATCTCCATGGCTACCTGGTATGTGATTAAATTAGAGGCACAGATTTCAGGCTTAACTAAATATAGTACAGAACTAATGAGGACACCTTGGTCATTGGAGACTGTCAGGCACAGTCAGCGAGACCCAACGGGTCAGTAAGACCCATGTACAGCTGGAGTTCCCTCTGAGTGACGGCAGGGGGTCCACCAGAACTTCCACTGTGTGTCTTCAGTGAGTTGCAGTATTGAAGTCAAGGCAGTCTTAATTGGGCGCACTTTTGACCTTCTGTACAATTGGACATGCATCTTTTAGTTTCAAAAAGAGTAGTCAACAAGAGCTGACTAAAAAAGGGCAGTTGGAAGTATCACAGCTTTAAAATGGAGGTAACAGAAAACCAGAAAACAGTGCTTCCAAACTCCTATAACCCTCAAATCTCAGATGCCTTTATTAACCTCCTGAGCCAGGAAACAATTCTGCAATCCACAGACACCATGAACAGAATTCGAGGGTTACACCAAAAGAAGGGAGAAGATGGTAGTTCAGGAAAGGTGAGCATCCTTCATCGCCAGCCTCCTGGGTACAGACCGTGTTGAATACACAGAACATGTGGGTTACTCTGTTGCATGGAACCGTATTTCATTCCCTCCCAAGCCTTTCCTTTACCTGTGAAACCTCTGAGAGCTGGTGCCCCATGTGGCTAAATGTTCAGTGACCAACATTTGAAACCACCTTTCTAAAGATAACAGGTGAGGGACACGGAGGCAAAGGCATTCATATCCAAGGTAGAGTACATTGAACAGGGCAATGCATTTGAGGGACCGATGATGGAAATGAGCCTGCAAAGAAAACAGGTAGGATTTGCTAACACCACCATTCCCCAGCTAGCCTAGACCGCTGAATTAACTTCTAGAAAATCACAATGGTCTTGGAGTTATTTGGAGAAACAGGACCCAGATATAAAAATAAACAACAGCACTAAAATCCCAACAATCTGGTGCTTTCAGAGAGCTTGAGACTCCTGAATCAGAAATATGGGGCCCAGGGCAGCCTGCTTTGAGGGCAGCAGATGGGCAAGTGCGGCTTTAGTCATAAAGAAACAGCCACTAAGAGACAGACCTGCGCAGGAGAGCTCTATGGAGCTGCCACAGCAAACTAATAAGAAACACAAGAACTTAACTCCTTTCACTATTTCTGCCAGAATGAGTGGTGCTGCCTGGCCAGGGGAAGGAAGGAAGGGCCTGGTACTGACTCCTGTGTCCTTAGCAGGTCACTGTTCAGAGAGCACCCATTAAAGGAGCCCGTGCTGCACTGTGAGTAAGCCATGCCTGCATGAGCTGGAACAGCTTCCTCAGATGCAAGAGCAGGAAGCGGATCTCAGGTTTCCATGGTTATGGTATACAGTATATTATATAGAGCTTCTGAACTCTCCTTTCAAAACCGCCTTTTCATTTGATTGATCTCACTTTGTTTTCATAGCATCCCTAGGGGGCAGAAGTGACCTTTGGTCAGATAAGAAACCAAGACACAGCAAGAGTAGAGGATGATGGAGGAAAGAGAAAGGGGGAAGAGGAGACAAGGAGAGAGGAGGGAAGAGATGAAGCCTAATTCTGTGCTCTTTAGTGTTGGCTGACTTAGTGACCCTCATGAACAGAATATGGCAGCAGTGATGGTGTTATACGTCTACAGCCAGGTTAGAAGAGGCTTTGTGGCTTTCTTCTTGCTGTCCTTCATATCACTTGCTCTGAGGAAGCTGGCTGCCATGTTTTGAGGATACTCAAGCAGCCCTGTGGAGAGTACAGGGCTCATCCCTGTTACACTGCCTCTTGCCAGCAGTCGTGTAAGTGGATGTGAAAATGGGTTCACATCTCCAGTCAAGCCTTTGGATGACTGCAACCCTGGCTAATGCCTTGATGGTGGCCTCAAGAGGGACCCTGAGCCAGAGCCACACAGCTAAGATGGTCCCAAGTCCCTGACCCACAGTGACTTTGAGATGATAAATGTTGGCTGCCTTAAGCCACTGAGTTTCTGGTAATTTCTTATATAGCAATAGGTAAGTCATATAGCTGCTTTAAATCCAGATAAAACAGATATTTTAAAAATCAGATGTAGATACATTTCTTCCGAGCTACTGGGTTTCTTCTTTGTAAACTTCCAGCAACTCCTAAAGCAAACAGATAAATTCCTTGTTGGAATAGTAGTGTCAGGACAGAGGTGCTGAGGGGCTGGGAGAGGACGACTCACAGACCTACTCAGAGGAAGCCTTTGATATTACTGCAGCCAACAGTCTGAAGTCCCAGAGATGGTGACAGTGGTGAGCTGAAGTGGGTGGTGGGCGTGGATCTCATTTATGAAGTACGTACCACATATTAGGTACTTTGCCAGCTCCTCACCATGCAAGAACTCATTTAGTCTTTATGAAGTAGATACTATGATCCCATTTTTACAGGTAGGAAAATAAATTCTTAAGGAATTAAAGTTAAAGCCAAGTGGGATTTGACCTGAGGTCTGTCTCTGAACATTCCCTTGGAAATTGCCTGAACCCAGCTTGTATCTCTGAACTCCCAAGTCAGAAGTCAGTTGTCAGCTGAAAATTCCAGGATAGCAACAAATATAATAAATATGCAAAGTAAGAACACCTGCCATCTTTCTCATTTGAAGGCCCATTGCTTTAATCTATCTAGAAACAGTGATTTAAATTCATTCCCTGGTTATGCCTCCTCAAAACAAAAACCTAGAGTTGTATCGTTACATTTATCTTTACATATACCACTACTCATCCCTGCAATTCAGCTCTTTAGGTATTTTTTAAGTGGTGCCCATGAGAAAGGGGGAGATCAATTAAAATAACCCTATCAAGGCCATGGCAAGAAGAAAGAAGAAAGAAGAAAAAAGAGGAAAGAGGGGCCGGGCGCGGTGGCTCATGCCTGTAATCCCAGCACTTTGGGAGGCCGAGGCGGGTGGATCACGAGGTCAAGAGATCAAGACCATCCTGGTCAACATGGTGAAACCCCGTTTCTACTAAAAATACAAATAATCAGCTGGGCCTGGTGGCACGTGCCTGTAATCCCAGCTACTCAGGAGGCTGAGGCAGGAGAATTGCTTGAACCCAGGAGGCGGAGGTTGCGGTGAGCCAAGATCGCACCATTGCACTCCAGTCTGGGTAACAACAGCGAAACTCTGTCTCAAAAAAAAAAAAAAAGAGTCAGCTTGATTTATTTATTTACTTACTTACTAATTATTTTTAAAAGAGACAGA
>CM052658.1:3833120-3952234 GCA_028533165.1 Leontopithecus rosalia | reverse complement strand
CCCTCCGTATCTGTGGGTTCTGCATCTGGGAATTCAAGCAACCTCCCTCAGATCAAAAATACTTGAAAAGAAAATGGATGGTTGCATCTGTACTGAATTTGTCCAGACGATTTTACCTGTCATTATTCCCTAAATGATACAGCATCACAGCTATTGACATTAGCGCTTACATTGCATTAGGGATTATAAGTAGTCTAGAGGCGGTTTAAAGGATATGGGAGGATGTGCTTACATTATATGCAAATACCACACATTTTCTTTTTTTTCTCATTTTATTTTATTTTATTATTTTTATTATTTTTTTTAATTGCATTTTAGGGTTTGGGGTACATGTGCAGAACATGCAAGATAGTTTTCGTGAAAATGGCTATACTGCCCAAAGTAATTTACAGAATCAACGCTACCACACATTTTCTACCAAGGACTGGAGCATCTGTGCTTTTTGGTATCAGCAGGGGTGTCCTGGAACCAGTCTTCCATGGATACCAAGGGACGATTGTACTCACATATGTTAAAAGTGTCCCTCTGAATTAGAGAGGAAATCTGTCACTAATATTTTAGAACAGGCCGCTCCAATCAGCCCTTAGTGACTGGAGCGTCTCCGCCTGAAAACATCTACATCTAAACCTTTCATAAGGAGAGGAACTTCTGATATACCATAGAGTACATGGAGAAACGTTTAAATAGACAGACCAATGATTGGTTGAGAGAAGATTGGTAGATAGAAAACAAACCAGGTTTTTAGTTCATTCACAGAGTGGCACAAGCATCACCACATTCAAATATTGGCTCTGGGGAAGCATTTATGCCCATGAGGATTCCTGCCCTCAAAAATGTAACTGTGTAATTTAGATATACAGAAAAAAATGGCGATACAAATATTGAAGTGCTGCATGAGCTTACGGTATTCCTGACCCTCGCCGTTCAGTAACTGGAGATTAGACTAGACCCTCTTATTAACCCACCCATCCATTCATTCATTATTCAGTTACTCTTTGTTGAGCATCTGCCACGTGTCAGTTTCCCTTTTAGAACTGGAAGTGTGTCGTACATTTGTATATTACCCACCATGCTAAGCACATGGGAAGACTCAGAAAACATATTATTAGACACTGAGAATGCTATTTTTTGGTTCCTTTGGGCATAAAATGATAGGAGCCAGAAATGCAATTTTTAGCTTAGCCCCCCCACCCCCAAATGCTGTTGACATTGGGAAGCTTCTGAATCCCTCAAAATCACTTAGGAAGATAAATGAGTAAACTTTGCTGTATTGATTTACTCTTCAGAATTCAACATGACTTATGCCCTATTTTGTTGATTGCTCAAATAAGCAAATCAGAATGGATTATGTGATTATTCTGAAATATAGTTAAGTCCAGATCACTTTATTCTTCCTTCATCATTTTTTTAAATTAATCCATCTCTAGCCAGGAGACGATTCATCACAGAGCCTGCCAGGGATTCTTTAAAATAAATGAATAAATAAGAAGGAAAGAAAAATGAAGGAGGGCCACCGCAGCCCCAAAATAAATTGCTGTATACCTTGACATGTACACACCCCCCCACCCCTCCCCGGTCTTCCTCTCTCTCACACACACACCTCTGAGAATTTCAGAAGACTCCAGGACATGCTGGAGTCATTTGATGAGGGAAATTTGCGCTTAAGCCTGGCCTCCATGTGCGAGGTGGGGCCGAGGACCTCTCCTGCGGGAAGCTGGCTCCACACAGAAGCCCCTGGGGTAGACAGGCAGCAGGCCGGGGTCGGCTCCCCTGGGGTTTGCCTCTGCTTTGCTCTCTAAGGGTCTCCGCTTTGTCCCTTCAGGCAGTTGGAGCTGTTTCCACCTTTGATTAAATCTTCACCAGGCGCTGGTCAGCTGCCTGGCCCTGAGCAAGTCGTTTGGGCCTTGGTGGAACTGAGAAATGAAGGGACATTGGCTTCCTGGGGCTGCAGTGACACATTGCCACAAACTTCGAGGCATAAAATAACAGCAACTGCCCCTCCCAGTTCTGGAGGCCTGAGATGTTGGAACTGTGGTTGCAATGACAGCGACAGAGGAGGGTGTGGAGGAGAGGGGCAGGGCTGCGGTCACGCTGGGACACTGGCTTTTAAAGAGTGCACAGAGAAGATCCCACAGGAGACAAGGCCCAGAGAGGGAGGCGGGAGGAGAGCTGGGAGAAGGGGCAGTCCTGAAAAGCAGCACAGAGAAGCTGCAGCCTCACCCACTGTGCCAGGGGAGAGACCACCCAGGTCCAGGACGGGGAGGCCACGGGCTTTACCGCCTCGATAGACAAGGAAGGTCTTAAGAGAAGCAATTTCAGCTTCAAAATGGTTGGAAGCCATGTTGCAGTGGGTTAGGAATGGGGAGGAGGTCAGACAGTGGTCCTCGGTTTGTTCCAGTAGGGGTTGGACTGATGATGGGTTGGAGGCTGCGTGGGAGGAGGTCCTGTTTGTCTGCCTTTTCTTAGGGACAAGAACAGCCTTAGAGAAAGGAGTATAAGGAAAGAGACTTCTGGCGCAAATTCCCAGAGGCTGAAGCAGCATAAAAGTCTCTCCTCCGGCCGGGCGTGGTGGCTCAAGCCTGTAATCCCAGCACTTTGGGAGGCCGAGGCGGGTGGATCACGAGGTCAAGAAATCAAGACCATCCTGGTCAACATGGTGAAACCCTGTCTCTACTAAAATACAAAAAATTAGCTGGGCATGGTGGCGCGTGCCTGTAATCCCAGCTACTCAGGAGGCTGAGGCAGGAGAATTGCCTGAACCCAGGAGGCGGAGGTTGCGGTGAGCCGAGATCGCGCCATTGCACTCCAGCCCGGGTAACAACAGCGAAACTCCATGTCAAAAAAAAAAAAGTCTCTCCTCCACGGAAAAACTTAGAGGAGCCAAAAGCGTACATTCCTCAGTGAAAGACTCCCACCTGAAAGGCTTCCCTTTGTATGATTCCAACTATGTGACATTCAGGAAAAGGCAGACCTCCGGGGACCTTAAGCAGATCTGTGCGTGCCAGGGTGTGGTGGGGTGGGAAAGATGAATCGGCAGAGCACACAGAGGTTTAGGGACCTAAAAGATACCTGTATGACCCTGTAATGGCAGGTCAAAGACAGATGGATTTGTCCCAGCCCATAGGACACACAGGCACAGAATGAACCCTAATGTCAACTGTGGGACTTAGTTAATAATAATGTTTCAATGTTGGTTTATGAATTGTACCAAATGCGCCACACGAATGCAAGATGTTTGTGATTTGGAAAACTGAGGGCAGGGAAGAAGAAGGGTACGGGAACTCTGTAGTTCCAGTCAGATTTTTTCTAAACATGAAACTGTTCTTAAAAAAATAAGCTTATTAATTAAAAATAGTAATAAATAAGAAAAGTTTACCATGAAGGTAAATGGAAAGGAAAGGATTTGATCGTTCTAGACTGGAGCAAAAAAGGAAGTACAGGAGGAAGCGCTGGTGGAGACTGGGAAGGGAATGCCTGGTCCTTGGGGACCGAGACGAGGAAGGAGCAACAGGTACCTCTGTGTGTCCTGGAGGAAGAGCCTCTTTCTGCAGGGAAGCAGGGACCCTGGGGCAAGCTGGAGTCTCCCTGAGGCAAAGGCTGAGAGTGAGGTTGACGGAGAGGGGGTCCTGTAGGCAAAAGGGAGAGGGAGCGGGTGTGGGAGGAAGAGCCTTCAGCGCACCTTCTGTCTGTACCACACCTCTTTGTTCCTTTGGAGAAAGAGGACAGTAGGTCAAGAGGGATGTGAGGAATCAGCATTGAGGACAGACGTGTGTTGCACCTCTGCGTGATTGATGATGGGAATGGTTAGAGGCCAGCTGAAGTAGAGACGTTGCATTTGGCTTCATGCTGTTCTCTGGTCATTCTCAAAGGCCAAGGTGTTGATGTGGAGGAGGTAGATCCATCATAAAACCAGGTTGGGCATTTGCTAGGCTGGGCAGAGAGGGAGTTGCGTGGTGGAAGCCATTCAGTAGGGGCTTGGAGCAGAGGATGAATGGCCGCCCAGTGGCTCATCAAAAAGGGAATCCCCACAATGGAGAAGAATTTGGAAAAATCGCTCTCAAATCCTCTTTTAACTTGAAAGGAAGAGAATCTGATACTCTGCAAGAAATCACATTCCAATGCAAAAATATAGGTTTCTTTCACAGAAACAGATGTGGAGAATGTAATTGAGGATTGAGAACCTAAACCCAGTCTCCCAGCTGACACACGGATTGAGCTCATTTGTTTTTGCTGCAGAGTTCCATAAAGTGAACTTGTCCTTATATCTGACCTATTACTGGGCCTTTAAAAGAAATTGCATATAGATAGTGGTTGGAATAACATTTTATCAATATTCAACCATTAATCCTTTCTAAGTAAGTGAAGGATTAAGGGCACACACATACACATCTGCACATTCACATATACGTTGTATGTATTATATTGCTTGGTCAAATTATTTCCCAGTCTATCAATGAATAAACCCCCATTTATGCAATGTCTGATAGGAAACTCCATGCTACCTGTTTTCATGTGTAATAGATTATTGCCCTGTGAGGCAAGCATGATTGTTCTCATTTTGTGCAGAGGAAACAAACTTGGGTCCAGTTACTCTGTTGCCCCAAGCCATTTGCTTCTAGTGACAGGGTTCAGAATTAAATTTACAGCTTCCTGGAATTCTCTCCACCACTTCACAGCTTCCTCCCCATAAGGGACATCCTGCTGTTTTTGAAGACAGGTTGCCACAACTCACTTCTGGCATCTTGGGGTCATTTGTTTAACTTATACAGACTGAGAAGGATTCAGAGGTTGAGAGATTCACTAGCTAGAAAAAGAAAAGAATTACCTCTTTGGAGTATGCAAGAGTTTATAAATTTATAGCTGTTGTGTCCCTTGATATTCATGACCATTCTCTAGAAGGAGGGTAGCTATTAGCCCCATAGAAGAAAATAAGACCCAAAGAGTTACTGAAGGCCGTGTGATCATGTCATAAGGTTGGAACTAGGGTGCAGCCTTTTGATTCCTAGTGTGGCTATGGACACTCCTGTAACGTGTTGGTGGTAAGGAAACGGAAAGGCATCTTAGCTTTAGGGAGGATGTAAAGGACTCCTTGCGCACAGATGAGCATAGGTAATAAAATCTGAATTAAAATCGGAACGCCAGTTAGCATTTATGGGAATTTACACTTGTCAGATCAAAGAAAAGTTAATCCCCTGCTCTTTCTAAATATCTTAGTTATGTATTGGAAATCACAGTGTAACAAACTGGATTTCAATGTTAAGTAAGGCAGTGGAGTTTAAATATTTCTTTTTGACCTCCTACTCTGCCCTCTGTGCTTAGAAAATTCCAAATAAACACAGGTGAAGTGAATTTGTTAGATACTATATACTTAGGATCTTTTTTTGCAAAAGATCCTTTTGCAAATTTAGACACCAAATTTGCAAAATGATCTTTGCTGAGAGCCACCACTAGAACCCACCTTTATTTACCAATTTATTTGTTTGTTCATAGGCACATACTGAGGACCTGTGCTGTGCTAGATATGGAAGTCATTTCTTTTTCAGTTTTTAAAATCAAGATCACGGTATATTGGGAGGGAAATTATCTGACTTTTCATTCCTATTTAGGATAATTTTTATAGCCAATGAGATACAAGCTATGAAATTCTTTTTAAAAGCTTTTTAGTTTGAATAATTGTAGATATAGAAAAGTTGGGGAAAAAAGGCACAAGAAAATCTCTTGTATTTCTCATGCCACCCTCCTAGTGATAGCATATTTTATAACTTTACTATGATGTACAAGAATAGGAAATTATCATGGGTGCCATATTGTTAACCCACCTGCAGGCCTTACTTGAATTCTGCCAAGTTTCCTACCAATGTCCTTTCTCTGTCCCTGGACCCCACACTGCCTTCAGCTCTTTTTCCTTAGCCGCCTCCAGTCCATAACATTTCCTCAGTTTCTCCTTGTCTTTTATGACCTCGTACTTTTGAAGAAGTTTGGTCGGTTATGTTGTAGTGCCCTCCAGTTTGAGTTTTTCCAGTGTTTTCTCATGATTAGAGTAAGATTCTGCATTTTTGGTATTAAAAAATCACGTTAATGATTATTTGTCCTTTCCAGTGTGTTGTACCCAAAGGGCTCTGGTGATGTTGGCCACGGTCACTTCCTTAGGTGACTAACTGCCAGGTTTCCACTGTAAAGTCAATTATTTGATTTATTTAATTATTTATGTTGGTAAAGACTTAACAGGTATTTCTTTTATTCCATGGGTTAATCCAATCCTATCATTAATTTTTTGTTGTTGTTGATGGAATTGTTCTAGTGTGAGTCATTAGGAACTTTTTTAAGTTGGCTTGCATGTTCTCTCAACAAACCCCCATCTTTGAGTGTTTCCTTACTTTCTGATTCCATAAAATATTCCTGACTCATTCTGTATTTTCCCTGCCCCAGCCCAGATACAATTGCCCCTCCTAGAAGCCCCATTTTCTGCAACTGGGTGATGGTATTTAGACACCAAGATCTAGCTGCTAACTGTGCTCATTGCTACCGGGGTGTCATTGTTTCCATGCCTTCTCAGTGGACAGACCCAGGACATATGTGTATGTATGCTAACCCATGGGCATGCTCACTTCTGTATTTTGGAACTATCTGTGTATGTATAGATTAAGAACCGTGAGTTTATACCAATACCTCTGGTTTCAAACTTCATCATTTATTCTACTGTTCCCCTTTTCCTTACAACATTTTTCTCCAACAGAAAAACCTGGCTCTTGTTATCTCCAATATATTTGCATATTTGTCCAATTCTAGTATGCACACAGTTTCAGAATTGATCATTCAAACCCCTGGAAGAAGCACATTTACTCACTGAAGTATAGCATTTATTTATAGTTTTTTTTTTTATTTTTATCTTTAGCAGATACAGTCAAAATACTGTTTCCCAAAGTTACTTACGGTTAGTTTTTTCCCTCTCCACCCCTCTTCAGTGTGTTTCACCTGTAAGGGGGTTTGGTTCTTTTGTTAGTGTTCTTATTCCATTCTGGGTTCCCAAGCATCCTGGTTGCTTTTTATTGTTTCTTTTATTTTGGGAGTATGTGAAGTCCTACTGTGGTCTAAGAGTTGAGATGATACAGAAAGGTATACTCAGAGAAGTTCCCCTTCTTCCTCCTCTCAGCAGCCCCATCTTTCCACCCCTTTTCCACCCACACCCTATAGGTAACCAATCTGGATCCTGGTTTCAGTTTCCTATATTTCTTTTTTCACAAAAGACTTGATTTCTATATATTCTCATATCCCTTTCTTCTATGATATATAACTATATCATACTATATACATACATATATATACACATACTATAATTCATACTTTTGGGCTTTGTTAACTCTGACATGGAAATCACTCCATATCTGTTTATAAAGTTCTTCATTCTTTTTTACACCTGCACCATACTTCATTGTATGGGTGGGTCATAGTTTTTTGGGTTTTTATAAATTGACAAATGATAATTGTATATATTTGAGGGGTACAAAATGATATTCTGCTATATGTATACATTGTGAAAGGACTGAATCAAGCTAATTAACATCTCCATCACCTCATATACATATCTTTTTTCATTGTGGTATAACAATTAACATCTATTCTCTCAGCAATTTTGAAACATGCATTACATTCTTTCTTTTTTTTTGAGACGGAGTTTCACTCTTGTTACCCAGGCTGGAGTGCAATGGCACAATCTCGGCTCACTGCAACCTCCACCTCCTGGGTTCAAGCAATTCTCCTGCCTCAGCCTCCTGAGTAGCTGAGATTACAGGCACGCGCCACCATGCCCAGCTAATTTTTTTTTTGTATTTTTAGTAGAGATGGGGTTTCACCACGTTGGTCAGGATGGTCTCGATCTCTTGAACTCGTGATCCACCTGCCTTGGCCTCCCAAAGTGCTGGGATTATAGGCGTTATTAACTATAATCACCATACTCTGCAACAGATCTCAAAAATGTATTCCTCCTGTCTAACTGAGACTATCTTTTTTCAACATCCCCCAACCCCTCCCACTCCCAGCCTCTGGTAACCACGACTACTCCACTCTCTGTTCAGTACCCTTCAGACTTAAGAAAGAAGGATGTACCATCATTTACTCAACCACATATTGTTTCCAATATTTGCAGCTACGAATAAAGCTGCAATAACTGTGAATGTGCACATGTATTTGTGTACTGTAGGAGGTGAATCCTCTAGGAGACGTTCTAGAAGTGGAATTGTTGGGCTGAAAGTTAAGTGTGTATTTTATTAGGTATTGTCAAAGGTCCTCTGAAGTGATTGCACTAGTTTGCCTCCCCACATGAAGGTGCCTGTTTCTCTACAGCCTCCCCAGCACTGTGTGTCATAGTTTTTTCTGCTTCTTCCAAGTCTCAGAGGTCAGAAGTGATATCTCAGTTAGTTTTAATTCCTACTTCTTTAATTTCATGTGTATTTGAGTACATATGACATGTTTGAGGGCCATTTTTATGACTTTTTGTGAATTGTCTGTTCATGTCTTTTTCTCATATTTTTATCTTTTTTGTCATTTTTTATAACCTCAATTTTCGAAGTTTTTTGTATGTCAGGGATATTGGCCATTTGTCCATAGAAAATGGACCATTTTTTTCCTGGTTTGTAAGATATCTTTTGTTTATGATACATCTGTCATGCAAAAGTTTTATGTTTTTATATAGTCCAACTTACTGATCTTACTTTCTGGCTTCTGAATTTTGAGTCATCAAAGTTTTTCTGTACACCAGGGTTCCAGAGGAATTAACTCATGTTTACGAGAATACTTTGAAACATTAAAACTACAAATGTTGGCTGGGCGCAGTGGCTCACGCCTGTAATTCCAACACTTTGGGAGGCCGAGGCAAGGGGATTGCCAGAGGTCTGGAGTTCGAGACCAGCGTGGCTAACATGGTGAAACCCTGTCTCTAATAAAAACACAAAAATTAGCTAGGCATGGTAGCGGGTATCTGTAGTCCCACCTGCTCAAGAGGCTGAGGCAGGAGAATCACTTGAACCCGGGAGGCGGAGGTTGCAGTGAGCCAAGATCATGCCAGTGCACTCTAGCCTGGGTGGCAGAGCAAGACTCAATCTCAAAAATAAAAAAAAAAATCAAACGAACAGAAAAAGCCATACAAATGTTAAAATCTCATCTAGTAACAGAACCTGCAATATTAGGACTCACTTGTGTCTTCTGAACACCAGGATCCGCCTTCCCAGCTGGTTTCTAAGCAGCAATGTCTTCTCTGAATTGACATTGTTGCTCTACCCTCAGGCTTCCTGGGCTTCTCCAAATCCAGATACTTCATCTAAAACTACCTGGGGGCTTCTGGACTCTGGCACCTCCCCACCTGTCTTTACTCTAAATGTGTTCCTTGTTTTTCCTGGCAGTTTTATTCAGCAGTTGCTCTTGTGTTTTCTGCTGATTCCAACCCACCATATCCTTAGACCCTTCACCTTCCCTCCCTTCCTGCCTCGTCTCCTTTGTTCATGCAATCTCCAAAATGCAGCATCCTCCCTTTCCAAAGGCCATTCAGCCATTTCTCTCTACAGATGAGTGGGCGCATTTATGATATGTCTTCAGAATAAGAAATATCATAGCTAAGTGATAGTGCATTCACCTGACAGAGCTGAGCAGTCTCAGCAGAATGCAGATATTCTTCACGTGGAGGGGTGTCATCCAAAAGAAACACGAAAATGAATCTTTTCTATTTGTTGAAGAGAGAGCAATAGCTGTAACATATGCTGAAATATTTAATACTTATAAAAGTGTAAGCTCTTTTCATCTTTCCCACCATGACCTTTAAGTACTTAGACAGGTTTTTGTTGTGGTAATATTGGTATTTAATCAATACATTAAGGATAAACAATGTAAGTGAGGTTCAAAAGGAAAAAAATCTTCCAATTTATCGCCTTCCTCCCTCTGTCTCTCTCTCTACTGGTATCTCCCAACACAAATCAACACAAAACCTGATGCCACTGGTTTTGTAAGGTTATGCCTTATACCTAGAAAAAGTTAACTTCTAGGAGGACCACAGATGGAGATACAAATTGTGGGGATAGATCACTGCCTGGCTCTGCATTTTAATTTTTAACTTTGACTGTTCTGGAGATTTAAAAAGTTGATCCAGAGACCTCACCACACGTTCTCTCTTAATGAGTATTTACTATTTGGGTTAAGCAGTGATGGACCTATTTCAGTTCATACAAATTATATACATCTGAGGAAATCTAGGAAAGACTAAATGAGATATACTACTTAGTAACACAAGAGACAAGCTCTTGAAATGGATGCCTTGGAAGGAGAAAGGAGTGAAGTAACAGGGAGGGGATAACATTGCCGCAGCTTAAATTCTTGGTTCCCAACATTTTGCTTTGTCTTTGTTTCTTTCTTTGTTCAATTTTCAGAGATCCTCAAAGTCTGGACCCACCAGAAGTCAGCAATGCAAAGCTTCAGTATGCAGGATGGGGCCCTAAAGGCCAGCAGCTGGTAAGCTGATCAAGCCTGTTAACCATATCTGTGTTTGGAGGAAGTTTGTATTTTTAGGCTGAATGGAGCTTACTGTGTACTTGGCCTGTGTATGGTGGGGTGTGTGTGTGTGTGTGTGTGTGTGTGTGTGTGTGTGTGTAAATTAAATTCTGGACAAGTACACCAGGGTATCTGAATATGTAAAAGGGCCGTTTCTTTTTATATAGCAAATTCCCCTAAACTTGGAACAGCATGCACTTGGTTCCTACATCTGACATGGCTAGAGTGGTGCCTAACTGTAGCTGTGTCTGTGGAATCTAGATGAATCATGAGCTCTAAGAGATCAACTTCATTAAAAGGACTGCAGATGAGAATGATCAGAATGCTGGTGTAATTGAAAGATGCTCTGGGAACTCAGACTTCTTTCTGTGGAGGTTTTTGTTTGTTTGTTTGTTGATCTTTCTTTCTGTTTTGAGATGGAGTTTCACTCTTGTTGCCCAGGCTTGAGTGCAATGGCACGATCTCAGCTCACTGCAACCTCCGTCTCCCATGTTCAAGGGATTCTCTGCCTCAGCCTCTTGAGTAGCTGGGATTATGGGCACACCACCACACCCAACTAATTTTTTGTGTTTTTAGTAGTGATGGGGTTTCACCATGTTGGCCAGGCTGGTCTCAAACTCCTGACCTCAGGTGATCCGCTCCCTCGGCCTCCCAAAGTGCTGGGATTTCAGGTATGAGCCACCCTGCCTGGTCTCTGCAGAGGGCTTTTAAAGCAAGTAGATTTGCTGGCCCTTATGGACCAGGCCAGTCTTGTCAACATGCAAAATCCCTGGTGGCCCTGGGAGCCCTCTCAGTTTCCATCAGCTATCTTCACGGATTCCTTCTCAAATTGGCAAAACTGCGGGATTTCTGTGAATGGGAAGGATGGTTCACAGGGGGTGCGTGGGGGGCAAAGGCCCTGAACCCTGCTTCTAAGATGAGGGCTCCCATCCGGGTTCTCACTGTGGAGCTGGCTCTGGATGGCGCCTCCAGCTGTCAGGCTGCAGGTAGCAGCCCAGCTGTGTACTGGAGGATTTGGATAATACAATCCCTGAGGTTTGTTCCAACTCTAGCGTTGCATTTGACCAAAACCCGATGCTCCTTGTCAGTTCGATGTAGCATTTTTTAAAAGATTGTGTTGCCACAGGCAGAAAGTCCTTGGGTTTGAAGGTCAGATGACAAGGTTACCGTTTTCAAGTTACCATTTTCTTCTGCCTCTAAATTCAAGCTGATTACCAAGCCTGCATTTTTAAAGCTCTCTTTTCCTCAAATAGCACAAAAAATGATCATATCTAAAAGCCCACATAGAATGATATTGGATAGGCTGTCATCTGTCTTATAAAAGAAAATAGTCTGATTTCTCCCCACAGTACAATCGTATTTTCTTTACGTATTAATTCCACTGCCTTGAATTGGTTTGAAGAAACAAGAGCATAGAGGCTGTGAAACGATTAATATTTTAGCTATTATTAGCATGTCTCTAATGCTAAAACTCATTACAGAGATTTTGAAAAGCATGTGTAGCTGATCAGAATCACAGGGTGATTGGAGGAAGTGAGGAAGTTGAGAGCTGACTTTGACCAAGGAACACCAATCCATCAGTTCAGTCACAACAGAGATAAAATTTGTCTTTTCTCCAAGGCATTAACTCTTATACAAGGAAAAATGCAATTTGGTAGGAGATTGTAGAAGACCTAATAGGTTTTCAAGACTGACACTGCAACTGAATCTCTAACAATTGACCTTAAAACCCTCTGAAAGTTTGTGATTGAAGAGGTTTCCAATATCTATCAAATCATCTGTGAAAGTGGCCATTACGCCTCCATAGAGAGCTCTCCCTGCCTTCTGCGGATTCAGTACAGCCGGTACCCACAGCACTGCACCTGGCCTCATCACACCACTGTGGAGAAAGGGTGGGAATGTGTAACCTTACTGGGTGATCATTGTCAAGTCTTTTTACAGTCATCAGGAAAAGAACACCATAACGTGACCACTCACCAAGTTCTCTTTCCACCACACCTGCTGCCTCGTTTCTTATCATCCAGTGGTTGTAACTCAGTGTGTGGGCTGCTGCCTTACCGTCTGCACATGCAAATAAGCTGGGTCTGTAGTCGTAGGGTTAGTATTTGTCATCCTGCCTCTGAGAACAGCTGGCAACATAAAGGAAATTTAACCCACAGCTGTAAAAGGAGTTGCTGTGCATGCATGTGTGTGTGTATGTGTGTGCACGCATATACTTTAGAATTAAGTCTAGAATTGTCCTCTTGAACAACTGACTTTCACTCATGTCATGCTCCCTTGGAGATGAGGAAAGGATAAGTGAAGTTATCATGTTTAACCTCTTAAAAAATAAGTAGCAACAAAACAAAATGACAACTTCTCAAAGAAGGCTTCCTGACACTTCCCCCAACACACACACACAGAAACACACACAGAAACACACAAACACACACAAAAACACATGTATGTATGTGCATGTGTGTAAGCACCCACACACACACACACACACACACACACACAGAGAGAACATAGCCATCCTGGGGCTCCAGGTCTCACTGTGCAATCTCCCAGCACACAGGATCTCTTGTTACCTGTAGACATGTCTCTCTCCTTGGTTAGGTGGTGATTTTGTGTGGCTCTGAGTCCCCACCCAAATCTCACCTTGAATTATAATAATCCCCACATGTCAAGGGTGGGACCAGGTGGAGATAATTGAATCATGGGGGCAGTTTCCCCCAAACTGTTCTAGTGATCGTAAGTTCTTACAAGATCTGATGGTTTCATAAGGGGTTTCCCCTTCTCTCGACACTCATTCTGTCTCCTGCTGTCCCATGAAGACATGCTTTCTGCCATGACTGTAAGTCTCCTGAGGCCTCCCCAACAATGCGGAACCGTGAGTCAATTAGACCTCTTTCTTGTATAAATTGCTGAGCCTCGAGTATTTCTTCATAGCAACATGAGAACAGACTAACACAGGTAGCCTGAGTCCCCACAGTGAGCCTGTTTCATCTTTGCATTCTAACACCCCCAGCACAATGCCTGGTGCCCAGTACGTGTTTGTGGAGGTAAAAGATGAAAGCATAAACATATTGATTAATTCATTAGTTAATGTATTTTTGTGGTTTCAAACCACTTCAGCAAGAAGAATTAGATGATGGCAAATAGCCAGCATCTCTGAATATGTTCTAGGACAGTACTAGAGGTGATGGGAATTTGACTTCCTTTCTGCTTCAAAGAAATTAATGTTCAGGTAAGTAATGATTGTTAATCCTTGAGTTTAGTGTCAAAGGTGCTAATATGCTTGTGGAACTTTTGAGTTTTTAAATCCGTTTGACCTTTCAGAGTTGTATGATACACGTGTGTACTGAGCATAAGAGGCAGTATCGCTCATTGTTCAGTGAGTGTCCTATGTGCTGGAGCAGGGGCCACCTTCTTCTGCAGAAGGCCAGCTAGCACGTTTCAGTCTTTGCAGACAAATGGTTTCTAGCACAATGCCTCATCTCCGCTACCACAGCATAGACAAGATGGGCATGGCTGTGTTCCATTCAATCTGTCCTTCCCAGCACAGGTGGTTTGGCCTGTGGGTTACAGTTTGTTGACCCCTGTTTCAGGGGATCATATGCTCTTTTGGTTGTCCCCATGGGGACAGCCTGACCCCAGAGCCACCACCTCATGACAGGTACTCACCACACCTGCTCCATCTGCATAGAAAATTCACAACTCAAGAGCAGGCCTGGTAAGCTCTAACCTATTAAGTGATGACAAGCAACACCCCTCATTGCCATTTTATTTTAAAAAGTAAATATTGCTCCCTAAAGTCAACCTACTCTAATTATAATGAGTCAGATTAAAGTGAGTAATTCTCCTTGGGGAGCAGAGAACACAGCTGCACTTGAAGTTTGCAAAGAGCTTTGGGAACGTGTCACCTCCTGTGCCGAGTAATTTCAGTCCTGCCTGTGGGTCCGGAGCCCCGACATCACAGGAGATGACCCAAGGCATCAGGAGTGTGTGAGGGCATCTCCTCCTAGTGCCTCGATGTGGTCACCAATGAGTGGCTCTTACGTGTTAGCATAAGTTTCGTGAGACCCACAGAGCATTTCGCCTGTAGTAATGACTGCAGGGGTAGTGGCCCATGTGTTGTTAGTGGACTGGGCTGGGGGAGGCCCCCAGGCTGCCAGAAGCCACTTGCCACTTCTGTGATGGTGCTGGTCTGGGGCTGTAGTTTATGACGAATAACAAGATTGCTTCCAAATGTTTGCTGAGGGCCCAGGATGTGATCTAGAAAATAGAGTTGGCCAGATTAAATAGGATTAAATGAGAAATCGTATGTAGAATGCGAACACAGTGTCCCTCCTGTGCTTCCACTTCGTCTGAACTGGAGCGGTCAGTAAACATAAACGTTCAAACGTGCTGTTTCATCGTGTTTCTCTGTACCACTTCTTTTTTCATTTTGTCCTCTTTTTTGTTGTTGTTGTTTTGAGACGGAGTTTCGCTCTTGTTACCCAGACTGGAGCGCAATGGCGCCATCTCAGCTCACCACACCCTCCGCCTCCTGGGTTCAGGCAATTCTCCTGCCTCAGCCTCCTGAGTAGCTGGGATTACAGGCATGCACCACCATGCCCAGCTAATTTTTTGTATTTTTAGTAGAGATAGGGTTTCACCACGTTTACCAGGATGGTCTCGATCTCTTGACCTCGTGATCCTCCTGCCTCGGCCTCCCAAAGTGCATTTTGTCCTCTTTAGATGAATCTGCCTGGACTGAGATTTCCTCCATGTTTCTTTTTTTTTTTAAACTGGAGTCTCCCTCTGTCACCCAGGCTGGAGTGCAGTGGTGCGATCTCTGCCCATTCCAACCTCCGCCTCCCGGGTTCCTGCCTCAGCCTCCCGAGTAGCTGGAACTACAGGTGCGTGCCACCATAACTGGCTTTTTTTTTTTTTGAGATGGAGTCTCGCCAGGCTGAAGTGCAGTGGGGTGATCTTGGCTCACGGCAATCTCCAACTCCCTGATTCAAGCAATTCTCCTGCCTCAGCCTCCTGAGTAGCTGGGGTTGCAGGCATGCCCCACCACACCGAGCTAATTTTTGTATTTTTAGTAGACATTTTTGTATTTCACCATGTTGGCCAGGATGGTCTCGACTTCCTCACCTCATGATCCACCCACCTTGACCTCCCAAAGTTCTGGGATTATAGGTGGGGGTCACCACGCCCAGACAATTTTTATATTTTTAGTAGAGACGGGGTTTCACCATGTTGGCCAGGCTGGTCTTGAACTCCTGACCTCAAGTGATCCACCCGCCCCGGCCTCCCAAAGTGCTGTGATTACAGGCATGAGCCACCACCCCTGGCCCTCCATGTTTCTTTTCTTTGATCCTCTCATGAAGTCCTCCCCCCGACCAACCATGTGTGTGTCTATTTATGGGAGGTTGTCTCTGCTGACCTAGAATATGATTAAGTTGTGTGGTGTAGGAATGTCCACTTATTTCCTGATACGGATTTCTGCTAGAGACATTTCCTAGAAGCACACAGGCTTTGAGGGCAGCCGCGGTGGCCTTCCTTGTGCTTAGCACATGCACTTGCAGTTGAAGCTGCCTCGGGGTGAATTTGCAGGTTGATCTGCAGGGTGAATCTGGTGCATCATAATGTTTTCCTCTGGAAACGAGTCCCCCGGAAGTATTCGGAAGGAAGACTGTGCAGCATTAGACAGCATTAAGAATTCAAAGCCGGAGCCTTTGCTGGTACACTCAGAAGATCAGAGACAAAGTGAATGGGTCTCTCTTTGGTTGGCTTGCTACCATGATAGTGATAAATGAAGAGCTTTGAACGGGAAATTTAATAAGCCCATTGGGAAGTCTTCAATGCAGAGACAGCGTCAAAATATGACAGATGAAGAGCAGTGGAGTAGTTAGCTGGGAAACCTGCCGGGACTGGGGCAAGAGCTGTCCTCAGGAGACAGCGTTCCCCAGAGGAGCGGGTGCGGTACAACCACCATGGAGGGAAACTAAGCCACTCTCACAGCCGTGCTTCTCGGCTTGAAAGGGGAGGCCGACTTTCCCATCATCTCCAGAGCATGGGAGGCTGGGGGGTGGGGAAAATCAGGGAGCAACTGTCCTGTGTCTCCCTGGAGACAGAGAATAACATGTTTACCAAAATGGGAGATTCGAGTCAGACTTTAGGAAGAATTGCCTTGATTATACGGCATCTTAGATCCTGCAGTAGTTTTCCATAGGAAGTCACAGAATAGTATCAGGAACCCGCATGTAAATTGTGCTGTTTTTAATGGTTAGGATGGCAGCTCCCTTGACAGGTAGACTGGACTCCCAAAGATGCTGCCAGCCCTAGAGCTCTCTGGAAAGTCACATGTGGCCAGTGATTGCTGTGGTCACTGGCCAGCTCAGTGCATGGACCCTGCAGGCCAGCCCTGCCCTGTGCATAGTTCCTGTCACTCTCTTATACACTCATGTGTTCACTGATTCAGTCTACCCTTGCTGAACACTTCCTGTGTTCTGGATATTGCTAGATCCTGGATGCAGAAGGAGCACATGGTCTCTTTGTTCTTGGCTTCTGCTTCTGATGGCCAGTCACCTACTGGTGCACTCACTCGCTCTCCCCAACCATGAATGCTGCCCGTTGCCCTGCGCTGGCACAGCCACTGTCATGACTGTCCCCCTCTGTTCATGCTGCCCAAGCTTTCCTGTCCTGTCCACTGCAGGGGCTGTCACACTATGTGTTTGATATTCTTCTCATTTTTTCACCAAGATCCTTAGATCTTTAAGTCTTGACAAAATGATGCCCCTGAGAACAAGGCCATCCGGACAGGCGTCACTGCCTGAGGGGTCATTCCCTGCTTGCTTGATACAGGGCCCATGAAGCCAATCCAGCTATGAGCAAAACATTTCTCCAGGGTATGGGCCGCTGCCATGGGCATGCTGTCCGGTGGTCCAGCCGCCCTTCCCATGTGATCCCGGACTGACTCACACAGACACTGTACCCACATCCTGCACCGGCCCCATCTTAGTGATTGTTGTATCCTCTCAAACCTGTGGCAGTTGGGACTCTCTAACCCACAGCAGTGGATGGAGCCCATTCTAAGCAGACTATTCCAAGGATAGCTGGTTTTCTTCTTAATACATCAACAGTGAGAGAGTGAGGGCCTTCCTTTATCTATCCATGAGCATCCGACAGTGATCCAGCAGGTACTGCTTCCTCCCAGAGCTGTGTCTTGACACTTTTTTCTACAAGTCAGTGAAAGATTCAGGAAAATTGGAGTTGAAGGTATTTTTGCACTCACGCTGAGTCACCTCATGGCATCGGGGTTTCTGCCTTCAAGAAAAAGAATTTTTTAAACTAACCCATTAAAGTTGTAAAAATCCATGCCTCAGAAATGTCAATAATTCAACCTAAGATATGGAGGAAGAGCTTGCTCTTGAAACTCCAAAACGCTTTGTGAGAGGGACCAAAGGGCAGCTTCATAGCAGACTGGGGGGATCGAGGGCCTTTGCCTCACGCATTGCTCAGGTATGGGCATCTGTGGGCAGTGGGTGCGTGGGAGAACCATCAGTTTTCAGTGTGACAGGGAGGCCACGGGCGTGGCAGCTCCGCAGTGGCACAGAGCCAGCGTGAGGGCCGGCTGGGTGCAGCCACGAGCCAGCTGGGGGTGGGAACCCAGCAAGACCTGGGCTGTGGATGCCCCCACTGAGAAACCTCACTGTAGGGTCCCAGGCCACCTCCTCAGCCTCAGAATCAGAAGGTCCTCGTTTAGGCCTGAGAAGAAAAGAACGTTTTATGTTGTTGTTTTGTTCTTCAAGGTCATCAGTAACAAAAGCTTTGGACTCAACAGGGGCCAGACTGAGATCTTGGTTCCAGCACTTACTAGCTGCGTGATCTTGACTGAGACTGAATCCTTAATCCCTTAACTTCCACCTGAAGTAGTAGTGCCTGCCTTATGGGGCTTATGGTGCAGATTAAGATAATCTACTCCCAGTACAGGCTGTAGAGCCTTGTGTAAAAAACATTCTCAATAAATGTCTTTAATTGTGGCTGCTGTTGTGGTTTGGCTTGATCGGGCTGTAGAGAATGAGAAGGAAAAAAAGAATTCATCAGGCAGAAGTCTCGTGTGTGTCAGGAGAGTTTGGCTACCCGTGATAAACGCAGGGCAGAGATAGAAGCTGGGGCAGATGGCCAGAGGGCTCCACGACAGGCCAGACACACTGTCTGTCACCGTCCGCGGTGCCTGCGTGGACTCAGACCTCGCTCTTCTCCCACTCTTAGAGAGTGAGGCGGAATGTGCAGAAAGCAGCATCCGTTTCTATGCCCTGAAGCCTTTAGCTCCTTGTAAGTTTTCAAGAGTCTGTGGCTTTAGAAAAGGCCATTGTCAGATGACAGCAATTCCCTGACTCTAATGCCAAGCTAGAAATTATCCCTTGAATGAAGACAGCGTGTTTTTTATAAGAAGCTGGGTGTCCTGCTTTCCGTATCCAGTCCAAGGAGCCCGCATCCGGCCCACAGTTCCCCACCACCACCTGGGTGGCTACCAGGCAGCTGAGCGGAAATGGGTCCCACGGCCTCCTCTGAGCCACAGCCTGGCTCAGGGTTGGTGCTGCCCACCCAGTCCCACGGCTGTAGCAAAGGAGGCAGGGCGAACTTTGCTGAAGTTGATAAATCCAATGAAGGGAGGAAGATTGATCTTTCCAGCAAGAGGAGAGTCTTTAATGAAATGTCCCATATGTGGAGAAGAGCAGACCAAAGTGACATCCCATTAATAACTTAGAAAAGCCTCTAATCAGTTTGGGTTAATTTGGTATTCACTGTAAAAACATTCATCATGGGCACTGAGGTCCATGGCAGTAGCCAAGAAATTAATATTGCACAGATGGAAATCGCCTTCTATATCCTCAGATAATGGATGGAGACAGTTTGGTGAGTGATTTGTTAGCTCTACCAAAGGTACCCTTCAAATCTAACACAGTATGTTACCACTTCCTGGCTCTGTGGGGCTAAATCACCCTAATATTCACTTGCGCTCAAGTAAATAAGCCGAGCTTTTGGTAATTAATGTGAATGGAGGGGGTCATATAACAGAGATACCTGATGGTCACGGTTAAAGAACGAGGAGAATTAGGAAATAATTATGGGGCCCTTTCCTGCCACCGAGAAGCTCTTCTCCCAGGATATGGGGATTTCAGAACATGAAAGGAAATTCATAATCATAGAATTACGGGGGAAGTGAGAGAAGGAAAATGTATGTAGTATATCAAGAGGATGTGGAGATTTGTTTTAACTCTGTGTAAGTGGGGGAGGCATAAGAGAACATTTATTTATGAAACAAATGAAAATATGCAGTAAGAGTCATGAAGACTTTCCTATACAAGATCACAAAAATCCCTTTAAAAAGAAGCCAAAAGCTATGTCAGCAAACACGTTCACAACGCTGTTATCCATAATAAGAATTTCTACAAGCTGGAAATGTCTTGAGTGTTGACGGGCGGGCAGTTTGCTGCATGATGGAGTATCAATAGTAAGAGTTACTCTATAACCGTTTATGATGAGGAGGACCGCATAGTGCGGAGCAGGTATCACCCGGTAAACAGCCGCAGGACTGAAAACAGGCCGTTTGGTATGTTTGCATATGGACAGGATTAGAAAGTCATATGTTAGTCAAAGTAATTATTTTGGACTGGCCAGATTATGCGCTTTTTTCCTACTTCTAAAAATTTCTTGGTTACAGCAATATTACATATGTTTTAAAAATTAAAAAGAGAAGAACACGTTTTGTTAAACATGGGATTTAGGACTTCTACTCGATAAACATGTGCTCAAGTAGTGTAAGAGGTGAAAGAGAGGCGCTTTTGGCAGAGAATGCCAATGTGAATAAGCTGACCCGTCACCCTCCAGGGATCACAGTGCCTTTAATTCCACTATTCTGAAAGCTCTGTGGCAAACCCTTCAGAGAGATTTTCTCAGACTCACTCTCTTTTGAAGGATAGAAAGTAGAATCATGAAATTCAAGGTCACAGATTATGAGTGTTTAATATCTAAAATAAAATTATTTTTAGTTGACAAGCCATAGTTGTATACAAGGGAACTACAGTCAATAATAACATGTTGTATATTTCAAAATAAGAGACTGCATTTCAAAAAATGATAAATGAGCTTCGAGACTTACTATGAAGCCAAAGCAAAATTGAGGGAAAGGCGGATGTCGGGTTAAAACAGGGCCTGAGCTACTTGCCACAGGGTCAGTGAAGATAAACCCTCCTTCCTTCCTCATCACAGCTTCCTTAATTCGATTGTGACTGAAACAGCGCATCATCTGTTAGGAAGAATCAAATTTGGAAGGGTGCCCCACATGAGCCTCGGCAATATTAGGTTACAGAATTTCAAGATCATGTATCAAATCGAATTTAGAGCAGGACCAGAATTCTACAGTAAGGAAGAGTGCATTTAATGACAGATTCTTGAGAGAATATAACAAGACAGTTGTAAGTGAACACAGCCTTTTTAGACCTGTGGATGATGGGGGCGCGGAACCACACCACACTTACGGCGCTGGCTGACCCTGTTTCTCCTCCCGAGGAGGGAGCAGCTTCTGAACATTTGGGGGCTTTTCCGGTTGCCTGGGGTGGGGCGGCGGAGGGCTGCACTCCACGCTTCCAAGAATTCTCCTTCGTGCACCTAATTGGGTTTTGCAGATTACTTTGTGGAATTCTCCATTTGGGTGGAGGGAACACCCTTCATATAATTCGGGATCCTAAAATGTTTCACAATTGGAAAATATTAAGGTAATGTTTCCATCTCCTGGTCTTTGTAGAATAACCAACCACGACCTTTTCTTCCTCTCAACTGCTGAAATACTGTCAGTCCCACTTATTGTAGCAGTTAATCTTAGGCCTCTTTGTTTTATTATTCAACTATTTTACTCTGAATAACTTTATTTCCCGGACCAAATGTAAGCCGTTCAAGGACAGAGAATGTTTTTCATTACACTTTCTATCCTCCACAGCCCATTGCTCAGCAGTGAGCAGAGTACAGGTTCTCAACAAATACTAGTTAAATGAATCCCATCCAGAAGGGAAAGCAAAATTAAATGTCGGGTTTATAGACATTAGGTCCGAAATTCATGGAAATTGGAAACCTTCATGTCGTAACCTAAAAATTTCAAGATTTAACAACTTGTCTGATGACAAATTAATTCAGCAGTTCAGATTATGACCAATACCGAGGAAGGAAATCTGGATTTTTGAGTCAGACATTTTGTCTTAAAATGTTGGTTATGGGGCCGGGCGCGGTGGCTCAAGCCTGTAATCCCAGCACTTTGGGAGGCCGAGGCGGGTGAATCACGAGGTCAAGAGATGGAGACCATCCTGGTCAACATGGTGAAACCCCGTCTCTACTAAAAATACAAAAAATTAGCTGGCGTGGTGGCGCGTGCCTGTAATCCCAGCTACTCGGGAGGCTGAGGCAGGAGAATTGCCTGAACCCAGGAGGCGGAGGTTGTGGTGAGCCGAGATCGCACCATTTTACTCCAGCCTGGGTAACAAGAGCGAAACTCCGTCTCAAAAAAAAAAAAAAAAAAAAAAAAAGTTGGTTATGCTGTTGGTTATGTTGGTTATCTTAAAAGGAAGACAGAGTGCTCCTGATGAAATCTGTCAGGATCTGGCTGAACTGAGCAAGGCGAAAGGACCCGAACTCCTTGGCCTTCTAAGGACATTTCGGAGGATGAAGCACCCTGCTTCTTGCCCCACCAGGACACTGAGGTGATGGTCTCCTTCTCAGTGTCATGGGCGTGTGCCCCTCACTCGCTCTCCCTCCGGTTTGGAAGTGGGGTCGGCACTCATTCTAATGCCCTGTGAGGGTCTCAGAGGTTATTGTCTGGGTTTTTAAACGTGGAGACAGAGAGGGCACAGAACAGAAGGTAAGCTGCTCACTTAAAACAGGAGGTTTCCAGCCGGGCACGGTGGCTCCCGCCTGTAATCCCAACACTTTGGGAGTCCAGAGCAGGTGGATAGTGAGGCTGGAAGATTAAGACCATCATGGCCAACATGGTGAAACCCTGTCTCTACTAAAAATACAGAAAAATTAGCAGGGCGTGGTGGGGCGTGCCTGTAGTCCCAGCTACTCAGGAGCCTGAGGCAGGGGAATCACTTGAACCCAGGAGGCAGAGCTTACAGTGAGCTGAGATGATGCGGCTGCACTCCAGCCTGGCAACAGAGTCTCCATCTCAAAAAAAAAAAAAAATCCACAAGAGATTTCTAAGAACTTTTGGAGAAATTTTAGCAGTGTCCAAGTCAGTTATTTGTGAATGATTCTTCTGGACTCTTCTACAAAGCAGACTTCCCAGGACTGCTCCTTTGTAGGATTTTGTTAGCCGTGATCGGTTATTGTGAGTTAATTATCAATACTGGAGACTAACGTACTTCTGCCCTTTGACGTGGGTATTTGCACAGCCCATGAGGTTTTATTTCACTTCTCTGATGCGTGGGAAACACAGTGCCTTACTCGTGCCAGAACAGTGCTAGACGTGAGCACAGATAATCAATGAGTCCATTTCAAGGACAGACCCACTTTTGGTTTTTTTAGACTGTCTGTTTTGCCTTTGTGTGTGTGTGTGTGTTTGTGTGTGTTTTAATGTAATGGCTCAAATCTAGTTCAGTTATTTCCATTCTAAAAAGCAGTTAGCAAATTAGTGAATTGATTTTTCTGTTTGTTCTTCAGTTTGAAAATCTCACCATTTATCTGAATGGTTTTAGTTTTTACTGTGATGGATTTTATGGCCAGGAACAATTGGAAATATGTTTCAATTTCCTCCATGAGGCCAGATTTAATTAACGTGCACTATGCGTACTGGTGAGCTGAGTGTGCTGTCTGTGCCAATAGCCTAGATCGCTGTAGAGCCTGCGCCTGTCCCGTGTGTGTGAGGCTGACTGTGCTCCGCAGACTTGGTTCGTTCTTAAATCTGAACTCACTGTTGTTTCCGCCGAAGCTCTGCGCTGTGAGTGGTACCTTTGTCTCTTCAGTGCCAGGTCAGCCACCTGATCTTGACTCCTCTTCTTCCCCCACCAGCTTGATCCACTATATGTTTTATGAATTCTGCTTTCTTGGTATCATGAAAATACACCTTCTTCTCTCTATTCCTACCATCACCTTATGTGTAGGTCCCTGTAACAGCTGTCTGCTTGGTTTTCCTACCCCAGAACCACCCCTGCTCCAGAATGTTCTCCATGTGTCACAGAGTGATCTGAAATGCAAATATAATCACGTCCATTTTCCCATGTAAAATCCTTCCGCTGTTTTCCATTGCCTTTAGGGCACAGCCCAAACCCCTTACGTGCTTTGTGAAGCCCACCTGAGGTGCCGTCACTCTCCTGGCCTCTCCTGCCACCCAGCGCTCCATTTCAAGGACATTTCAAGGACAGACCCACTTTTGAAATGAGTCCATTTCAAAATGGGAGACCAGCCATAATATTGGCTGGAGACCAGCCATAATAAGCTACATCCAGTTCTGCGAGTGTCCCAGACCACCCCTTACTGCAGCACCTTTGAACTCGCTGTTCCCAAAGTCCAGAACACACTCTTTTTTTTAAAAAAAAAAAAAAAAGACATTGTCTAGCTCTCTCACCCAGGCTGGAATGCAGTGGTGTGAGTGTGAGCTTGATTCACTGCAGCCTCAGTCTCCTGGGCTCAAGGGATCCTCCCACCTCAGCCTCCTCAGTAGCAGGGACCACAGGCCCGTGCCACCATGCCTGTTTAGTTTTTCTAATTTTTGTAGAGATGGTGGTCTCACTGTGTTGCCCGAGTTGGTCTGGAACTCCCAGGCTAAGCAGTCCTTCTGCCTCAACCTCCCAAAGTGCTAGGATTACAGGCATGAGCCACTGTGCCCAGCCCAGGACACACTCTTAATCCCCAGCCCCTCACCCCTAACTCCAACCCCTGAGGATTGGGCTTGAGATGCCTCTGCTCTGTCCCCTGCCACCCACCATTGCCTTATCACCACACTTGTCACTCTGTGCTGTTGTGACCCCTTTCCTTGTTATTCTCCCCCAGCCAACTACATGCTCCTTAGGAACAACTACCTCTCATGCCCACTGCTGTGTCCTCGGCCTCTTTATGTAGACTGTTAGTAAACACTGAATACATGTTCAAAGGCTGAATGAGTGACTCAGTCAATTAAGACATATTATTTACCCAAGATGAAAATTAATTACTTTTTTCAATTTAATCGTAAACGCAATTTATGAAATGTTTTTCTGTATTTTCACCTGTTGGAGACGTTGGCTGACTCTTCATCTTAAGCCACACGTTGGGGCATCCTCCTTTAAATTTTAGCTTTTTCAGCCACCACATGGGTCCTAATCACCACGACACCATGTTCAAACCCAGGCTTGCCAATTTCCAGTTATCCTCCAGATAAAAAGGTTCTAATTGCACGTCCATGTATCTATTTAATTAACCCAGTTTTCTCCATAGCCATACAAAGTCGTGTTTTTTACATTAGCTGAGAGATATGACTGTTTAATGGACCTCGAGTCATTAGAAGATCCTCAGATGTCACCGCTGTCTGCTTCCTCTAAATCTAACCATCACGGGACAAGGCACAGGATGGGCTTGCTTAGGGAATGCTGCCTTTTAAATTTCCTGTTACTGCATGACAAGATTAGTTGACTCTGATATCTCCCTACAAAAGACTCAGAATAATAAAGGAATAAATTAATCAGTCAGTGGAAAAGCAAATGATCTATGCTAGGCTGATGAAGCATAATAGAACATCTCATTGTTACACGGAGTCAGCCGTCTCCCACGGCCCTGCTGAATCCTATCTGATCAGTGAATCTGTGTTGTAACAGAGCCAGCCTAGTGAGCAGCTGCTCAGCCAGCCTTTCCCCTCCTATCTCATAAAGAAAAGTGCCAGTGTGTTCGTCATTTCTCAGTGAAGTGGCACAGTGTGTAAATCCTTTTTTCCAATAACCCTAAAATTTTACTGGCCAGGGGCTCAGTAGCCTGGTACACATTTAGGGATACAAAAGGTTTATGGTGGCAGATGATGGTTTAGAATAATGTTTCTTAACTCAGCTACACTTCAGCTTGTGTAACTACCAGTGTCGTGGCTGCATGCCCAGAGGCTCTGGTTAGTTTGGACCAGGGTGGGGCCTGGGCATCAGGGTATGTGAAAGCTCCCCAGGGGCTTCTGATGTACAACCACATTTGAGCATCCTGGGTTTTGATGCTTCCAGGAAGCGTCGGGACTGGATGACCTCTTTAATAAACTTTGAAGTGTCGAGGTCACCATTCCAACTTTATAACAAGATATAGAGTCTGTTAGACTGTATTTTTAACCACCAGGCCTCACGAGGGAGGTATTGTATGTAAAATTGCTGGTCACTAAGACATTCCCAGGGAAACTGTTTCTTCAAAAAGGCAGCTGTACTTCCTGAGATCTACATGCATGGCTTGGAGGTGACTTCATCAGCCTGTAGCTACTTTGGTCCTGGTCGGTTCAACTCAAAGTTAAGATCAGGATGTTATACAATTATTTTGTTGAGCTGGGCATGGTGGCTCACGCCTGTAATCCCAACACTTTGGAAGGCCAAGGCGGGTGGATCACCTAAGGTCAGGAGTTTGAGACCAGCCTGACCAACATGGAGAAACCCCGTCTCTACTAAAATACAAAAATTAGCCTGGCTTGATGGTGGGAAACTAATCCCAGCTACTCGGGAGGCTGAGGCAAGATAATAGCTTGAACCCAGGAGGCGGAGATTGCAGTGATCCAAGATCGCACCCTTGCACTCCAGCCTAGGCAACAAGAGTGAAACTGTCTCAAAAAAGAAAAAAAATATCTTGTTTTCTTTTTCTGTGAATCCTGGATGAGAAGTCCTTGTCCAAATCATTAGGTGTTTTATGCAATATTAATAATTTTTGGTGTGATTCCCCCCTGCTGCATCAAACCTATAAGCAATAAACTATTCTAAAAGACAGTCTGCTGTGATGGAAGCACTGGGTTTCAACAGTAACATGGCCGCGCAGGCTGGGACGTAATGACTAAAGATAACAACGGCCCTTCGGGTGGGGCTCACGCTGTTCCCGTCACCGTGCTAGGCACTCAGCGTATGGTGTCTCTATTGCTCGCAATATCTCCATTCAGCAGTGAGAAAATAGAAATTCAGAAAACGGAAGTAGTTTGCCCAGGTCACATATCAGGGATGGTGTCAGAACTGAAACCAAAGAAGCTCAGCTTCTTCCTTTGGACCGAACTCTGAGTCTGGGCTCTGGGTCCAGAATGACTTCTCTCAAGACCGAATGAGCTCGTGTCTATGAGAAGCCTTTGAAAACCTCTTCAACGAGCCGCAAACACAGTGTTATTACCGTGAATGGTGACATTTGTATTCAAGACCACCTATAAGGACTTTTTTTTGGCACTGTACAGAAGCTGACTGTCTGTGCTACAGCATCTGGTGTAATTAATCCAACGCCCTTATCTCTCTCCCTGCTGAGCATCCTAAAAGGGAACGAAACATTGACCTAACTGATATTTCCCTCTGCAATCTTTGCAGGCTCCATAAATGAGCTGTCAGAGCCCCAGAGCAGACACTGAACCCCAACTGGAATAAAATGTTCCTCCTGGAGGGGTGGGGTCAGTAGTCCAGCGCAGCATTCCTCACATCCCAGGGGCCAGCAGAGCCCTTTCAGAGGAGGGTCAAACAAGTGGAGCTTGTGTGTCTCCTTTTCCAGGGGGTGACCTAAGCGTTTGATGTTAGTTTTCTATGCTTAATTATTTTTTTATTTCAGATGCATTTTAAATGTTAATGAAATATTTTATAAATAAGGAATAATAAAATGAGGACTCACATGCCCTCCATTCAGCATGACATACAGAGCACTCCCAAGCATGCCTAGAACTCAAACTCCGGGTCTGCCAGGTCCCGGTCCCTCCTTCACCAGACCAACCACTCCTCCGAATTTTCTTTATGTTTCCCTGCCATTTTATCACGTTTATGGAACCCTAAACAATACACCATTTACATTTATATTCTGAACTTTATGGAACTGTTACCAGACAGTATCTATTCTCATGTTACTTGAGGTTACATCAACGTAAGTATAGATACTGTCGTGTCACTATACTGTAACATATAGACACTTGATGTAACGTCAGTGTAGACACTGTCTGGTCACAGTTATATAAAGTTATATAAAGACCTCTATATTATCTTGTATCGACATTGTGATATGTGTGAATGTGGAAACATTAGCTGTAATTGAGTCTTTTTCAATGTTCTATCATAGTCCATTATATAAATGTGTCATGATGCCTTTACCCGGTCTCTAGTCTGTGGGATGTGTAGTTTTATATTTTTTTAACTATTGACAGTGTTGCCGTGTACATTTTTCTTGTGTTTCCCGGTGTACATGTTGCAAAGTTTCTGTGGGTTTTACTTAGCGTCCATTTCATTACTGATGGGGCTGAACATCTTTGCATGGGTGTGTTTTCTATTCATGTCACATCCCTGTAAAACACCCGTTTGTGTCTTTTAACTTGTTTTTCTTTTGAGTTGTTTGCCCATTTCTTATTGATGTGTCTCATTTCTTTATACATCTAAGATTCTAATTACTTGTCAATTACATTATTTCCAAAATCTCTCATTTTACAGATTGTCTTTTCACTCTCATTTTGCTGTCCTTTGGCAGGAAAATACATTGATTTCAGTGAAATGTATTCATTTATGGTTTGCATTTTTATGTCTTCCTAAAGAAATTTTCCCCTCCCCGAAGACATAGTCTCCTATATTGTCTTGTAGCATTTTTGAACTTTCGTCTTCCGCAGTTATGTCTTTAGTCCAGCTGAACGGGATTTTTGGACAGGGTGTGAAGCATACTTACAATTATCTTCCCACTGGAAGAATCAGTTGTCCCAGAACAATTTCTCGAGAAAGCTTTCCTTTCCTTACGGATCTTTGGAGCCTCCGTTGTTTCTCAGACTTCTGTGTGTGGCGGATTCGCTTCTGTTCGGCTCGTCTTCTGCTCACTGCTGTGACAACACCACACATTCTTACTTACTGTGGCTTCGTCACACAGATGTGACGTTTGCCACAGCCAGTCCTCTGGGCATGCGGCGCTGAAGAGTGTCTTGGCTGTCCTTGGCCGTTTCCATGTATGTATATGTATGTCACTCACATACACACACAATTTAAAATAAGTTTGTTCAGGTTTTCTAAAAACACTTTTGGGAGATTCGTCTGAATTGCATTAAGTTTATACACCAAGGGAGGAAGAATTTATAAATGTTAGCTGTTGAACTTTTCAATACATGGGATAGTTCCCAGTTTATTTACTTAAATAAAATACTTTATAAATTTTTATAATTTTCTTCATAAACCGCTTGCAAATCTGGTTTAAATTTATTCTTTTGTTTGTATGTTCTTTGGATATTTTTGGTATAGTTTCATTGTGTAAATGTAATTTTTAACATTTATGTTTGCTAGTGTGTTAGGGTTCTCTTAGACGGAGGGAACTGATAGGGTGTAAATATATATTAACTTACCTGATCACTAGGTCCCACAATAGGCTGCAAACTAAGGAGCATAGAGAGCCAGGCCAAGTCTCAAAACTGAAGAACTTGGAGTCTGATGTTTGAGGGCAGGAGGCGTCCAGCATGAAGAAAGATGTAGGCTGGGAGGCTGGGCCTGCTTCTCCTTTTCAGGTTTTACTGCCTGCTTTATATCCTCCCGAAGCTGATTAGACGCTGCCCACCAGATGAAGGGTGGGCCTGCCTCCCCAGCCCACTGACTCCAAGTTCATGTCTTTCGGTAGCACCCTCACAGACACACCCAGGATCCATACTTTGTATCCCTCAATCCAATCAAGTTGACACTCAGAATCAGCCATCACAGCTGGTTAATAGAATTGCACTTGACATTTTCTATTGATTTTGCATCCAGCAGCCTTGCTGAACTCACTTAATTCCAATAATTGATCTGTGGTTTCTTTTGGATCTCGTGTTTAGATAATCACACGCGCTGCAAATAATGATACATTTATTTCTTCCTTTTTCATCCTCAACTCGCCTTATTCCTGATCTCACTCCACTCTCCAGGAGCACCAGCACTAGGCTGTGGGGAACTGTCACGGTGAAAACGCGGCCCGAGCCTTGTCCGTCACAGAGGAAATGCTTCCAAGTTCTTGCCGTGGGATGTGAAGTCGCTGTGGATTTATTTGGGAGTGACCTCAGCCAGTTGAAGGAACGCCATTTCCATTTCTAGTTTGCGCTGGGTTTTTGTTACTTTGTTCTGTTCGTTGCCATTGGTCTTGTGTTCTGCTTCCGTTTCTTTTGAATGGATTTTGAATTCTACGCTGTGTGTCTTCTGAATCTATTGAAATGATCATGTGATTTTCTTCCTCTGCTCTGTCAGTGAGGTGTATTATGTTGGGCAGTATAAAGCCAGCCTTACATTACTAGGATAGATGCAGTTGGTTGGGATGTACGTTTTAATATATACATAACTAGAATTTTTAACATATTTTCTTCAGGATTTTTGCATCTGAGTTCACGGGTGAAATTCATCTACACGGTGGGATATCACATTATTGAATTTAAAATCAGTTTATTAAAATGGTAGGTACTTAAGTAGGTACAAACACAAAGCTATGTATAAACTTGTGTAACAATAAAGTTATATGTAATTTACCAATTCCCTTCAACAAATCTACAAAAGCAGCAAATTTAAAAACCGTTCTATCTGTTTGAGGTACTGATGTTTTCCTGAAACTGTCCAGCAGTTGGAACGTGATGACGGTGCTGTCTTCTCCCTGCCTGCCTTACCACACACCGAGCCGTGACTTAATCTCCCCTGCATTTTCCTTGTTTTACCTATGCAGACATCTCCTTTGGACCAATACAGCCATGTTATTTGTTGTCGCTTTGCCTCGCAGGAATCCATCTTTGACCTGTCAAGTCCACTTTTATTCTTTTCTTGCTGGACCGTAATAACTAAAGAATCGCTGCTTGGCACCAGTGTGCTTATAAAGAGAAATCAGGACCGCAGATCAGGCTAGAAGGACTTGGTCATTCAGTAGTCATCCAGGCGGTCCACAGTATGGGATATACATTTTACCAAGATTCTCATCAGCATGAACATATGAAATGTAAGTGTTTTAAAAGGACCTGTGTCCTCAGATTCCCAGGCTGTTATCACTCAGTTTGAGAAACATCCATCCAAAGTGTTTTCCAGAAGGAATTGTTAGTACAATTCGCTGGGCTGCCTTTGAAGCAGCGTTGGCCTTCCCTTAAGATCAGCAGAGATGGTAAACAGAACCGAGGTGAGAAGCCAGGAGTCTTTTAAAGAAGTCCTCCTACCTGGAGGACCTCACCCAAGATCTGCCTTTGCAGAAAGCAGAACTTTACTCTGACGGAGTAGCTGACCTCCGTGATGAGCTGGGGAGAGAAGGGAACTGTGTCCATGAGACCGCAGTGCTTCATGGCCTCCTTCAGCTGTTCTCCACACAGAGTGCTCTCAGCCTGCAGTGAGAGAGGAATGATCCCACCAGCTGGAAAGAGAGAGGACTCCAACCCAAAGCCCCCGCCATCATGAGACGACAAGAGTCAGACATATCTTCCCTGTCCTCCCCTAGATGCACCCGATGGAGAGTCCTTTGAAAACACCCCCCTGGGAGGCTGCCCTCATTCTCGTGTTAGCCTGATTTACAACACGAGAAGTGTTGAGGACACAACAAACCCTAGTTTTATTTGCCCTGATCTCTTCACCCCCGTGGTGGTAAAATGCCCATCCATGCGCAAGTCTTTAGGTGCCTTTCATGTGCCAAGCAGCCCCTGCCTTATGACCAACCACCCGCGTTTACCTGCTCGCTGCTGACGCCACTGTCTTACCTTATGGACACTAAATGGTTAAGCAGGGATGGTAAAACACAGAACATTTCTCAGGTTTTTGTTTCAAAATGCGCCGCGGTTGTCAGGTGGAAAAGGTTTCTCTCTTAGGATCAGCTGTGACAAGCAACGTCAGAGTGTTTTGATGCAACGTAAATGCTTTGCTGGAACTGGTTTTCTCCATACGACGCAGGGTGGGGGCCTTCGTGTCAGGGAACAAAGCGGTGAACGTTCAGAGGGTCAGGGCATGATTTCGGGGCTGCATGGATTGAAGCACAAAGTAAGGACATGCCTGTGTTTTCCGTCCTCTCAAACTTCTGCTGGCCGAGGAGGAGCATGTTTTTGACATCTCCTAATACTTGCTCGGGTCTCTTCTTTTTATATTTATTTATTTATTTATTTATTTATTTATTTATTTTTTCTTTTTATTGCATTTTAGGTTTTGGGGTACATGTGCAGAACATGCAAGATAGTTGCATAGGTACACACGTGGCAGTGTGTTTTGCTGCCTTCTGCCCCCTCATCCATATTTGGCATTTCTCCCCATGCCATCCCTCCCCAGCTCCTCCCCGCCGCTGTCGGGAGAGTGAGCCTCGGGCCCAGAACCCTAAGCAGGACCACGTAGAATTCGTTATCATGCTTGGCTTTTTTGGTATTTATTTTATGCTTTTCACCCCTTCACTGCAAAGAATACTGGGGTTCCATTTATAGCAGTCATACAGATGGCCCTGAAAATGAAACTTTTTTACATACAAAGGGAGCTGATTAAAAAGAAAGCAAATAATAGTCCCAGAGGTCCTCGCAAAGGTGACCCGTGTTTAACCAGCCTTGGAAGTGGTCCTGTCTGGGAAGGAAGCCAGGATTTAGCAACAGCCCATGTGGGGTGGAAGCCCAGCCCTGACACTCACTGGATTGCTGATGTGTATAACGCCTCTGAGCCTCAGTTTCCCCATTCACGAACAGGGTAGAAAGGCCTCCCAGGGATGGTGTGAAGCTTAAAGGAAATGACTTACAGGCAGCATTCCTTATGCAGTGAACATTAGTTCCCTCCCTGACGTTGGAGGAGAAATCAGTGATTCTCTTGAATCTGGGCCAAAGACGGAACACTGTTTGCAAAAGTGATGAAACAGTGACAAAGTGGGAAAGCACCTGGCAGCGAGAGGAGCCTGTTAGCTTTTCTGACCTTGAACCTTCTGATTTGATTTCCTGATCCATAAAACAAGGAAGATTAAGATACCTATTTTGCATAATTTTGGGTAAATCTGAGGTAATGTATGTCATTAAGTCACATCTAGTGATCACATCAAGAGCAGAGTGGGCCTCAATCAGTAATAGCATTTGCTATGGTGGGGAAGGACCGTGGCTTTCCTTCCGCATGGGAGAACCTCCTTGATCTTTTAAATGGTATCCTCATTGTGCATCAAATATTCTTCAGTGTTTGCAGGGAAATCATTCGATAAATGTTGGGGTCTAGAAGCAGCAAGGTGTTGGGGAGCTGCCTCTGGAGCTTTGAGAATTTGGGGTGTGCAATTTCTAATTTCTCGGATGCTGATGTAGCTGCGGCTTCTGCATAGAGACCCACCCACCTCATTAATCCGAGGTCCAGGCCCCTGAGAGCCCGTCCACGCACTGTCCTTTTCTTATTTTCATACTTTTATTTGAAAACTGCTCTCTCTCTGTGTTTTGAGACAGGCTCTCACTCTGTCACCCAGGCTGGAGTGGCACAGTCATCGCTCACTGCAGCCTCCACCTCCTGGGCTCAAGCAGGTGATCCTCCCATCTCAGCCTCCCAAGTCACCAGGACCACAGGTGCACAGCACCACACCCAGCTAATTTTTAAATTGTCTGTACAGATGAGGTTTTGCTGTGTTGCCCAGGCTTGCCTCAAACTCCTGGGCTCGAGGAATCCTCCTGCCTCAGACTCCCAAAGTGCTGAGATTACAGGTGTGAGCCACTAGGCCTGACCCTCTTTATTTTTCTACTGACAATTACCTTCCACTTGAACAGAGGTCCTTTTAAAGATTAAGGGGTGGTCATTTGGTTCCCCTAAAGGGAATTTTCTAAGGCGGTGCCTGTGAAGGTGCTGTGAGCAGTTGTGTGCTAGTTTCTAAGCAGGGGAAGCAACGCTGACGCGGCCAAGAAGGAAGGCCTGTGCGATGAGACTCCCGTTAAGCCTCCTCCAGGCCCCATAATCATAATACCAAGTGATCTTTTTCAGCTTGAATGTCTCCTGATATACAAGGAGTTTGAAATTTTGCTTTATTAATTAACATTTTCATTTTGCTCACATTTTGGAGAGCACTGATTTTCCAGAAGTGCTAATTACCAAGCTCACAGCAGAAGGTTGGCTGCATTTTAAACTATTTCCTCAGATGCTCCCTGCTGAACTCGAAGATGTCCTCATTCAGCTGAGCCAGCCTCCCAGGTGGGTGGGAGGCCCCTGGCTGGTGCCGCTCACAGACTTTGGGCCTCTTCTGAACTCGCTGAGTGCTGAGACACCAATAGGGCCACACCCCCAAGGGGGTTCTGGCCACATCTGCCTTTAGGAATAATCTGTTCATTGGTGCAAAACCCTGACGTGTGACATCAGAGAACGAGAGCACCTGGCCATGCCCCAACCCTGAGCTCCAGACAGAGTTCCCTACAATGTGGCCTGCCACAGCCATGTGGCTCATAATGAGTCTAGAAGGCCTGGAAGTTTCTAAGTCCGGGCAAAAACAGAGGGATTCACAGCACCCCTCCTGGTGTCAGCATAATCGGTGTCTGCATACATTCATGAGGCTTGTCTGCAGATGTCTCAATCCGTTATGTCTTAACCCATTCAGGCTATTCTGACAATATCACAGACGGGGGACTTAGAAAAAACACATTGATTTCTCATTGTCCTAGAGGCTGGAAGTCAAGGTTAAGTTGCTACCTGCTTCCCTGCCAGGCGAGGGCCTGTTTCCTGGCTCACAGACAGCCTTCCTCTATGTCCTCACATGGTGGAAGGGACAAGGGACCCTTCTGTGCTGTGGTGTATACGGGCACTGATCCCATTCCTGAGCATTCGCTCCTCGTGATGTGATCATTTCCCAAAGACCTCACTTCCTAGTTCCATCCCATTGAGGGTAGGACTTCAACACATGAACCTGGGAAGGACAGGAACATTCAATGTGTAACGCCATAAAGAAGACACAGGAGGCCGGGGCAGTGGCTCACACCTGTAATCCTAGCACTTTGGGAGGCCAAGGTGGGCTGATCATTTGAGGCCAGGAGTTCAAGACCAGCCTGGCCAACATCTTACACCCCCGACCTACTAAAAATACAAAAAAAATTAGCCAGGCATGATGATGTGCACCTGTAATCCCAGCTACTGGGGAGGCTGAGGCAGGAGAATCCCTTGAATCCAGGAGGCGGAGGTTGCAGTGAGCCAAGACCGTACCACTGCACTCCAGCCTGGGAGACAAGAGCAAGACTCTGTGTCCAAAACAAAAAAAGACACAGGAATCTGGTATTTACACGCTGATTTTCAACATTGGCAGCCTCCAGACTTTCAGTCCATGATGTAAGTAATGAAGATGAGCTTCTGATCTCTCAAGTCCTGGCAGAGCCCTTTCCTAAACCTGGGGTTACCATTTTCCCATGCCTGGGCTTTTTTCAGGAAATTTATGCTGATACCATTTCAGTCCTGGGTAAATGGATGCTTGCTCATGCTGCTGACAAAGCTCTGGGGATCTCAGCATCACCACCTTCTCCTTGTGCCATACACACTCCACCCATGCCAGACTGCTGAGTCTCATCTTTGGAGTCCATTAATTCACCGTTCCCTGCCTGCCACCAACGTGCCTAAAGAAATGAGATTTGCCCACATGGACAACATTTTGAAAGGTTTTCTCTTCTGTTTTGTCATTCAAACAGACCCTGTGTCTGTGGTCAGCAAGTGATATTAGGGAGATGACGGTGAGATAGTATCAGATGAAGGGAAGGCTGGAGGGCTGGCGGTGTGGACCAGGGAGGTGTGGTGGCTGGTGCGGTGTGGACCAGGGAGGTGCGGTGGCTGGCAGTGTGGACCGGGGAGGTGTGATGGCTGGCAGTGTGGACTGGGGAGGTGCAGTGGCTGGCGGTGTGGACCGGGGAGGTGCGGTGGCTGGCGGTGTGGACCGGGGAGGTGCAGTGGCTGGCGGTGTGGACCGAGGAGGTGTGATGGCTGGCAGTGTGGACCGGGGAGGTGCGGTGGCTGGCAGTGTGGACCGGGGAGGTGCAGTGGCTGGCAGTGTGGACCGGGGAGGTGCAGTGGCTGGCAGTGTGGACTGGGGAGGTGCGATGGCTGGCAGTGTGGACTGGGGAGGTGCAGTGGCTAGTGGTGTGGACCAGGGAGGTGCGGTGGCTGGCGGTGTGGACCGGGGAGGTGTGATGGCTGGTGGTGTGGACCGGGGAGGTGCGGTGGCTGGCAGTGTGGACCGGGGAGTTGCAGTGGCTGGCAGTGTGGACCGAGGAGGTGTGATGGCTGGCAGTGTGGACCGGGGAGGTGTCAGATGAGGAGGATGCTGGCCTGGCCCTAAGTCATTGGCCCTGTGGCACATGGCCTGTCTGGAAATGAGTTCCTACAGACACCCTGGACAGGCAGGAGACCTCAGTGGGCCCTGGGGCAACCTGGGCCAGCTGAAGGCTTCCTTTCTGATCAAACAAACAGACCCTGCTGAGACACCTCCCCAAAAGTTGTGAGTCTCAGGCGCCTTCACAGGTGACCCTTGTGTGATCCTCCTGGGAAGGAGCCCAGAAGAGGCCCCTCAAAGGAGGCAGGCCCCGTGGTGGCACTGGCCTTGAAATTGTCCCCCTGTGCCTCTGTGGCTTCAGCCCAGGGACTCCACATAGGGCGCTGGATGACCTCCACAAAGTCCATGTGATCCTTCAGAGCCCAGCCTCATCAGCAGGAGGACAGGGGTCATGAGCTCACCTGACAGTCGGTCTGAATGAGGGGAAGCTTCTGTTCCATGAGAGCTCTGGGCCTTTTTTTTTTTTTTTTTTCGAGGCAGAGTCTCACTCCTGTTGCCCAGGCTGGAGTGCAATGGCAGGATCTCGGCTCACTGCAACATCCACCTCCCAGGATTAAGTGATTCTCCTGCCTTAGCCTCTTGAGTAACTGGGATTACAGGTGCCTGCCACCACGCTGGGCTAAATTTTGTATTTTTAGTAGAGACAGGGTTTCATCATGTTGGCCAGGCTGGTCTCAGACTCCTGACCTCATGATCCTCCCACTTCAGCCTCCCAAAGTGCTTGGATTTCAGGCGTGAGCCACTGCACCCGGCCATTCCTCCAGGCTTTTGTGAACTAACGCAGGGTACAGGTGCCCAGGCCCCTGGATATGGAGTAACCTAAGAAGTCACGTGCCCGTGGGGTGGTGAGGATTGAGGCTGCGATAGGCGGAGGGAGAGGAGAGGTTACACGGGGACTGGTAACAGGAGTCACAGTGGGTTCAGCCCTGGTCTGCCCTGGGCAGTCCAAGTTTACCCTGAGCCCAGGGGAAGTCACACATAGGGCTTCCTGTCATGTGCAAATGTTCTCATTTGGATGATAGGCTATAGGACCCTCCCAAGTTTGGTGACTTCTGAGGTCTCAGGCAAAGACGTTTCTTTGACACCACTACAGATGAAGTATATTGTAAGTGTTGGAGGGACTGGCCTGGCATAGGCCCTGGAGCTGGAGCCTACCAGCCTGGTCCCCATTCAGGCCCTGCCACCCACTGGCTCTGTCCTGTTGGGCAAATTGCCTAGGCTTTCTGTGCCTCATTTTCCTCTAATACGGATATTAACATAGTGCCCACTTCACGGGCTTACGAGGATGTTTTATACTACATGCGATGCCGTGTTAACCTCTGTTAAGGAGAACTTCATGGTCACTGCCGGGCTGTGGGCAGCCAGAGGCTAATTACAGAGAACCACCAGGAGTGGAGTCAGAAGCCGCCTAGGAAAGCCAGTCACAGAGTGGCTCAGCTGGTCAGAAGTCAGGTCTAAGTCTCACACAGGCAGGAAACCGCGACAGCGAGAAAGGGTCCTGTCCCAGCCCCTGAGCGAGCACAACGATTCTAGAAAGACCCTGACACTTGCTCTTGTGACTGAGTTGCATGAGTGGGGTCGAATTACTGCGTCCCCCAAAGGCATCTACGTCCAGTATGGCAGGAATGAAAGAGGGGTGAACATGGAGAACCCAGGGTCTTCCCAGGTGTGGTCTCTGGGTCACACAGGGGCATGGCACGGATGGGAAAGTCAGCCTCCAGCATTATGGGCATTGCCTAAGGTGTACCGTCCAGGTCCCAGCAGAGTTGGCTTCGTATCCAGCTTGCCTGACTCCACAGCGGCCTCCCTTTAAGGAGGCTTGAATGACCCAAGCCGCCATGACTGGAACCCCAGCACCTGCCCACCTTCTCCCCTGCAAGGCCTTCTCTCAGTTGGGGGCTTCCAAGTCCCATCTAGGCTCCAAAGGCAAGACTGCTTTGTCTAGAGCTTGCTCCAGCGGCCCTGCAACACCCTGTGCACCCTGGCAGAGGAAAGAGCCTGGGGACCCCACGCAGCCCTTGGCTCTGCTCTGACCTCTCATTGGTTCGCAGGTGGTCCTGCTATCCCACGGACATGCTCCAGGAAGCCAAGGATGGGAAGGATTCTGAGGTCTGTCGGCAGAGGTCACATGGCTACGTGGTGGGAGAGGAGTGGTGTTTTGGCACCCAGGGCTTGAAAGTTCCATTGTTTTCTCTGTTGACACAAAGACTGGTTTTCAGACAGAGGCAATCGTGGAAGAAACAGTATGTGTGAAGGTGAAAGAGGACAGTGTTAGATGTAAAAGATACCACCTCTTCTGCAAAGTTTTCTTGGACACCCGTGAGAATTCCCGTGACCTTCAGCAGTGGCACTGGCAGCTCCGTCTGTACACTCAGCATAGGGTGAACATTTCCCTACAGGTCTTTCCCCGCAACTTGTGACATCCCACAGAGCTTACGATGGTGGCGTATTTACTATTTTACCACCAATTCCCAGTACTGGTGCCAGGATCATTTTAGATATTTGGTTAAACTCCATCATTTATTTATTTTCCCGTCATAAAAATAATACAGAATATAGTAAAAAATAGAAAAAAAAGCCTTTTTAAAATAGCATTGATAGACTCAGGTTCTACAATTACTATTAATATTTTAGTATGTTTTTCTAAATCTATTTCCAAGAGTAGATGTCCTTTTTTTGGTTATAGTTGTTAGTTTTATATTCCAACCTTTTGACACAATTAGCATTTTATACAATTAGATACTCACCATTAACATAATTTAGTTATCTAGTGTTTCATCGAGCAGACCTATCACAATGCAGTTAGCCATTCTCCTGTTGGACAGCGAGACCATATGCAGCATTCCCTGTTATAACTGAGGCTGTGAAACACCTTTGGCTCTGAAATGTTCCTGAGGTGGAGTTACTGAGTCAAAAAATAGGAACACTTTTTTAAGGCTCTTAATCCATATTTGCAAATTGTTGCCTACGCCTCATCATTCATTCCGATTGCATGCTCACCGGCCTCAGGTGAATGTGCAATTCATTGCACAAGCCTTACCCTTGCTAAGGCTGTGATTTTTAAAAAAGATCTCTGCTAATATAATTTAATTGCATAGCTATTTAAATCAGCATATATTTAATTATATTCCATAGTTAATTAAATTCACATATATTTAATAGTAAATTGATTTTCTGTAAAGTAATACCAGTGATATCTTTCTTGTGAATTAGGTGGTTTTATTCTTGCTCCATTTATCTTTTAATGTCTTGGTGTGTAAATAACAGAAAAGCTCCCTGAAGGGGAAAGACAGTGGAAATCACCTCTGAGTCCTTCACGGTTCAGCCAGGAGCTAGTCTCAGGCGCAGTAGGGTAAAGAGCAGCTGATGCCTGGGCCAAAGGCAGCGACTTCTGAGCCGGGCTCTGTGATTCCCCTGCCCGCCCTCTAGGAGGCACTAATGAGCAGCAGTGAGCTGGGGAAGACAGAACCGGAGGACACCAGCACTCCGAGGATCTGAGTTACTTGCAGATGGGATCATGAGCCCCTGCAGGCTGCAGAGGTTGGCTGCTGGTCACACCACCTGGAAAAGAGCACGGTTCCAAGATCAGTCACCCAGGGAACCTGGGAGGGAAGAGTCTGCACGGGATGAGCAGACACTGGGAAGGGGATTGGTGGTTTCACTGAACTTTCAAACGGTTCCCATTCACTCCAGGAGCCTGGGGTGATCCAGGTGACTTAGCCAGGAAAGTCTGAATGATGTTTTGTGGGTAGCATTTTACCCTTGCTAGAAGCCGGAGGCCACTGGTATTAGGACTGTGGCCTAGTCCCAAAAAGGCCCAGAAACTTACCAAGAAGAAAAATGGATTTTTCCATCACCTTGAAAAGATACTGAAAATTCATTCCCTTCTTTGCAGTCAGAGGGCGACTTCTGGCGGCTGATGAGTCTCGGATCTCACTGCAATATAAAAAGATTTGTGGAGTCAGAGAGTGCCTCCAACTGCTTTCTACCAGTCAATACATTTGTCAGTCCTCTGAAAGCCTTTAGAGAGGAAACGTTCACAATATTTGTGTTTCGGTTCAGACCTGCTCCCATAAAGGCCCCATGGCCCAGGCATGTGGCTCTGAGTCACTTGGTGGGTGACTGCCTCCAAGAGGCAGCAGCTGGGCCCAGTGCAGTGGCTCTGAGTCACCTGGGGGGCTCACCACCCCCAGAGGGCCAGGCCTCTGTGCAGAGTGTGTGGCTCAGTACGTCTGGGGTGAGGCCTGAGAGTCAGCATTTCTGACAAATCCCCAGGTGCTGCTGAGTGGCTGGGCCCAGAGCAGGCTTGGAGATGCCCTGCCACAATGGCTTGTGTAATCAGGCTGCCCAGTTCTGCCCCTTCTGGGCAGTGCGACCTTGGGTCAGGACTGGGCTTCTCCAAGCCTGCCATGGTTAAAGTCAGGACAGTACCTTCCTTTCCAAGGTGTGCTGACGGGGCGAGTCCTCAGAGTGTGGGCCATGGGGTCAGACAGCCTGGCTCCTCACCTGACAAGGGCGTCCTCTTGGGCCTGTGGGCTCTTTCAGCACCCTAGCTTACATAGCCCTGAAATGGAAATCATAATAATGCCTATCTCATAGAATTATAATGGGGATTAAGTAAATTAATATTTTAAAGTCTTCAAACAGTGTTTTGCCAATTGCAAGTACTATGTGAATGTAAATAAAATAAATGTGTGCTAGACATCCATCAATGCACGGCACCATTATGAACACTCAGCAAAGAGCTGTTAGTATTTTTGGACTCACTGGTACGTGGTTCCATTAATCAATAAATATTTAGCATAGAGTATCTACAAGGTTCTGCTGTAGGCATTGAAAGAAACACAAGATCAGGTGTCCCTTGTCTTAAAGATGATCATTTTGTGGGCAGACAACATAAAGCAGAGTTCAGTAACAGGAGTTTTTAGTACATGCTGCAGGCACAGCTCACAGAGCAGTGAGCCAGTACCATTTTTTGGGAGAGACCCTCAGGCAGTTGAGTGATAGGCGATTTCAGAATGTTCAGACTCTGGTCGGCCTGGAGCTTTTTAGGCTGACAGGACTGAAAAGAACGTCGCTTCAAGGAGTTTGCTGCTGTTGCACGTGATTTGCTCAGGCTGGTTCAGGCTTCCTCAAAGGCCGTGTTCCAAAATCAGTTCAGTTCCTTAAGCATCTCAAAGCATCTCAATGAGATCATTTTTGCATGAACATCAAAAGCTGCTGACCTAGCAAAGAAAACGTGCATCTACTTCCCCAGGATAGGGCGGTGGCCCCTCGAACCACACCACGCTCACAGACCTCATTACACACCCAGGCTCTCCAGGTGAATGAGATGCCCAGAGTCCTTCCCATGGACAGACCACCGTCCAGCCCTTGCCCAAGGGCTCAGACACGACAGCGAACCCTCCACCCTCGCCATCACGGTCACTCATCCCCATCACCTCCCAACTGCCTGGATTCATCTCCACTCACTGAAATAGCCCAGAGATAACTGGGCTATTTGGAGGATCAGGTTGACCCATTCCCTGTGATCCTCCTGGCCCCTCCTGGAGTCCCCAGGTGACGATCAGGCTGCGGGAATGCACCTGCACTCTGGAGCCGAGGAAGCAGCCACAGCTCTTCCAGTCTTCACCACAGAATGGGCTTTCCAGGCCTTCCTCCTGCCTCTCATCAACAGCCTCCTCGTGCTGATAACGACGCAGGCTGGGGTCCAGTGCTTTGTTCAGGTTTAGTCAGCTTTGTTTAGGTCTAAGCCCATGCCTTTTTAAAGTATCACCCAAAGGCTATGTAGTTTAATTTGTCCAAAATGCCAAGTGAGTTCTCCCTGTGTTTTGATTGTGAAAGGTGCTCATCCTTGTCCAGAGGCGTTTCAGTGTGGAGAGTTCGCATCATGAGCTCAGCAGGGTGTCCAGGGAGTTACTGGGGCAGACCCTGACTGCCCTGTCATTTCTTTACTCACCAGACCGTGCATCTTTAAATCATTGTTTCAGTTGATGTATCCTCATTGCTATGGCTGCCACCTGTGAAAGGTCCATAGCTCTCCAGACTACATTGGATTCTACCTTCAGTGGGCCAGAAAAAAAATTCAAACTCACAAAGTCATTCCTTGGAAAATGTCGAGGTGAGACCTCCTCCAGAAGCAAGCATGCTGATAGTTGAATGTGGCATGTGAGATGGCACTCACCATCCATCTGCCATCACTTTATACAGATGCAGGGACCTCTCATTTCGTTACACTCCACTCCGTTGTGCTTTGCAGGAACCGTGTTCCTCACAGAGGGAAAGTTTGTAGCAACCCTGCTTTGAGCAGGTCTGTTGGCAACATTTTTCCATCATGTGCTCACTTGGTGTCCCTGTCACATTTTGGTCATTCTCAGTATTTTGAACTTTTTCATTGTATCTGTTACGGTGATCTGGGATCAGTGAGTGATCATTGATGTTATGATCGTAATTGTTTTGGGAGCCACTAATTGTGCCTATATAAGGTGGCAAACTTCATAAACGTGTGTTCCGACTGCTGCTCAGACAGGCCATTTCCCTTACCTCTGCCTGGGCCTCCCTAACATGCAAAATTGAATCAGGCCAATAATAACCCTAAAATGGCCTCTGAGTGTTCATGGGAGGAAGAATCGCAGGTCTCTCACTGTAAATCGAAAGCTAGAAATAAGTAAGCTCAGTGAGGAAGGCATGTCAAAAGCACCAAGACAGGCCGAACGCCAGGCCTCTTGTGCCGAACAGCCGAGCTGTGAGTCCAAAGGAAAAGGTTTTGAAGGAAGTTAAAAGTGCTGCTCCAGTGAAATGTGAATGATAGGTAAGTGAAACTGCCTTATTGCTGATATGGAGAAAATGCTGTGGGTAAAAGAGCAAACCAGACACAACATCCCTGAAGCCAAAGCCGAATCCAGAGCCAGGCCCTAACTCTCTTCAATTCTGTGAAGGCTGAGGGAGGTGAGGAGGCTGTAGAAGAATTGGAAGCTAACAGCGGTTTAAGGAGAGAAGTCACCTTTGAGGTGAAGCAGCAAGTGCTGATGGAGAAGCTGCAGCAAGTTCTCCAGAAGGTCCGGCTGAGGTCACTGATGAAGGCGGCTACACTAAACAACAGGTTTAATGTCGACAAAACAGCCTTCTTTTGGAAGAAGATAGCTTCTGGAACTTTCATAGCTGGCGAGGACAAGTCAGTGCCTGGCTTTAAAGCTTCGAAGGGCAGGCAGACTCTCTTCTTAGGGGTCGAAGTGTCTGGTGATTTTAAGTTGGAGCCCATGCTCATTTCCCATTCACAGAAACCTGGTACAAGGAAAAGCTCAGGGAGAGGAGCCGGGGAGAAGGGAGAGCACAGAAAACATGGTGACTGTAGCCGAAGGAGCGGATGCATTTATCAGGATTTGTTAGTGATAAGAGACAAAATGCCCACTTAAACTGGACTAAACAGAAAAGGGAGTGTCTCCCATATCTGGGGAGGTATGGCGTCCAGGGGCTCAGACAGCATCCTGGGCTGTGTCTCTGCCTCCTCCCTTATGACTTTCCCATCCACCTGTCTCCGCAATCGCTGGTGGGCATCACCGCCCATCCGTGGGCACGTGTTGGGTTCCTGGAGTTGTCCCCCCAATCCCCTGTGTCCCCTGCGGTGTCGAGCCCCAGGGATTTTACCTGTCAAGTAGTCTCAGATCCACTCACTTTGCTGCTCTCACAGCCAAGCCTTGGCCGAAGCCACTGTTGTCCCCCATCTGGTGTGTCCCGCAGGTGTCCCCTCTACCCTGCCCCTAGCAGCAATGAGGGTGGTCTCGGAAAACAGAACTCTCACCCCCTCCCTCATTTAGGACGCCCTGAAGCCACGATGACCACCAGCACCTTTCAGTGACTCCTACTGTTTTCACGCAGAAGCACGAGTCGGGAGTGTAGCCTGTGCGATCCTGTGTTGGCACCCCCGCCCTTTGCCAGCTCATCCTCTCACCACCTGCCCTGGCCCAGCCACTGTGGCCTCCTCCCTTCCTCCGAGGAGTGTCCTTCCTTGCCTTTTGCCCAGGGCCTTGGTGAACGAGGCTCCCTCTCCCGGGATGCTCTCATTCCCTTTCTTCCTCTGGTCACCTGTAGATCTCAGCTCAGCTATGAGTCTCAGGGCAGACCTCCAACCACCCAGACAAGACCCTCAGGGTGCCTGTTGGCACTTCTGACACTTCCAGCTGGGAGAATGTCAGCATGCCTGGCCAGACTGCCCTGTCGTCAGCCCCTAGAGGCTTAATGACCCCCTGTGAAGAGGGGGAGTTTATAAAATGCACAGACTTGGGCGGGGCCTGATGCTGATTCCTGCCACTGCTGTGCCCACCTCTTTGTGGCCCTGGACCCATTAGAAGGGAGGGTGCCATCTCTTCAGTCAGTAGGAAATTCTGTAGCTTCTGTGTTAGAACTAAACAGCTTCAACTGGACACTGAACATGTACTATCAGATGCTCAGAAGAATAACTTTATTCTGAGAACTTTTTCTCAGCTTTGAAAAATAATACATCAGAATTCTACAGGTTAAAATGTGGATTCAGGAGGTGAGAAAGACCCCAAGAGATTTCTCTGGGTGGGTGACTCTGAAAAGGAAGGTTTTTTTCTTTAGCATTTGAAAGCTGCCTTGATGGGAAAGTCTTTATAGTGGTGTTTGGGCTTTTCATCTTGATTTTGGTTGACCTTTTGAAAGGAGGAATGATGTGAGTACTTTCTGGTAAGAAGAGCAATTTTAGATTATCTACAAGCATTTCTCTTTCTTGGCACTACACTCTGCCCCTTGGCATTAAATCCTGTATTAATTTGCTGGAGTGGAAAATGATGTAATACATTATACTGGTTTTTGAAGGAAAGGGCAGAGGGGAAAAGTGGTAAAGTGAGGGAACTACAAGAATCCTGTGATTAAAATGTGGTCCTCTGTGGCAAGGATTGGATAGGTTGATGGCACTTATTATGCTAATCATATGTTACCTTTAAAAGTGCTTCGTAACCTCCAGGATTTTCTCCCATAAATTATCTCCTTTCATCCTCCCCGTACCACCAGGAGGCAAGCACGGAAGGTGTGATTATCTGTAGTTTGTAGATGAGAAAATCAAAAGGCAGAGCAATTTAAATGATTTGGGCCACATCCTAGAGCTGCCTAGGCACGAGCCAAAGAAAGATCCACGTGTTCTGGATTTGAGGCCGATGGATTAATCATCGGCCTAAAGTATGAAATACTCAGAATAACCAGTTTCAGCCATTGCAAAGATGAGATGAGACCTCGCATGTCACCTGCTCAGCACCTTGCCAGGCCCCTGGGACACGCCCCGAGGGTGTTTGTGGAGGCTGCTGCTGCTGCTGCTGAACTCAATAAGAATTACCAGGAATCTTAAACCGCTCATTGATCAACAGCTTTGGCATCTCCTCTGTATTAGTCCGTTTTTATGCTGCTAATAAAGACATACCTGAGACTGGGTAATTTACAAAGGAAAAATGGTTTAATTGTCTCACAGTTCCACATGGCTGGGGAGGCCTCACAATCATGGCAGAAGGCAAAGGAGAAGCAAAATCACCTCTTACATGGCAGCAGATAGGAGAGCATTGAGGGCCAGGAGAAAGGGGAAACCTCTTATAAAACCGTCAGATCTCCCAACATGCGGGAATTGTGGGAGCTACGATTCACGATGAGATTTGGGTAGGGACACAGCCAAAGCATGTCATCCTCTATCCATCCATTTTCCAGATGGTGTTATAAGCTGGTTTAACCAAAGGTTGTGTATTTTCCCAGTTGGACAATACACAACCTTTGTGAAAGGGGAAAAGACCAAAATATAGGGAATGTGAGGGCGAAACAGTGTCAATATTTAGTAACCCATAGATTGAATGGTCTGCTCCTGAAGTAGAGCATTGGGTACTCTGAGAATGACTCCCAGCAATTTTAGGACTACTTCCATGAGGAGAAACACATAAGCATGTGTATATATTCATATGTTATTCACCTTTTAGCACAAAGGTAACTGGGCTTTCCACTACCATCAGTTTCTGTATACAAGGCTTGAAGGCCAATTATATTTTATTTCCAGCAGTCTCTTCATGTAATCTCTGCAAGAAAAGTCTCTTTCAATAGGATTTGCTAACTTTTTCTTCAGTGTTCTCTGCCTATACCCTGGTCAGGCGAGCACACTGCATTCTTAGCAGTGCTGGGTATCATTTGTGTTGTCTTTCATAATCTGATAAACAAAACATTGTAATAAGATTTCTTTTTGTTATTTTCTAGCACTTTGTACAGCTTTTTGATTGACCTGTTTGTGTTCTTCATATACGTATTTACTGCTCAGTGCACACGATTCATGATTTCTACTTGTAGGAATTTATTCCAGGGAGCTATCAGAGACACAGGCAAAAATTTTTGTATCAAGAGGCACACAATAGTATGTTTAGTACAATAAAAAAACCAAAAGATTATATGTCAAATAACAGGGGGTTAATGATATAAAGTGTCATATCTCTTCAAACACATGTCTCAAAGAATGTTTAATAACATGGAAAAGCAGCTGGGCATGGTGGCTGGCACCTGTAATTCCAGTTCTTTGGGAGGCCAAGACAGGAGGATCACCTGAGGTCAGGAGGTTGAGACAACCTGACCAACATGGTAAAACCCCATCTCTACCAAAAATACAAAAATTAACCAAGCATGGTGGCACATACCTGTAATCCCAGCTACTTGGGAGGCTGAGGCAGGAGAATTGCTTGAGTCTGGGAGACAGAGATTGCAGCGAGCTGAGATTACACCACTGCACTCCAGCCTGGCTGACAGAGTGAGACTCTGTCTCAAAAAAATAAATAAATAAATAAAATAACATGGAAAAGCATTCCTAATATAAATTAAGCATTATGTTATATGGCCTTAGTTTTATTAAAAACCTCCCCCACCAACACACATACATCTTGAAGGAAATTAAATACAACCAAGTTGATTTGTGTATGTTTTTTAGAGATGGGATCTCACTCTGTGGTCCAGGCAGGAGTTCACTGCAGTCTCGACCTGCTGGACTCAAGCAGTCCTCCTGCTTCAGCCTCTCAAGTAGCTGGGACTACAGGCATGTGCCACCATACTCAGCTAATTTTTTAATGGTTTCTTTGTTGTTATTTGTTTTTGTAGAGCTGGGGTCTTACCATATTGCCCAGGCTGGTCTCAAACTCCTGGCCTCAAGTCATCCTCCCACCTCAGCCTCCCAAAGTGCTAGGATTACAGATAGGAGCCACCATGCCCAGCTCAGAGTTTATTTTAATATGGTATTTTGTATATGTGTATGATCTGTAGGACAATGACATTTTTATTTTTTCTTCATATATTCCACAAAAAGCAAATACTTGTAGTCACAGCTTGGTGGCCTTTGCTGTGCCATTTTCCAATGATTCTATGATCTCAAGCAAGGTTCACTTTTCAAAAACATCCAGCACTCCTTCACCCAGCCCCATCTTTGGTTTTCGTTTATCTCTCTCGCTTCTTGTTATTACTTCGTAGTAATTTTACTTAAGAAAAGACTCAGAATTGCCACCATCATCCAGTTTCTGACATGAACCCATGGAAGGCCGGCCGTTCCAGAAGCTTGGCCTACGTCGGGGGCCTGACAACTACCTAGAAGCACCCACCAGGGGCCTTGTGTGGCCCAAGCAAACATTCTGCCCCCACCTGAGTCCACACTCAGCATCAGCTAGACTCGGCAGGCTCTCGGGCAGCAATGGTCGGCCCGCAGGGTGGCATCACACATATGCACCTCTCCTGCAGTATTGAGTGCAGTCATCCCCCAACCACACAGGAGCTGCCTTCTCCCCCAGCCCCGCCGCCAGAGGACAGCTCAGCGCAGGGAGCAGGACATCCACAAGTGGGTGTGGAATCTTCCCTGCCTGCTGCCTCTCAGGACCCAGGGTCGTGGCTTCGGGGCCCAACCAGGAACATGCACAACGGTCTCCAGATTGGGAAAAGTGTCAGTTACAACTCCCTCCCAGCACTCATGGTCCTCCTTATCCCAGTGCAACTTATCATAAATAATGCTGTCATGAATAGAGGTAATAGTCAACCCTTACCGGGTTTCCAGGACAACAAAAGCAGGAAGTCAGCTGATGGTCAAATTCCGTGCAGAGAGGACCACCTTAGGTTCCGAGTGCTAGCGTGTTTCTTCAGTGTTTTAGCCACCCTTGGTCATCCTGACTTGCTGTTATATGGCCTATTGATGAAACCACTCGGGACCACAAGTGGCATTTGTAGCTCACCCAGAAATTAAAGCTGTGCAGAGACACGAGCTCACCAGTGCTCCTTAGGTTGTCCTTGGGGGCCTTCCTCACCCCACCTGCTAGCGGCTGCTGCCGGAGAACCTGCTGGCTTCCCTGGTCAGCTTTCTGCTTTCAGCAGAGTCTCCGTAAGAGAGATGTCCACCAGGTTGCAGATTTGGAGGCAGAATTCCTGTGGGCTGGTGACATGTTTTATGGGCATAGAGTGTTCCAGTGACAGGAGTTACCTGCAGGATTGGAACGGTCCCCAGTGAAGACTCTCCTGTGTGCCTCAGGAGCAGTTACTTGGGCATGATCATTGCTGAACCGATGGGGGCAGCTGCTTCCATGACCAGCCAACTTGTTCTGTGCTTCGCCCTATAAATTACGTTTTATATCACGTGCAACAGGATCTTTCATTTTTATTTACCACAGAAATGTCAGTAAATGGTTCCTGATATAATTAGCTTGATCAGGAAATGTGGTAACTCAAGAGAAGCCGTGGAATAGAGGGAGAAGTGCAATTGCTAAATAGTCCCCACTACCTGGATATGTCCTTGACGTTAGGAAAAGCCACTGTAAGGTGTCAATTAAAGAAACCTAGCCAATGTGATAATTGAAGTTTTTAATTACTATAGAGAGAGAATCTATTTCCCCACTTGATAGTAACATGTTGGATTCACTATGAATGTTTAATTTCCTTTCCATGATAACTAGTTCTCCCTAGGCTGGGCATGGTGGCTCACGCCTATGGAAAGCCAAGACAGGAGGATTGCTTGAGGCCAGGAGTTTGAGACCAGCCTGGGCAACAGAGTCAGACCCCCATCTTAATTTAAGAAGAAATAAACATAAATAAATAAATAAATAGTTCTCCTTTTCAAAAGAAGGTTGGTAATAGCATAACTAATTTGCTCAATATCATTTACAGATGTAAATATTAATGTAACTTTTGGATTTGACAAAGTAAAAGATGAAATAAATCTCTTAGAGATCATCCAACCCAACCTCTTATGTTATAGTGAAGGAAATTGCATTAAACAGTGTTGAGCAACCTGCTCAGAGCTGGACGGCTAGTGGTTTTCAACAGGAATTCAGGGTTCCATTTCAAGTCCAAGGTCCTTTCTTTTTTCGCATCCCACCTTCAGTGGTATTGCTATCATTGTGTCAAATACTGAGCTGTGCAACACGATTCCCTTTTGGCCTGGATTTTCCAGGACTAAAAACCAAATTGTGCCTAATTATAGTGATTATCCCATCCCTGGTTACTGACGTAATCAGCCCCCTCTTTAGCCATTTGTATCTTTTATCATAACCACTCTGGGAACGTGCAGATTGTGCTTTTATTGTAATCTATTTTGACTTGGTTTAAGAAATATTAATGGTGTAAATTATCACTTAATACACACACACACACACACACACACACACACACACACACACTTCTTCTCAGGAAGTTACCTGGAAGCTGTATTAACTTTTTAATTTGTCTTTTTAAATTCTCTTACTGATGTAAATATTCATGAAACTTTTGGATTTATTTGACTTTTGGAAAAGTTTTTCTGTCTACAACATACATAGAAAAGAATAACAACAACAGAGACAATATCGAGGAGAACAGTTTCTGGGAGTGGATATAGATTTGATCTAATCCCTTTTTGTACATTCACAGCAATAGTTTTGGAGAATGAAACCTGGTGATCTTAGGTGATGCAAGGTCATTAGCCAATACTAATTCCATATTGTGTCCCTCATTCTAATAAATCAGGAAAGTGCAAACTCTGGAAATATTTCCCTAATAAGGACTGAAATTGTGAAGATCTCTTCTTTAGTTAGAAAATTCGCCAAGAGAGTGTATTTAACAGCAAGTTCCCAATCCTCTAGAGAATTCCAGTGTATTAGTTTGTTTTCATGCTGCTAGAAGAAAGACCAGAGACTGGGTAATGTATAAAGGGAAGAGGTTTAATTGACTCACAGTTCCACATGGCTGGGGAGGCCTCGGGAAGCTACTATCATGGCGGAAGGCACGTCTTCACAGGGTGGCAGGAGAGAGAAGGAGTGCCCAGTGAAGGGGAATGCCCATTATAAAGCCATCAGATCTCATGAGAACCAGCTCACGATCAGGAGAACAGGATGGGGAAACTGCCCTATGATTCGATCATCTCCACCTGGTCCCTCCCAAGACACATGGGGATTATGGGAACTACAATTCAGGGTGAGATTTGGATGGGGACACAGCCAAACCATATCATTCCCTGGGCCCTCCCAAATCTCATGTCCTCAAAATTCAAAACACAATCACAGCCTTCCGACAGTCCCCCAAAATCTTAACTCATTCCAGCATTAACTACAAAGACCAAGTCCAAAGTCTCATCTGAGACAAGGCAAGTCCTTTCTGCCTATGAGCCTGTAAAATCAAAAGCAAGTTAGTTACTTCCTAGATGCAATGGGGGTACAGGCATTGGGTAAATACACCCATTTCAAATGGGAGAAATTGGCCAAAACAAAGGGGCTGCAGGCCCCATGCAAGTCCAAAATCCGAAAGGGCAGTCATTAAACCTTGAAGTTCCAAAAATGTGTCTTATATCTAGGTCATGCCGATGCAAGAGGTGGGCTCCCATGGCCTTGGGTGGCTCCGCCCCTGTGGCTTTACAGGGTACAGCCTCCCTCCCGGCTGCTTTCGCAAGCTGTCATTGTCTGCAGCTTTTCCAGGTACATGATGCCAGCTGTTGTTGGAGCTATCATTCTGAGGTCTGGAGGATGATGGCCCTCTTCTCACAGCCCCACTAGGCAGTGCCCTTGTGGGGACTCTGGCCCCACATTTCCCTTCTGCATTGCCACAGTGAGATTCTCCATGAGGGCTCCACCCTGGAGCACATTTCTATTTAGACATCCAGCCATTTCCATGCATCTTTTGAAATCTAGATGGAGGTTCCCAAACCTCAATTTTTGACTTCTATGCACCTGCAGGCCCAACACCATGTGGAATTTGCCAAGACTTGGGGCTTGCATCCTCTGAAGCAATGGCCTGAGCTGTACACTGGCCCCTTTTAGCCACAGCTGGAGGGGCCGGGACACAGGGCACCAAATCCCAAGGCTCCACACAGCAGAGGGGCCCTGGACCCAGCCCAGGAAACTATTTTTCCCTCCCAGGCCTTCACGCCTGTGATGGGAGGGGCTGCTCTCTGACAGGGCTTGGAGACATTTTCCCCATTGTCTTGGTGATCAACCTTGGGCTCCTTGTTACTATGCAAATTCCTGCAGCTAACTTGAATTTCTCCCCGGAAAATGGGATTTTCTTTTCTACTGCATCATCCGGTTGCAAATTTTCTAAACTTGTATTCTCTGTTTCCTCTTGAACACTTTGCAACTTAGAAATGTCTTTCTCTGGACACCTCAAGTCCTCTCTCCCAAGTTTGAAGCCCCACAGATCTCTGGGGCAGGGGCAAAATGCCACAGTCTTTTTGGATAGGAAGAGTGACCTGTACTGAGTTTCCTCACAAGTTCCTTATCTTCGCCTCAGCCTGGACTTCACTATCAGCATTTTCATCAAAGCTACTAAACAAGTCTCTAGGGAGTTCTAAACTTTCCCACGTCTTCCTGTCTTCTAAGCCCTCTAATCTGTAGGAAGTTCTAAACTTTCCCACATTTTCCGGTCTTCTGAGCCTTCCAAACTGTTGCAGCCCATGCCTATTTCCCAGTTCCAAAGTTGCCTCCACATTTTGGGGTATCTTTATAGCAGCACCTCACTCTCTGTGGTACCAACTTACTGTATTAGTCCATTCCTGCACTGCTATGATGAAACGCCTGAGACTGGGTAATTTATAAAGGAAAGAGGTTTAATTGACTCACAGTTCCGCAGTGGTGGGGAGGCCTCGGGAAACTTACGGTCATGGTGGAAGAACCTCTTTGCAGGGCAGCAGGAGAGAGAATGAGTGCCCAATGAAGGAAAAAGCCCTTTATAAAACCATTAGGTGCTGTGAGAACTCACTCACTATCACCAGAACAGGATGCGGTGAACCCACCATGATTCAATTATCTCCACCTGGTCCCTCCCAAGACACGGGGATTATGGGAACTACAATTCAAGATGAGATTTGGGTGGGGACACAGCCAAACCATATCACCCAATTAATTTAACTTTCACAGAATTTACTATAACCTTGAGTATGTAAGCCATAGTTATGTCAAAATGTTCATTTTTAAAAATAAAACTAATGAAATGTGATGCACTTGCTGTGAGAAGAGGGCCAATACATTGACATCTACATTAATTTCAATATAATTTTCAGGCAAGGAATCACACACTCGTACAATTTTCCAGCCTTATCATTGGAACACTTGCTGATGTGATACAGATGAAGTGGGATTATGATAGGCTATTTTAAGCCCTTCAATTATCAGACAATTTTGGACTGCAATAACCCAAATGGAACCCTGCAGCCATCAAATGTGAGGAGCTTCAGTGTGAGTGTTGACGCCAAATGGAACCTCGTCCACCCACCTGATGCAAATTGATGTTCCCCGGCTATCACCCTCAGCTGTACCCTTTACTCAAGAAGTGCTTTGTTTAGGGGACTTTCTGTTGTATAGAACACGGTTTTGCCTGTCATCCTTCGGTGATGAACCTGCCATCTCTGTCTCCCGTCTCTGTTTAGACACAACCCTCCAGTTGGCTATGGAGCAGCTACCTGGAAGTCTCAGAGGTGTCTCACAGTCAACCTGCCCAAACCCTACTCTGACTTCCTTCTCCAAACCTTCTTTTCCTTCTTTATGTCCATCTTAATTCTTAGCAACCCACCCACTCTGTCACCTCGGTATGAGGATGAGAGATCGTATTGATTTCTTTCTTCTTCCCCACCACACACCCACACCCTGTAGATTCTGGCTCCTAATTTTTTTTTCAAGTACATCTTCTCTTGGATCTCATTTTCTTGATTTGTTTCTTTCACTGTTTCTTAGGCCTCCCCACCTCCAGCCTTCTGCCTCCCATCTTCCCTCAGCCGTCACGGCGATATTTCGGAATGCAAGTGTGGTTATCTGGCCCTTCTATAACTTTGCTTTCCAAGTTTCCACAGAAAATGAAGCCCTAAATGCCCCGGCACACAGGCTTTCCCCAGCCTGACCTGTCCCCGACGCTCGCGGTGTCTTTTGCCACCCTGCATCCCTACCCACTTAGTACTTTGCAACTCTTCCAACCTCCTTGCAGTCCCCTGAATGCATCAGACCTGTGAGCCTTTCCACACGTGGGTGCCCACATCTGAAGAGTTCTCCCTTTGGCTCGCTCTCGGGCATGCCGAACGGATTCTCCAGGCCTCTCCTCTAAAGCCTTCCCTCTTCACCCCCAGGGATCGCTTACTGCCCCCTTATATTATATGCTGCTCCTGGACCTAGGAGAACAGGTGCATGCCTGATCAAATATGGAATCTTTAATGATCAACACATGTCAGGTAAACAGATGCAAGGGCTGATTGTTCCAGACAGAATTACTCACAAAGAGAACTTTTTTTTTTCCCCAAATGGCCCAAACTGGTTTCCAAGATAACCCAATGTATTATGCCATTTTAAAAATTTTGTTTTCTTTTTAGGTGACACATAGTAATTGTACTTGTTTAATGTGGTACAGTGTCAGGTTTCTTTTTATTTTTTTGAGACATTGTCTCGCTCTTGTCGCCCAGGCTGTTGCAATCTCAGCTCGTTGCAACTTCTGCCTCCCAGGTTCAAGTGATTCTCCTGCCTCAGCCTCCTGAGTAGCTGGGATCACAGGCACTCACCACCATGCCCAGCTAATTTTTGTATTTTTAGTAGAAACGGGTTTTCACCATGTTGGCCAGGTTGGTCTCAAACTCCTGACCTCAGGTGATCTACCCGCCCCAGCCTCCCAAAGTGAGACTTCCTCTTCTTTAAGATCTTTTATCTCTCTGCCTTTGAGTCACATCCAGAAAATTCTTCAGCCCCGCCCTGCTCAGCAGCGCCACTCTTCTTGTGTCTGAACATCTCTGGACTTACTAGGTTTTGCCCATTTGCTCTTTCAAAAATTCCAGATATTCTACTTTGCAGAGGTTTCCTTTTTTGGTTGTGCATTAGAGCGCTGCAGCCTTCTCCCATCACGTAAGACTGCTTCAGTCTCTTTTTTCAAACGCAAGTACAGAGGCTGCTGTGGTGGCGTGTCTGGGTGAGTGATGAGCTTACTACACTCAGGTCTTATCTGTGCCAGGGTTGGCTTGGTTACATCCCAGCCTCTCCAGAGCAATGACGTTCTGCTGGGATCTGGGGGCTCCAAAGTGGGCTGTATAGGCCAGGGAGCCAGCAAAATTTCCATCCTACAAGTGTGCATGAAATTAAAGATACACAGAAGTACCATGGCCACAACGGTGGTAGGAAGGTTGGAACACAGAGGAAAAACGACACATGGACCCTGCTCTCATAACATTTGAAATCTAGCCAGTGGAGAAGACCAGATGAACCCACAGAAGAAACCTGGGTACACAGTGGGAATACTTAATATAACTCACTCTGCTGAGGACTTTGTCCACTGCCTCAACACGGACCTCACTCCACTGGGGAGGTCTGCTGAGGTTACTAAATGTTTGTAAAGGGTCGGCTCTCCTCACAGCCGGCTTCCAGCAGGCATTGGACAGGGCCCTCCGTGGCGGCTGGGCACCTGGCACGTGGTTCCCCGGCCTCCCTTGGCCTGGAGTCACTGCTGCTCCTCCACAGGTCACTGTCCCCACCAGCTGCGGTGGTGTAGTGTTCAGCAGAAGCAGTAAGTGCAGTCTCCTGAGGATGTGCCGATGGTCCTCACTCTGAAAAGAGCTCACTTATGCTTGAGTGGACATTGCTTCAGCGTCAACATGGAGGCCTCTGTCTGTGGGCTTCAGGGAGTACCAGGGACCAGACTGCAGAGCGGGCCTCATCCTGCGCCCATGTCTGACCTCCCTCATCCTCTCCCCCGAGCTCTCACGCCTGTTTCCCACAACCTCTCGGCCTGTGGGATCCATTTTGTTGGTGAGGAGGGAGTACAGCGCCATCACAGAAGGGCTGTAATGGATGGAGATTGCTGAGGCTCCCTGCTGAAAGGTTGGGAGCTGAGCAGAGGCTTCCAAGGGGCCGGGTTCTGGATAGGAGCTGGGAAGACAGAGCATTTGAGTGAGGAGAAGAGTGAATCAATGGACTGAGGAGGGAACACAGCTGCACTGTGCCCAGGAGAGGGGGCACCGGCAGGCAGAGCTCCCAGGCAGGGCTCCCGGGCCAGGGCAGCGTGGAGGAAGTGGAGACAGTGGAGACAGTGGTCTCGCCGGTCCTGGAAAAGCCTGTGAGCGTCCCCATTGCTGCTGCTGGGGGCTGGACACTCCCACATGAGGACCACAAAGCAGATTTCCTCATTCTCCTGTGCCTCATGTACATCTGAATGTGTTTTGGAAACCTGAGCATTTACCTTGTAAAAGCTTTCTGGGCCAAGCGCTGTGGCTCATGCCTGTAATCCCAGCTCTTAGGGAGGCAGAGGTGGGAGGATAGCTTGAGCCCAGGAGTTCGAGGCCTGCCTGGGCAATATAGTGAGACCCCGTTCTCCACAAAAAGGAAAAAAAAAACAAAAAGACAAAAAAATAATAATAATAAGTGTAAAAGCTTTCTGGAAGAAGGAGCTGAGGTCGGACAGCAGAGCGCGCAGGATAGCAGCCCCCCACCACGCCACTGCAGCAGGACTGGGGTTCTGGTGGACAGTGGGTTCAGGTGTTTCAACAGCATCTCCAGCTGCAGGGCCCCACTGCCACAGTTGAGTTGAGGCCTCAGAATCCATCGCAGATGCAGGTACTGGCTGAGCGCCCACAGGGCCCACAGGACAAAGGCCATCCTGAAAAGGGGGTGGGCAGCACCTTCACCAGAAAGGACTGCAAGTTTTGAGCTGGCCAACAGGGTTTTTGACTGATGGAACTTTCAGTGAGAAGGACCTCCTGCCAGTGTGAGCCAGCGGTCGCCAGGGAGCTGACCACAGAGCTCCCAGCAAGACTATTTCCTGAATAAGCCTCGAGAAGAGGGCAGAAGGGCCAGCTGCTGCCGCGGCTGCCATGTCTACTGAGACAGGCTGTGACAATGACAGTGGGACATCCTTCCATCCCAACCTGGTTCTTCTGTGTGGGTCTCATGAGTGTGAGCTTCCAGCATCAGGTTCCTTCTGGGTGAGAAAGAGAATGTGAGAGGCGGCATCGTGATCGCAGAGCTGTTTATGGTCCGGTGCGTTTTCAGTTAACAGTAACACCTTTCCCTTATTTAGCAAGTTGCCATCAAGATGCAACACGTCGTAGTCATGAGACCACAAGTCCTGGAACCTGCTGCCTAAGTTCCGAACCTGGGTCCTTCTTCTGTTAACTGCTGACCTTGGGCAAGGCATTTAAGTGCCACGTACAACCTGGCTTCAATCCCAGCCCCACCCCTGGCCCGCCAGCTGCTGGGCAAGTTACTTAACAGTTCTGTGCTCCCATTGTCTTATCTACGAAGCAGGAATGAGGGTACCTGCCACACAGGGTTATTTTTAAAGATTAAGTGAGTTGATGCTCATAAAGTGTTTTAGAAGTGTCTGCCTGATACATACAAAAATTTACCCGAAATAGATCAAAGTCCTAAATATAAGCAAAAACTGTAAAAATCACAGAAGCTTAGGGGAAATGTTCATGGCCTTGGATTTGGCAATGGATTTTTAGCTGTGACACCAAAAGCATGAAAAATAAAAGAAAAAGAGATAAGCTAGACCTGATCATAATTAAAAGCATTAATCGTCAACGTTCCAGCTCGGGTGACACTGCTGTGACGCCTGTTCTAAGCCCTTCAGAGAGAATGGGTTTTTTATAAAAGACAGTAAGAGCAACAGATGTGGCTGAGTGTTTACTTCAGGCCAGGCCCTGTTTTGTGTACTTCGAGTGGGTTGACTCACTTGCTCTTCACGTCCATTTAAGATTAGGTTCTATTGTTCAGGTGCAGTGGCTCACACGTCTCATCCCAACATTCGTGAAGCCAAGGTGGGAGGATCACTTGAGGCCAGGAGTTCAAGACCAGCCTAGGCAACATAGTGAGACCCCATCTCTACCAAAATAAAAATGAAAAAAACAGGTGTGGTGTTGGGTGCCTGTGGCCCCAGCTACCCAGGGGGCTGAGGCAGGAGGATTGCTTGAGCCTGCAGTAAGCTACAATAACACCACTGCACTCCAGCCTGGTGACAGAGGAAGACCCTATCTCCCAAAAACAACAAAAGATGAGGTTTTATTATTATCTCTGCTGACAAATGTAGAAACTGAGGCACATAACAGTCCAGCAGCCGACCCAGGCCATCCTCTGTGCTCCCAGCACGTGGTATAGACACCATTGTGTAGCCTGGAGCACAATGAACTGGGTAGATCCAGATTCCCACTGTGATTGGGGACTCCCATGCACACTGGTTAGGGCCCGTGACATCCCTAACCCTGCATCATGGGACCTCAGTGACTTCTGCAGGATTGAAAGTCACATCTTGATCAGGTTGCAGACTAAAGATTTAAACTTTATTCTGAAGTGAGCAGAAAGTTATCTCAGGTTTTTAAAAAAATTCTTTAGAAAAACTGTGTTTCAGTAAAGACATATCTGGACTGTGACATGTGAGATAAACTTGGGACCGCAGCAGCAGGAGGCAGGGAGGTGAGTGAAGGCAGCCTATGGTTGCAAGCAGTGGGTGGGGTGAGGCCTTGGGGTGGCACGTGAACTAATGCAGACAGTAAAGGCCACACATAGGGCAGCTTCGAGCCCCTTTAGAACAGGAATCTCAGAAACTCATCGGAGGCTGATTGCTCTGCCGGCCGTGCGCATAGTGGGTAAAAAGTGAAAACTCAGCCACTCACCCCAATATTTCATCTCAGCACCCAGGATTTCTCGGTTTTCTGGGGGTTAGCATCGCAGAACCACAGGCAGAACCTGATGCTTCTATCCTCTTTTCCTCAGATATCTTAATCTGAATATCAAAAGGAAAATGTGAGGTACGATGGCTCATGCCTGTAATCCCAATACTTTGGGAGGCTGAGGTGGGTGGATCACTTGAGCTCAGGAGTTTGATACCCAGCCTGAGCAACATGGCAAAACCCCATCTACAAAAAAATACAACAATTAGTTGAGAGTGGTGGCTGGCACCTATAGTCCCAGCCACTTGGGAGGCTGAGGTGGAAGGATCGCGTGAGCCCAGGAGGCAGAGGTTACAGTGAGCTGAGATTGAGCCACTGCACTCCAGCCTGGGTGACAGAGTGAGACTCTCTCTCTCAAAAAAGAATAAAAAAGGAAAATGTGAAAGATCTTCAGAGCAAAACACACTCTTTATAGCTTGTTCTTTCATTTTCCTTACACTAGAAATAAAGCCAAAGCAAAAAAAAGGATTTGCTATCCATCACAGCAAACTTTACTAACTCAAAATAATAATTGGCTATGGTCTGATTTGATTCAAACATTCATTGTAAGCTTACAATGCATTTTTTGAAAGCTAAAACTTAGTAATACATCGCACCCTTAGGCAAACTCATAAGAACAGATGCTGAAATTAAATTAGGATGTATACTTGTTTCTGGAAGTTTTCCAACTCATTTCTGGCTGAAGTGAATCCTTGCAGAGCCAGGAGGCCTGAGTAGAAAATGGGTACTTGAGACTGCTTTTGGATCCGTCCTCCGTGAAAACAATCTAGGAAAACCTCCCTTTTCTTATTTTCAGTAAAAAAGTTTCATGTTCATGCTATTTTCCGTATTATGCAAAATGCCTTCTCTCCATAGCCTCTTAAATGATACTGCAATATTTTTTCTAGAATTTCTTGAAAGAAAACAGCTGGTTTGGTCCCTGCTCTTTGTCTGCATGCCGGATTTCTGTAGACACTGGATATTTGCAGTCTGTGCTGTATCAAGTTCTGAGGTCCCCATAGGGATGTGGGCAGAGGGTTGAGAGACAGGAAACCAAGGACAGAATTGATCATTGATCCATGCACCGGATAGTATGATGTGTAGGATCATTTATAGCTTAGGAGCTTTGGGAACCATGAGGTAGTTTGTGGGCCACAGGTTCTCAATTTTGGCTGCATATTGGAATCACCTGGGATATTTCTTTACAATGCTGACGCCTGGATTCCATTCCTGGAGATTCTGACTTTGGGTTGGGCTGGTGGACTGAGCATTAGGATTCTCAAAAGCTCCCCAGGCCATGTAATACACATCAGAATCTGAGGACCACCAACACAGTCCATCTTCCTGCTCCTCCTCAGAGAGGAAAGTGACTTGCCTGAAGTCAGAATTATGGTATTTTCCAGTGTACCCCAACTCTGCAGCTGCTTCTTCATCACCCAGTGGCCCAAGAGAACAGTTTGAGAGCAACTTTGCCTCATCCCACAACGTCACCCCAGACCTCAGGTCACTTCCCGTGGTCAACAGGTTCTTCTTGCAGACTCACTGGCTGGTCCTCCTCCATCTCCATGTTTGGTGCTCCTCAGATGACGGCAATTGGCTTCTCCCATGCGGGGCCTGGCTCCCTTCTCTTTGCCACACATCTGCCTCCGTACTCATCTTCAGGAGACTTGAGTGTAAACACATTGCCTCCTATTCTCACTTCTGTCAGGGACTTCCCATTGCCTTTGGGATACTTAGTGCGGCTTGCAGACCCTCCAGGAGCTGGCTCCTGGTCTCCTGAGTGTCCTTTCTTGCCCCTCCTGCATGATTCCATTTGTAGGAGGTCCCTGGAGTTGTCAGACCCCTAGAGACAGGAAGTAGAGTGGGAGTACCAGGGGCTGAGAGAAGGATGGGTAGTTAGAATAGTGTTTAATGGGGACAGAGTTTCAGTTTGGGAAGATGGAAAGGTTCTGGAGGTAGATGGAACTTTTTTCAATAACTTTCTGAGGAAGGCCTTGCCTGGCCTTTTGCCTGAGTCAGGCAGTTCTGTTTTCTATTTCCAAAAGTCCGCGTTGTTCCCTATCAGACCATTGTCCTGTTTAGAGTCTGGCATCTTTACAGATTATAATTAGAATAAAGGGACATTGGCGTTTTCACCTATTTACCACTGTGTTCCCCTGTGAATGCAGAGTAGGTGCCCACTGCATAATTTTTAATAAATGTTGTTGAATGAATAAAACCCAGATCTACAGTGTCCTAGCCCATCAATCTTAATTGCTAGGGAAAAATTGAATTGCTAAAATAATCCAATTTGATATTGTATTAGTCCATTCTCATATTGCTATAAAAAAACTATCTGAGACTGGGTAATTTATAAAGAAAAGAGGTTTAATTGACTCACTGTTCTGCAGGCTGTATAGGAAGCATGGCTGGAGAGGCCTCAGAAAACTTTCAGTCATTGTGGAAGGGGGAGCAGGCACATCTTACATGGGGGAGCAAGAGAAAGAGAGTTGGGGGGAGGTGCTACACACTTTTAAACAACTAGATCTCATGAGAACTCACTCGCTATCACAAGAACAGCAAGGGGTAAATCCACCCCCATAATCTGGTCACTTCCACCAGGCCCCACCTCCAATATTGGGGATTACATTCAACATGAGATTTGGATGGGGACACAAATCCAAACCATATTATCCCACTCCTCTCCCCTCCCAAATCTCTTGTCCTTCTCACATTTCAAAATACAATCATGCCTTCCCAACAGTAACCCAAAGTCTCAACTCATTCCTGCATTAACACAAATGTCCAAGTCCAAAGTCTCATCTGAGACAAGACAAGTATTTTCTGCCTATAAGCCTGCAAAATCAAAAGCAAGATAGTTACTTCCAAAATACAGTGGGGGCACAGGCATTGGGTAAATGCTTCCATTCCAAATGGGAGATATTGGCCAAAACAGAGGGGCTACGGGCCACATACAAGTCCGAAACCCAGCAGGGCAGTCATCTTAAAGCTCAAAAATGATCTCCATTGACCCATGACTCACATCCAGTGCACACTGATACAAGGAGTGGACTCCTATGGTCTTGGGTAGCTCTGCCCTGTGCCTCTGATGGGTTCAGCTTCCTCAGCTGCTTTCATAGGCTGGCATTGAGTGCCTGGGGCTTTTCTAGGTACATGCTGCAAGCTGTTAGTGGATCTACCATTCTGGAGTCTGGAAGACAGTGGCCCTCTTCTCTCAGCTCCACTAGGCAGTGTCCCAGTGGGGTGTTTGTGTGAAGGTTTCAACCCCACATTTCCCCCTGCACTGCCCAAGTAAAAGTTCTCCATGAGGGCTTCACCCCACAACAGACTTCTGCCTGGACATCCAGGCATTTTGTACATCCTGAAATCTAGGCAGAGACTCCCAAGCCTCAACTCTCACACTCTGCACACCCACAGGCTTAATACCAAGTGGAAGCCACAAGGCTTGGGGCTTGCACCCTTTGAAGCAACAGCCTGAGCTGTACATTAGCCCCTTTTAGCCATGGCTGGAACTGGTGTGGCCATAATGCAGGGCAACATGTCCCAAGGCTGCACAGAGAAGCAGAGTGCTGAGCCTGGCCCACAAAACCATTCTATTGTCCTAGGTCTCCAGGCCTATGATGGGAGGGGCTGCCTCAAAGGTCTCTGAAATGCCTCGGAGCCATTTTCCCTATTGTCTTGGTGATTAACATTTGGTTCCTTTTTACTTATCCAAATTTCTGCAGCCAGCTTGAATTCTTTGCCAGAAAGTGGGTTTTTCTCTTCTACCATACAGTCAGCCAGCAAATTTTCCAAACTTTTATGCTGTGCTTCCCTTTTTAAATATAAATTCCAGTTTCCAGTTATCTGTTTGCTCATTCATAACAAAAATGATGTTGGCTGCCATTCTCAGTAAGTTCCTTATCTCCGTCTGAGACTGCCTCAGCCTGGACCTGATTGTCTGTATCACTATCAGCATTTTGATCACAGCCATTCACCTAGTCTCTAGGAAGTTTCAAACTTCCCCTCATCTTTCTGTTTTCTTCTAAGTCCTCCACACTGTTCCAACCTCTGCCTGTTAGACCCAGTTCCAAAATCACTTCCACAGTTTCAGGTGTCTTTGTAAGAATGGCCCACTCTCCGTACCGAGTTTCTGTATTAGTTTGTTCTCACGTTACTGTAAAGAACTACTTGAGACTGGGTAATTTATTTTAAAAAGAGGTTTCATTGACTCATGATTCTGTAGGCTATACAGAAAGCATAACTGGGGAGGCCTCATGAAACTTTCAATCATGGCAGAAGGTGAAGGAGAAGCAGGTACAACTTACATGGCTGGAGAAAGAGGAATAGAGCACAGAGCAGGTTAGGTGCTACACACTTTCAAACAATCTCATGTAAACTTCCTCACTATCATGAGAACAGCAAGGCAGAAATCTGACCCCATGATCCAGTCACCTCCTACCAGGCCCAGCCTCTAACACTGGGGATTACAATTCGACGTGAGATTTGGGTGGGAACACAAATCCAAACCATATCAAATATTAAAGTACCTAGAAGTATCAGACCAAAAATTGTCCAGTCATGGTAAGTGATAACATTGGGTAAAGAATGTGGAGTGTGAGCCTCTGATCCTTACATGTATATTCTGTTGGAGGTGGGTAGACCTCCAAGAATTTTGAGACTGCCTTTGTTCTATCTAATAAATACGACAGGAATATAAAAACCAGGCTGATGAGTTCCGATTTTTTAAGAACAACCTATTTATAACTACTTCCTTGGTTAATACTATACTTTTTTCTCTTTCCAAATTAGATATTTATTTTTGAAAACAATATCTACTACTGTGCACATGTTGGGAAACAGGCCATCCGCGTGGTCTCCACTGGGAAGGAAGGTGTGATTTACAATGGCCTCAGTGACTGGCTGTATGAAGGTAAGACACATGGAGGGAGAAGAAAGGACGATTTGTGGTTGCTGTCATTGCTGCTGCTATGTTAAAGTTGGGTTTTTTTCCTTTTTTGTTTGACTTTGGCTGTAAATTAAACTCCAGTTTCTTGAGATTTTGCAAAATTTCAAAGACTTTGTTGGAGCTCTCAGGAGCATCAGGCTGTTCTCAAGGGCCTGCAGTGTCACACACTCACTTGGGGCCGGTGTGCCGGGCTTTGGGCTTTGGGCTTTGCAGAGCCCTGCAATTCTTTTCTGAAGGGCAGGAGACCTGTTAATGGGAGATTTATCATGTGAGGAGGTGACTTCCGGGAACATTCAGGGACTGCAAATGCACATGTCTCCACCCCACTCTGGGACGTGAGTGCTTTGTTTTGCCTCGGGAAGGGGACAATTGGAAAAGGAACAATGAATTACATCTTTCCATCAGAGTGACTTGCTGCTGAGCTCGCCTCCACTTTGCTGCATGTTTTCTACCGCTGGCTGGCCTTTGGCACCAGAAGACTCTTGTTTTGTACGTTATTAAGTAACTAGAAATCAGAGGGAGAAGTTCTTTCTTTTTTTTTTTTTTTTGAGACGGAGTTTCGCTCTCGTTACCCAGGCTGGAGCGCAATGGCGCCATCTCGGCTCACCACAACTTCCGCCTCCTGGGTTCAGGCAATTCTCCTGCCTCAGCCTCCTGAGTAGCTGGGATTACAGGCACGTGCCACCATGCCCAGCTAATTTTTTGTATTTTTAGTAGAGACGGGGTTTCACCATGTTGACCAGGATGGTCTCGATCTCTTGACCTCGTGATCCACCCGACTCAGCCTCCCAAAGTGCTGGATTACAGGCTTGAGCCACCGCGGCGCCCGGCCGAGAAGTTCTTTTCTTAAACTTTGTTACTCTGTCTCCATGCTCATGACCCTTCATCATAACAGTAACAGCCATGTATTGATTACTGTTAGCTGCCAGGCACTGTTGGAAGCATTTTGTTTTCTGTTATTTCATTCCACCCTCTGTCTTAGTTTGTTCAGGCTGCTCTAACAAGATGCAACAACATTCCACAGACTAGGTGGCTGAAACAATGAACATATATTTCTCACAGTTTTGGAGTCTGGGAAGTCCAAGACCAGGGTGCTGGCAGACCCAGTGTCCGATGAGGCCTCTCTTCCTCGCTTGCACATGGGCATCTTCTTAGGTCCTCACTGGCAGAATAGAGAGAGCTCTGGTCTTTTTATCTCCTTATAAGGGCACAAATCCCATTCATAGGGGCAACACCCTCATGACCTCATCACCTTCCAAAACATCACCTCCTAACACCATCACCTTGGGGATTTAGGCTTCAACATACAAATTTGGGGGGACACAGACATTCAGTTCATAGCACTGTCATAACAAGGTTCTATTTCGCAGATGACATGGTGAGGTTAAATAATTGGCTCACGTTTACACAAGGGTAAGGAATATTTATTGGGGAAAGTCGTTGTTCAAACTCAGGACAATTAATTACCTTTTTAAAATTCCGCATGTAGCTAGAGTAAGCATATGCTTTCCAGCATGAGACCAATGAATAATCCAAGCTCTTCACAGCCTCCTGGCCTGAGACTGTGTGGTCACAGCAATAACTCACCCTGCTAGGCTGAGTCAGGGGAGGGTCAGGGAGATTCTGGGTGCTTTCTCAAGCCAGTATCATTTTCTCCAAGTGCTGTGCATGTCTCAGGCTGGGATTCTGCATTTTAGTGGCTTTATGTATCATAAATTATAAAGCAGATGGATATGCAAGCTTAGTGTTACCTCCTAGTATAATTTCACTGAAGCCATAAAGTTCTATGACTTGATTTTTAATTTTTTTAATGGAGGTATAATTTGTACACAATAAAATGCACATTATAAGGACAGTTTGATGAGTTTGGCAAATGTATGTGCAATATCGCCCCAGTCAAGAGAGAGACCATTTCCATCAGTCTAGAAAGTTCCCTCAGTCCCTTTCCAAGGGCTTTTTCCCTAAGTCTGTCTTCTAGAGACTGCCGTGGTCCTGGAATCTAAGCAGCTCGTTTTCTAACAGACTTACTGGAACCCAGGAATCCACTTGAGGCTGTCCTTGCCTGTGTGGTCACCTTGGAAGCCCCGTCTTTATTCTGCTGTGGCTGCCAGTTCTCAGAGCCTGCTGAGGAGTCCAGTTTCCTTCTGAGCCCCAGGAGATTCAACCCTGAGATTTTATTGTCACATGAGTTTTTGGCCACCCTGATAAAGCCACTGGAATGAAAGAGGGGATACAGTCTGCTGTGGTTATACCTGTTCTGTGCAGAAACAGCCCTAGAAAGGGTATACCCCAAGTTGTGTCCAGCTCCACCGAAGAGGCACAGCCGGCAGCACACGGGGAAACTCCAGAGGAGCAGCACCTCTGCCATGGGACTCTAAAGCCCCATGAGTACTGCCCTTGGGGAAAGAAAAAGGCCCTATACCTGGGAGCAACTAGAAAACTGAGTCCTGTTTGCTCCCTGACATCTGAGATCTCACTGACAGCTCTTCTGCTTCGGGGTGAAACCGGCTCAGTATCTGGATAGGAAAGGGGACCCAGGGGCTGGAGGTCAGAACATGAGTGGATCACAGTAAGGCTGTGGAACTGTGGGGACCCAGGGAGGAGACCTGGCCCAGTCACAGGACATGACAAGGGTCTTCCACTCCACAGACCTCGACATGCTCATCTGAATTTAGGAAGAATGCCCCCAACACTATGCTTTCTGAGGACTGTGTGAGACTTTGAGTGGAATGCACGCAACACATGACGTGGTCAGCAAAGGACAGTTGCTGCTGTTTTTCTTACAACAATACAAATAACTTAGTGATAATAATTTATGTAGTTGTTACTATTATTGTAACTATTTGTTACTACTGTTTTATCACAAAGGAAAAAAATGTTTAAAAAAGAGAAAGGAAGGCATCGGTCTCAAGACCGTGTTCCCCAGGTGGTCACTCTGTCACAGGGCAGAAACTGTCTGACCTGAAAATTCAAGAGAGATCAGTGCAAATAATAATGACCCAAGAGATCATTATTATTTGTCCCCTGCCCCTAAGAGAAAGGGCCCCTAGAATATTGGCTGCAAGAGCTTAGGTGTTTTTGGGGACTAATCTCCCTAAAAAGTCCATAACCAGGAGATTTAAAATATCTTTTTTAGTATCTTCTTAATAAAATAAAAAGTTCATTGCTTTACCATGCAAGTTAAGCTTTTGCTTTAGGAAATCCATTGAAAGGACTTTTTTCTTCAAGGCATTTACACAAAATTGTGTTGATGTGATAACAGAGCCCTAAATGTTTTAAATCAATCACAGTCGATGTGGCAGCCTAATCTACTTAGCGTTGTTCCCTGGAAGGTTTCTATGCTGATGCTTTGATTTCTGAAGTTGGGAGCACAGGAGCCCTGGGGAATCTTGCTTCCTTTTTTAATAGTGGGAAAGTAAACTTTGATGATTGCTTTTGCCTACTCAGTGACTTAACTGTTTTACTTCCAGACTCTTCCTTTAAAAAAGTTCAGGGATGGGGGAGATTAGAATGAAAATACTCTAAAGCATTTGAAGAGGGGCTGATTTGCTTGGAGATGGTAGTTCTAAGAAGGCAAGCTGTGTGTGTGGGAAACAGCCACTGGAGTCCATAGCTTGTTGGCAGAAAAAAAGCCTTATTGATTTGTTTCCTAGAAAGGATCTTAAATGTATAAAACATGTCAAAATATTGGAGACTGAGGGAGAGAAGAGGTGGGAGCCCCATGGAGGCTGCTGGGAGTCTCCACCCCTTGACCTAAGATTTGAACACACAAAGCGGGGAAAGCTCCAGTCTGCTGAAGCAGTTGCCCACACGCCAGAATGCAAGCTCAGCGCTGGCTGTGAACTCAGCACTGGCTGTGAACTCATCATTGGCTGTGAACTCAGCACTGGCTGTGAACTCAGTGCGTCTGTTGCTGATTCTCTAAAGAGAGTTCTTTGGCTTATGTTGGTCACAAACTGATTTTGATAAGCAAAATGCATATCTTCATTTTATTCTTCTGGGAAAATGTCATAAAATTACATGGAATTTTGACTGTAATATAAAACTAAAGACCGCTTAATAGAGTCCTACAACTTTTTAAAGTTTATTAAAGTTTGTTTATTCATAAACTAAAAGTAAGATGTTACTGAAGACTTTGAGGACTGTGAATGAGTGTTCTGTTAAGAAATTGCACTTTGATGCGAGGCTTAGTAATTTTGCAAAGTTCCTAGTATGTAGGCCTGTGAACAAGGAGTTGGAATTCTCTGAGTGTTGATGAAGGTTCTGTTACTGCTGTTACAGAGTTGGCTGTGTTTCCAGCTGCCATTCTTTGTTGATACATTACTCTTAGCTCATCTCTATTATCATATGCATGAGCTATAATGGGACAGCACAGAATTTTTGGCCAATAATTTGCTAATAATGACTTTAAGTTATCAATGTTTCAGCTAAACAATGAGTCATCCATACTTCTGCCAAAGTAGTCATATGCATATGCATATACAAAATGCATGTAATTATTCAGTGATGTGCCATTATCATGGAATGACTCACAGCCCTGTGGAAAGCTGGAACATATTGGGGTCACAGGAGGACAACATCTTTCCACATGTACATAAAAGATCTTATCCCTTCACAGGGCAGTGGAGGTACAGTGGGGAATGATGAACTCGAGAGGATATTTATAGAGCTCAGCCTGGAGTCATCAGCCTGTGAGCACAGGGAAAGTGAGAAGAGGCCCAAAGGGAATTTATTTCACATCTGGTTTGGCATGTATGAAATTCCAGGGCTGGATTTTTCTTAACTACTCCAGAACCTAGAGGTACTTGAAAAATGTGATCAGCTGAGGAGACCCAGTTTGGCTCGAAGCATTTCCCCATGCACGTCAGCAGGAATCATGTTAGGTGAGACTCGAAGCCACCCCTGGCACTAGTTCCCCTTGTGAGGTTCTAGGACCCCTGCAGTCAGGTAGCCCCTGATAAGTAGTGGCCACTGAGAAGTCTCCTGCCAACAATACTCCCTTCTGCTCCACCCTGCCCAGTCCGCCGTCCTCCCCTGGACTCCGTGGCACCCTCCTCACTTTTTGCAGCCCTGCCCTGACTCCTGAGGCCCCCTCCTCCCAGTCACAGCCCTTGCCACAGTTCCCAGGGTGCCACCATCCTGGTTCCACCTACCTGGGAGCCCCTTAGAGAGACTGTCTTCACTCTTCCACACTAACTGCTACCTTCACTGGGTGGCCAGCATGGAGGAAGTGGGGAGGTGGCTCATCTGGCCAGAGAGAGCTCTTTCTAGAACAGCTGTTGCTGGAGAGAGGATAAGCGCATCCTGAGTTGGAACTCATTCTTGTCTATGATGTAGTCAGGGCTGCTGTACAAGGGGCAGAGTCTTTCCTAAGTGAGACCCCTCAGTCCTGCCTGCTGAGTGCCAAACCCTGAAGGTGTGACCATCCATCTGTGTGTCCTGCTCACGTCCCGGGACTGCCAGGCCAGCGTGAGGCAAGGCCGGCTTTGCACTTCCTCAGAGTTCCTCAGAGCATCTTTCAGGAGTCAGCACTCATGACCTGATAGTTTTCTGTTCCAGTGAAGTGCTCTAAGAGGCACCAGCAAAAGGTCAGGTGGGCCGTAGGCAGGTACATTTGAGCTAATGAGGTTTCGGGGTGGTGCAATTCCATGCTTTGTTTTCTGGAGTATGCAAGGAGGTGGAGAGTGTGTAGTCGGAGCAGTAGTGTAGCGTAGTAGATCAAAGTGGGTTTTCACACTTTCATGGAAGAAAAAACATTATGAAACTAAAGCACTTCTGGGATCGTGGAGTGGTTCTCAGGGTCTGTTTTCCTCAGGAAGCACATTCACCAAAAGAAAAGGGAGCTCTTGGTTCATCCAGATTCCCGTAAACCCTGCATCCCATGAAAGCAGAACAAACTTTGGTAAAATAACATTGCACGTGAAACTTGCCTGTTGGCTTTAGTTTACACTCATGACATGTTAGATGATTTGTGCACTTTGTGTGCCTCGTGTCACATTGATACTCAGTGTGCTGAGCACTGTTTCCTGTGTGTTGTGAACGGACCAGAGCCAGCTGTGACCGTCAGTAACAGGTACAGTTATCGGTGAGTAGCAGGAGCCTTGGACTGTTAGATGCAGATGAAGAGAATCTGGCACACCGTCTTTCTAGTGCTGCTTTCGCTACTTTTCTTTAGAGACAGGGTCTCGCTATGTTGCCCAGGCTGGCCTTGAACTTCTGGGCTCCTGCCTTAGCTTCCTGAGCAGCTGGGGCTACAGGAGCCTGCCACTGAGCCCAGCCACTCATGCTGTTTTTAAAACTGACATACATTTGGAGACTGTTATTTGAGGTGCTTACAGAGGCCCCCTGCAGTGTGGATTCTTGATTGGGTTCTTCAGATATTAACTGCCTCTGAAGCACCTGGCTAGGGCACTTCAGCTACTAGCAAACTGCTCCCAGGTAGTAGATCAAAGTGGATTTTTACACCCATCATACATGTAGTGGCTGTAATGATATTTTTTAAACAAGTACAATGGGAATTAGAATGATGTTCAAATATGTACATTACTATTTAAACCATGGATTTGTAGTTCTCTTTGGACCTCACGTTGATTACATCTCTTATTTGCATAATGGGAAACGTTTGATTAGACATGGAATTGCTCTCAGTAAATTGGCAAAAACTTGTGATTTGCTTGACAGGGCAGAGTCTTTGTAGTGATGGTGCCTGTGTTTAAAAAAAAGCTTTACCACATAAAGGCTATATGAACTTGGATGAATATTTGACCTCTTTGTGTCTCTGCTGCCTTGTCTGGAAAACAAAGATAACAGCAGTATATGCTCCATAAGGTCCTAGAGGAAATTAAAATAAGCTAATACACATAGAGCTCTTAGCACCGTGCCTGGAACCGGTCAACTCTCAGTATTGATGGCTCAACTACGACTGTTTTACCTTGTAATTTCCCAAACTCGGTAAAATAAGAGGTACCTGCTCCAGGTACCTCCACGTTGAGGTTTCATCTACATTGTCAGGAATCAGGAGCGTTAATGTGTAATTAATGATACCTATCAGTGTTGAAAACTCTTCAGTTCTATCCACTCATAAATTATCTATAGTATGTTACACGAAAAATGCACTACGAGTTCCCAGTCGTCCTAGAAACGCTATTGACACAGTGTTGAACACCTCTTCAAGAGCCTTCTGTGCACGTTTAGATTCCCCAAGCTGAAATCATACTCTTGTTTGCCACTGATGCCTGACAGAGAGACAGCTGTTTTCCTTATGAGCCCCAAAGTTCTCGTGACTTGGTAAAAATTATGCCTCGTGATCTCTTACAAAAATTGAGCACTTAAAAAAATTATATTCCACTTCATCTATAATTTCTAAGGGAGGATATATGAGCAAAAGTACTGATGAGAATATCTAAATGTAATCAGTGGCTGGTGAAGCTGTCAGACCTATAAGGTCTGACAGTGGAGCAATGGAGCGTTGGCTAAATCAAATAGCCATCTTTCTGAGCAGGAGGCTGAATGCTCTGGGTATTTAATGTAACTGCAATGAGTATTTTCCTTGTCCAGCCCTAGTCTACAACTCCGTAAAGTATTAATGATCTCAACCTGACGAGCATGTGAATTTTACCTTGTGGAGAGACAAGGAGGAAAAGCCAAAAGCTGTTCAGTGGAAACTCAGGCGGCTCTGCCCAGGAAATGGCTGAGACAGCCTAAGAGGTCCATTCCTTCTGTGCTTCTCTGACCCTGGGGGAGATTTCTGGGTTTCTAGATTTCTGCAAGGATAGACATGAAAACAGTGTTCTAAGGCAGGAAATGAAAATGTCAGGAGCATAACATAGACTGTGATTGTCACGGGTGAGTCAGGCTGGCTGCCGAGGTCGTCTTTGCCCCCTGGGTCCAACTGCATGTGTGCCTCACTTGATCCTGGGTCCCACCAGACCCTCCCCTTCCACCCCCTGCTCTCAACCCAGCAATCATGGCATCATGGCTGCCTCAGCTCCAAACTTGAAATCCAGGTAGGTCTCCAGGCAACACCAGCACACCCTAATGCACCATCTCTCTGTCTCCGCGGTCATGAGTAGACTACTCTCTTCTTGCTGTAGCAGCAGTGTCTGCCCTCACTCACCTATGTCTGTCTGAGTTTCCTTGAAAGAATATCACATGGCTATTGATTCTCTAGTAACAGAAGGAGGGAGTGTTGGAGCTGGCGTGGACGTTAGCAGTCACTGAGGCCAGCAGTCGACAAACTGTTTCTGTAAACAGCCAGGTAACAGAGTCTAGGTTTTGCAGGACGTAAGGTCTTCTTGCCACTGCTCAAGCCTGCTGCTGAAGTAAAACAGCAGCCATAGACCATAAGCAACAAATGGCATGGCTGTGTTCCAATAAACTTCATTTGTGGACAATGAAATTTGAATTTCATGTAATTCTCAGATGTCATTGAATTTTCTTTTTTACCAACTATTAGAAGACACAAAACCAATTCTGAGCTCTCAGGTCATGCAAAGGAGGCAGCAAGCCAGATTTGGCCCCAAAGCCACAGTGTGCCAGTCCCGACTGGTCCCGTCATCACATTCACAGACGAGGCTGCTGACGTCATGCCTGAATTCCTCCAGCTCTAGTAGTCTGAGTCACGGTTGTTGTAATGACAACCGATGATTTCAAATTTTGCCGCTCCAAATAAACCTAGTTCCTTGAAGTCAAGAACTGTATTTTATATTACGTTTCCCATAACGCCAAGTGAATCTCTGAGTTCTTAATTCATGTTCAGAAAATACTATTGAATGAGTTAATTCACAGAGACAAACTCGTATATTCTAGAAACCTCCACAAGAGAATTTCCATTTCCACCAGCTTCCCTCAGCAGAAAAACACCTGATTATCAAAAAGCAACAGTAATTGTTAACTCCATTTTAATTATGAGTTTCACTTTTTATTCCCAAGGATAAAGGAGAAAGCTGAAGTAAGGTTGGGAAGGACGTGGTCTTCTTGCTGGGAGCCCAGGGGCACAGGCTCACAGCTCATCAGACGCTAGACTGGCTGAACCAATGACAAGTCATAGTTTGCATGCTGAATGGATAGAGTGGGGATCGCAGTAGCTAACTTTCAGTGAGTCTTTCTTCCATGGCACGCCTTACATAAGGAAACTTCTGTAATCTCTTAAGAGCTCTATGAAGAAAGCTCCACCGTTGTCCTCGGTATCCTCAGGAGACTGGTTCCAGGAACCCTACTGCACTCACTCCTCTTCACTCAGATACCAACATCTGAGGATGCTCAAGTTCCTTATGTGACACAGCTTAGCATTTGCCTGTCACCTCGGGGTTACTTTAAGTCATCTCTAGATCACTTATGAATACCTAACACGGTAATGATATGCTGTATTTTTTATCTGTAGTATTTTTTATTACATACTGGTTTTTTCTTTAGTATTTTTATCAGCATTTGGTGGGAGGGTCTAGAGATGGGGAATTTTTAGGCACAGAGGGCCAACTCTTCCCTTATCCTGTGGCACAGCTGTGGAAACTAGTAAGTGGCCTTTCTGTGGACAAACAGCCAGTAGGGAGCCTGCCTGAAGCTGCTAACCACTTTCCTGCTGCATATAAGTTGCATTAATTTCTTGCCTGTGAAATTAGGCTTGGGTCCATACCCAAGTTCTGAGTGGGGCATCCTCTAGAGGTGTCTGCTCGACACCCCAGACTTGAGCCATCTGTGTTGTGAAAGGCATGTCTCATGGCACAGATTTCAGAGCCCAACAGACAGCCCTCTGAGCCATTCAGCTGCCTGGTGACCAGATCAAGAACGCTGTCTGATCCTCAGTTTCCTCGTCTGGAAGATGAAAGTTCAGGCACCTTTCTCAAAGAATTGTCGCAAAGTTAAAAGACCGCTTCTGAGGAAGCGGAGGAATATTACGGTGGAACCATAAGAAACTGCCAACCTGTTAATTGCATATTTGCATGTGCACGTGGGATATCTGCTGAAAATCAACTTTCTTCTCATGTTCTGCTGGCTGCGGTGGATGAAGTCTCAGATATGGCAAAGTCTCCGACGTCTGTGTGTCCAGCACAGAGAATCTACCATGGAAAAGGAGGAGGTATTTTTGGACTGGAAGGTCAGTCCTATACACGTCCAAGTACAACATCTGCAGGGCCCCCCAGCAAAGAGGAAATAAACGGATGACTGCTCTCCTGGCCCTTGGGCTTCTCCCAGGAGAAGCTTGACAGAGGCTTCCTTGCTCCGAATCTCCCTCTTTGTGGCTCCTTGTTTCTGGGACTTATTCCCACCACCCTCCTAATTGCCATGTTACCAGTCGGTTTGCTATTTAATTAATTTTATATCGGATTCAGCCAAGAGTTGCAATTTAAACTCGGAAATAAAGAAGCCATCCAGCTGTGGGGATGGGGGAGTTACCCTAGTCAACCCCGGAATATTCTCCCCACATTCCTTGGCTGAAAAGTTATCTGGGGGAAGTTAGAGTGAGACAGTAGTACACACTCAAGAAGGAACAATATTCTGCTTTCGGGATATTTAAACAGGAGCCTCAGAGCGACAGCGAGGGGCCCTGCTTCATGAATACAGCTTTGGAAAGAGGAAATGTGAGACACTCGGTTGAGAATTTTCTGTGAAGCTCAGTGCTAAGAGCAGAGACAACCAACTGAGGCTTTGCAGCCCGCATTCCCCTCCCTAAACTTCGAACATGAGCCTGATCAGAACAACACAAGCAGGAAGATGTGCTTGCAGGAGCAGCAAAAAACAAGCACAAGCGAAGGGAACCCCACCTCTGATTTAACACAGCCGTGTGTTCCCTGTGGGAGGTCGCTCAAGCGCACTCTGTATCAGGGAGGAGGGGAGGGTGGGGCTTTTCCCCTCATGGTCACTCAAGGTCCCAGGCTTCCGGGACCATCCTCTTAGGCATCGCCACCACACTAGCAGACAGGGGAGTGCTCTGAAGGGAGACAAGCCGGGGAATAAATGCTCGGCCTGGAAATGATCCTGGCACTTCTACACATGACTCACTGTCCAGAACACCTCGTAAGGCCCCGCCAGGGCTCCAGGAAGTAGCATTGAGCAATTAGTCTAAAGAGGATGTAGCCAGACATGTCTGGGAGACAGTACTGAAGACCCCCACATCTGCGCAGCCTTCTTGCCAACAATGGGCCACAGGTTTGGTGTCCAAAGCAGAAGAGGAATTATCTAGAGGGATGCTGGGGAATCTCAGAATCAATGGGAAGGTCGGAGAGTCGGGTTCGGAAAGCAGGCAGCCATCCAGGGCAGCTGAGAGGACGCCAGGGCTCCACCGGTTGGGATGCTGCTGTGAGGGGGGAGTACGGGACAGTCATCGTCAGCCCGGATCACAAATGATGTCCTGAATGAGCTGCAAATAGAAATGCCGTGTCCCTACTGGACCACCAATCGCCAATATGCCAACCTGGAAAGTGTATTCCGAGAAAGCTAGGGTGTGTCACTTTTTATTGTTGCAAACTCTATCATTTCACATGTAAATTATAACAGCCAAGGGGAGACTTAAGAACCATTAGTCCTCACCACCTCTCCAACGAGAAGGTTCATAATTGTCAGGTGCACCTTGCCATAAGCTCGCTTCCTTCTTGGCGTCTCTGTGGAACCTTTAAACTGATGAATATGGTTCCGGTGCACAGCCCTCAAACGGCACGGGAGACACAGCAGTGTCCCAGAGGACAGTGAGGGCGGCTTCAGCATGGCTGTGTGGCACGGAAGCAGGTTAACTGCAAACCTGTGGTTCTCAGAACCAAAGCCAAATCTACATTTGAAAATCCAGTAGAGGCCTTGTTGATATTTTAGGGAGGTTATTGAGTATTTTAATTCAAGATGAAGAGGTGATCTACCTGGTCTTGTGAAAATCAGAAATAAATCTGAAGGGAAGATGTTCTCTAAAGGTACAGGAAGAATTCTCATTGGTCTCAGTAAATGTCCTTACAATTAATGACCTACTCTGAAGAGGTTTTCATAAATAACTTATGATTTTCAGTGGCTGTATTTTTCTATCTTTTAAATTATGCATTCATTGTGAGATTAAGACAAACATACTTTTGCCTTTTTGTTATACTGTCTTAGCGAAACTTACGTATTTGAAGTTGAAATATTTGACACCCTTGGGAACTCTAATTTCTTTTTCTTTTCTGTCTTCTTAAATCTCCTGAGGACATGAGACCATTTAACCTATTACTGACAGTTTTGTTAATCCAGTTCTACTAAAATGCAAGCTGCAAATGCTAAAAGGAAGATAGGCAACAAGACAATATTACTTAAAACAGTTTCATTTGAGACACAGAAGCCGGAACGAGCCTTAGCTCTTTTGCTCACTAAACCTGTATTCTAACCTTTTTGGGCCTCAGTTTCTTTTTCTTATTCTGGAAGCATCGCTAGCATGGACCAGATAACTCTAAACGCCTGTCCATCTGTGACAGGATTCATGTTTAAATATCAGTGCCATAACACACAGCATGGATGGTATGAAGTCTATGTCCATGGCAGATAACTTCACAATGAAATAGTTAACAATTCTCAGTTTTACTTCATAAACATGTGGGAGCAATGCTCCTCTGTTGCAATGGCAGGGACCGAGCACATGAGTATCTCAGCCTTTTTGTACCCTCCCTCTCCCCTCTTCGTCACCCACACACACAGGACGTTTGTGTACGGAGAGAACCTTTATTAGGTGATTGTGATAAACCCTCTCCTTATCCCCGCGTGAAACCTATCTGCCCTAAAGGAATCAGCCTTCTCTCTTTCTTACTCCTCACCCTTTTTTTGTCTGTAAAATGTGCATTATCGGCATAGTTTTTCTCTTTACTATGGGTTATCTTTGGGAAGGTGTAAGGGAATGCAAAGATAACTCAGCTCCACATCAGAGCTCCCTGCACTTGCAGGCGTGGAGAAGACCTACCCTTTGTCGCTTGTTCTGTGCGTTAGGACCACTGAGTGGAAGAAGAGAGGAGGAGTCAGATTTCTGGTCAGTTCCTATTCCCCAGCCTTCCAGCAATGGCAGAGGCTGTTCTGAGAGGGTCACGCTCTTCCGTCTGGATTATCTTAAGTGATTCTTGCACTGAGTGGGAGATTAGGCATGCAGACCTATCATCTTCAGTCATATGAGCTCATGATTCTGGGCACCCTAAGTCAAGTCCCGGAGCCCAGGCAACCTGGCAGAACCCAGGAAGGGCGGAGCCTCTGCATGCTGGCCACTCAGGCCTATGATTAGCCACTCCCCAGCACATCCAAGCATTCAGCACAAGGCCAAGCTCCATCCAACCGATGGAAATGGGCACCTGAGCCTCCGAAACACTGGAAGAGGAGAGCACCTTTCAGCTCTTACTGAAAAAAATGAAACAAGCCAGTACCTTATTCTTTTGCAGGAATAAATATTCTGGCACCTGGGTGGTTTTTATAAAAAACAAAAATCAGCCGTGTGGACACCAAGCCTATAGACTACTGGGAGTTGAAGTAAATGTTGTCCAAGGAAGAGCCCAGCTAGGATGCTTCTTGGAGGTGTCCGTTTGTGGAGGTCTTAGGTGCTATCCAGCCCTTAGGACAAACAGCCAGGCCAGCTGGAGGGTTTCAGGTCAGCTCTTTCCCTGCTCACCATCCTCATTATTACCTATTTTTTTTATGGGTCCACGCAGATGTTCCTGATCACAGTCTTACCTCCCTTCTCCCCATCCAGAAAGGTGAAGTCTCACCCACTGCCATGCGGCTCCTACGCCCCAGTGTCCCACATTTGTGTCTCCAGAAACATGGGAGAGATAGACAAAATTTACATGTAGCAAAATTCATCCCATCAAGAAGATATTCCAACACGTGACAGTGGCCCACACAGTCCTCATTTACTAGAAAATTCTTTTTTTTTTTTTTTTTTGAGATGGAGTTTCGCTCTTGTTGCCCAGGCTGGAGTGCAATGGTGCGATCTTGGCTCACCGCAACCTCTACCTCCTGGGTTCAGGCAATTCTCCTGCCTCAGCCTCCCAAGTAGGTGGGATTACAGGCACGCACCACCGTGCCCAGCTAATTTTTTGTTGTTTTAGTAGAGACGGGTTTTCACCATGTTGACCAGGATGGTCTCGATCTCTTGACCTCGTGATCCACCCGCCTCGGCCTCCCAAAGTGCTGGGATTACAGGCTTGAGCCACCGCGAATTCTATTTCAAGCTAGGCGCTCAGCATTGGATGAGTCGCTATAGATTGCAGTGCCCCCCCCCAAAACGGGGTACCTGAAAAAGAGGAAGGAAGGAAGGCAGGGAGGGAAAGAGATGAAGGAGGTCCAAGACAGGGACCCTTCACTTAAGGAACCGATACACAGTCCGACAGAAGCCAAGACCAACCGTGTGAAGCAGCTCCTTCCTTCCATCATTTGGGGGGGTTCATGCATTTATTCTGCACCAAAGCCCTCTGCCAGGTCCTCCATGGGAGACAGAGATGCTTTAAGATCTGGACCTGCCTTCACAAAGTGTGTGCCCTGCAGGATGGTATTTAACCACCTCCTAATCACACGGCACAATTATCTTCAACGCATTAGACACTTTTGGCCGAATGGTGTCTTCTGATTTAAGACTGTAGAAACGTGAGCATTAGAAACCAAGCAACCATTAATCATAACTCAAGAGTTCATTCTTAAAAAACTTTTTTCCAAATCTGCTTCTCTGGAGTTATGACCAGATCATAGTTCCCAACTCTTCCCCAGTTTTTTTTTCTTGACACCATTTCAGATTTGAGATTCTGTAAGGCGTCACCTAACATGAGCATTTCCTGAAATGGAGGAGACTTGTAAAATAGCTAAGGAAAAAGCTGATGATTAGAAAATCAGCCAAGCATGTTGGCTCACGCCTGTAATTCCAGCACTTTGGGAGGCCTAGGCAGGCAGATCATGAGGTCAAGAGATCGAGACCATCCTGTCCAACACAGTGAAACCCCATCTCTTCTAAAAATACAAAATGTGGCTGGGCGTGGTGGCACGTGCATCTGTAGTCCCAGCAGTCCCAGCTACTCGGGAGGCTGAGGCAGGGGAATCCTTGAACCCAGGAGGCGGAGGTTGCAGTGAGCTGAGGTTGCGCCACTGCACTCTAGCCTGGCAACAGAGTGAGACTCCATCTCAAAAAAAAACAAAAAACAAAAAAAAAACCTGTAGTTGTCCTACTGTCTCATCATGTCACTGGGAGTTTCTGTCCTCCTCTGGCAGCTCTAATGCATGTTCTGTGCCAGGACAAGGAAGACGGGCATGGGCCGGGCAGTCCCTCCAGTCAGGGCGCCATGGCCTCTCCCAGCTTCCATGGCATTTAGGAGGCTCCATAAGGGTATTTGGGATCTCAAGATCCTCTGGGACTTAGGGGCAAAGGGCAGACCTTAACGGCCAGTCACTTCTCCCTCAAAATGTTTAGCAAGCTGGAAATTCCCACTTTATTCCTAAGTCAAAGGAAGATGTCGTTTGACTCTTCAGGGAGCATAACGTACCATTCTTTGACGGTCATGGACTTTAAAAGAAAAAAAAAGCCAGAAATGAAAGAGAAAGAACCAGCTGTAAATGATTTTAGTTGAAATTTGCAGAAATACAGGTGGAAGCCGAAGTCTTCCGTCGGGGGAGGCTGGTTCCATTGATTTCCTCTCGGAGGCTCAGCTGTGTTATCTCCAGTGTATTTTGGGTGTGGCTGCTCTTTCCACCTGCTGGGGCTTCAGATACAGAACTTCCTTTTGTTTCATGGTAGCATTTAACTGAGTGTGGAAAAACCATCATTAAGGGAATATAAGGCTGAAATCGGAATGGATGACTATGTAAAAGGGCCCTTTCAGGCTGCTGGAGAGATCGCCTTTCCAGCCTAATGAGCCTGTACCGCCTCTGGTTCAGATGATGCAAGGACGGGAGGAAGGAGTGCAGTTCTACGCACTGCGACTTCCCACAGCACATCGTGCTTAGTCATTTCGTGTGTTAGGAAAGAAACTCGGAGCGGGGTGTGTGGTGAGGTGAGAGAAACAAAGGCTGGATGTTAGGGAAGCTGCTCCAATATCTGCTTTAACAACAGTCCGGCAGGGCTAAAGGCGATGACCCATCAGTGCTGCTGTTGCTTTTGGTGTTGCTGAAGCTTCAAAGCCCTGTGCCCCTTGGTATGTAGACAGGGGAGTGGCTCCAGGACCCTGCATTACCAAAATTCAAACATACTCCAGTGCCAGTCAGCCCTGAGGACCCAGGCATGTGAAAAGTCACTCCTTCAAATACAAGGGTTTCACATCCCCCAAATACTGTATTTTCCATCTGCATTTGATTGAAAAAAGTCAACCCGCACAGTTCAAACCCATGTTGTTCAAAGGTCTGCTGTCCCCTCCTTATGTGGGATAGTGACAAGGGCCCCTGTGTCCCATGGAATGCGGCCAAGCTGCCATTGTGTAGAAGCAGATTTGCAGCCAGTTGTCCACACGTCCTGGATCCTCCCAGTGCATCCCGCGTAGTGGGTTAACTGGATCTGTCTAAGCCTGGGGCTTCCCACCCCTCAAAAGCACCTTCTCCGAGATTTCTGACTTAAATTGCTCCAGCCACTGAGAGAAGCGTTTATTGTCTCAGCACACCCGCCTCCCAGTATGGAAAAAAGGAAGACTGGAGAAGCCACACGTCAGCAGCCAGTAAGGCTGGAATGAAATCCGAGCGATGTCCAATGGACTGGAAATCAAAACCCAAACGCCATCCCTTCCCCACTAAAGGAACGAGAAGGGACGCTGCCACCTGGCGGCCAGCCGAGACGTGTTCAGGGAGCCGAGCTCTCATTCCTGGACCCCGGGGTGTTGATTTGTGGGAATTTGCAGATCTCTGATGATAATGAGAGGATTCACAGTGTGTGATATGCAAATAACACAGCACTGATTAGCGAAGGAGGCTGTGAGTCTTGCAAGGTAAAAGCTCCATTTGCCTTCTGGCTTGATGTTCGCTGATTTCTTTTTTAACCCCCCATTTAATTCTGCTCCCGGCACCTTGGATAAAATATTTAGTGGCAGGAAAAAGGCAACAGATGCAAGCAGGAATAAATGAGATTCTCTGTATTTAGAACGAGGCCACGTATTTCGGAGCACAGATCTATCGGGCATGTTATTTATGTCTTTTGCAATTTTCCCGGACCCAGATTTCTCAGGGTGCTTTGATTTTTCTCAAATATCTACAGCAGTAGGGGTCCAGGGAGCCCAGGGAGCACAGCCGGGCACTCACTCACAGTCAGAATCCCTGGGGCTGTGTTTCGGATGACCCTAACCGTGGCCTCGCTGCCTGCATTCTCTTTTGATGTGTATCTTGCCTCATTAAAAGATGACAGTCCGCGGTACTCAGGTAGGTGGATTTCCCAAACTCTGGGCTCTAGCCCAGGCGGCCATACTGCATGAGGTTTAACTGGAAAATGAGCTGCAGTCTTCTCTGAACTGCCAGGTCCAGCAGTGTAGTGGAAGGAGCAAAGGAGCAGGAATCGGGGGACTCAATAGAATCCGCTGTCTCCTGACCTGTGATCCTGGGAAAATGGCTTGGTCTCCTCATCCTGGAGGTCTCCATGGTGGAGTGGGCTGAACATCACACCTGGAGTCAGTCAAGGCTCCACACTTCCCAGTGACCGAGCCTCACAGTTCTCCTCTATAACAAATAGTGTAAGCAGATCCACAGGTCACTGGGAAGATTACAATAGAATTGCCAGAGTATCTAGCATTTGGTAAATGTTTATTAACTAGGTGGAAGAAAAAAACATGTGCCAGGCTTAGTAACACCTGCCCGGCCCTTCCCATCTCATTAGATGCTATAACTTTCAAAGAATATAGGGTGTGTCTTTGTTTTTTGTTGCTATAAAGGAATACCTGGGGCCAGGAAATTTATAAAGAGAAGAGGTTTACTTGCCTCAGGGTTCTATGGCCTCTGCGAGTCGCATGTGCCAGCACCTGCTCAGCTTCTGCTGAGACCTCAGGCTGCTTCTACTCATGGCAGAAGATGAAGTGGAGCTGGTTGTGCGGAGCTCACATGGTGAGAGAGAAAGCAACAGGGCTGGAGGTGCGAGGCTCTTTTTAACAGCCAGCTCTGACGGGAGTGAATCAAGTGAGAAGTCACGCATTCACTGGGGAGGTCATTCATCTTTTCATGAAGGACCCTCCCCCACGACTCCCACTAGGTCCGGCCTTCAACATCGGGGATCAAATTTCAACATGAAGTTTGGAGGCGTCAGGAAGCCAAACCATAGCATTGAACTTGGGGTGTTGATTGGTTGTGAATATTGTTATTCCTGCAGCCTTTAAGAAGGAAGAAGAAAGCAGATTGCAGAAAGACTCCGGGTATACATGAGTCTTCAAGAGAAGCCAGGTAACATTCCAGAACTTCAGCAGGAGACAAGGCTGAGCTGGGTCTTCTCTTCGTGGAGAGACATGTCATTGGGCCCCTGAGTTCCAAAGATGCAACCTTGAAAAAGCACCTGTCTACTCATAGGGTTTACGATTTCCCACATAGTCCCCAGGGCCTCCTCTGATCCTTTGACCTCTGATCCGAAGCCCTCCCTACATAAGAAGAGGAGAGCTCCTGTTGAGGTTAAGATACTGTGCTGATATGATGCCTGCCTTGGGTTATTTGACACCTGGTGAGTTGGGGACTTGTTGACAAAGTCCCTCCACCGTGAGGTCGTCACCCCCCATCTCCCAGCTTGATTCTATCATTCTGTTTTGGAAATCCCCTCCAGAAGTAACAGCAAATTCTTCTTAAGCTTCTAGAAATTTCTACCTGGGATTATTTTGTTCATAGAGCAATGCTGGCAGCCAGAGTTAGTTCTGCATCTTTGCTTTGGACCATTATTAGCCGAAAAGCATTAGGAAAAAAGAGATCACAGCAAAGCTTCACTCAATTTTTGACTTTCCTATGCCGTTTGGATTTTGGCAAAAGAGAATTCACTGTGAATGCTGCTTTTCACTATAAAAAGAAGCTGAGATTTCCTGCCTACTATTTCACAAAAACAAACATAAGATTCATTGAGAGAACTGGGGAAGCATCTGATCCTATAAAACACAACCAAAATATACTGCCTTCATCTTGGAAATGAACTCCCTAAGAGGATGGGAAATAAGTCATTCGAGCCCTTCTCTAGCTCAAGTATAAGCACCCTATAAGTGGAATTACGTCTTTTCCCTCCTGCTTATTTCCAGGGCCAAGCAGGACCATTTGTAGCTGATAATATTGATTACAATCATATAGGATCATCCAGGAATGGAAACACTGGAGGAAGGCAGCAGGACCTGGTTTTCAGAAAATAACATGGAGACTTCATGAGCTCACTCTGAGTAATCACCCTTCAGCTGCAGCATCTCCCTATCTAGTCTGCTCTGTTTAAGACTTCATCTCACCTCAGTGTTTCATTGAAGAGCTGCTGGGTTTTTTGTTTGTTTGTTTTTTGTTTTTTTGTTTTGTTTTTTTGAGATGAAGTTTCACTCTTGTTACCCAGGCTGGAGTGCAATGGCACAATCTCAGCTCACCGCAGCCTCCACCTCATGGGTTCAGGCAATTCTCCTGCCTTGGCCTCCTGAGTAGCTGGGATTACAGGCATGTGGCACCATGCCCAGCTAATTTTTGTATTTTTAGTAGAGACGGGGTTTCACCATGTTGACCAGGGTGGTCTCGATCTCTTGACCTTGTGATCCACCCGCCTCGGCCTCCCAAAGTGCTGGGATTACAGGCTTGAGCCACCGCGCCCGGCCGAGCTGCTGGTTTTTAATTGACCCTGTACCACTTAACTTATTTTCATTTGCATTCCAAGGGCATCTGCCTTGTACTACTTTACTCCAAAGCTGGATCTAAAAAGCATAGATTCTTAGAAGATTGCAAACCTGCAACCATACAGAGGCTTCAAGAAGGGAAATGACTTGCCCTTGAAACGGGGTACTGTGGAGACAGCTTTGAGGTCTGGCATCCCTGTCTTCACCATTCTACCTCCACCACTTACTGATTGTATGACCCCAGGCAAATTGACTCAACCTGTCAGACCTCAGTTTCCTCCTCTGTAAGATGGAAATACCAGCATCGACCTTGTGGGGTCATTGTGCAAATCATCATACTGTGTTAGTCTAGCATTTCTAGTCACTGGTTAGGCACTAATAAGGTGTAGCTGACTACTGGTGTTGTTGCTCTTAGAAAACACCCATATGTTAGTTTAAAAAAGAATTAGAACACTTTTTCTGCCTCTGAGTAAGCGCCCAAGATCCTCTATCACTTCTTGCTATGACCACCCACCCAGAGTAAGGAAGACAGCTGCTCTCCCAGCCTCAGCACTGTGGAGACATTGTACAATTCTCCACTGACACCCTAGCAGTTTCTGTATAATGCATGGGAAAATGAATAATAAAAAGTAAAGCACATCACAAATGATAGGTATTCTTCACTGTAAGAAGCAGAAAGTTCCTCTTCAAAGTTTTCTTTCTTGTTAAAAAATAATCATAAATGTTAAAAATAATGATCTCTTTGAAAGACTAACTTTCTTCAAAGCCTTCTTTGCTTTTTGCTAATAACTCTTTGTTAAGCCCTATCCTATGTAGCTGTTAGTCATGCTCACAGGCAGGTAGTACATTCTATGTCCTTGTACATTAACCAAGATATCTGTGCTGGACGTGCTCACAGGCATGGCCCAGCCGGCAGCCTGTGCCCCTTCCTTGTTTAGACTCCCTTTTTGTTCTCCATTGCTCTTACCTATTCAAGAAAATATTAAGTTGTTAGCCACTCAAATTCACTTTTAGATTGTGAAGTCTGGCACTAGCCAGCAGAGATCAGACACAGCAGTAAAGACAACCCCAAATGCATAAAAGGTAAATATGTCTGCTTTTCCTTTGTTCATTGAACTCTTGTGGCAAGATAGCTAACAGAAGCACCCTTTCTGCAGAAAGTAAAATTGCCTTGCTGAGAGATCCTTTGTCTCAGTGCTGATTTTTCTTTGCAGCACTGAGCATCTATTTCCAACACTCACGTTATAGTAGTAATAGTTGCTATGTTGAGTGCCATGGGTCCAGGCAGACTGGTTTATAGTCACTCAGACTTGTTGATCTAATAATGATGAGAATGTGTAGATGAAGGGATACAAGCTATCAGCTGATAATAATGTTTGAATGACATCAGTTTGGTTTGCTTATGTAAAGGGTCTTACATGGAGAGGAGACACCTGAAACTCACACCTTAACTCATCCTGTTTCCAGCAAGGAGAGAGGCAGAAGGCACCATGTGGTGGACAGCAGCCTACCTAGAGGGGCACAAAAATGGGCAATGGGGACTCTCTCTGCATAGGGCAGAGCTTCAGGGTGGTGGGAGTCAGCTTCCTCCTCTCCACCTCTTCTCTTCCATCACGTTTCCTACCTGACTCAGCCAGTCTCCAGTAGCAGATACAGAATGTCTTCATTTGGAACACGGAGAATTTGCACAAAGGGAAGCAGACTGGACAAAGGGCTCTAATCGGGGGTCTGCCCATCTGGGCACAGCCATTACCCTTCCCCTTCCATCCTCTGTTCTCTCCTGCTGCTACCCACTCTGTGCTCCTGGTGAGCTAAAGCCAGTTACTTCTTTAGCTGTAAACATCTTAGGTCTATGGACCATGACTGACAAGGAGTGGGCCTTGCTGGTTTCAAGATGGAGTTGGTTTTAAAAAGATGTCACCCTGGCTCTCCTGGGCTCCTGCTTCCCTGCAGCAGGGATCTCTTCTGCATTTTGTATACTGCAGCTATCTAGAAGCTGCGTGCTGGAAGAATCTAAGTGTGCAGGAACCCAGGAGCTTGGAGAGGCTGGTGCCCTCCTAGTCTTCCTGTAGGTACTAAGGAGACCTCGCCCTTCTGGGATCCAGAATCTCTCACTCAAAACTTGGCTTAGCGACATTAACATCTAAAGAACACTATCCACTGCAGGAGGCTGTAGCTCTGACCTCCCCAAGAGGAAAGCCCTGACCTACAGTGGTGGCTGCTCTGTTCCAGGATGTGGATGGTGCAGACTGGTCAGAGAGCCAGACTGGGGGCGAGCTGCAGCTGTTGGCCCAGGGGTAAATGTTGGGCTCTGCCCAGTGCCACATCAAGACCTAGGTAAAGACATGGTGGACGGGTGTGGCCCTGGTGAACGGGATTTCCACCTTAGCTTCTGTTGAGCTCAAGCCTTTTATTGAGCACCTACTGTGTGCCATGCCCTGCGTGGGGCTCTTTGTCCTCCTGCTGGGGTTGAGTTTCTTGGGTAAAGTAACTCTGGACACAGAGGGATTAATCATGCCTGATGGAGCTGGGAGGCCTCCGGGAAGCATGGACTAAGTGGACACGGACTAATTCCCCTTCTCTGCCGAGACCTTCACGGTCGCTTCTTCCAGTCCCGCCCAGGCTGCAAAGCTGACATTGTCTCCTAAGCAGTTTCTCCTAAGCTAAATTGTCAGGTTGCTGAAACTACGAGGCAGGAATAAGTAGAAGATGCATGGAGCTGGTGTCAATCATTGACCACTGCAATACTATGTGCTGGGGTATACTGTGCCCAGCGACCCTTCAGAATCTATTATTTACTTAAAAGCAGCAACCTCGTCCATGTACCCAGGGCAGCACAGGGCATGTGACGAGGCCCACAGACCCGTTCCGACTTGCAGGGGCACCGGCACTGGGTCTGGGGAGCCATCACCCTCAGCAGGAGAGGGTGACCACCTGTGGGTTTTTGCAAAAAAGCAGTTGTGTGGAGGCCAGGCGTGGTGGCTCACACCTATAATCCCAGCACTTTGGGAGGCCGAGGCGGGTGGATCACGAGGTCAAGAGATCGAGACCATCCTGGTCAACATGGTGAAACCCCGTCTCTACTAAAAATACAAACATTAGCTGGGCATGGTGGTGCGCACCTGTAATCCCAGCTACTAGGGAGGCTGAGGCAGGAGAATTGCTTGAACCCAGGAGGCGGAGGTTGCGGTGAGCCAAGATTGGGCCATTGCACTCCAGTCTGGGTAACAACAGCGAAACTCCGTCTCAAAAAAAAAAAAAGAAAAAAAAAGCAGTTGTGTGGATTTCCCTGAGGGACACCTCTCATTTGTCCTCCCACGCATGATCACAGCCTGTGTAGAGAGAAGGCTGTCTAGCTCAGGGCCGTCTGGGCATGGGGCAGGATGAAGCTCACATGCCCGTGGAACCCAGTCCCTCATTTTCTTTAGCATCATGCAGTCCCCATGGTGACTTCTGATTCAGGCTAGTTCCATAACCCAGGACATTTTGAGGATGGAAGAGGGCGGGGACAGGGGCTGTCCAGAGGTGCTCAGCCCTGAGCCCAGGGTTTGGCCCAGCCGCCTTCCATCTAGGCTGTCCCTGCATCTGCCTCCAGACGTAGCATGCTGACATCATGGCTGTGGACGACGCCCAGGCTCCTGTATGACAGGAGTCCCCTCTCTTTACACAGAACCCCTGAGCTGCTCCCTGGGGTCAGGACACACCTGCACAAGTCAAAAGGCCGCTCTTATTCTTCGAACAATAGAACCAGGAATAATTAATCATTGGATGCAGTTGGATACAGAAACTGGTTATGCTTTACAATTAATTAACCTTCCTCTTAAAAAAAAAAAAAAAACTGGTGACCTAATTTCCTGTCTGATCCACATTGGTTTTGATATCCATTATTTTTTAAATGTGTTTTCATTGAGATTAGGAAACATTTGCACAGAATATCTCAGTCTGATTAAGGTGACAGTTGCTCAGGATTTTCATTGAAACTGTATTATAATGAGCCTTTCTGCAGTGCATCATAAAGGAAATATTCTTCCCATCATTTGAAACTAAAGCCAGACTATGTAAAAAATATTGCATGTAATTTTAAGGCAATAATTTTGTTTTGTGGCAAAAAGTTCTAACTTTCAGATGAGAACAAAATAAGGTTGGCATTTTTTAAAACCCTTGGAAAATCCAAACTCTGGTAAATCTCAGCTGGTAGGTAGGTTGCTGTTAAATTAGTATTCTAATTTCACAATCTCAATTATTTTTAACTTTCTGGTGAATATTAACAGGACGATCAGTTTTGGCAAAATACCAGGAAGAAAAATATAAACTGCCTAATGAAATTAAAAATTACGACAGGGTTGACCATCCATGTCACCTAAAACACTCAACCAGTTCCTGTGTAATGAAATTAAAAATCACCATAGGGTTGACCATCCATGTCACCTAAAACACTCAACCAGTTCCTGTGTAACGAAATTAAAAATTACCATAGGATTGACCATCCATGTCACCTAAAACACTCAACCAGTTCCTGTGTAGGTGATTAAATTAATAACAAAGTCAATATGAGTATGATTGTGAGATGTTCCTTTTGAAATTGAACACATGAAGACAAAAAAATAGCAAAGACTGGGAACCAACCCAAACGCCCATCAGTGGTAGACAGAAGAAAATGTGGTCCATATACACTATGGAATATATGCAGCCGTAAAAAGAATGAGCTCACGTCCTTTGCAGGGACACGGATGAAGCTGGAAACCATCCTCAGCAAAGTGACACAGGAACAGAAAGCCAAACACCGCATGTTCTCACTCATAGGTGGGAGTTGAACAATGAGAACACATGGACACAGGGAGGGGAACGTCAAACCCTGGGGCCTGTCGGGGAGTTGGGGCCAAGGGGAGGGAGAGCAATAGGAAAAATACCTAATACATGCGGGACTTAAACCCTAGATGATGGGTGATGGGTGCAGCAGACCACCACAGCACATGTATACCTATGAAACAAACCTGCACGTTCTGCACATGTCCCAGAACTTCAAGGAAAATAAATTTAAAAAAAGAAACTGAACACACATCAGGAACTGAATTTAAAACAATGTTTTGGTCAGTACCAGGACAGGAAGGACGGGCTATGTCAGAGCTGCCTGCCTGCCCGACCCTCGGCCTCAGAGAGAGTATCACTTGATAGGAAATTTTGAGACCCAGACGTCCCCACCAGCCCAGCATGCACAGGCTCGGAGCCCACAGCTGCACACTGGGGTTGTCTGTCACAGGAGAGAGGGGAGAAGGGGAGACTGGGGACAGGCAGGTGCAGGAATGTCTCTTTCAGTATTTCCCCTGGGTTACCCTTCACATACTAGCTGTGTGAGCTTCAGTGCATTATTTAAACTTCTTTCCCTTAGTTTCCTTAAGGGAAAAAATAAAGACAGTAATATATCTACCTGGAGCAATTGTGTTGAGGACTAAATGGGTTAACCCATCTAAGCCATTAGAGCAGGCTTGGCATGCGCTGGGTGCTCACCGGCTGCTGGGTGTAGCCGTCACCATCACCACCCTCTAAGACGCCTTACCCGGAAGCTGCCAAGTCTTACTGAAATTCAGTAAGAAAACTTACCTCCCCCCTCAAAAAGCCACCCACACGTTTTACCTGTAACTCTTCATAGGAAGAAGGAAAAGGGCAGGGTGTTTCCCAGCGCTGGTGTAGGAAGAGGTCTGAAGGGGCGATTCACGGGGTGGGAATGTCAGGGCGAGGTGGCCTTTGTCTTCTTCATTATGTGTCTCGGTTCCCCTACCTAATGGTACCGTCCTCACCAAGTCTCTTTATTATGAAAAGGAAGACAGGTGAGGGCTTGAGTGCGATTTTTGGGTTGTTGGGTTACAGAGGAAATACTTTTTTGCCGAGGCATTAGAAAATATGCAGTGAAAGAACACATCGAACCTGTTGGCCCCCAGGCCTGTGGCTGCTGGCGGGAAGTGGTCATCTGCCCTGACCCACCCAGGGAAGAGTGAGCCCATCTGCCCGGACCTGCCCAGGGAAGAGTGAGCCCCTGGCTCTTTTTCTCTCTCCAGCTTCTCAGAACGAGGAGGGCGATGGGTAAAAAGGTTTCCCGTGACCGTGAGGCGATTCTGTCAGTAGAGTCCCTGAGATCAGGGAAGAGTGAGCCCCTGGCTCTTGCTTCTCAGAACGAGGAGGGCGATGGGTAAAGAGGTTTCCCATGACCGTGAGGCGATCCTGTCAGTAGAGTCCCTGAGATGACCAGAGACCTGGGCTCGCCAGGTGCCAGAAGGTTTGGCAGCGCCCCACATGTGGCTCTCAGATCATCTAGTTTTGGGCTCATCTTCCGTTTTGACTTCCTCTGCTCCCTCAGTTGGGCCCCTGCCTATCAGTTTCCAAGCCCCCAAGGCTGGCATGCGGCTCCACGGTCATAATCACTGTTTTAGGGCACCTGCACAGTACAGGCAGTAGTAGATGGACTTTACAAATAGTAATTGATAGAGCTCTCACAGCAATAACCCAGCGAGGGCAGCCTGCTGCTATCCCTGTGTGCAGAGGAGGAAACTGAGGCACCCAGGGGCTAGGTCACTTGCCCAAGGTCACTGCCAGTGGGGCAGGGCCGGATTTCAGCCTGGAAAGTCTAGGTCCTGAGGCCGTGTCGCTCAGACCTCCCACACCCCCCATCTCCTTAGGGTGGGACGCTCTGTTCCCACCACTTCCTAATCCTCAATCCCCTCTCCCCTCCCCATTCAGGAAGCCTGCTAGGATGGTCCTTGTCCACATTCTCCTTCCTGGCCTCCAACTAATAAGAGCTTGCTGTGATACTTGATTCACCTCACAAGATATTCCTAGAACAATGAGAGAAAAGTGAAGACAAATCAGGCCCAACATAGTCAAAGTCGTTCCCTTCTCCATCCTCCTGTCCCCTGAGGAACTGGCCAGGTTCTTCTCCTTTCCACTGGGTGTGAGGGTCCCTCCCTGCGAGGCCCTGCAAGTGTCTGCAGATGCACCTGCTGATGCCCACCGCTAGGTGAGTGCTCTGTGCACTGAAAGTTCCCTCTCCTCCCCCACTGCAGCTGTTCTGCGTCCCTCGAAGGGCACATTCAACATGAGTTCACCATAATCCCTGTCATCACGGGGTCTTCAGGCCTTTATAGGTTGCCAGGGGGCCCAAATACCATCTGCTGGTCACTTCAACTCTGTAAGGAGGGAGGAGTGCAGACCAGGAAGTGGCTGAGGAGGGTTGGAGACCCACGCAAGGATGAGGTGCCTGAGTGGCCTCAGCCACGTGCCACGCTCTTCCTGCCACATGCACGGCCTTGCACCTTCCGCCTTCACTAAATCCATGCCCCCTTCAGGTTGGCAGACATGGCCTCTTGAAGACATGTTGGCATGTCTGTCCTGGGAACCTGTAGTTGGCAGTTACTTTTAAGAGCTTAGGAAACAGTGTGGAGTTCCATCAGGTGGCAGGCATTCTAGAATCTCTCAAACAAAGCTGAGTGGGTGTGGCAGTCAGGGCCATGGAGCTGCATCAGGAAGCCCGTGCGCCTGCAGCCACACTCAGGTCTCTGTAGGACCATGTGCCTCATATGTCCCGCTACACTAAAATCTTTTCAGACACGTGCAGACACTGTTGTGATAAAGGAAACACAGATTTTTTTTTTTTGAGACAGTCTTGCTCTGTCAACCAGGCTGGAGTGCAGTGGCTCAATCTTGGCTCACGACAACCTTCTCCTCCTGGGTTCATGCAGTTCTCCTGCCTCAGCCTCCTGAGTCGCTGGGATTACAGGTGTGCACCACCACGCCCAGCTAATTTTTGTATTTTTAGTAGAGCCAGAGTTTCACCATGTTGGCCAGGCTGGTCTCGACCTCCTGACCTTAAGTCTCTCCTCGGCCTCCCAAAGCGCTGGGATTACAGGCATGAACCACTGCACCCGGCCAAAATACAGATCAGTTTTAAAGTGGCATTGTATATTTAGAACAGAATTAAACTGATAACTGCACGGTTTTTCTTTCTGTACGAAAGGATGCTCATATTCTCAGAGTTTTAAAACCAAGAGAACCAAGCCAACCCCGCATTTTACAGTAGAAGAGGCCCAGAGAGGTGGGACCAGAGCCGGAGCTGGGTCTCACTGCCTGTTTGCGTCCTGCCCGCGTGGCCTCTAAAAGCAGGAGGTGGGGCCCAGGCATTTGTCTACGAAGTTTTCTCTAAAAGTTGTTCTTCTCTACTGGGGACAGATCCCAATTCTGTGGGGCCTAGAGCCTATAAAACTGGGGGATCCTCTTTAGAAAAACGACAGAAGATTGTGATTGTAAGCAGAGGCCCATGACACAGAGGATCCCGGAGACCACAGCTTCTCAGCCCCTGCGTGCGAATTCACCCTGGCTGCCACCCCACAAGGCGGCCCCTCATTCCACACGGAGATCCCGCAGACCCTCCAGAAGCACTTGCTGTGGCTCATTGCATCCCCTGTCTTTGAATGTTTGCTTATGACTTGATTATCTCCCCCGATGAGGAGCCACTTGCACTCTAATGCCTCCTTCACATCAGCAGGCAATCGACAGTAGGGAAGGGAGGAGGGTGAGCAGTGAAGCTTTTCAAGTACACGTTCAAGAGCACAGGGACGTCCTCCCAGGAGCGGCCTCTCTCTCGTGCCTAGCACAAGGGGCAGTGGCGGTGGGGGGAAGGGCCCCCGGTATGGATGGACTCTCGAGGTCAGGCTAATGCACAAGACTGTGCGGTGTTTCCTTCCGCTTCCCTCTCCCCTGAGCCTGATGCCCAAATCCGGGTCTTAGCACAGCCTCCAGCTTTTGTCTGAATTCCAGGAGAGGCCCAGCTGGGAACCCCTACTTCACAACTAAACTTGAATTCAAATGTACAGCATTGTTCCACAGATACAGGCCAGCAGGTATCCACTCTCTTCCTCCAGTTCTCTGTAAGGGCCCTCTGTGGACCCAGCCAGATAGCGTGTCCTCAGTCCCTGGGGTTGCAGAAGGGGCTCACCGCCTGTGCCCTAGATGCCAATACTGTGGCACACGCATTTTCAGAAAAGAAAAGCTTTATATTAAAAGTTTACTCCCAGCCAGGCGTGGTGGCTTATGCCTGTAATCCCAGCAATTTGGGAGGCTGAAGGGGGTGGATCACAAGATCAGGAGATCGAGACCATCCTGGATAACACGGTGAAACCCCAACTCTACTAAAAATACAAAAAAGTAGCCAGGCATGGTGGCGCATGCCTGTAGTCCCAGCTACTTGGGAGGCTGAGGCAGGAAAATCGCTTGAACCCAGGAGGTAGAGGTTGCTGGGAGCCGAGGTTGCACCACTGCACCCCAGCCTGGGTGACAGAGCAAGACTCCGTCTCAAAAAAAAGAAAAAAGTCTATTCCCGAGGAGATAGGCATCCAGCTCAACTCTGCTCCCTGTGCTGGCTTCAAGGAGGTAATTTTATTTAAAAAAAAAAAAAAAAAGGCAGGGGAGTGTTTAGCAGGTGGATTCTGGGATTAGCAGGTGACTGGTGTAAGGAAACAGGAGCTTTGGAAAGTCCTTCAGCATGCGCAATGATCTCTCCACGATAACTCAGGGGCTGCATGTGCCGATTCATGGGAGTTAGGGGTGGACATTCAGGCCGTGGCGTCAGCAAGCTTGTTCTGCACAGACCCCAGTTGACCAGCTTGGTTCCCACAGACTTCAGCCAGTTCTCTCACCTGGGGTCGGAGGGAGCGTCAGTGCTTCAGCAAGGTGTTTCTGTTCTTGTCTGCCATTCTGTAAACTCAAGAACTTCCGTTAGCCATTGGTTTCTTGAGCTCTTTGGAGGGTGTGGGGAGACTCCTAGTTACAACTGCAAAGGGGACTTTAAGTCTGTCTCTATTCCTGGCCTCCCTTTTTGTACCTTCTAGAACTCCTCTTGGTCCCCTCTCTACCTACACCCCCGTGTCCTTTCTACTGTGCACGCACCTTGCACAGACCTGTGGATTCGGATGCCCCCCTCCATCTGCACCAAGCCTGAGCTCTGTGGGCGCCCTTCACCACTGCGCCCTGGGCACCGCACCTGAGGCCTTGGCTGCAGATTTGGAAGCACAGTCTCTCTTCCTTGTTAAAGCACTGCCAGAATACAGAGTGGGGAGCTGCTCTTTCCTGGGCTTGGGTCCTTTGTAGAGGCTAAAATGGCACCTGATGGGCAGCTCTGTGTTCCTGTCAGGAATGACTTTGACTAATTCACTCTCACTCAGTGGATTTGCTAGAGGAGCTTCATCTGGTGTCTTACTAACAACCTCAAGAATTCACCTTATGCCAGGTCTTTTGGGTCCATGATAGCGAGATCTCCACTCCAGCCAGCAGAAGGTGGGGAAGAGAGGAGGTGGTCACAGCCTGTCCTCTTAAAGGCAGGAGCCAGCTGTCACTCATCATCTTTTCTCACCCCAGCAGAAGGAACTCAGCACACACCCAACCTCACTTCGGGGGAGGTTGGGAAAGGTCTTCATCCTGGGAGGCCGTGAGTCCACCTACAAGCCATTGATTCTTTTACTAAAAAGAGAAAGGAGCGTGGGTGGATTGGGGGACAATGAGCAGGTTCTGCCATTCCACCTTCCACAAGAGCCTTCTCTAATTTCCTCCAACAAGAGAGATATCTGTTTCCAGACCCCTCAGTTCTTTCTGGTTTCTCCCTTGCCCACTTTCCCCAAGTTGCAAGTTGCAGGTCTCCTTCTGTTTACTGTATCACAAACTTCTAAGCTTTGTCTCTACCTTACTATGCCATAGGGAATTGTGTGTATTGAGTACTCAGTCCTTGTTCAATAAGGTTAATTTCCCTGAACCTCCAATTCCTCAGTTGTAAAGGGGACTTAATATAAGCTTGTAGGTGCATCACATTCTCCCCAGAAGGAGAACTCACTCCTAAGAAAGCAGCACCAAACCATTCCTGAGAGATCCAGCCCCATCACCCAGACCCCTCCCATCAGTCTCCACCTCCCAGCACCTCCACACTGGGGATCAGATTTCAGCAGGAGCTTTGCTGGGGACAAACAGACCACTTCCAAACCACAGCACACACCTGAGTGAGATCATTCGGCATTCGTCTTTCTGTGCCTTGCTTATTTCACTTAGCACAAGTCCTCCAGGTTTATCCATTATGTTGCAAATGCTAGGATTTCCTCTTTTCTGGCTAGTCATTGTTAGCCAGAACGTACACCAAAGTCAGCTGAACAGGTTTTGCAGAAAAGGAGCCTGTATCCTCCTCACTGCCCCCAACAATCACCGATTCTCCTGCCTGCAGTGTGACCCCAGTACCTGTGTTGGCAGCACACCCATGTGCCCAGCATCCCAGCTGGCTCTCCTGCAAACCACCCTAAACCTCGCTGGGAAAATGAGAAATAATCGTGGCAGCTGCCTCTTCATCTGGATCTCTCAAACAACCTGGATAATGGGAAGATTCCTCTTCATTGTTGCTTTGGACTTTATTGCCTTGAGTTCAAAGGGATATTTGTCCTGTTGGATATGGCCTTAATGCTATTGGACAGGAAGGACTCGCACTCCAAATGTTATTCATTCTTCAATGTTATTCAAGCACAGTGACAAGAAATGAAAAAAATAAAAAACAGCCCAGATCCTACTGTGGGCTGAAGCTGTGGATAGGTTTGGCATCTTCAAGAGACAGGCAGCCATTGACCGCCGATGGTCCCTGGATGTATCTTTCTTTTCGGATGCTAAAATAGCCTCCAGAGGTCGGGGAAGGTGAAGAAAAGATGTATTCTCTAGTTTTCCAGAGTTCATTGTACTTGCTCAGAAAGCCAAGTGATTCATTTTGTTCCAAGGAAGGTGTCCATGCAATTATCTTGTTGATGAAATAGATTTTCTTCTTCTGCAAAACTGTTTCTGAACCACATCTGGTATGTGGCATTTAAACCAACTGCCTCATTAAGCTGGAATCCGGCAGAAAAATGTTTGCAGAATAGGGGCATTTGGAATTCATGCTAAAATGTCAAGGTTTCTTCTGCCCGGTCCTTTACCCCTTAGTTTCTTATATTTCATTATCTCTTTAATGAGCAACTAACGTGCAGGAAAATAAAAATGGCAAAGAGTGATGTGTTCAGGGACACTTAGGGAAAATAAACTAAAGCCACCCTAGTCTTGTATGGCTGGCATTTTGGCTTGGCACAGTTTATTTGCATGTGCCACCATCTCAATGCAGGACGGCATTGAGAGGAACTAGCCTTTGCCGTCACACATACCAGGTACCTGTCATTCCTGGACCCGATGACCTGATCATCTCTATGTTCCCTTCTTTTTTTTTATGAGACAGAGTCTCACTCCGTCAGCCAGGCTGGAGTGCAGTGGCCCAATCTCAGCTCACTGCAACCTCTGCCTCCTGGGTACAAATGATGACTCTCCTACCTCAGACTCCTGAGTAGCTGAGATTACAGGCATATATTTTTGGTAGAGATGAGGGTTCATCTTGTTGGCCGCCAGGTTGGTCTCGAACTCCTGACCTCAAGAGATCTGCCCTTAGCCTCCCAAAGTGCTGGGATTACATTCCTGTCTCTAAGTTCCCTTCACCCACACGTTTTTCAGTCTCTTGTCCCAACAAGCATGACCAGCCTGGCCCATGCTGGTCAGAACCAAGCACCAGCACTCCCTCTAGGTCAGACAGCGAGTCCAGAAATGAGATACAAACACCCTGGGTGGAAATGGGAAGTGACCCTTGCCCCCCTCGCCCGGTCGCCTCTCGTGGAACCTATGAGGTCGGAATGAAAGTGGCCTGATGTTGCATGTGGCTGACGATGCGCCATCCCTCTGGTCTCGGAAGATTGCTCTGGGTTCAAAGAAAAGAAACAGACGAGTTGTCTCATCAGGGGTTTTGTTATTGCTGTTTGTGTCCAAAGCTGCTTCGTTTTTAAAGCCCTGGTTGCAGCCAGCCGTTTTCTGTTTTGGATTTTCCCGAGTTGTCTGAGTTAATGAAGCTGCTGCAGGCCTCCTCTGCTGATTTCTTTGGGTGCTGCGCCTTCCGCCTCTGCCCTGTGAATTCTGCTCACCCCCAGGGACTCTACTTGGGCCCCATTGGCCCCTTTCTTCACTGCAGCAGACGTGATTGAGCACAATCACCCATAAATTGCATTGCAAATGGTGCCTATTTTTTCCAGCAGACCATCTGCTGGAGTCGATTACTCACCATTCGAAGCGAGCAGCCAGGGCAGATCCAGTGACTCTGCTTAAAGTCACTCCTGAGTCACCTCATCTGAAACTCGCACCTGAACATCCACCTCCTGGCTGCCAAAGCGACTGGAAAATTACAGGCCCTGGCAGTCTGGCATGCTTCCTTTGTCTTCTCCTCACTGACCTCCGCAGGCGTCTGAGCCTCTGTCGGCACCTGCCGAGCTTCTGAGGCCGCGAGACAGTGGCAGAGGGGAAGGGGACCCTAGAGGCGGTTTCTGTGCCCCTAGCTTTGCAGATTGGGACTCAAGAATGCACAGCAGGACTGGGGCTTGAGCCCAGCACACCAGGGCTCCTGAATTCATTTTTCACTGAGCACGGTTCTCCATACTCCGAGATGCACCAGAGAACAGGAGGTCAGACCCACCATGGGCTTCATATTTCGGGAGACTCCACTGAGTTATGCTGGAGTCTCCGACAGACTGGGCACTACCTTCGGTGGGTGGCAGGCTCTCTGCTGGGGCGTCTGGCCAAGACGAGAAGAGGAAGACTGCCGTGACAAGGGAGCTAGGCTCATGGAGGAGCAGCGTTCCCGTCAGCGCCACGCCAGATGCCACAGACACCTGAGCAGGGAGGGGAGGGGCAGGCAGGCACACCGCACCCTCAGAGGCTGGCTCCACCTCCTACCCCAGGAGGAGCATGGGCAGCGTGCTGCCTCAGGCCTCTGGACTTAGCTGTGAAATGCCCCCGTGGGTGACACCAAGCCCTGCTTCATGAACCCTCCCCCAGGCAGCAGGTCTCCTCCTGCCATGTCCCCACGGGGGCTGGGAGGCTGCTGACCTGGGCTGCCTCATCCCCGTCTGGGATCGTGCCCTCCTGGGGGCAGTCAGGCCTCGGCTTCCTTCCAGTTTACATTGTTCTGCTGCGTTCATTGCACCCATTTTGTTTTTGCAAAATGTTTTCAGGCTCCTTCGTCACCTTTCTACACTACAGGGACACAGAGCGGGTTCATGGCACACACCTAATAACCAATTGAATGGGACTCATAAATTATATTAATCATTATTTTAGAAAGAAATCTAGAGGGAATTAGTTTACACACTATATACACCCTGAGCAAGAGAGAACCCCTTGACTTAAGAGCCGTTAGCAATGAAATGGGTTCTCTGACTGGTTGCACTCGGGAAGTGTATTCTCCAACGTGTTGAAAAAAATGCTGTAGAATTTTCCCATCCAGAAAACATACCACACCCTGCAAAACTCTTCTGTCGTTAAAACTCTAACCAGGACACCATGGGCCAGGAAAGAATAATGGGTGTTTCTGGTTGACGCCCAAGAGAAACACTTTCCATTTCAGTCCTTCTGAAGGTGGGTCCATTTAGGTGTTCTGCCACACGCAGTGATCTTGTACCCTTCTTGTAAGAAGCCATGCGTAATGAGCGTGCACCCTTTGTGTACAGCAGTGGGCATGCTCGGCCTTTGATGCATTCTCTGATAAGGGAGCTCTGTGTGTGCATGAATTCCTGACCTGCTTTCAGGGGACTCAGCCTCTGCCAGAGCTCATGTTCTCACGTGGTTCTGCCTGCGTGGGACATGCTTCCATGCGAATTGACTTTCTCCAGTGCTGTCTTCCAAATCATATTAAAATAATCAACAATAGTACAATCATAGTTCAGTTGGACCCATAGTACTCAATGTGTGCAAAGAAAGAGGTTTCCAGACGATCAGCATCTATCTTGTTGAGCTTTGGTTAACGGGGTTTTCCCATGCTGGAGTTACAGGCATCCACATCAGACGTTTCTTGAGCTCCCGTGTAATGGAAGCATGTGCAGGACACAGAGAAGGTTCCTCAAAGGTTGTAGCAGATGAGGGGCTCCACGGGGACCCATTTCTCTCCTGGCCATCTCACGTTCCTGCCTGTGCAGCTTCAATTTCCACTCCACTTGTTGCTATTCACATTTCTCTATTCTGTTTTCCCTTAGAGGAGATTTTGAAGACACACATCGCACATTGGTGGTCTCCAGATGGCACGAGACTCGCCTACGCCACCATCAACGATTCCCGTGTCCCCCTCATGGAGCTCCCGACCTACACCGGCTCCATCTACCCCACCGTGAAGCCCTACCACTATCCCAAGGTAGGTGAAGGGACACCACACAGCAAATTCTTTAATTATTCATGAGCACCCCCACCCTGCTCACTCAGTGTGCAGACGTGATCATCAGATGTGTGTGTGAGCAAAGTCATCAACTCAAGAAAGATTAATCGTGTCTCTTACATTGCATTACATTCCCACCTCTGCTGAGCTGAGTTGTTGGCAGGTTTACTTCTTTAAGATAATCCAACTACTGTTCATCACCTGACTGAGCTTCATTAAACAAAAATACATAGTGTCCCTCCCCTCCCCACTCCCCAGTGATGAAAGCGTACCTGCCCTCTCTCGTGGGTCTTATTTCTATTTTGTACTTGGCCTCTGGGGAAGCGGGGACAGAAAGACTTCCATCTGCCCCTAGTCCCCTGGGTCTGGGTGAGGCTGTTTTGCATGTGGTCACTGCTATGGACTAAATGTTTATGTCCTTGCCAAATTCATACTTTAAAATCCTAACCCCAAGGTGATGGCATCAGGAGGGAGATCACTGGGAGGTGATGGGACATGGAGAGCAGAGCCTTCATGATTGTGATTTGTGCCCTTACCTATTTGTCAGTTTTCATGCTGCAGATTAAGACATACCCAAGATTGGGCAATTTATGAAATAAAGGTTTATTGGACTTACAGTTCCACGTGGCTGCGGAGGCCTCACCATCGTGTTGGAAGGTGAAAGGCACATCTTACATGGTGGCAGGCAAGAGGAGGGAGCTTGTACTGGGAAACTCCCCTTTTCAAAACCAGCAGATCCCATGAGACTCATTCACTGTCAGGAGAACAGCATGGGAAATAACTTTCCCTGAGATTCAATTATCTCCCACTGGGTCCCTCCCACAACATGTGGGAGTTCAAGATGAGATGTGGGTGGAGACACAGCCAAACCATATCACCTTATAAAAGAGACCCCAGAGAGACCCCTCCCTGTTCCCACCATGTGATGATACAGCAAGAAGGCATGCTCTGTGAACCAGAAATTGGGCCCCTGCCAGACACTGAATCAGCCAGCACCTTGACCTTGGACTTCCTGTCCCCAGAGCTGTGAGCGATGCATTGCCATTGTTTGTGAGCCACTCTGGTTACGGTATTTTCTTATAGCAGTCTAGAGGGACCAAGACAGTCATGTTCTGACCCAATGAGCTGGTAGAACAGCAAATGTCCAGTGGCTAGGAGGGAATACTGGGGGGAGCAGGGACATACAAATCTCGCTTTGTTACAAAATCGAAGCATCCCATTGTGAGTGGAGGGTCTGATGCCAAAACCTCCACAGCTGCTCAGCTGGAGAGAGGCTGGTGCCTGAGCATGGACACAGCTCCCATGGACATGCAGGGTCTGCTGTGCTGCCTTCTGGCTTCACTAGACTTTTCCATGACCCCTGGGCTGGATTAGGTGAGCAGTTCCCTGCCTGTATCCTGCCAGGTGACTGGAGGCTCACTACTGCCATGGGCTGCCTCTGCCAGGGGGCATTAGAACCTCAGCATCCTAGCCAACCTGAGAGCTCTGAGAGCTGATGGTATGTGCCTGCTCTGCCATAATCATCCCCACAGACCTGTTAGCTTACAGTTTGCAACAAGAAGAGTGATAACTTATAAGGCAGATACATGAGGCCAGTGAGGTTACCAGAGTCACAGCCTAGAGAAAGGAAACCCCTGGTGTCTTAGTCAGCTCCAGCTGCCACAATGAAATACCACAGACCTAGGCGGCTTAAACAGCAGGAATTTCTTTCACCCAGGTGTGGAGGCTGGAAGCCCAGGATTAGAGTTCCAGCCGATTTGGTTCCTGGGGAGGGCTCTGTTCCTGGCTTGCAGACAGCCACCTTCTCGCTGGGCCTTCACAGAGAAGGGCAGGAGAGGGCTCTGGTGTCTCTTCCTCACCTTTCGTGGACACGGATCTCATCACAGGTTGCTACCCTCATGACTGCCTAACCTCAATAACCTCCCAAAGGCCTTACTTCCACATAGCATCACACAGGGGGTTAGGGCTGCACCGTATGAGTCGAGGGGCATGTTTGGTCCGTACACTTGGTAGCATAGGCTCCTTTCAGCAGACCTTTGATCCGCATGGCCAACATCCAAGGGGGCCTCAGAAGGAAGGAGCATGAGGCCACTGTGGCCTTCCTCTGCCTTTTCCGATTTCGAGAGCATCTGGATGTTAACGTGGTCTGGATTTACCTTTGACAGGGTTCTTTCACTCCTTTTTCAGCTAACCTTGATTGGTCTTAATCTGCAGCATATGGGAGGGTCCAGGATTGTAGTTGGAAGCATAGTTCAATAGAGTAAAGTGTACTGGACTGATGCTAGTTCCTTAACCCTTCTACATTTCTTACAAGCTGTTTGCAGCCACCCCACCCCCTCAGAAGAGCTGGTGGCTGTCTGACCTTCATCCTACCCAGAGATGAATGGTTCCCATAATTATCTTTCTATGGGAGTTTCCCCAATCTAGGATTGATAACCTGGAATCCAGTAGGACACCCTTGATTTTACAGTGAATTCTCAGACAGGTGCTCTGGAGCTGGGATTATGAAATCCCAGATTACTCAAGATTTGGGGTTTCATATTTTAATAGAAAATCAGCATATTCTGGCTGACAGAATTCAGACTCTCCTTGCCCCATTCCTACCCACTCATCAATCAGAGGCATGAATGGGCAAGCCAGCCTGACATGCCCTGATAGCCTCTGTCGACCCGAGCATCTTCTGCTGGGTGGAAGTCAGAGCATCAGACCCTGAAGTCCCGTTGATGAGGAAACCCCACATCTCTCCCCAGCCCATACTTTCCCCCAGAGAGGGTGGAGCAGGGAAGTTTGCAACAAGAGGAGTGATAACTCCTCTCCCCACAACAGAAAGAGCGCCCCACTTCTTTTTGAAGGACTTAACCTTTCCCCACACTGAGCATGACCACTGCTCCTCAATGTCCATCTCTTGCTCGCCTCCAACTTCCGCCCTTCGTGGCATCCAGTCCATCTTCTCTCCCCCACTCCTCATCTAGTCTTCTCTCTTAAGCAAGGGGCTCAGTACTCACTTGGCATTGCCAAACCGGGAAGCTGGGTGGAACGGGAAGCAAAGTCAATCCCAAAGCAAGTGGGATTCTAGAAGAGCAGGAATCGGCCCACTTACCCCTTTGTGCTTTCGAAAACCCTACACGTGAACCCTCTGTTCTCCACATTAATTCTGCTCCTTAACATGGAGCTCCCGTGTCCTCAAGGCCCACCTGGGAATCTCCCGGGAAAGGCTTTGCAGAGCTGAGGTGTGGTCTTGCATGAGGCTGCTTGTTCATGTCTCTGCCCCTTTTAATTACCAGGCTGGAAGTGAGAACCCCAGCATTTCCCTACACGTTATTGGCTTAAACGGACCCACCCATGATCTGGAGATGATGCCACCTGATGATCCACGGATGAGGTTTGCTTTCTTCTATTACGTTATTTTAAAAAACTAAGATGAATGTTCAATGTACATGGTCTCTTCTGGATCAGATTTATCTTACAACAAATTTAAACATCCAAGGAAAAGGTACCTTTTCTAAAGATTTCCTCACTGCTTTATGATCCTGTTTTCTAGGAAAAGAATACCATTTACCAAGTACTATTATTTCTTACCTTGATAGGTCACATGCAGGTTATCCTCCCAGGAGCTGGGCCCTTCTGGAAGGAGTATGACTGGGCCCCAGGCACGTCTTAGGAGGACACCAGAGAAAATTATGTGGTTTTCCCAAGAAAATCCATGGAGTCTGACCTTCCATAAACGGTGCTGTTTTTAGAGCATTTTTTTAGAGCATGGAGCAACTTTGCAGTGGGAAATCCTATTCTAATAAAGCCACATCTCCCAGTTGGAAAGGTCACAACCATGGAAAGTATTAACAATGTTATTGACTTATTATTATTAACATCTGGTTATGATTGGCTTTTTCTAAGTCAGAACAACTGATTTAGGATCTAAACGAAGTGGTCTGAATATCAGTTTAGTATTGTCCCAAAATTCAAGCAATCTGGGGACTAATTATACTTCCAGAGTCCAGCTACACCAGCATCAGCCTTCTCTCCGTGAAGGATGTTGATGGGAGATTCAGAAAGAGGAGGGGTCTGTAGCAGTGCCAGGAACCCCTCATGTATAGATTCTGAAATTCCATAAATGTCGCGATTTAAGCCGAGAATAACTGATTCAGAGGCTCAGCAAAGACCCGACCCATATTTTGCCATCCCTCTAGCCTGGGCCTTTATTATTCCATTCGAAGCTCCCCATTACTAGTGGCTTCTGCCAGCTTCCAGAAGGGCAGGAATTGAGGCCTCAGGTCTAGCCCGGGGATATTTGCTCCAGCACCTGGTGACTCTGGACATCTCTGAATAATGTACTTGTCTCCTGCAGTGGCTCCACTGCCACCTTTGCCCAGGGCCTCTGCAGAATTCTACTGTGATTACTTCCTCTGTCTTTCTTCAGTGAAACTTAAAACTCCTTCAGATCCCCAGGCTGATGGACGAAGCCCAGAAGTCCAGTGGTCTAGGAAGGGCGAGGCCATGCCTGTCCCTCCCAGCCCTGCATGGGTCTTCTCCCCAACATGGGAGGGCCTGAGTCTCTAGAGGATTAATGAGCCCGCCCCCCCAGCAGCTGGTCCCAGGGATGCGCACTGGGGCGTCAACCCACGGCATGCGCTGGTTGGGAGAGTTGAATTGAGTTGGCTGCTGATGTTTTTGCTGAGATATTTAAAAGCTCAGATGATTGCTTTGGCTTTTCTCCTGAAGTTCCATATATTTTATTGTTTTCCTTTCAGCCCCATTCCTGCCAAGCCTCCTGGGGCCTGGTCCAGCAAACTCACTCAATTAATATGGAAAGTCACCTGGAAAATTTCAGCCATCTGTTTGAGTTAATTGAAAATCTCGTTTAGTCAATTTGGTGACGCTGTTTCCACAGGCTTGATTAGCTTCAAGGACAATGAAAAATTAGCCTCAGCCAACACTTGAAGTCTGGATGCTGGGCTTCAGGTTTTCTGCCTGCTCTCTCAATGCAATAATGCATTTTATACGCAATATGAATTTGTAGCATGTAAATGTCACACCTTCTCATTCTGCTTCTCTATCACACATCTTTGAGAGTTTTAAAGAGTCTGCACAGGTATATCAGAAATCCCAGACTCAATGAAGAGCATGTGTTTAGTATTTGCTGGCCATTTGCCTGAGCACTGGGAATTTGGTGGCAAATGAAACGTGGTGTTAGCAGTGTGGAGGGGAACCTGGATCCTGAAGAAGTCATTACTAGCAAGTAAATCCCTGCAGGTGCAATAAGGGCTGTGGAGGCGTGTGGAAGAGGAGGTCACCTAGTCTGGAGGGTGGCCGTGTCACGGCTGAAGTCAGAGTTTCTGCACCTCCATGCCAGTGACATTTGGGGCCCAGCAATTCTGTGCTGTGGGGGGCAGTCCTGTGTACCATGGAGCATTAGGAAGCATCCCTGGCCTTGCCCATTAGATGCTGTAGTATCTGCCTTCCCCCCTCCAGTTGTGACCGTCACAAATGTCTCTAGCCATTGCCCAGTGTCCTCAGATTGAGGACTACTGGCTTCAAGTGAAGGTTCTCTAGCCAGCCGCTTGGGTTTGAATTCTGGCTCTGTGGACTCTGTCAAGTTACTCAACCTTCCTGCTTCGGTTTCAGCATCTGTAACATGGAGATAAAATTAATAATAAACATGTTTACTCTCACGGACAGTTGTGAAAATTAGATAAGGCACGGGCCGTAGGGCTGGCTCATCCAATCATTCCATCTTGTGGCTGTAAATACCTCTTGTAATGTGGACAGCTTTCTGCTGTGCACCTGAGCCTGGCCTGGGCCAGGACTCCAGGCCCAAAAAGCCAGCCACCCAACCAGCATCTTTGCTGGGCGTGGTCACCATATAACTTTTAAATGATCAAATTGTGATTCTCAAAGTCAATCAACAGGTGTCCAAGATTTTATTTAACTCATTAATTAATAAGGAATCCAGTGAGCTGTAGAAACAGGCCACAGAAGCGTCCACAAGCTGGTTGTATAGAGACAATTGAACAAGGACATGCTGGGTGAGTCTGCTGCGTTACCTAGCCATCTGGGAGAGAAGACGTCTACCCCAGCAGGGTTGAACTGCCCCTGCAGCCAGGCGTGGTGGCTCACGCCTGTAATCCCAGCACTTTGGGAGGCCAAGGCGGGTGGATCACTAGGTCAAGAGATTGAGACCATCCTGGTCAACATGGTGAAACCCCGTCTCTAATCAAAATACAAAAAAAACTTAGCTGGGCATGGTGGTGCGTGCCTGTAATCCCAGCTACTCAGGAGGCTGAGGCAGGAGAATTGCCTGAACCCAGGAGGCAGAGGTTGCGGTGAGCCGAGATCGTGCCGTTGCACTCCAGCCTGGGTAACAAGAGCGAAACTCCGTCTCAAAAAAAAAGAAAAGAACAAAGAAACTGCCTCTGCAGTTGGAAATCGAGCCCAGCGTGCCCCTGGGAAGCCATCAACCTACATCCCCCACCGCTCCCCACTCCTCCCTGGCCTGGCCCATCAGCACTGCCCACTCCTGCCCCACCCACTGCTGACCCCACACAGCAGCCAGAGTAACCCTTTAAATGACATCAGTCCACGTACCTGCTGCTCCTAGACATCTAGTGGCTACTAGTCTCTCCAGGTAAAGGCCAGACTTCCTACAGTGGCCTCAGAAGCCCTCATGTTGTTAGATAGATAGTAGATACATAGATACATAGATACATGGATAATTAGATAGCCAGACAGGCCACGCACCCTTTCTAGCCCCCCTCACGTCAGCTGGGTCACCCCCAGTTGGGGGTCTACACAGAGGCTCCCATCTGCCTGGAGAGCTCCTCCCACCTAGGTCCTGATGAAATACGTAACTCCCACAGGGACTTCCCAGATAAACACATTTCACGCGGCAGCCCCACCCCAGCTGTCCCTGCTTTCATTTGCCTCCTTAGACTCCTCCCAGTGGGATTTTTCGATACTTTGTAAATGGTTTGATTTTCATATTTCCACCTGGCTCCTAGAACAGGAAGTTGTTGAGGCAGGGATGTCAGTTTCAGTGGGGCGGGGCCGTGGCTCCAGTTCTGCAGCAGGGCCCTGGGAACCTTGGCTGGAGGAATGCATTGACTTCAAAATCTTATTTCCATGGGATTCTTGAAGATTGCAGTGTCTTCAGTTGTGCTGGTACCTTTCTAAGAATCAACACTTTTTAGTTATTTAGCCATGGGTGACATCGTGCCCTCTCAAGTGCGGGATGCTAGAGGAACTAGCTAAAACTGGGACACTTCATCTCAGGAGGGACACAAAAGGAGTGCACCCCAAGCCATGCCCCTGAGCACCTCGGAAGGGAGAGAAGCCAAGGTTTCTGGAAGCCTGCAGCTTATTTCAGCAGGCTAGGTCAGGAACCAAGAGGAAGGGAGAACGCATTTCATGTATCTGTCTAACCTTTAAGCCACCCATTTCCAGTTTCTTTTTCAGTTTGCTTGTTAACCAGATTGACTTCTCTGATGGTTCTCAGATGTAGGGAAAGTGAAGTCTGCACTTTCAGATCTCTGCATTGGCAAACACTTATCATCCATGTGGTGCGTATTGGGTGAGACCCTCAGGTGATTAAGACTTGTGGCCTCTCCCAACAGGAGCTCATGTTCCAAGAGGCCTGGACAGCTTGTAGCCAAAAGCTGCACTAGGAGCAGAGGTGCTCCTTGTGGGGTGAGTGGGAAGTGTTCAGGATGGTTTTGCAGACCTCCCAAGGATCCGGGGCAAAATTGGAGGCCCACTTGGGAAATGGCGTTGTTAGAGACAAGTGGCGGGCCCAGAGTAGAGCTCTGCCTTCCTCGGGCTAACACAGGGACCCAGGCCTTGTTCAGCTGAACCTGTCCAGGCAAGAATAAACGCAGTCTGTCCTACGGATGGAAAAAAATAAATGGACATCGCCGTGCTCCACCTGTCCCGTGGTTTATACGCATTCACGCGGAAACCCAGCTGCAATGATAAAACAAGGGTGCTTGTTCTTTGCCAGTTTCCTCCGGCCTTTCCCGAGCACTTGAGCTGCTGTTGAATTGAGATGCGGCAGATAGCCGGCACTGTCATTCTGAAGACATGTTGCCCTGTGCTGCTACAAGCTGTTATTTGTCTCCGAAGATCCTGTTCAGATGCAGCACAGCTGCCCTTTTCCTGACTGCCTGGCAACCAGCGGTGGTAAAGGGTTCCCAGAACCAGCCATGTCCCTGGTGCACCTGCACCCAGGTGTGAGGGCTCACTCCTCCACCTCCCACTGCCACAGCCCTCAAAAGGCTCAGAGGCCTCTCGCTTTCATTTTCTTTTACTTCTGTGTATTTGTTTTGATCCCCAGCACCAAGGATTTAGATGCTGTGCAGCTCCTGACACAGGAGCACGGTTAGTCCATGCACATCTCTCTCATTTTATTGATTTGCTCTTTTTCAGCTTTAGGGGACCACACCCTGGCCACCTCATAGGCACCTATTTAGAATGTTTCAAGGACCCTTGTTCCTCTGTGTTTTTGTAAAGCATGGGTATGTGCATGCTTCCTTTATATAAACAGCATTGTTATAGAGATCTAGGTAATTTATAGGATAGAAACAGATAGAGCTCCAGACATAGAGGTCTGTCTCCTTCTGTTTTCCTCTGAGGCGCACGTAAAGACCTAGCATGCCCATATGTGTTTGTCCAGCCCACAGCTTCTAACTGCACACAGTGATGCCAGATGCCACCAACTCCCAGCAGCTTACTCATGGCCTCCTCTGCCTCCAGGCTTCTCCCCAGCATGCACTGCTCACCACACCTCCATGCTGACGCAAATGTGAAACTCAGCCTTCTCTCTTTCCAATTTATACAAAATGTGGTATGTGCACTAGTCTTGGGAAAGCTGAAGGTCATCAGATCCATGGAAACATCATGGAATAATATGTTATCATACCTAATGGCTTGAACACCCACCAAAACCACCACCATCATCACTTCCACCACCTTCCTAACCTTCACCACCTATACAACCTCCACCAACACCACCTTCACAACATCTACAACTTCCAACACCACCACCTTCACCACCTATACAACCGCCACCACCACCACAACCTCTATAACTTCCAACACCACCACCTTCACCACCTATACAACCTCCACCACCACCAGCACCACCTTCACAACATCTACAACTTCCAACACCACTACCTTCACCACCTCTACAACCTCCACCACCACAACAACCTTCACAACATCTACAACTTCCAACACCACCACCTTCACCACCTCTACAACCTCCACCACCACCTCTACAATGTCTACAACTTCCATCACCAGCTCCTCAACCATCACCACCAGCTCCACAACCATCACCACCACCTCTATCACCTCCACAACCTCTACAAATTCCAACACCACCATCTTCACCACATATGCAACCTCCACCACTGCCACCACAACCTCTATAACTTCCAACACCACCACCTTCACCACCTGTACCACCACCACCACCACCACAACCTCTATAACTTTCATTACCAGCTCCACCATTACCTCCACAACCACCACCATCACCACCACTTGCACCATCACCTCCATTGCCTCCACAACCTCTTCCACCCCCATCCCCACCATCACCTCCACCTCCATCAACTCTGCAACCTCTACCACCACCACTCTCACAACCAAAACCTCTATCACCACCACCTCCATCACCTTCACAACCTCTACTACCACCAACACCACCATCACCTCCACCTTCATCACCTCCACAACCTCTACCACCACTATGCCCACCATCATCTCCACAACCTCTACCACCACCACCATCACCACCACAACCTCTAACACAACCACCCCCATCACTTCCACAACCACCAGCACCTCCATCACCTTCACAAACTCTACCACCACCAGCACCACCAGCACCTCCATCTCCACCTCCACCGTCACTTCTACTTCCACCACCACCACTGTCACCCCTCACTTGATTCCTTTGCTCTCCATTCTGAGGGCTCCTCTTCCCCCTTCCCTATCACGAACAGGCTCTCCTGCCTCGTCACATTTACTGTGACCTGACTTGCCTGTGGTTGCATTTTAATTAGTAGTAGAACCAGGACTTGAATATGAGTCTTCCATCACCAAGGCCATTGCCCAGCACTATTTAAGAGCTCTCACACCCACTGTATTTCCTTTTGTGTTTGAACTTTCAGGTGGCGCAAAGCCTGTTTGGAGAGTTCACTGGCAAAACCTCTGTCCTTCCTGCTTTCCTCCCTCAGGGTGTGGCCCATCTGCATGTTGGAGTTGTTCAGACGTCCTCAGGTGATTCCTAAGTGTGGCCAAGACAGAGAACCCTTCTCAGCAGCACAGTTTTCAAATTATAGATGTGCCCAACCCCTATCCCACCCCATCCCTGAATCTGCCATCCTAAACATAGTCCTAATCTCTCTTTTGTCTTTAACAACTCTGGGAAGATATATTGTTTTATCTGAATTTGTCTTCCTTTCTTTTTTTTTTTTGGAAGCAGTCTGGGTGTAAATTACAATTGCATACATGTGCTCTGTTGCCCTCAGCTGTGTCCTATCTCTATTTCCACCTTGTGTGTTAAAGAAAGCATCTGGTTACCTAAACACTCAATGGTCTCATCTTAGGGAGCACGGGTTCGAGGAGATTTGCTCCAGCAGGCAGCTTTGTTTACAGCATCAGACCAGTGCAGGTTCTTTGTTATTCATTAGGGTGAGAAGCTGTTCCCAGTGACTAGGCTGATGGAGAAGCTGCAGACTCGAGAAATGTCGTATCTTTACTGACGTGCCAAAATGGAAATTCACAAAGTTCCTGTTGATCGTGGGATCATTAATGAAAACGTCCAGTGCTGCAGGAGGCTGGAAATCTGAGTCACATCTGTCAGAATAATAAGTTTCTGGTGAAAAAAGTATGTTCTACATGGTCACGGCCTGTGTTTGAAATGGCAGCTGGATTGTTCTGAAGATGCTGTGAATGCAGGGAATGATTGGCTGCTTGGCAGGTTTACAACGAGCAGGAGACATCGGAAAAATAAAATGGGATTCTGCCTTCGCATCCTCATCAATAAAACACCCCTGTTAGCCGTATCTTCCAGCTAGCAAAATAGTCTTAACATCTGAAATTGTCAGTAAAACACTGGGCAAGGTTTTCCAAGGCAGAGTCACTGGGCTGGTAAACCAGTGCTGGTCACTCACACCCTCCAAGGGTGTAAGTGGCAACTGCAGTTCCTTTGCATGGGCCACAGCTAGCAAATCTGGTACATGGATTTCACAGCATCTACAGGAAGATGTGACTTGGCAAAACGTACCTGACATCATGTTTTTAAATATGTTAACATGCATTGAGACATGAGCAAATGTTGAAGAGACAGGTTGAGTCCATGGGTGGGTAGGTGGGTGATGAATAGTTGGGTGGGTGGATGAATAGATAATGAATGGATAGACATGATGGATGGGTAGAGGGATAGCTAGATGAATAGGTTAATAGGTGGATAATTAACGGACGGGTGGATGAATAGATGGATAGATGATGGATGAGTGGATGGATGGATGGATAATGCGTGGATGATGGGTGGGTGGATAGATGGATGATGAATATATGGATGGGTGGATGGATGAATGATGGATAACTGGATGAATTAGTGGAGAGAGAGATGATGGGTAGATGGGTAGATAGATGGGGGTATGACTAAATCATTGATGGATATATGGATGGCTGAGAGGAATGAACAGTAGATGGACGGATGGATAGATGGATGGATGGATGGACAGACTGATGGACAAACAGATAGATGGGTGCTGAGTGTGTGAATATGAATGACTGGAGGAAGGACAACATGGCTTTACCCCCACCACTTCTATTCACTGGATCTCTTCATGTTCAAAGCATTGAATGGTTAAAAAGCGATGCCACAATCCCTAAGGAGTGTTCTCTGTGACACCCTCTCACTTCCTTCCCCCTCGTTCTGACAGCTGGCACTGTGTTATAGCCAGCCCTTGAGATGGAAGGAAAAGCAGCACGGTCTGTTCCTACATGGAAAGTGAAATTGTTGAGACAGACATGGAACGTAATTTGAATTCGGTCGTCACTTTTCTGCTCTGTAGAGTGTGCTCTGCGCAGGTGTTTTCCTGCAACTGTGTGGCTGATCCAGGAGCATCCTCAAACATAGAACTGAACGCTTTAGTAGAGCAGCACTTGATATTTACGGTTGTTTCCATTTGCTCAAAGGTGCCCTCTATTAAAGCACGTCCTCTTTTAAAATTTCCTCTCTCATAACATTTTTGTGCCCCTTCCTGCTCAATCTATGGGATAAACATTGCTAAAAAACACCAGAGTTGACTGCATACCCTTTATGTCATGAGATAAACTGGCTTTGTTCTCGCCCTTTACTGCCACACAACTGTCAGAACATTCGCCAGGATGTGGAACACCAAGAAGTAACAAGCACATTAATCCCTCTGATGGAGACAATGCTCAATTAATATTTTATGGCAAACAAATGGACTAATAAAAAATTCACATGCTTCTCACCAGGAAGAGTCACTGTATTCTGGTTTGAAGGCACCTTTGGCTGGGGATTCATAGAAAGTAATACCGTTTTCTCAGCCAGGCTGTACCATTGCACATGCTCCCCGCGTAATCCATGGCACCCCCACCCTGCGCTAAAGTCAGGGACTTGCCCATCTCTGCCCTGTCAGTACCTGGAACCATGTTTCCCACACACCAAGACCTGACGAGATGCGCTTGGATGCTTCAGTGCACTGGTAGGCAGATAGAGTGCTTTAGAATAAAGAGAAATTTGGTAGCATTTCTTCCAGGAATCTTTGCTTCCTGTTAATATTTTGCTATCATGTTCTTTTTAAAATGGAATTCTGATGATTATTAAAATATGATCATCTATTTTTCGTGATTGTCAAAATGCTTCAGTATCTCTCTTCATCTTGACAATCAGATTCTCGTGTCTTTCAACACCCAGCTCCAGCCTTGTGCTAAAAAAGATTCCACTTCAAATCCTATTTTGTCCTCTTCTTTAACTGCTACCAAATTTCTCTTTATTCTAAAGCACTTTACCTGCCTACCAATACATTTATCTATTCAAAGAACATTTAGTAAGGGCAGACATGGAAATGGAGGTCTACGGTTAAATAGCGCATGGAGTTATTCTCATGTGGTCATCGCCACCGTTAGAGAATCGCTTGTCTCCAGTCAGTAGTTCACTCTCTCTGATCGAGCATGCCTTGAAATCACCGGGGGCCTTGTTAAGCCAGGCATTGCTTGTCCCCACCCCCCGGGTTTCAGATTCAGTGGGTCTTGGGTGAGCCTGGGAGTCTGCATTTCTAACCTTCCCAGGTGCTGCAGGTACAAGGACCGCACTGTCAGAACCTGACTTGCCTCATTAGAGACGCGGGTAGAGGCTGTTTCTACCACTTGCTTCCTCCCCTAGTGGCATGGACTTGGCCTGACTTTGCCACAAAGGCCTCGAGTCCTCATGGCTGTTCTGCTCTCTCTGGGTGGCCTGAGCTCCCTGGGAGAGGGTGACAACACTGCCTGTGATTGTTGCGAACTCAGGACAGGGGCAGGGTGTTCTCTTGTCTTTGCCCATGCTTCCTTCCAGACAGCAGTGCCTTCTGAGAACAGTCACAGAGATGCCAGCGATGTCCATGTCTGACACAGGATGTGTCACCCGTGCAGACACCAACAGGTTTACAGGGAGCAGCGTGGGTCCACAGGGCCTGGTGCTGTTGCGGCTGCCTCAGCAGCCGGCAGCCATGCTCACAACACAGGAGTCTCCTCTCTCTCCGCACACTTCCCTGTGTGAGGCATCCACGCCTCCCAACAGTGGGACCTGTTCTCATGACTGCCCTCTGTTGACATTGAATGTTCTCACATTATAACATTCCTCTAGAGTCTCCCTCTGATCAGTGCTTCCCTTTGTCCCCTCAAGAGACAGTCATACTCGGGGTGTGGGGATTTGAGAGGCACCTGCAGGTCCCATGCCTTGGAACAGAACACGCATGAAGACAAGCATTTCCTTCCCCTTGCTCTTTGTCTCAAGGAGCTCCCCGCCCAGCCACCCAGGACTGTGAGGAAGAATGGTAAGGACTGGTTGGTGTGAGGGAAGAGGCAGGAATCAGAAGGGCACAGGACAGGTGGACAGACGTGGCTTTCTTGAAGGCTATTGGGTTGGAGACAGCTCTTCTCTGCCCTGTTTTCACCATTTTCTATGGGGCAAAGACATCTGGGGACCTGCACAAGGGAAAGGGAGTTTCTGGATCCAGCTTGAGCCACTGAGATTTCCCTGCCAGGGGTAGGTTGGTGCAAGGGGTCCTGTGTGCTTCATTGCCTGTGAACCTCATGCCCAATGTGAGGGCCCATCCAAGCTTCCACAGCAGCCTCTGTGGAGGGAATTGAGCTACAACTTGCATTGTGAACATGCCATTCTCCTGGGACAAGAGGCCCTCATAAGGAGAGACACTTAGGACAAGAGCGAGCCAGACCTTGGCCCCAGCTGTGGGGACACTTGCTTGAGGAAAGCCTTACCAAGCCACCACCCTTCTATAAAATTCTGAAGTCACAGAAACTTCTCCAAGCAAAGCTGGCAGAGCGCTCAGCACACCAGAGCCTTTAATACTCAAGCACAGTTTTCTGAGAAGGAAACACTTCACTGCTAAATCAAAGCAACATGCTTGTACCTTTTTTTTTCCCCAAAACAACAGAAAAAAATATACACTCAGTGTGCTGATGTAGATTTTAGTTAAAGGGCAGTCTGGTTTTCACTTGGTAAGAAAGCCAGCTCAGGTCTTGGTCACTGTTGAGAATATCCATGAGACCCTTCCCTGTCCTGAGTTGGTGGGGTCAGCCACCACTGTGCCTGTCACAGTCAGGCAGGGGTGACTCTAGAGAGCTCCAGCCAGGTTCCCTGAACAAAAAGAACAAACTCTTAGGTCTGCAGCAGATTCTGTGTCCTATCACCAGCTCCCTACCTCACTCCACACACTCGTCTAATCTGATCTTATCACCTTCATGAAGACTTAATGATTTCCAGCCCCTTTTCAGATTAATGGGTGGGTATTATTAATTAAATGTTCCGCTGCTTCTATGCCTTTTCCTGCCTTCTTTTCTTTGAATTAAATTTATTTCTTGAGGAGCTTGAAAAAAATACCTCATTGTTATGAGCTTTGTCTGGATGGAAACACATACAGCAGCTGTGATCAGGTGTGTGGGGGAGGACATCTCTGCTCTGTAATAGTGAGAGCTGGCCAGGCGCGGTGGCTCAAGCCTGTAATCCCAGCACTTTGGGAGGCCGAGGCGGGTGGATCACGAGGTCCAGAGATCGAGACCATCCTGGTCAACATGGTGAAACCCCGTCTCTACTAAAAATACAAAAAACTAGCAGGGCATGGTGGTGCATGGCTGTAATCTCAGCTATTTGGGAGGCTGAGGCAGGAGAATTGCCTGAACCCAGGAGGCAGTGGTTGCGGTGAGCCGAGATTGCACCATTGCACTCCAGCCTGGGTAACAAGAGCAAAACTCCGTCTCAAAAAAAAAAAAATAGTGAGAGCTAGCCAATAGGTTCAGCCTCATTCATAGGCACTAAAATATTTCTCCATGATGCTGAGAGTTTATTTGTTGTTGTTGTTAAGTTTTTATTTAGTTTTAACTTTGCTTTTCTTTTTTATCAAAGTATTGTGTATTAGTGCTTAAAACATAATAATATAGAAGAGTTTATAGTGGAAAATAACTGTCCCTCTCCTCTCCTTCTAACCCATCCCACCCCCAGATGGAGGTGGCTTTTTACTCATTTTATACCTTCTTCTGATATATACCATCATATATGGTAAATCACTAAACAATATGAACATTTCACTTTTTTAATGACTTTTTGTCTTATTTATTGTCTTCTTATGCTAGACAAGAATTCAAAACACTTACCTTCCTACCTATTCTACCTCCTCCATTTATATGTGGATTTTATTCTCTATGTCAGTTGCCTTTTTACACTTAAATAATATTACAAGTTTTCTATGTTACATTAACTACAGGGAGAAACTATTAACTCCTCAATTTGTAAAATGACATTAGTCTCCTGCCCTTTCCTATGAGTCCCATCCTGTCCCTACCACACAGCAACTTCTGCATCTTTGTTTTTACTTTTACATCATTGAGGTTGATGGCATTGATACTCTGTCCTGTAATCATAATGAAACCTTCTTACTTTCCCATAGGTTGATTCTAAAAGGTTTAAATCAATAAATAGCATTTTCTTTGCCATGACTAAGTAACTATCTTTCATGATGGAGCTAAGGAGTGCCCTGTGATTACAATTCTTTTTGTTTCCATTTTTGTTTTCCTGGAGTTTTAAATTGCTTTTGTTTCTTACCTGAAATATTTAATTCTATTACATCCTGCCTCTCCTTTTTTCGAAGTCTCTCAGCTATACTATTGCATCACCCTTTTCCCCAAATCTGCCTCCCTGAGTGCCCTCCACAGCCCTGGTATTGTCTGAACTGCTATTTCCAACCTCTACACTAAGGTCATCCTGGGGCCTTCCCACACTGCTCCCTCCTGTTGGGGCAACTGTTTCCTAGATCTCATAGAGCACCTGATTTACTCCCTCTTTTCGTCTGGAGTGCATTCGCTGGATGATCTACTAAGGAAGGAGTGTGGGAAGTAAACTTACTAAATTATTAATACCTAAAAAGTCTGTCTTTTCACATGTTTAAAATTTTAGCTCTATGTAGAATTGTAGTTTTTTTTTTCCTAGTCTTTATTCCTCAAAGCTACAGGGTATAGCTCCACTGCTTCCAGCATTTTGAGATGCCGAAGATAAACCTCATGCTGGTCTGTGATATGGTTCGGCTATGTCCCCACCCGAATCGCATCTTGAATTGTAGTTCCCATAATCCCCAAGTGTTGTGGGAAGGACCCAGTAGGAGGTAACTGAATCATGGGGGCAGTTACCTCCATGCTGTTCTCTTGATAGTGAGTTCTCACATGACCTGACGGTTTCATGAGGGGCTTTTTCCCCTTTGCTGGGCACTTCTCCTTCCTGCCGCCATGTGAAGAAGGATGGGTTTGCTTTCCCTTCCACCATGATTGTAAGTTTCCTGAGGGCTCTCCAGCCTGCAGAACTGTGAGTCAGTTAAACCTCTTTCCTTTATAAATTGCCCAGTCTCAGGTAGTTCTTTCTAATGGCATGAGAACAGACTCATACAGTCAGTTACTTGTTCCTCTACAAATCATCTTTTTTTCTTTCCAAAAGCATTTTGAATTTTGAAATAATATACCTAAGTATGGGTTTTCTTTTCATTTAACACCATTTTATCCACAGACTTTCAATTGATTCTCCTGTTTGAACTGCATTTCTGAGTCTCACATGATGCTTTACCTGGAGCTCTGAGTCCCCACGATTCTCTCTGAGGTTTCAGCTCTGCAGGTGTCTGGCTTGCTATGCCTCCAGCCTGACTCATCCCTCATGACTCTTCCATCTGATTTCTATCTTCCAGAAACTTATGAAATCTCGGAGCCCTCCCCCGTTGTCTTTATTGTTGTAGATAGATTTCATTTCTTTATTATCATTGCAATTAGGTTTCTGGAGGGAAAACAAACTAATGTGATAAATCCACTAACTTAAATTGGAGACTTCCAGTATTTTCTTAATAACCATCGTCTTGTTTAAAAAATAACCTATGCAGTATAGAAAATAATAATCCCTTTCCATTGCACGTCACACTACCTTTTGTGTGAAAATCAGACACTACATTTTCAGAAAGTAAATCTCAAAGGATAACTTATCAAATTGCTCACAGTAGTTACATAGGTACATAGTTACATAGGTTACATAGGTAACTACTGTGAGCAATTTGATAAGTTATCCTTTGAGATTTATTTCCTGAAAATGTATATTTGTTCTTCATTATTTGGGGTTTAAAAAAAGAATTAGGCCATTTTCCCAACACTATAGATTGTGGAAATCTTCCTTTCCCTACTGACTTGTAATGATAAAGTATAAAATGATCATACAAACAAGTGTGCATTAAGGCTGCCCGCCCACTACTGATAGTTGCATTAGTCAGAAGTCATGTGGCTCCAGAGATATGCTGTATTATTAGCAACTTTTAAAAAGAGATCCCTTTCCCCATTCTTCCTTTTTTTTTTTAAGATAGAATTTCACTCTTGTTACCCAGGCTGGAGTGCAATGGCACTATCTCAGCTCACCAAAACCTCCTCCTTGCAGGTTCAAGCGATTCACCTGCCTCGGCCTCCTGAATAGCTGTGATTACAGGCCCGCACCACCACACCCGGCTAATTTTGTATATTTTAGTAGAGATGGGGTTTCTCCATGTTGGTCAGGCTGGTCTCAAACCCCTGACCTCTGGTGATCCACCCAGAGGTGGATCCACCCACCTTGGCCTCCCAAAGTGCTAGGATTACAAGTGTGAGCCACTGCGCCTGACCCATTCTTCCTTTCTAAAACCACCTATCCATTTCTTCTTACATGTGAATTTCAAAGTTATTTTATTTGATGCCCTATTAAAAAGAAATTCATTGGTTCTCTATTAAAATTGATATCTTTAACCAGTATTATGTATTTACCATCTGCAAAGGCCTATGTAAGGTGCTGAAAATATAGAAATCAATAAAGTGGGTATGGTCTCTGCCATTATGAAGCTTAAATATAATAAGCTCAATTATTTCCAAATTGATCATCATTTTGAAAATTTTACCATGTCTTTTCTCTTATTCAAGAAACATAGTGATTCTATTCCTTTTTCCTAAATAATATTCTTCTGTTTCATCATGTGTGATGCTGCTACCTTTTGTTTTTAGCCTTCTTTTTAAAGTTACTAAATTTTATGATTCTACAAACTCTCTGCCCATTATTTCCTTATATTATTTTTATCACTTAATTTTGATTCATAATCAAATTGATAGTAGTTTAGAACTATGGATGAACGGATTTTAGAGATTACTTTTTTTACATGTTGGGGTTTTAATTTTAAGCCATTAATTTTGAGTTGTCTTCCTAAGTTAGTGTAGAATATATTCAAGTAAAAGCATGGTGGCTCATACCTGTAATCCCAGCACTTTGGGAGACCGAGGCTGGTGGATTAGTTGAAGTCAGGAGTTTGAGACCAACCTGGCCAACATGGCGAAACCCCGTCTCTACTAAAAATACAAAAAAGTAGCCAAGCGTGGTGGCGCACCTGTAATCTCAGCTACTTGGAAGGCTGAGGCAAGAGAATCACTTGAACCCAGGAAGTGGAGGTTGCAGTGAGCTGAGATCACGCCGCTGTGCTCCAGCCTGGGTGACAGAGTAAGACTCTGTCTCAAAAAACAAAGAAGAAAAGCTTTAATACAAAAATTGATTGTTAAAAAAAACCATTGAAATATTAAACATTAGCAATAGACAGAACAGAAGCTTCAGACCAGCCTAAATGTCGATCTTTTGTCAAACTTATTTCCTTATTACTAGATTATGGTGGAATTTCTCTTTTCCTATGACTCAAAGGTTCTAGCAGAATGTATTTAGATGTTTCATTATTTTCCCTGGAAAGTGGGAAACCCCTTTAGTCTTTGCATGCAGATCTTTTTTCCTCCATAGAAGCCGCTTCCTCTTTGCCTTGGGTTATCATGTCTCCCCAGAAGGGCTGCTCTTCTCAGCCAGGAGCAGGGCCCATCCTCTCCTTATGCCTCCCTGTCACCTTCCTCTGCCTTCTGGGAGAGCCTCCCACATGTGCCTGACCCAAATTCTAATTTGAATTTTAGTTTTCTTGCAGCCCCCTCATCTCCCTTTTTGATCTCATCTTGGAATTTTAGAGTCCTGTTGTCTTTATTTTTAGTGTGACTTCCTTTTTCTTTATTCTGCACCATTTGACCCAGGAAGGAGAATGCCTCCCACACCTGATATCCGGCCACAGACAAAGGATGAGAATCACCTTTGACCCTGTGCTCTGACTTTTTAGGGGCTACTGAGCTCTTCTCGGGGGTAAAAGGGAGCAGAGTCTAACCCATACTCATCTGGCATGGATGGGCCGGGCTGAGTGGACTTCTTTTTCTGCCTTCTTAAGAATTTTTCTTTGATATTCTAAGTAAATTAGTACACATGACAAATTGTAATCTTCCTTAACACCCATTTAGCAAAGGTTTGGCTTTCCAAATCTGTGGTTGGTGTGAGCCCAGCATTTCTGAAGGAAGAATGAGACAGTGGGAAACAGAAACATCTTTTCCTTCTGCGTTCACATGGCTGGGGCTGCCCTGTTCCCTACGGGGAAGAAACTGGGCAAGGCTTTGCCTGGTTTCACCTGTGCCATCTGTGTCGCAGTTAGAGATTTTCAACGTTAATTTCTAATGGCATTGTGACTTTCCATCATTTCTGTGTGTCCCTTTAGACATGATAACACAAAGTTGATAAAGACTGCTCCCTCTACCGGCCAGGCACCACTGCCTGCTGGAGACCTCTGTCTGGAGATTCCACACTCCATGTGCTGTATGTTGTGCTGTTTGTGACACCGAGGCAGACACTCCCCGTAAACAATCAGAACTTCAGGCGTGAGGCTCAGCTTGTCCCTGATTCTAGCCGTGCAGTGAGGTTCAGCCTTGGCCCTGATGCCAGATCTGTTCCACTTCTTCTCCGTGCAGCTGCCCACGCTCGCAGCTTTGAAATTAAGAAACGTGGAAAATATATCAGGAGTGAGGAGCGCTTCACTTTTTCTACGTAGGGATTTCTGCTTAGGAGAGGTGTCAGTGAGCAAGTAAATGTTTCCTTTCCCCTTCCAGCAGCAAGAGTGTAACTACAAACCTTACAGAGCAAAAGAATGCCCTTTTGTCCAAAGCGCTGCCTGCTTGGGCGGTACCTACCTTGTCCCCAGAACGCTGCTGGAACACCTTCCAGATGTCCCTGTTGGTGGTGATGCTTCCCCCTTGTAAGCCAACTTGATTTTTAGAAAGTAACTAAAACGTATTTGGGGCCAGGCACAATGGCTCCCACCTGTAATCCGGGCACTTTGGGAGGCAGAGGCAGGCGAATCACTTGAGGTCAGGCATTCAAGACCAGCCTGGGCCACACAGTGAAACCCCATCTCTACTAAAAATTATTGGGCA
>CM052658.1:3794713-3832620 GCA_028533165.1 Leontopithecus rosalia | reverse complement strand
AGGGCAGGGAGGGAAGGAGGGAGGAAGGGAGGGACAGAAGGAGGGAGGGGGAGGGCAGGGAGGGAGGCAGGGAGGGAAGGAGGGAGGAAGGGAGGGACGGAAGGAGGGAGGGGGAGGGAAGGGAGGGAAGGGGAGTGCAGGAAGGGAGAATAGGAGGGAGGGAACAAAGATCTAGTACTCATTTTATGTAATTGAGCATTTTACATGGGGCTCTGCATGAGTCAGTTCTCACACTGCTAATAAACACATACTCGAGGCCAGGTGCAGTGGCTCATGCCTCTAGTCCCAGCACCTTGGGAGGCCGAGGCTGGCAGATTACTTGAGGTCAGGAGTTTGAGACTAGCCTGGCCAACATGGTGAAACCCCATCTTTACTAAAGATACAAAAATTACATGCACACATATGTTCATTGCGGCACTGTTTACAATAGCAAAGACCTGGAACCAACCCAAATGCCCATCGATGATAGACTGGACAGGGAAAATGTGGCACATATACACCATGGAATACTATGCAGCCATCAAAAACGATGAGTTTGTGTCCTTTCTAGGGACATGGATGAACCTGGAAACCATCATTCTCAGCAAACTGACATAAGAATAGAAAATCAAACACCACATATTCTCACTCATAGGCGGGTGTTGAATAATGAGAACACATGGACACAGGGAGTGGAGCATCACACACTGGGGTCTGTTGGGAAGGGCTATGGGAGGGACAGCGGTGGGTAGGAAGTTGGGGAGGGATGACATGGGGAGAAATGCCAGATATAGGTGACGGGGATGGAGGCAGCAAACCACATTACCATGTGTGTACCTATGCAGCAATCCTGCATGATATGCACATGTACTCCAATTAAATGAAGTTTAGATCAACTTCAAAAAAAATTATCCAGGCATGGTGGCACACATGGGAGGCTGAGGCATGAGAATAGCTTGAACCCAGGAGGTGGAGGTTGTAGTGAGCCAAGATTGTACAACTGTACTTCAGCCTGGGGGACAGAGTGAGACTGTCTCAAAAAAACTAAAACTAAAAAACTAAATAAATAAAATAAAGTCATAGCTGATACTGGGTAATTTAGAAAGAAAAGATGTTTTATGGACTCACAGTTCATGGGGAGGCCTCACAATCATGGTGGAAAACAAGGGAAGAGCAAAGGGGTGTCTTGCATGGCAGCAGGCAAGAGAGCTTGTTAGACCTCATGAGAATGTGGTTCCTACCATGGGAACAGCATGGAGGAAACCACCCCCGTGATTCAATTATCTCCACCTGGCCCCGCCCTCGATGTGGTGGTTATCACAATTCAAGGTGAGATTTGGGTGGGGACACAGCCAAACCATATCAGGCTCTGAGTAAAGAAACAATGTGGTTGCTACTTCTAGAAAATAACAAACCACACCAGAGTAATGCATCCTTGCCTCCTTCTAAAGCCATGAAGCGGGCTTGCCACTGTGTGTCCACGTTTTGTGGCCAAGACCTTGAAGCAGGAGCAGTCCCGTGGCTCTGTAGGCCATGACACTGCTGTTGATGCTGCACACCCCAGCCCCCGGCTCCATCCAGTCCTACTCAGCCTAGTGAGATTTCCAGCATGGTTTGCTCCAGAGGCAGCAAGAAGAGGTTTGTATCCATCTCATTTTCATTATAATATTTCACTTCCAAATTAAGAAGGAGAAAAACTGAGAATAGCGTGTAGTCATATTTGGCCTCGATGAAGATTATTTATACAAAAGAACACTATGAAAAGCAGAAAGAAGCATGGGATGAATGAATGTTTCTAACAATTGTGAACAAAAGCGGCATTCTTCATAATTAGCATGAAGGGCATGGGGTGGGGAAACAGTCATTCCGGGAGACCTTACTTTTTCTTTCTTGATTGCACACAGACGAAGTGTGTTTGCTGAGGGAGTAAGTGCAGGGTACCCTGTGGCTTTGCCACTGCCCCTGATGTGGACGTGGAATCTGCAGCCACAGGCCCTACGTGGCTTTAGCACACATCCGTCCCCATGGCTTCTCTTCAGCATCCGCCAGCATGGACTCAAAGACCAGTTATGACATCATTAAAAAATAAAAATGTTCCATGTGAAGCAAGGGCCAGGCACAGACTTTGAATTGTATTTAAGGACAAAAGTGAAATACATTTTTTTCTTTGATTGTAAATAATGCAGGAGATGACCAAATCCCATCATTATAAATGCCTGTCCCTGCCTTTGGGCCGTGAAACAGCAAATCAGGAAACTTGGTGAATGTTGCTGGCAAGACCTTTCAACGCCAGGGCCAGGATGGTGAGCCGGGGAGGGCACGGTCCCTGTACAGGCAGGCCAGGCTCTCGGGCGGGCCCCCGTGAGGAGCAGATGGTGGGAAGAGAAACGACCATGTTTCAGACTTCACAGAAATGGAGCAGGTTGAAAGCTGGATTACAGCTGAGCGCCCCTCCCACTGTGTTCACCGGTGTGCGCCTCCTCACCACCGTGTCCTCAGGAACTCCCCAAAACCACAGTGGCAGCTCCAGTCCTCCCCTCCGGCCATGCACCAGCGGTCTCCTGTCTCAGGCCCTCACCTCTTGCCACTGTTCCTCTCTTTGCCACATGGTCCCGTTTTGGGTCAAGTTACTAAGAACTTGATTAACAAGCAGGTGTGGAGAACCGGGGAGATGCGGCACTGTCGTCTTCTGGTTAACTGAGGCTCAGTCTAAGGCACCTGGTTATTTAGTTTTTTCTGTTTAAAATAATTACTAAGTGTAGTGAGGTCCCTCTCGAGCTTGCCAGGAATTGTCTAGTGAATGTGCTGCTGTCTTTAGTGATAAAAGATCTTGTAAGACCACAAAGTAATCATTCTCAACAGTAGATCTCATTATAGATACCGAAGGGGCGGGTGATGGAACTTGAATTAGCTGGCTTCTGAAACATTCTGGGATTCACCTGGGAATAGTCTTTTGGGGACATTAATTTTCTCAACACTTTCTTCTTCCTCTCAAATGCAAAATTGTATTTTTTAATCTGGTTTCTGGGGGGCTCTGGGTGACTGAAGGAACTCCCAGAAGCCCCCGTACTCCTTGGGCTAAGTAGAGAGTGGCACGGAACCTGTGGTGTTTTCAGGTTTGGGCAGAATCAGGTGCATGACCCCTAAGATATCAAACCAGGTTCACCTGAAGCGCAGAGCCATGAACCAATTTCCCTAATTAGCTAGGGAGTGTCTCTGGGTATTTGTCTTCAAGGAGGACGCAATTAGACAACAGAGCCTTCCCCAGCCCAGGCTGGGGTGCTTTTCACCCTGCGCCACTCTTCGGGGCCTCTCTGCAGCCCCTTTTTGGGTTCTTTCTCTGTGCAGCCTCCCCTGACCCCTCGCTGCCCACAGGTGTAGTTATTTGTGCATTTGCCTGGGACTGCCGTGAGAAAGTCAAGCCATCAGCTGGAGAGATGTGACCTCCAGACCCCCAGGCAGCCCCACCCAGTGACAGGCCACTCTGAGTGCCTTAGGGCTTATTTCGAAGAGGTGGTGACTGGGCGGCCCAACATCATTAAACTGGATTTCAGAAGTGCACAGGCTGTCTCCGTCACCACCGGCTCCGCCCCGTGTCCAGGGCTGGGGTCGGCCGCCCCTGGATCCCCTGGCTTCTGTCGTGGGGGGCTCCTGCCAAGCTGATCATGCTGCGTTTGGATTCCAGGGAGTACTACATCACCATGGTGAAGTGGGCCACCAGCACCAAGGTCGCCGTGACTTGGCTGAACCGCGCGCAGAACGTGTCCATCCTCACCCTCTGCGACGCCACCACGGGGGTCTGCACAAAGGTACGGGGTTGGGGGAAGGTGGCAGGGGCGTGGGAGGATGGGACTGGTGAAGAACCGATGCCCAGACGCACCCGAGGTGGCGCCAGAGTCGGCTCAGCCTTGGGCCTGCAGCGTGGAGTCCCGGCCCTGGCGTGGCCGCCACCGTGTGGCTGATGCAGGTGCCACCACAGACCCGCCGGACCCATCCAGGTGCCGGAGTCACCCAGTTCCGGCACCTGGACGCCACCCTCAGTTCACTGAGTGCCGCCTTTCTTTACCCATGCTCACCGCTGTCACCTAAGTGAGCGTCCTCCTCATTGCCTGATGCTCAAGAAGAGGGGCCCTGCCTTTCCCCGGACCCCACTGACCGCCTCCCCCAGCGGGCTTCAGGCCTGGTCCCTCCCCGACCCAGGCCAGGTGGCCCCAAGGGACAGCATCGTCCCTGGAGGTCCTGGCGAGGCCAGCCATGTTTCTAGGAGCCTCAGGCCGATTCGGTGTGTAGTGAGTGGAGGAGGTAAATGTAGGGGAAAGGAGATATTCAAATGCTCAAAGAGTAAGCAAAGGGAAAATCAAGTCTAATTGGCCGCCCTGGGGGAGCAGGCAGGTGCCCCAGGACGCTCACCCACACCCCGTGGGACTGCCGGATCACCGCCCCCAGAAGCAAGTCACGTTGTGGCGGGTTCTGTAAAAATCAGATAAAATCGATTAATACATTCAGGCAGGACTTTCAGAAACTGCTTTCCTCAAACTCCTGGACTTAGGCAATCTTCCCACCTCAAAGTGCAGAGATTACAGGTGTAAGCCACTTCACCTGGCTGGGAAAATATTTTAAGTTCATAAGACTTAAAGAAGAGCAAATGGAGGGCACACGCGGTTAGGGCAGATTACTATGCAGGTTAAATAAATTCTGCTTCACAACTGTGATCTTTACATAGGGAAATATATCTTCCTTTAATATTCTAATCTTTTGAGTAACTACAAAAGAAATAATTTGTTTCACGCTTAAAATCTCTGCCCTGGAAAAGCCAGCCATCACTAAAGCTAATTGGTCTTCAACATCACGTTAACAATCGGCAGCTTTATGGGAGGAAAACTTCCTTCCATTAGGGTCAGTCTTCTACCAACTGGTTCAACTCCTTTGTAATCTCAAGTTTCTCTCTCCTGGCTGAGACTGGCCGAGGCTGGCACGCATATTTACTTGAGAGGCTGCTAACACGGCAGCTGTCACTGCGATCCTGAGCCTGGTGATTGGTTTCTGAGGTGGGCAGTCATTTGACCTTCCGTCTAACCTGGGGTGGATTCCAGGCTATTCTGATGAGCTTGCTTGAAGGGAAGGAAGGAACGAGGGACTCGAGAGACCCAAGGCAGGCAGCTGGGGATGCTTGCAATCTGCAGCTTCGCCATGCCCCTGAGCCTTGCGTGTCAGCAGATGCTGTGTCCTGCTATAGCCCATGACAGGCCTGCTCGAGGGGCCGGAGGTCAGCCTGCGCCAGCACCAGGCCCACGGAGTCTCCAGGCAACGTGTGTGCTGCACAGCTAGAGTTTGGTGTCTGGGGTTGCGTTTTTCTCTTGTTTGCTCCTCTCCACTACTCTTCCCACATGCTTTAGCCCCTTTGAAAGGGTTTCTGGCACCAGGAGTGTTGCTCAGTGTTCCAGCCTGGGATCTGGACACAGTGTCCACACGTTCCTGACTGTGTGGCCTGAGGTTCGTGGTTAGATGGACACATGCCCAGGCAGTGATGACCACCCCATGGCACACATGCCGTTTTCCTCCAGAGGGTTCCCACCCACCATGGGTTTGTCCTCGCTGCTAGGGATGGTGGCATTTCTCATTCGAGTATACTTGTGTTTGGCTCTGAGCCTGGGTTTTCCTCCTCCCGGGGCTGCCGTGGCAGCCGTACTATGCTTGTGCAGCGACTGTGGAGGTGAAGCCAAATTGTTTTCTGCACTGTAGGTCACAGACACAATATATGCAGAAAAAAAAAGAAAAACTCTTGTCTAATGCTCTTACTTCATTTCAGAAACACGAGGATGAAAGTGAGGCCTGGCTGCACAGACAGGTAAGTGCTGCACGCCTGGGTCCCCTGTCACTTACACCCGACCCACCCCAGGACCAGGGCTGGCTCTCAAAGCCTGGACAACAGCAGAACAGCTTCTCAGAGTAAATCACACAGGGCTCCCCGGGCAGAAACAGATGGTGTGTCGGCTCTGCTCACAGTGCTTCCCTTCCTCCCGGTAGCCCAGAGAACACCCAGAGAATCTGAGTTCCAGGGAGGGTCATGTGAAAATCTTAGCTCCTCAGAGCGTAGACTGTTTGGTGAGACCTCAGCTTGCAGTTAGATGCCAGCATTTTGGTGAATTGAAAATGAAGAACCTATAAAAGGTTCCTTGACATAATCTCCTATGTTATCGTCCCTATGTCTTCCCTGACATAATGGACCACCACCTTCAGCCTGTCCCAGTAAAGCTTTCTGGCATTCCAAAAGGTTTGAGACTAATCTATAACTTTTCCCGATATTTCTCTAATGTTTTGCCAGCCACCCCAAGTGAATTCCAGCAGGTAGAAAAGTGGCGGATATTCCCATTTATTGCCAGGGGCGGTTTTGTTGGTGTCTCATTTGAAGTCACCTTCTCTGTGATTCAGTAAGACCCATCCTCAGGGACACAACTACAAACCATCCTTGGGGATTCTTCCTCCCTAACTCTGATAAAAGAACACAAAATAAAGCAGACTCTAGGAACTTGAGACCAGAAGACATCAGCAGAAGCCTAGGTAAATCATTCTGAGACTTTTTAAAATTAAATTTACACAAAAAGTATTGGTATTTTCTCTCTTTGAACCTTTTTGTCTCATTCCACACTCTGACACTAGGAAGAACAGGTGAAAACGCTTTGGAAGCTTCCTGCCTCCTTATCCTTCCTAAGGGAATGAAAATTGTCTTAAAGACTGTGGGAAGAGTCAAACCAGACTTGGGTCTCATGAATTATGGTAGAGAGGCACAGATATGCTTCTTCATCAATACGGTAGATCCTATTTAGGGAAAATAACCAAATCTGAACAAAACTGTCACCGTAGCTCTCCAAGGACATTTCTAGCACCACAGCTGCTGTGCTGCTGCCTCTGCCTGTGAAGTCAGTAATATAATTCTCTCAGGAGTCAGGGACTCTTCAATGGATGGGCTACTCCGAAAATATATCCTGTTTCTGTGCTGCGCCAATCTTATTCACAAGAGGAATGGCTCCACGTGGCCACCTATTTTTGCACGTCCTGACTTGGGTGCCAAGTCCCAGCCAAGAAGATATGGGGAAGAGGGAGGACTCGGGGAACCCTCAGACGTTAGCATGCTGTGAAGTTCTTGCTGGACCAAACATGGAAGCATACATATCAAAACTAGTGTTAAGATGTTCATCTCACATCAAATTGTCAGAGATTACAATGAAAGGATCATTTTTAAACTCCATTATCTATATAATGTGTTCAACCAATATTTATGTATCTTGCCAGGCACCATGCTAGACTGGGCATTTCAGAAAATGAGTCGGCTGCTGTCACTGAGCACACATTGTGCCATGTGTCAGAATTCCATCCAGTATATGTATGTAGCATGTATACTGGAATATTATACATATATGTGCATGTGTGTATTCGATGCATGTATGCATATGTATACAATATAGTACATATACTGGAATATTATTCAGCCATAAGAAGAACTGAAATAGTATTCAGGTAGATTACAGTTAGTTTGTCTCTTTTTGGACATTTGGGTTGCGTCTGTCTTTTGGCTATTGTGAATACAGCATCTAAGAACAGGCACAGAAGCCTACCTTATTGTGCAATTCCATTTATATAAAATATTCAGAATAAGTAAACTCTCATGAACAAAGCTGAGCAGTGGTGTACCAGGGCAGGGGAGTATGGAGAGGAACAGCTTAATGAACATAGGGTTTTTTGTGGGGTGGTGGAAATGTTCAGGAACTAGCTAGAGACGGTGGCTCACATCATTGTGAATGGACTCCATGCCACTGAATTGTTCACTTTTATTAATATGTTTTCTGTCGTGTGATTGGAATTTTGCCTCAATTTTAATGAATAAGCTGGAGCATGAGCTCTCAAAGATGTTTTAGCCTAGACAGGGAGATGAGACGTCCACGTCACATCCATGGTGCGGGACACGAGGGTGATCCTCAGACATTCAGAAGCAGTGCGGAGGTGTTCTGGCATTGGCAGGAGTGGGAGCCGGGAAGAGTGTGGAGGGCACAGAGCAGGTGGCCCTCTGCCAGGCCCACTTTGGGTTTGAACAGGAGGAGGTGAGGGATGTGCTTAAAAGAGCAGCCTGGCGGATTCTTCGTTGTGGGCAGTGAGGCTGTGGTAAAGCAAGGTGGAGGTGCCCACTGTCTTCCCCTGTTGCCCTCGGGCATTCTCATGGGGGGAGCTGGCTTCACGGCTGACTGCCTGTGGATCGGCTCTCTGGATGGACAGCAGAGTGCATGGTCACCGAGGCCCGTGGGGACTGTGGTTCTGTCCTGCCCTGCTCACTTCATCAGCCCTGCAGAGTGGCTGTAGAGCCAAGGTCATCCGCAGGACTTTGCTAAATTAGTGACTGTGTATCTCATCGTCCGTGTGAGAACAGCTACTGAAGTGCAGGGTAAGACGGTCTGAATGGGATTCGGAAAAGCAGATCCTTCCAAGCAAAATCCGGCCAACACTTAAAAGGTAGCATGAATTAGAATAATTTTTACTGTTTTAAAATGTAAACTTTACAGCATTTACTAAGCACACAGCTAAATTTTAAAAATAGCTGCTTAAACATACGCAGTGCCGTCATAAGTTGGAAATGTAAGTTTCTGTGGCAGGCATGTTTTCCTGGGATAGGGAGTCCCTGGGTCAGGCCGGCCATCAGCTGCAGTTGTGACTGTGGTGCTGAGTTCGGGCACCCTGTCCATGGCAGCAGTCGGGAGGCCAGGATGTATCTGAAGACCCCACACGTTGTGCGTCTGTACCTGTGAAGATCAGAGCTCCATGGTCTGCAGGAAGATTTAATTTCAAACAGTTTCTCATGACATTTTTTTTTCATAAAGGAATTCATGGACCCTATGTTTCAAAAATAATCCATAGTGTTTCTGCATCTCTCAAGATACTGTGAAGTCCTGGAGAACAACTTTGTAACTTTCTAAGGCTAGACCTGCCACCTGCTGCCATTGAAGCCATTGGCTGCTGCTCCAGACAGAGCTTAAGGGGGTTTTCCTGGGAGGGCTGCAGGCACGAGTGAGGGAGACACACTGAGGCCGCATGCTCTCTACCCATCCATCTCCAGCGGGTCACAAGCTTGCCCCAGCTGGCCCAGGAGAGACAGGAATCTGAAAAGTCCTGCAGACCTCAGGGAGACCTCAGGGAGACCCAGCCTGCTTAGGTCTACCAGGCTTCCGAGGACCCAGTGCAAGAACAGAGGTGAGCTGCAGCAAGCCTGCTCATTTGGTGTCATCTGAGCCATTCAGCTTCCTCTCTTCTCTTCCCAGCTCCTTCCTGGAAACCACCATATAGTTACCCACAGAGAGTCCCTATGAGCCAAAAAGAAGAGGCAAATGTGTGTGTAGAGACCCACCAAGTTCTCTCTCTTCTGGGAATATTCCAGAGAAACAGGCAATGCCCTCTGCCACATGCACACCCCGTCCCTGCTGACTGGACCCTGCAAAGTCAGTCCTGATGCAGACCCACGAGGTTCCTTTGCCAGAAGCATGTCCCTTTGGTGTAGAACCACAGAGCCTATTGTCTTGGTTGAAGGATAAGTCCTGTGGATCAATTTCTGACTGTCTTTCTTCTTTAATCGGAATTTTGGTTTTATGATTTCAAAATTTGGGTGGGAAGTAGGGGTGGTTGGACAAAATTATTATCTCTGAATCATGGAAAAAACTGGCAAAAATGCTACCAATAGCTCACGAAGAAGCTGTCATCAGTCCAAAGGGCTCCTTCTTCTCAGATCTGCTGTGATTGGAGTTGAGGAAAGCAGGTACTGTGTTTGATGAATTCTGTTATCCAGAGACACTGGGAACACTTCCCCAAAATCAAACGAGAGATAGAAGCAGGATAAAATCCATGTCCCCTGGTCAACAGTCATTGCAGATTGTCACTAAAAATACATTTACTACTTGAGAAATTGGTCTCAGAGAGACTCGAAGGCTTCCGGTGTTCCATGACGAGGTAGAGATGACATCACGATGGTGCAGGCCTTCTCATTACGAAAACAATGCTTCTGGCCAGAATTAATTATTTATTACGTTTATTTCAAGTATTTTTCTCTGCCAAACATGCAAACATTTCCCCCAGAAAAGTGAGGGAATATAGCCCTCCCCACCCCACAGTTGGCAAATAGAAGTGCGTTTTAGCAGCTAAATTAACTGCTGGTCTTTCCACTGCTCTGCTTTTAAATACTGTGCTTCCAACTCTAAATAGAAAAATAAATGTTTGCAGATTAAAGGTTTCATTTTATTGCAAATATTCATGAAGATTAAATGTCATTTTAATCACATGCTAGTTTATTTCTCTGGGCATATCATGTCTGCATGTGCTCATTCACCGTGGGGAAATGAGTTTTCCATGAGCCAGCTGGGGTTTATTTACCATTTGTTCTCATCCCCGCACTCGTGTGAAGCTCCTCGAGTCAGAAAATACATGTTGTAACCAACTAATTGGTGTTCACGGATGGAAACTTTCAAACTTGAGTTTCCTAGATGTCAAGGTACCGCAGTAGCAAAATCCCTTTTGTCCATCAAAGCAACAGTCACCCTGGGGGCGGGTGGAGGCTGAGACCTGCTGGCTGCTCACTTCCAGGGACCAGGCAGAGACGGTGGCAACACCTGCCCTAAATCCAGCCCGGAACCTGTGCCCCAGGGAAGACTGGGAATGCTGGTTCTGTTTCCAGGGAAAGGTGACTGTGGATCCAAGCAAGCGTTGGATCTGCTGAACCCATAGCACTGGTCCTGGGTTTCTTTTCTTTTTTCCTTCCGCCTTGATGGGCTATTCATCGTGAGATCAGTTGTATTAAGAAGAGAAGACAAGATTGAAAGAATAGATTTTGTTTTTAGGCAAGATCTGGTTCGTGATTGTTCAGAATAATGTTTTTCTCATAATGAATGCCACTGGAGAAATCTCACAACACACTCTGGTTTCAAAGGGCAGTCATTTGAGGGGGAAGCACCCCCTTGTGAGTCTTGAGAGCAGAGTTCCTGTTCTCGCTGGTGACCGTGGCGTGCACACACGGCCGTTCTTTGTCTCTGAGCTGTGTAGACCGAGGGATGCCTTTTTAGTTGCCACTGCCAAGGCTGTAGCATCTTAATTCCTCATTTCTTTTTCTTCTAGAAAACAGAACAGTTGATTCATGGTTCCCAAGGAAAGTATCAGCCCCACCAAGCACTTATTCTTTCAACTTTTCCTCTTGTGAGAAATCATACAGGAAATGTGTCTAGGGGTGTACTTTACCCTGGTTCAACCTCTTCAAAATAAATGATGTTTTAGTCATGGTTTCACCCATAATCTTTGTCTACAGAATGAAGAACCCGTGTTCTCCAAGGATGGCCGAAAGTTTTTCTTCGTGAGAGCGATCCCGCAGGGAGGACGAGGGAAATTCTATCACATAACGGTGTCTGCGTCCCAGGTACCTCCTGCTACTTTCCAGGACTAAACTAGAAACTAGCCTGCTAGAGGCCACGGGGTGACAGCCTCTAGGGCTTTTGAGGATGCTGAGGTCCCCTGGGACTCAGAAACTGGAAGGTGACTCCCAAAGGCAGGGCAGAGCATGGTGCTGGGGAGCTCGGAGGTTTCCGTCGGGCCTGGTGGAGCCTTGCTCTATCTGGTCACGTGCTAGAGTGTGAAAGACGCTTCTGGCAAGGTCAGCAGAGACCCTGGGGTCCCCTGTTCAGTGTAAGGCCGAGCACATTGGAGGACTGTCTGTGCTGGGGGCCCTTTCCTTCTCCCTCTGCCGGGGGTCTCCCGGACATACTCCCCCCGAGGCATGGCTCCATGCACTCAGCGTCCCTCAGGGTTCCAGCCTCCCCTGCTGCCCTGTCCCCTCTGGAGCTGGATACAGGCATCATTTTTATTATGTGGCCACTACCAGCTGTTGCTCACTGGTCCTGGGGTCTGGCAGGGCAGGAACGGAGCATCCCTGAGTAGGGAACTTTAGAGATTAATATACATAAATTTAGGACCAAAAGTAGACATCCCGGGGTCACAGTCTGTCGCAGAGGTCACCTCAGGGAGCCTCACGCCTGCAGGATGGGGCTGCCATAGAGCTGACTTTGGGGGACTCTGACCTGAGGAAGAGGGAGGCACATTCTTGAAGCTCCTCAGTTTGAAAACGGTCTAAAGTTATTTGGGATCAGAGTAGATGAATGAAACGTGATTAGAAAAAAGGTTAATCACAAATTCTATGGCTATAGAGTAGAAAGCTCCTATGTATGATGAGGCACAAAAGGCAATTACAAGGGAAAAAAATCCAAGAACATCGCCCCTGAGAGCAGCTCTGGTGGAATGAGGGCGGGGCTGCAGGGCTCCTGGGATGGAAATGGCATCTCTGAGAGGCTCACGTGCAGTTCGTTCCCAGGGCCCGTAGTGGCACGACCGACAGAATGGCTGCAGGCTGTTTCTTTCTCTTTTTCCTGTGCTCTTCATTCTACCACCCTACATTCTTTGCTTTACTATTTTAAACCATTTAGATCAAGATTTCAAAATGCTGGCCGGGTGCCTTGGCTCATGCCTGTAACCCCAGCACTTTGGGAGGCTGAAGCAGGGAGATCACCTGAGGTCAGGAGTTCAAGACCAGCCTGGCCAACATGGTGAAACCCCATCTCTACCAAAAATACAAAAATTAGCCAGGCTTGGTGGCACATACCTGTAGTCCCAGCTATTTGGGAAGTGGAAGCAGGAGAATTGCTTGAACCCAGGAGGCAGAGGCTGCAGTGAACTGAGATCGCACCACTGCACTCCAACCTGGGTGACAAAGTGAGACACCGTCTCAAAAAATTTTAAAATGCTTTGGTGTTTTCATTCGGCCCCGAGTCTCTGTATTTGTCCAAGTTGCCGTCATCCTCCCAGAGCCCTATCAAACCTTCCAGCAGGAAGCAGGTCTCCTGCACCACCCACGAGGCACCGCCTCTTGCAGGTCCCCAGGAACCCCTGGGGAGGGGGCCCCCACAACCTTTCCTTTCCAAACCTGCTTCAAATTCCCCAGCCTCTCCTGTACCCTCTCTGCACCCCCAGGTCCTGCCAGCACCCCCCAACCCTGCAGCCCCCAGGGTGTGACCTCGGACCCTCCACCTAGTTTAACCTCTCCTCGCTCTGTGCCCACCTCGCAAGGCACCTGCCCTCCAGAGCAGCTGCCCGGGGCTGCACCTGGAAAACACCACACCCCATTTCAAACCCCGCTGAAGCATTGCTCCTGCCTACACGGCCTGTGTCTCTCTTCTGTTGCGATCTCTTGTGTAATCATTCTTCTTAGCTCGGGAGGCACATAGGGAAAGACGTGTCGTGTGGCAATACGGGTCCAACCATCCTTGTCAGCGGCAGCAGGGAGCACCCTTCCTCCCTCCATTTATTCTATTTCCCCGCCTGGATTCATCCACCTCCCCACACTTGTCCCTTTCCTCCCTCCATGATCCCCCTTCATAATGGCTCCACTAATTAGATTCACAAATGAAAAAGGCCTGTGAAGTCTTGATTCTCCTCCTGAGATGCTTCCATCGTGGTTGGAGGCCAGGCCCAAGTGATTCACAACACCCAAGAGGACAGTGCGCTGTTCCCCACTGCTGACGTGGGGCGTGGGGGAGGCTGCAGGCCTCAGGTTGGTCGGGGAGCTTCACGGAGGATGCTGCCTCCCAGGAGAGGAGCAGGCAGAAGGGGCAGAGAGCCCTTCCCGCAGAGAGGGCAGCAGCCCCTGTCGCCTGGTGTTGGAAACAGTGGAAGGATGAAGAGCCGTGCGGGGACGCTGGTGTCATCTCCTGATGCCATGTCTGTGTGTTTCAGCCCAACAGCAGCAATGACAACATCCAGTCCATCACCTCCGGGGACTGGGACGTCACCAAGATCCTAGCGTATGACGAGAAGGGGAATAAGATGTGAGTGAGAACCAGGGGCCCGCCCCATCCTACTGGCCAGTGGGACACACTTGTTAGTTTTCTCAGTTACGCTCATGGAGTGCAGCGGTAGGGGTAACCCTGACACTGAGTCTTCACTGGTCCAGGTACTCTGCCAGGTGCTTTCCAGGCATTATCTCATGGAATACAGCAGTTCCACGAGGCGAGTTTACTGCTTTCCCCATTTAAAAAATAAGTAAATGAAAACAAAAAGAAGTAATTTGCTCCAGGTTATTCAGTTGGTAGCAGGTGGATTTGGCTGAGATGAGGAGGGCCCTTTCACCTCCCTGCCTCCAGGTAAGAGCCAAGGTTTCTGCATTGGGAGGTCTTGGGTGAAAATGAATCAGCAAGTATTGACTGGGCCGGGCTCTGCGTCTGAACGTGTATTAAATGTTCTCAGACCCTTGCCCTCCAGAAGGCGAGTGATCTTGTAAAAAAAATTCCACGTCCATATTCGGGTGCATGTCACCCCCAACAACAGTACCCTCTGGCCATGAAGCAGAGGCCAGTGCAGGGGGCACCTGGAGCCAGTGGAATCTGCAGTGGTGTCCGTCAGCCCTTAGGTGTATGGCCATCCCCTGCTCTGGCCACAGGTGTAGCTGGACCTGAACAGGGGAGCTACTTCCTGCAGGCCATGGGTGGCAGTCCCTGAGGAGTGTCCGTAGAGCTAGTGCCAGGGATGTGAGGTGCGCACGGGCCCTGGAGCAGACTAACCCTGTGCACTTTGCTGATCTTTGCAGCTACTTCCTGAGCACGGAGGACCTGCCTCAGAGACGACAGCTCTACAGGTAGCTCTGGCTCCCCCACTTAGGAGACATCTGGGCTTTGCAGCATTACACCTTTTCAGCGGTTCAGAAAGGCGGGCAGCAAAGACAGACCCCACCGCAGAGGAGGAGCGTAGTTCGGAGAGAAGTAATGAGATTGCAGAGGCCACCGAAGGGGTAGTTTTGAGATTTCTGAGGCTTGATTTTTCGGCTGCTATTGAGTTGGGTTTCCCCTGTCAGCCACTTTCCTCTTCTGCTAACTGACGGGCTTTTACCCGTGTTTCCTTTTCACCTCTATTCAGTGTGAACTCAGAGGAATTCTGTCCCCCTGGCAATGCCCACTGAGTTTTTGTAGGGAGCAGAGTCTGGTTTGGAAATGAACCCGTGGGTCAGTGCGAGGTCGGCCCTGCTGTCCAGCATTGCAGCTCCCAACGGAGGACTCTGCCCTGAGGAAGAGCACGTTCCTGAAGGGCACGTTCCTGAAGCTCCTGAGTTTGGAGGCAGTGTGAAGTTATTTGGGATCAGGGTAGATAAATGAAATTCATTTTAAAAAGATTAGTCAAAACTATTCTATGGCTATAAAGTAAAAAGGCTTGTATTTATGATGAGGCCTCAAAGGCGATTTCCCATCTCAACAGCCCAACAGTACGACTTCGGGCACACTTCCGAATCTCAAAGAGCGCAGGGCTGTGTGCTCTGAACCCTGGAGGGGACTGGGTTTTTCTCTAGGGCGTGTCCCTCTCCAACGTTCAGGCCTGTCATGTGCCCAGTCACTGTTGTCACTGAAGGAGGCTTTGGGTTGTGAAGTAAGATTAGCCCTGGGCACTTCCTACCAGGGCCACAGCGGTGAGGAGGGGGCATCTGCTGCCTCCCCGAGCCTCTGTGTGGGACGGCTGCAGCCAGTTACACCTGAAGCCGCTGAAGAGGGTGTTCTTCAGTGCAGACCTGAGGCTCGAGGCCAGTGGTGCATTGTCTAAATGGAGCCGATGCCTGTTACCCCACCCTCTGTGGGAACATTGGAAAGCCACCCCCTGCCCCCCGTGAATGCAGCCTCCCTTCCAGCCATTGGCAGCTACAAGGAGAGGATGAAGTCAGCATGAGGGAGCCGGGGGAGGGAGAGTCACAGATGTGCTTCTCTGTGCAGATGGTCCATCATCGCCATGTGTCTTCTAGGAAAATTGACATCCACATGTCACCAGTTAATAAAAGTGAGGGGCTGCCTGAGGCCCTATCCTCTAACTTACAGAATGAGGAGGTTGCCTTTCTTCTCTCTCCCATGAAATGTCTTTACTCCTGGAACAACAGACTTCATGTTGAAACCTGTGGTTAGAGGAGACCTTCCCGGGGCAAAATGTTCAGATAAATTCTTCCAGGTAGATCCGGTACCTTAGGATCTTTCCATTCTAGGGAGCCTGTGTTAGGCCTTCTTGACTTGAAATGACACTTGACCACAGTGGTCCCGGGTAAATCTTCAAGCTGGCTCCCACTTGTCTAGCTCCACTAAGTGGGAAGCGCGACCTCTCAGTGGTTTCACTGTCAGAGGACGTGGCTTTTGGAAGCTGCCCAAGTTCAATCCCACTGGTGCTGCTGGAGCCCGTGCCTGGTCACAGGCCAGCTTTGGAACTCCAGAGAATTTGAAGATACGTCACCCTGTCTACGCTACTCAAATTGCTAGTCATCCACTCAGACAGGACACATGCAGATAGAGTGCTAGACCGTAACACTGACAGCCCCGTGCTCCTCACGCCAGGCCACCTGCAGAGCCCGGAGAAGGCAGTGTAGGCGACCGTGTGCCAGCCTTCTTGAGAGTGGGAGGGACCCACTAGCCAAGAAAGGTGGAAATGGAGCTGGGCAGTCTCAGGGGCTCCAGCAGCGAGACCGATGGAGAAAGGCCTGGGGGTGGGGGAGTCTGTAGCAGGGGTCTGCAGAACACCCTCGTGGTGAGAGCCCGCCAGCTTGCCGCACCCAGAGGGGAGGGCAGCTCCTCTCCGCCCCCGTTCCTGGTTCATGGCAAACCTTCATCGTTTGCTCTTCCAGCGCCAACACGGTGGGCAACTTCAACAGGCAGTGCCTCTCCTGTGACCTGGTTGACAACTGCACCTACTTCAGTGCCTCCTTCAGCCACAGCATGGACTTCTTCCTGCTCAAGTGCGAAGGTAAGCTCCTGCCACCCCATCAAGCCTGTTACAGGCCGACGTGGAGGGTCCTGGCAGGCACACTCACAGGGCTACGGCGGCGGCGGCAGTGAGAACACAGCGTGTTCCAGAACAGGTGGGGATCCCGCCTACCTGATAACATAGCTCACGGGGCCAGATGACTGAACCCCACAAAGCCTGGTGCAGTGGGGCTACTGTACGTTTCCTGAAGGTGTCCAGCTTATCAGAGTGTTCTGTGCATGCTGTGCCGGTCATCACACAGCTTGTCTGCCATTGTCCGCAAAAAATAGTCCATGAGCTAGGAGGGGTAGATATCCTGCACAGCCATGAGCCTAAGCCATTATTAAAAGTGGTAAAACAATTTCAAAGGTTAAGCTTTCCATCATATTTAAGGATAATTGAATATGACCAGGTGTGGTGGCTCACATCTGTAATCCCAGCACTTTGGGAAGCCAAGGTGGGCAGATTCACCTGAGGTCAGGAGTTCGAGACCAGCCTGGCTAAAAGGACGAAACCCCATCTCTACTAAAACTACAAGTCAGCCGGGCGTGGTAGTGAATGCCCGTAGTCCCAGCTACTCGGGCGGCTAAGACAGAAGAATCGCTTGAACCTGGGAGGCGAAGGTTGCAGTGAGCCAAGATTGTGCCACTACACTCCAGCCTGGGTGACACAGTGAGACTCTGTCTCAAAAAAAAAAAAAAGGATTTGGGTTATATTAAAGAAGTCTCAGAAACAATCTTTTTTCTATTCCCAATTCATTGATAATTTTTCCCAAACTGCAAGAGTTTTTTCATACCAACCAGCATACACAAAAGAGTAGGCCATGTTGCCTACAAGATGCAAAGGATACTTTTGCTTCTTATTCTGCATCTTGGAAAGATACAATATGAACCCATGGAAAGGTAAGTAATCATAAATATGGTCATAACAAAATATGATCTCCTGTGATGAACTCAAGGAATGAGAATATGCTACAGGCAGAGATTGAGATCAGGAGCAGTTCGGTCCTCAGTGAGAGTTTCAGTCCCCTAAGGCATAGGTGGAGAATTAACAACTTTTACCAGCACAATGTCTTTGCTGGCCTTTGCTGGCTACTGGGGAGCTCACGGCTTTATGACTTCGTTCTCTTTTTACCAGTGTCATCTAAAATCTTGAAAATCCCCAGAACAGGGACACTCAGCCTCTTGCTCAATACAAGCTCATCCCCTGACATTCTTCTAAGACAATGAGGAGACCACAGAGTGATGGGGGGCAGGGGCATCTGAAATACATTAGTGCCCCAGTCCCCTCAAAGTTGATGATACCAAATTCCTCTTCCCTGTGCCTCCCAAGAAGGAGGCCACCAAGTATCTGAAATCATAGAGTACTGTAAGGGAAATAACCTAAAATCTAATTGATCCACTTCATGTATCAGATGGCAAACCCTAAGCCAGAAGTTGAGTGGATTCCCCTGACTCCCGATGAGCCAGTGATACAGAGAGGACCAGCATCAAGGTCTCCTGGTTCCTAGCCCAGTGACACTTGACTCCCTGGGGCGAGATCCTTGGGAAATAAGAACCTGGGAAATTATAGGGATTGGTGGGGCATAGAGGTTGGGAAAACATAGCAAGCAGACCCACTAGGAGCTAGAGAATCTTACAAGGAGCTACAAAATCAGAATCCAGAATCCTGTCTCAGAAGCAGGAGGCAGCTTCAACACACAGAGGTTATAATGAAACACACGATTGAGAAGTAGAAATAGATTTCAAGAAGAGTGCCCCAAGCAACAATGGTTGAATGAGAAAGGCAACAGGCCTCCATCGTGGAAGTCCTGAGTCGGGGCAGAGGTCATTTACCAGACGGGCTTGGTCTGGCCTCAGCAGGAGGCAGAGCCTTTGGGATCTGAGGTCTGCACTGGTCAAGACAGCAACAGTATGGATTTGTATTTTCTGCATTCTTTCTGTAACCAGCAAGAAGGGTCTGTCTGCTTGCCACTCATGGAAAGGAGTCAAAATAAGAATGGGTTGTAATATGAAGGAGCAAGATTTCTTTATTATCTGTGCCAGCAAGGGGAAGAGCAGAAAGCAATTCCACGCTCCAGTTTGTAGAGAAAATGCAGGGTTTTTGTTTTGTTTTGTTTTAAAGAAGGGTTTGAAATGCAGAAGAGCCTCTTGGTGGGTTAGGAGGTGGCAAGGGTGTGACTGGCTGTGGTGGCCCCTCTAATTTTTGTTCCATTTGGTATGGGGCTGGCGCCATCATGGATCCTATGAGGTTATCAATTCATCACAGTCTTGTAGCCACTCTTCAGCCATGAGTGTGTTTCAGCCTTGAAGTAATCTTTTGTTAGAGACAGAATTCCAGAGGTGTCTGGTTCCATCAGGATCTGACCCCTGGAGGTTTGCAGGAAATACATGTCCAGCTAGGAGGGCATGGTGTGTGCTCAGCAAGATCTGGGTTAGGAAATGTGCATAAGGGAGTACAGAATGGGAAAAGAAAGGGAGGGGAGGCCACAGCACATTCTGAGGCTGTGTTTCGGGATGAAAAGTGACATACATGCAGCTTGTCTCAAAGTTGTGTCTTAAGACCGGGATCAGGTAGGAGAGGAGATGGGAAAGAAAAAGAGTTTCAATTGTGATTTGAGGCTGGGCTGCTTGGTCATACTCCTAACATGTACTGACATCTGCTTCATGTGGTGACCCTCCTAGAACCCAGAATCCAACAGAGTCTCACTCTGTCGCCCAGTCTGGAGTGTACGGGTGCAATCTCAGCTCACTGCAACCTCCACCTTCCAGGTTCAAGCAAGTCTCCTGCTTCACCCTCCCACGTAGCTGGGATTGCAGGAATATAAATTTTTATATTTTTAGTAAAAACAGGGTTTCGCCATGTTGGCCAGGCTAGTCTCAAACTCCTGGTGTCAAATGATCCACCTGCCTCAGCCTCCCAAAGTGCTGGGATTACAGGCGTGAGCCACCTCACCCAGCCCTTACTTGTTAATTGACCCTTTCCTGCTTCCCTTCAGAGGTCACAGCTTCCCGCTAAGTTCAAGCTCAAGTTTAGTCTGGATGCCTCATTCTGACAGCTGGAAGCCTTTTATGGTTCAGTTTCCATAAGCTGCAGCCCTGGGTTGAAATCAAAAAGGCTCTCCCAGGCCATGGATTTAGTCAGGGAAGTTCCTGTTCCCACATGGTGGCTGTAAACATGGGACCCATGGTAGAAGCACAGCCCCGTGTTGGAAAGCTGTTTGGACAAAGTGTTTAGAGAGCACTGTAGGGTGGCTCCTGTGAAGATTTCTGGTCTGCCACTGGCCTTCTGTCCCAGGGAGGATTCATGATTCTTTTTATTTTATATATTCACAAGGCTTGTGTTGTGGTCTGCAAATAGTTATTATGAAGAGATGGCTCCATATTTGATACCTGGGAGGAAAACAGAAGCAAAGAACAAGTACAGCAACACAAAGTCAGACACATGACTGACCCAGACCCCAGGTACAGCCACGCTGGGTCACATACAACTGAACTGGTCCCTGGTACCACCACACTGGGTGACATATACACAACTGTCCCAGACCACAGGTACGGCCACGCTGGGTCACATACACAACTGAACTGGTCCCTGGTACCACCACACTGGGTGACATATATACAACTGTCCCAGACCACAGGTACAGCAACACAAGGTCAGACACATGACTGACCCAGACCCCAGGTACAGCCATACTGGGTCACATACACAACTGAACCAGTCCCTGGTACAACCACACTGGGTGACATATACACAACTGTTCCAGACCACAGGTACAGCAATATAAGGTCAGACACATGACTGTCCCAGACCCCAGGTACAGCAACACAGGGTCAGACACATAACTGACCTGGAACCCAGGTACAGCCACACTGGGTCACACACACGACTGACCTGGCCCATGGGTATAGCCACACTGGGTCACACACATGACTGACCCAGCCTCCAGGTACAGCCATATAGGGTCACACACGCAACTATCCCGGACTCCAGGTACAGCCACACTGGGTCACACACACAACTGACCTGGGCCCTAGGTATGGCCACATTGGATGACACACAACTGACCTCGCCTATTGAGTACCTCCACAATCTCACCTTCAGGATGGGATGCTCCTCCCCCCGGTGCCTGGATCCCTACAATAATCAAACAAATTCATAGAATTTGAACATAGGAATAGGTCTGAGATCCTCTAATCCAGTCTCCACTCCACCTGTCTTTGATTAAGAGACCTAAGATTTAGTCATTATGAAATTGTCACCCTGGGGTTACCTGAATCATTTAAGATCTATTTAAATATTTAGTTTGTTGCCTCATCTTAAGGTAAACGTAAATCACCCCTCTTCTCTACAAAATAGCTCTTTAAAATGTTTACGTAATAAGCTGTTTTCTGGCTAGCATAATTTGAATGCCCAAATTAAACTTTCCCGCTGAAGGTAACCAAAATCTCACTTATAAAAAGAGATTTTCTGAAAAGGCTTAAATTTATAAAGACAACAAACTAAATGGGGAGACAGCGGCAGCCAAGTCTTTGAACCTGGAAGTAGTTGCCAGTGATAACTGACTTAGCAGACCCTCAAGCTGAGCCTCGCCCTGCCATGGGGAAAGCTGAGCAGGCATTGGTGATGATTGCCTAAGGGATGAGAAGATCAATTGCTATGAAATCCTAAAGGAGCAAATGATTATACCCATTCGGATTGCTTGGGGCATTTTGCTGGAGGAGGAGACTCAAGGAAGTCATCAATGATGAGGTGGCATTTAATATAAATGTATGAGTAGGATTTGGAATGGGAAAAAGCAGTCCAAGCAGAAGGTACAGCCTGAGAAAAAGCACATGAAATGTTCTTAGATTATGCAATGGAATCTTTGCAGCCTGTGAATCATAATCAAGTGAATACAAGCAACCTGATTTAATAAACAAGATAATTTAAAATAATTTTATTTTTCTCCACATTTCTCAGTAGATATTAAAGTGGACCGAGATGTGTAGTCTAGACCAACATTTAGTCAATGCTCATTTCCTTTCCTGTTTCCTTCATACCCCAAGGTATTTTAAGAGAGTCTTGGAAACCTGTGGCAAAAATAACATCTCCATTCCTAGCATTAGAGACTCTTGTTTTCTTCTCCTTCCCTCTTCCTGCAGCATTTTATTATACAGATTAACTTAGTCTTCCAGTTGCAACCAGAACCAAAGAATTTTTCCTTTTTTAGGTTAAGGATAAATGTACTGGCAATGAAAGGTTTCACTTTGATGAAATCTGTCAATGTTCCCACATCCAAAGCTGTTCAACCTGTCACATAGGGAGGGAAATGCAAGTAGTTCAGGTTGTCTGGGCTTAGGGAGGGATGATAGTCAAAGGATTTAACAACTAGGACAAGGTGGGTACCAACCAGCCAAAAGGCATGCCCCTGAGAGCAGATACAGGCTATCAAACCATATTAGGACATAAGGGCTGGGTATAAAATCATGAAATTATAACTGCTCAGTTTAGACTTCATCATTCTTCTTGCCTTTTTGTGGGCCTTCCATTAGGAGAGTTTTTGGTAAGTTTAGCTGATATTGACCTATCCTGTAACTTACATTCAGTATTATAACTTATATTCAGCAGTATAATTTTATCATCTTAGCAGATTTGGGCTGCTGTAGTAAAGTACTATAGACTGTGAGGCTTATAAACATTACTTTATTTCTCACAATTCTGGAAGCTGGAAGTCCAAGACCAGGGTGCCAGCATGGTTGGTCCTCACAAGGGCCCTCTTCTGGGTCACAGTTGACCAATTTCTTGTATTCTTATATGGTGGAAAGAGGGTGATAGAGCTCTCTGGGGCCTTGTTATAAGCACACTAATCCCATTCCCCAGGGTTCTGGTCTTGGGATCTAATCGCCTCTCAAAGGCCCCACTTCTGATACCATCTCGTTGGAGGTTAGGACTTCAATATATAAATTTGGGGGAACATAAACACTCAGTCCATTACAATCATAGCTGATTGTAGCTCATCAGTTGTTTGCAAGCAGTACTTCCGTTTCATTAGTCTTTGGCATACCAATACTCTCCTAATGTCCAGTTTTTCTTCCACAGTGTATTGTGTCTATCATCATTATAGAGTTCCATCTAGCAGTATCAACATGTGCTCGCTCTAATTTTTCATTAATATTTTTTCTGCAGATTCTCAATATTTGACATTTTTATGCTTATATGCTTATGTTTATAATTCTTAATTCCTTAAAATTGTTGATTTTACATATAAACCTAAAAATTCTTTTAGCCTAATAATAATTATTAACCTAAATAATAATTATTTTTGGTTAATTCCTTAATTTTTGACTGTACATACAAACCCATAAATTATTTTTCTACTTTGCACAGTTATTTTAAAACTAGATTCGAATTGAATGCATACATAAATAGAGGCTCAGAAATGCAGCCAGGCATGGTGACTCATGCCTATAATCCCAGCACTTTGGGAGGCTGAAGCAGGTAGATCATAAGGTCAGGAGTTTGAGACCAGCCTGCCAGTATGATGAAATCACATCTCTACTAAAAATACAAAAATTATCCAGGCATTATGGTGCACGCCTGTAGTCCCAGCTACTCAGGAGGCTGAGGCAGGAGAATCACTTGAACTCGGTAGATGGAGGTTGCAGTGAGCCAAGATGGTGCCACTGCACTCCAGCCTGGGCATCAGAGTGAGACTCTGTCTCAAATAAAAACAAGAAAACAGAAATAAAGAAATGCTTATAGCCCCAGTATCCACTCACTGCCTCACTAGATCCCATCTCTGAATGTCAGTATTGATATCTAAAGGGCATGGATTTCAGATGACCCCTGGATACTCATCCAAGGGGTCAGCTGTAAGCCAGACTCAGTGGAACCTTGTAGAAACTCACCTATCTACGTAATACAGAGAGTTTCTTTCCAACTCTCTATTGTCTGGAAGTGAAACCAGCTATATTCAAAATATTGTATTATAACGTAAACTTTTATGATGATTTTCCAGAATATACCAAGCAGCTTTTGGCATACATACTTAATTGGTCTTCTCAATGACCCTGTGAGATAAGGTAATAAAAGAAATAATCTATTTGTTAAGTTCTTTACAATTTGAAAAGTATATTTTCTTTTTGAGATGGACTTTCACTCTTGTCACCCAGGCTGGAGCGCAATGGTGTGATTTCAGCTCACTGCAACCTCCATCTCCCGGGTTCAAGCAATTATCCTGCCTCAGCCTCCTGAGTAGCTAGGATTACAAGTGCCCGCCACCGTGCCCAGCTAATTTCTGTGTTTTTAGTAGAGACAGGGTTTCACCATGATGGCTAGGCTGGTCTCAAACTCCTGACCTCAGGTGATCCACCTGCCTTGGCTTCCCAAAGTACTGGGATTACAGGCGTGAGCCACTGTGCTGGGCCTCAAAAGTACATTTCTAATTATATTTTAATAGTTTATGACTATGTTCCCATTTCTGATTCCTTGCAATTTATGTTCTAGCACAAATAGATCTACTTAGAATTCCCTAAACTCAATATTGCATTTCACATTTCCATGCTTTTGTCTTTGGCTAACTGATAAACCACTATGCATTCTTCTAAGACTTTCAGGGCAGGGTTGATTTTTATCCCCTTCCAGGAGGGATGAATGAGAAATCAGAGAATGTGAAAGTGGCTGTGGATTCACCCCTAGACCTATGCCTGAGACAGGAACTCAATCTTTAGCTCTCTTAGATGCCTGGGGATGCCCAGAATGAGGGAGGCCTGGGCAGTCTCACCTTCTAGTCACGGATAAACCCAATTCCACCTTTAAAGAAAAAAGTGCTCACCTCCTGGACTCACTTCCTAGGACAGATGTAACACATTACCACAATCTGGGTGGTTTAACCCAACAGAAGTGTATTCTGTCACAGTTCTGGAGGCCACAAATCCAAAATCAAGCTGTTGGCCAGTGTGGTTTCTCTTGGAGGCTGTGAGGAGGAATCTGTTCCACGCCTCTCCAGCTTCTGGTGGTTGCCAGCAGTCCTTGGCGTTCCTTGGCTTAGCAATGCATCCCTTTCATCTTTGCCTCTGTCTTCACGTGGCCTTCCCCTCCGCCTCTGTATCCAAATTTCCCTCTTCTTATATAGATGCCAGCCGTTGGTTGAGGACCCACCCAGTCCAGCATAGCTTCATCTTAACTCCATCGACTACATCTCCAAAGACCTCGTTTCCAAATAAGGTCACATTTACAGGAACTGGGGGTCAGGACTTCAATATAACTTTCGTGGGGGGCACCGTTAATTAAACCAGCAACACCTCCCTTCTAAGGCCCGTATTGCCTTCTTAGGAGGAGTGCTTAGCTTGTTTTCTCAGGAACACAAAATTAAGGGCAGCCACACTAGACTCTGTGCCAGAGACTGTTCTTAATGGCTTCACCACATTCCGGAAGCAGCGAGAGGGTTCACTAAAGGAAGAATGTGATTCCAACCATGTCTCTGGATCGCACTCTAGCATGTGAGAGGAAGAAGTGCACTTCCAGCATAGATTCTCTCCAGAAATACTTCTTCCCTGTCATAATGCAAAGCTCACAGTCAGGTGGCATGGAGCTAACAAGTTGTACAGTTTCCTCCTGCCCATCTGAATTCAACCCTCAGAGCCACTGCACAATGAAACCAAAGTGCACGATTTACATAATTTGTGTTTCACAGTCCTCGCCTCTGTTTAGAGAATTGGATTTTTCTCTTCAAAATGAATCTCAAGAGTATGATTTATTTTCCTTCAAGTTTTTGAAAAGGACTCAATCAATCCTGTTTCTAAGAAATGTCCAAATGCCACTAAGGAAAATGAGTTCCGTGTATGAATTGGACATTTTCTGCCTCCCACTGAAACATTTTTTGTGTGTTTTCAAAAATAACTAAATAAACTTCCTTTTCTTGAAGCCGAGGATGGAGCTATTGGTCACTTGCTGCTCTGAGTGGGAATGCGCAGCCTGTGTTCATGAATCCCTTACAGCTCTCACCCCCACCCCTCGCAGTGTTGAGTTATGATTTAGGGAGCTACTTTGCAGACTTTGGGAAGTTTGGTCTTTGACTTAACAGTTTGGTTTCTCAAGATAGGCTTCACCTTTTCCACGCGGAATGGGACCAAAATATTATTACCGGAGCCCAAAATAAAGTGACTCAATTCTGGTAACTATTCTTGCTCTTAAATATTTCCCCAGATCCTCTGTTGTCAGCATCATTGCCATCATCATCAAAATTACGGGAGATTGAAATGGCAATAAGGGAGGGCTGTGGAGTATGGAACCACGGAGCTGGGTTCTAACCTGGACTCTGCCACCTACAGCTTCGTGACCTTGAGCATCTTGGTTAATGTTGCTCAATCCTCTACACCCTCATCCTGAAAATCGGAGGAATAACAGCATGGCACTTTCCCCTTATCCACAGTTCTACTTTTTGAGGTTTCAGTTACCCAGAGTCAACTGTGCTCTGAAAATATTACAAACAAGATATTTTGAGAGCATATTCGTAATAACTGTTACTACAGTATATTGTTATAATTGTTCTATTTTATTTTTAGTTGTTCTCTTACTATGGCTAATTTATAAATTAAACTTTATAATAGGTATGTATGCACAGAAGAAAACATTATATACATGGGGTTTAATACTCTCCTTGGTTTCAGGCATCCGCTGGGGTCTGGACGCATGTCCCTAGTGGGTAACAGGGAGCACAGTACCTGTCCTGGGTGGTTGTTTTGAGGATTAACCTAGATAGTGCATGTAAAGTACTTATCATGGCATCTGATACATAGTGTTTAATGTCTCAACTGTCATAACTGTTGTGGCCACCTTAGTAATCAATTGAGTTTACTAGACATCCACTTGCTACCCACTCAGTATCCAAAAGTTGGGGCCAGGGTTGGGGGTGGCTAATGTGCATGAAGCGAATGAAGAATCACCCTTTCCCAAATGTGAGTGGGCCCTTCAGCACCTCAGCAGGCTCAGGTTGGGACCCCTAGGTTTTGTGCTTACAGTAGCAGCTAAGAAAATCAGAGCAACCATGGATGCCAGAGCCACAAAACATCAAATCAACCATCAGGCATGGAAATGAGTACCCGGTGGCTTCCAGAGTGTGTGTGCCCAGCATGGTTCTCACAGTTGGTTCCTGGCAGAAGTTAAGAAGTAAATTTCCTGCTTTCTTAACACCTGCCCTTTCCTCCTGCTGCGCCCTTTCCCTTCCACGCCTTCAGGTGCCCAGAGGTCCCAGCTGCCCTGCCTACATCCTCTCACTGGAAGGTCCATGAAGGTGCTATTAAGGTGTCATGCAAATATGTACACTAAGGTGCTTGTGACTCTTTCCCAGGCTTTAGTCAAAATAGAGAAGCAAGGCAGGGATCAAAAATAGGAATCAGCTGAGCAACTCTACTTGTTGGAAAGTCTCTGGCTGCAGTGCTATGGATGAGAAGGGTTCTGAGGCCAAGTGCAGGCTCAGCAGGAAAGAACATCAAGAGTGACTGATGGATGATGTCATGAAAGTCATGAGTGATTGATGGATATGTCCAAAAGTCATGATGTCATTAATATGAGTGATTTGTGATGTCATGAACATCATGAGTGAGTGATTAATATGGGCAACATCATGAGTAATTGATGCCATGGGGTCATGAATCATGAATGAGTGATTAATGTCAGGAACATGACTGATTAATGTTATGACTTATGAGTGATCGATTGATGATGTCATGAAATCATGAGTGATTGATATCACGTCATCATGAGTAATTGCTGTCATGGATGTCATAAGTGATTTTTCGATGATCATATGAATGCCCTAAGTGATTAATGACATGAGCGTCATAAGTAACTGACTGATGTCATGGATGTCATGAGTGATTGATGGGTGATGTCATGAATGTCCTGAGTGATTGATAGATGATGTCGTGAATGTCCTGAGTGATTGGTGATGTGTGCCAACCACAGTCTTGAGGGAGCAGGTGGCAGCCACATGCCACGCATCTGTGATGTTTGGTGTAGTTTCCCCAAAATGAATGAATACCTCCATGTGGTAAGATTGCAGATTCTGTATTATTCAAGATGAAATGCATTTGGAAGTTTGAGATTTATGCTAAAACTCACCATGCACTGCAGAATGAAGTGAAGGGGCTTGTTTTCTGAAGGGCCTAGACTCCTGAAGAATTATGGTCAGCCAAAATAGAAGTGACAGCACATCACTTCAGAGAAAAGAAAAGCACGCATGAAGAGAAGCAGACTGAGACTCAGTTACCTGAAGGGATGGAAATGGCTGCCATGGAAACTCCCTGAGGGAGGCTGTTGCCCAGGGTTTCTGACTGAAGGGCACCTCTTCTGTCATTCTTCTTTTGAATGAGGGAGAAGAAATCTCCAGATCCTTCCAGAGCAGCCCAGGGGGGATGCTGATTCACACCCCTTCAGAGTGCTGGATCAACAGTGTAAGCAGGCGTACCCTTTGCATGATCCCAACGTAGGAATTAAATATTCTACTTCTGCTCAAATTATTTGCTAATAACTCATTTCTAAGTGTAAATGAGTAGTCCCAGAGCTAGAAAAATAATACATAGTGTGCATCTTCATTGATAAAACTGCATTATGAGCCTCAAACACGTAGGGTGCTATTAACTCCCACCAACAAATTTGAAAACAAATGGTTTGGTCCTACAAACTAGTTAATCCTCTAGACACCTCTTATATCCAGTTTCCAAGGAATTAACCTCAGCTGCCCTTTTTAATTTTGAATTTGTCCAAGTGAATGTTTTGAACCAGGTTTGCAGCTCCCTGGAGCACTGCTGCTGTGCTTGTAAGAGCATCTGTTCAGTCTCTCAAACATTGGAGCCATTCCCTTGGAGGCTGCATGAACCAAGAACAAGGAGAAGGATTCTAAAGGCAGGCTATATTGTTAGTGCGAGTGACATGAATACTTTGGAAGATGTCACACTCGTCAGTGAATGCCACCAGACACCAAGCAAACCACTCATATCCCTCCTCAGAAACAACCAAATAAATATCTCCCAAGGAAAAGAAACTTCTCACTTTCCCACTCAACACCTTTCCCATCCCTGGGCAGGGGCGGGTATGCTGAACCTGTACCAGCATACCTTTCTACATCAGAGGCCATGTCCTGCAGTGTTTTACCTGAAATGTCCATTAAAAATAAATAATGGGGCCGGATGCAGTGGCTCATGCCTGTAATCCCAGCACTTTGGGAGGCCAAGGTGGGTGGATCATCTGAGGTCAGGAGTTCGAGACCAGCCTGACCAACATGGTGAAACCCCATCTCTACTAAAAATACAAAATTAGCTGGGCATGGTGGCACATGCCCATAATTCCAGCTACTTGGAAGGCTGAGACAGGAGAATCACTTGATCCCGGGAGGCAGAGGTTGCAGTGAGCAAAGATCATGCCATTGCACTCCAGCCTGTGGAACAAGAGTGAAACTCTGTCTCAATAAACAAACAAACAAACAATTTATGACATTCAACCCAATAAATAATGCCTCTAGAATGTGTCCATTCCTTTTATCCCTATTGCCTCTGCTCTGGGTAATAAAAGCCCTTTCGTGACTGGTCAGTTTTCCTGTGAGATTTCCCAGTGACCAGTTCACCTTGCTCCTGTCTGAAATATGACCAGATCGCATTTTCTAAAGAATATCTCTGTTCAAAATGACTTCCGGAGCACATACATTTCTCTTTTCCTAAGTAAAATGATAGAAGAAATATAAAATTTTTCTAAAAAATCCTGTGCCACTGGGCACTAGGAAGGGATCCAGTGCCACTGGGCCACTAGGAAGGGGCCTGGTGGACTAGAAAGTTTGTGAAGTAAACATAAATGGATCACTGTCAAAGTGAAAGCCAGACACAAGGGAATGTAACACGATGGGCAAAAGACCCGATTATAACAATTATAAAATGAAGACCGAAAAGAAGTTTGTTTGCTCAGAATTCTAAACTGTGGCGCACCTGTCAGAGTGGATGCTGCCGCCTCCCATTTTTGCCCCTAAGACAAGAGGAGACTTGGCCAGGGAGACTTCCAGAGGGGTCGGTGGGGCTGGAAGGGGAGCTGCACCTTAGGTGGCCACAAAGCCAAGGCCCCAAGCTCTGCAAGAGGCACCCTTATCCCCTCATCTCTGCTCCGTCTCCACCCGGAATCAGAATCCACCTTCATGGAAGGAGCAGCTCTGGGGCTGCTGAAGCCACATGTCCACAGCCTGGGCCCCACCTGGATGAGAGAATAGCCAGCCAGGCACCACTGCAGCACATGGGACTCACGGAAGGGAGGCTTCAGACCAAGTGCCTGTGAAGTAAATCCCTGGAGAAGCATTTTAAAGGTCTTGTCCATTTGCTGCAGCCACACCGACTGAGAATCTCCTCCGAGAGATTCCAGAAGGCGTCACCTTTACCACACAGAGAGGGCAGCTGTGGAAAGGAGGGAAGCTGACTGCTGGAGACTTGCCAATATTTACAAGACACATCTTTGTAAATTGAGAAGAACTGAATAGAGAAGACAGTCAAATACCCAGTTCCTCCCAAAAGCCTGGATCATGCCTGACGTACATTAATAAGGCCTCTTCATTATTTTTAGTGCTTCTTCCCTTCACTCTCTGAAGGGTTCTTATTTGGTCAAAATTATGATCAGAACAACTCCAAAAAGTGCCCTAGAAAATACAACTGAAGGGCTTCCCAGAAGACCCTAGAACGGACAAAGAGGAGCATTCAAAAACTTGAGAGCTATGAAAAATAGACCCAACAAATATCATCTCTTTGTAGAGGCTTTAGAAGGAGAGAATGGGGAGAAGGAAAGGGAAATAATCAACCAAGATATGATGGGAAAAACTTTCCCCACACTTTTGAGTCATTGGAGAAAAAAAGACCTAATAAGTGTAATTCTAAGAATTCTGGAAAAGATCTAATGATAGATACCTCCTGATCAAACTTGACAACTCAAAGTTGAGAAATTGCATAAGATACAGGCCAGGTGCGGTGGTTCATGGCTGTTAACTGTACTAACTAATTTGATATGGACTGGCCCCACAAAACACATGTTCTCAAGGCCGGTGCCGGGGACGTCCTTCTGGCTACCGTACTTCAAGATGTTCTTTGCAGAGGGTCGTTCAGAATAAATGTTCCTCTGGTCTCAACACCAGGAATGGCTGAGCTTCTCATAACCTTTCTAATGGGCTGTAAATCGTGTTTCCCCACCGCACGTTGGCTAGAGAGCTTAGCGTGAAATGTGTGGCATAGGTGGGTAGTCTTTGTAGTACACATTTGATATTTTCAGCTTTTTCCTGATTTCTGTTTTTCTTATTTTTCATTGTTCTGATAGTCTCACCTACTCATTTTAAGCTTGTTTAAATCATCCTTATCCACTTTCAGTCCTTTTTGCCACTAGATCCAACATGGATAGACGGATAACAGATGAGAGGGAAATGACTGACCCATTTGGAGGCAGGAAAATTAAAGTACTCCTAGCCTGGCATTCAAGGCTGCCTGCAGTCTGGCCACATCCTACTCACCCAGCCTCACAATGACACTACTCCTCCGTCAGAGCTTTTCAAACACTTTTAGTAGCACAACCAGTTTTCAAATGAAATGCTAAGTGATATACATATATACATACACACACATACACACTTATACATATGTATATCTATTTTTTTTTTTGAGACGGAGTCTTGCTCTGTCACCAGGTTGGAGTGCAGTGGTGCGATCTCAGCTCACTGCCAGGTTCTGTCTCCCGGGTGCAAGCAATTCTCCTGCCTCAGCCTCTCAAGTAGCTGAGAATACAGGCGCGTGCCACCACACCCAACTAATCTTTTCGTATTTTTAGTAGAGACGGGGTTTCACCATGTTGGCCAGGATCGTCTCCATCCCTTGCCCTCCTGATCCACCCGCCTCGGCCTCCCAAAGTGCTAGGATTACAGGCGCGAGCCACCGCACCCAGCCTAATATGGTTTCTCAATTCAAAGTACAGTGTTTGCTTTTCAGTTCAATCAAAGGATAACGATAAGACCATATTGGTGAATACAAAATGTAAACTACTAATTAAGAGATACAGGTAAAAGTTACAGCCTCTTATTAATCACCACCACCCTCCAGGAAATTCATACCAAGCTTTGCAGGCCCACAGCAGCACTTCTAGTTAAAAGCCACTGTGGAATACATGTCTCAAGTTCCCCTGATGTTACTTCTGTACCTGTCAAACTATCAACTTATTTAAATATCTTATGCAACCTCCAAGATTCAACCCCATAAACTTTTCCTGGTCACATCCTCGCTTCTCCTTCCCTGGGGCTCTGAGGGCATTTTCTGCCTTTACACTGTGGCATCTTGTGCATCTCCCTTACAGGTGCTGAGCTCCCAGAGGCAAGACGGTTTCACTGACATCTGTGCCACAGCCTTATAATACACTGTCTTCATCCATTCGGACAGCTATAACAAAATATTGTAGACTGGGCAGTGTCTAAACAGCAGAAATTTATCTCTCACAGTTCCAGAGGGTGGGAAGTCCAAGGACAAGGCAAGTCGGTGTCCGGTGAGGGCATGCTTTCTCGCTGCACCCTCACATGGTGGAAGGGGAAAGGGAGCTCTCTTGGGCCTTTTATATTGGAGAGCTAATCCTATTCAGAGGGCTTCACCCTTGTGATGTTATCACATTCTAAGGCCTCACACCATAACACCATCATCCTGGGGACAAGGATTTCAATAGTGGAATCTCAGAGGGACACAAACATTCAGACCACAGCCCAGACTGAGTATGTGTAATTGATACATGAACAGCCATCGAGTCCTGTCACAGTGCCAGACTGTGACATTCACTTTGTGGGTTCAGGGAGCAAGGAGACCCAGTCCAAGCTTGTAGAGACCTTACGGACCAAAGCCAGTGACAGTGTCACCCCCTCGAGTCTTCCACACCTCTGCTCACAGATACCTCCCTGGCTCCCTCCGAAGGCCCCACCCTAATTGCTCTCTAGCCCTCGCCCTGGTCCTCCACCCCGTTTCCTGCTACTCATCCCGTCTTCTCTGTGGCACCTTTCATTCCTGCCACTGATTCTTCCGAGTGTGTTTTCAAATGCTCGTCTTCCCACTGGCATGTCAGTTCAGTGAGTGCAGGAACTCTGACCCACCACTTTGATCCTAGTATCTAGGGCAAGAGCTGTTGCATACTGTCCCCCATACATTAGCATTTTTGAATGGATGAATAAAAGCTGCAGTGTCGTACTGTACTTTGGGGCCAGTGTAAACCCGGTTTGAGGTCACAATCTTAGTTTAGAACTTCCTGGAAAATAAGTTAATGCGCGTACTATTTCTAGGTTACAATAAAAGCTACTTCTCATGTTGTGAGTAGCCAAAATATTCTTTAAGATGTTATTTTTGGCCCTCATTTGTAAAAGCATGCTCACAAGTTCCGAAAGTGTGAACACTGATTTAATTTTTTTAACAAAAACGTCATAAAGAATCAAAAACAATTAAAACAATGCGATATGCAATTTGACCCAGGAGTTTGACGCTGTGGTGAGCTATGGTGGCACCACTGTACCTGAGCCTGGGTGACAGAGAAAGACCCTAACTCAAAAATAATAATGACAATAACGCAATATGCAATTTAAAACCGATACTTAATGCACAGTAAAGGAGTCTGAATGCGTTTTCCAAGTGAATATACATCTCTTTTTGGCAACTTTTATGTGTCTTCTCTGTAACTTCAGGGGGAAGTACTAGTGCCTGTGGATAAGGTTTTAAGGAGCCAGACTTCAACTTAACATTAAAAAAAAAGTCACTAAGGTCCTAATCATCATTGTGTGAGTCTCATTGTGTGTAGTATATGGACAGGCAGTGAAGGTGGACATGCCAAACTCATGTCCTAGGAGTTCTCCAGGCAGAAACGGGACCAGCGATACGCACGTTTTTGTAGGTTCCCTGTTTGGATTATTTTGGACGAGGTGAACTCAGATCCTTGCCAATTTCAGAGTCTATGATTATTCTTCTCCGACACTGGCTCGGTAGAGCAACTTCAGGGCCCATGGCAGCACCCAGGCAGATATGGCGCCTTCTCCAAAGGTCCTGCGTCTCCAGCTCCATGCAACGGTGCTTATTGTAATAATAAAAAACCTAATGCATGGGGAGATACTAAAGTGCGTTCTGAATAATCATCAAAATGAATTGGATCTAGGAAGTCAAAAGTGACTGTTCTGCAAACTTTGTTGAATTACCTATTTTGAAAACTTGGTCTTTGTCAGCCACTCAAGACAAAGTCACTTTCATTCTTCTCCTTAGTGGCTATTGGTGTGAAGTCCGTTTCTTAGTTGCAGATAAGGAAACGGTGCTACTGGACTAGAGGAATCCTCACCTTACACAAACAGTGCTGACACATTCTGGTCAACAAATATCTATTCATCTCTTCCACCCATACTTCAAAAGTAGGTCACTTGTTTCTTAAGGAACTTTTTTTTTTTTTGAGACAGACTTTCACTCTTTCTGCCCAGGCTGGAGGGCAATGGAAAGATCTTGGCTCACTGCAACCTCTGCCTCCTGGATGGATTCAAGTGATTCTCCTGCCTTAGCCTCCTGAGTAGCTGGGATTACAGGCGTATACCACCATGCCCGGCTAATTATGTATTTTTTGTAGAGACGGGATTTCACCATGTTGGCCAGGCTGGTCTTGAACTCCTGACCTCAGGCGATTCCACCCTCCTCAGCCTCCCAAAGTGCTGGGATTACAGGCATGAACAACCACATCCAGCCAGGAACATTATCCTAATGTTTAGTAAAATGAATTACAAGAGGCAGAAGTGTCTATAGCTCCATAATGACTTGGTCATTATGAAATCACCAAAGTTTCTACGTTAGCCATGAAGACATAAAAAGAATCGGTCCCAAACTTAATTATTGATGCTAATGAGGAGGAAAAAGATGAGAAAAATCAGGTGCTTTCCTGGCTATGCATTTCTGCTTCGGCAATTCTTCATTGTTTAAGAGAAAGGTGGCAAACACAGGTGCCACTGCCCCGGAAGGGAATGGAAATGAGTGAGCCCCTCTTTGTGTGTCACATAATGGGGGCCTCTGGAGAGAACCCCTGGTGTCCGAAGAGCCATTGTAACTCAGCTTCAGTCAGTCGTTGCCATTCGAAATTGTTGGATTTCCAGTTCTTCCAATATTTCAATAGAAATATAAAATCCATATTTTCAAGTAAAAATCTGATTTTTAAATGTTGGCAACCCACTACAATTTGAAAAATATTCCCTTTGGCGAAATGAAATACTTGCAGGCCACATCTGGCCCGCGGGTGACCAGCAAGTGATGTTCACTTGAATCAGTATGCCAGATGGTCAAAGAGGACTTCTTCCTGTTTCTCAGCCTCACTTACAAGCTGCTGACTTGGTCATTATGAAATCACCAAAGCTTATGTAGCCAGAGGGAGCCAGAAGCAGTAACAGAAGCAGGTGTGCTTAAGTCTCAAGGATCCAACCTGGATACTCAGGAATCCACAATACTTTTTATACTGATCTGTATGGAAGACTGTTTTATTTTATTTATTTATTCAGGCATAGTCTCACTCTGTCACCAGGCTGGAGTGCAGTGGCATGATCTTGGCTCACTGTATCCTCCACCTCCTGGGTTCAAGCAATTCTCCTTCCTCAGCCTCCCAAGTAGCTGGGACTATAGGTGCATGCCACCATGCCCAGCTAATTTTTGTATTTTTAGTAGAGACGGGGTTTCACCATGTTGACCAGGATGGTCTCGATCTCCTGACCTTGTGATCCGCCTGCCTCGGTCTCCCAAAGTTCTGGGATTACAGACATGAGCCACCACACCTGGCCCTATGTAAGACTGTTTTAAAGCTACCTGTGCTTAATTCTGAGCTATCCAGCACAGTTGAGTGAGACAGTGTTCATAGTAATGAATTTCTCCCATTTTAGCATACGTAAATTGTCTTCCAAAAAAAGGAATATTTGTCACTCACTCTACCAGCTATCAGTCCATCTTCCCGTGATGCTGGGAAGCTCTTTGGCCTCAGTGCCTTTGTCTCTGATGTGAGCATCTGTCTGTGTGAGGAAGAGAGAGGGCTGTCACGACAGGGGTTGCGGTGACCATTGAGTCCGCTTCTGCTGTCTCAGTGTTGAGGAAACCAGGGTCTAGGACTTGCACATGGCTGGTTAGGAGTGGGGTCGGACTGCTTCCCCACGCCCTGGCTGCGACGCTGGCTGCTGTTTCTTCAGTGTTCTCATTCGTGTTCTGGTTAATTCAGTAGCAGGTCACTGAGGCTTTCCGTGCTTGGCACGCAGCACATGGAGAAGGAACAGGATACAAACCTGCAAGATTCACGAAGGGACTTTGGGAGGTTGAGGTGGGCAGATCATGAGGTCAGGAGTTTAAGACCATCCTGGCCAAAATGGTGAAATCCCATCTCTACTAAAATACAAAAAATTAGCTGGGCATGGTGGCGGGCCCCTGTAGTCCCAGCTATCCGAGAGGCTGAGGCAGGAGAATTGCTTGAACCCGGAGGCAGAGGTTGCAGTGAGCTGAGATCACACCACTGCACTGCAGACTGGTGACGGAGTGAGACTCTGTCTGAAGAAAAAATAAAAAGATTCACTAGGGGAAAGGTGGGACGAAGCAAAGATCAGGGTCACACATTTATTCTCAGAAGGCCTGCTGGCTTCATGAGCACCAGTTCTACAGCTTCTCAAACCAGGGCTGGCTCACATCTAGGTGACAAGGTAGATGGTGGTTCCAGCCACTCATCCCACCACGCAGAAACTTACATCCTAGTGAGTAGCGGCCGAGGAGTCAGCCCACAAAGGAATCGCTTCACCCCACATTTCACAAATGCAAGCCCGTGATCACTACGAGAGTGGGAGCTGCGTCTAATCATCGGAATTGTGGGCAGCGCCGATCCTGCATATTCTGAGGTTAGCACAGTGTATGAGTTTAATAAATAGTTGATGCCTGCAAATGGGAACACAGATTTTTACGGATATCAAATGTGTCTTGAGTAACGGTTGAGAGTAGAAATACTGGCTTAGCTTTAGGGAAAGTCTCTGTCTTCCTGTGCCAGTCTTTATCTTCTAGACATCCAACTGAGGTATATCCGTGGTCAGTATCCGTTAATAAAAAGGTAGTCCCTCAAAATATTAGCATGGGTGATATTTTCCTTTGTGATCCTGATTCCCTGGCCAGTTTCCTTGTTTCCTCCCAGCTGTCTCCTAGCTGAATTGTTCAGTGGTTATTATTTTATGGACTCGTGGAGATTCACAAGAAGGAAGATGCCCATTTCCCCAGCAATACCCAAAGGCTTCTTGAGAAGCTCTCAGTGATGAAAATCAAGAGGGGTCCTATGAACTAGAGCTACAAATCAAATATGAAATAACAACCTCCTTCTTCACCGCTGCCCAATAGCAAGGACAAAGCCTTCATAGAGCGGAGAAGAGAGAAATTTGAAACGTGAATTAGAAAAAAACTCCTTACAAAGTGCTTTCTGCAGGAAATGTGGAACCAAAGAGGCCTGCAGCCTTTTCCCTTAATGGAGATAAAGTAGGAATAGCTATGTGCTTAAAATAGTCACATGCAAAGAAAAATGAGCGGAGACATCTGGCTAAACGTGACGTCTGCTTTCACTTCCATTCATTTTCTTTCCCAGAAGAAGGTATTGGTTAATGTTAGGCAGCTGTCGAATGATGCATCACTTTAGACACATTTTTAAAGCCACATTTCACAGTTCGTAAGTCCACCAGAGTGCCGCAACATGAACGTGACTATGGAGAACCTAGAAACGCAACACAGCAGCTATCCTCAGAGGAGACCCCTTTCCTAGCACACCGCGTAAGCTACATTGACAAGAAGTGCCTAAAGGTTTTATTACTCGTTTCGACTTAGAATGGTAATATGTACTATTTTTAAATCAGATGTTATGGGCATATGAGGTATATTCATCTACACTGAAATCCACCCCCTCCCAGACACATGCATGCACACACGCACACATACTCTCTCCCTCTCTCCCTCTCCCTCTCTCTCTCCCTCTTTCTCCCTCTCTCTTTCCCTCTCTCCCTCTCTCTCCCTTTCTCCCTCTCTCTCCCTTTCTCCCTC
>CM052658.1:3773736-3794613 GCA_028533165.1 Leontopithecus rosalia | reverse complement strand
CCCTCTCTCCCTCCTTCTCTCTCTCTCTCTCTCTCTCTCTCTCTCTCCCCCCCCCCAGACACCCACTGGATTTTGAACATCTCACGCAGCTCTTCCCCATTCTCATCCTCTTTCTTACCCTTTTCGTTTCCCTCTTCCTACTCGCCTTTTCCTCCCTCCCCTTCCCTTCCCTTCCCTTCTTTACTCTTCTGTCCATGTCAGTCTCAAAGCCTTTAGCTAGGTGAAGACAGGTAGGCGTCTGCACAGAGGAGCACCCCACATGGGCTGCCTAGTGCAAGCCAGGAGGTGGGGGGCATCTGGCCCACCTGGGAGCACCCAGGATGTGGAGTCAGCCCTGGGCAAGGGGAGGAGGAGGGCATCCGCACAGGGGGCAGCCTTTGTCTTTCGAAAAGGATGGCCCAGTGGGGATATCCAAGCCCAAGCAGAGTGAGGAGGGGGTGTCTACCAGAAAGGGCAGCCTGGTGGGGGTGTCAGAGCCCAAGCAGAGTGAGGAGGGGGTGTCTACCAGAAAGGGCAGCCTGGTGGGGGTGTCAGAGCCCAAGGAGAGTGAGGAGGGGGTGTCTGCATGGGGAGGTGGCAGCAGTGTTGATGAAAATGTCTTCAATTTGGGGGCTAGATCAAGTAAGAACAGGAAAGAGAACGAAAACCCAGTTTCTCCCTGTTGGGGCTAGAAGCCACACGTATGGGGAGCAGAGCCTGGGCGTGCACTGTGTGTGGTGCTGGACTGGAACTGGGGGAAGTAGAGTGAGTGCCTGGCTTTCTAAATCAGCACTGAACTTCCAGCTGGATCTTCTTGCTGTAGAGGGTATTCCTGGGACTATTTGGTAAACTGGAGGGGGTGTGAGAATTGGACTGTAGGAGGGCACCTGTGTTAATTTCCTGAATGGAACAGAGATGCTGCAGTACTGCAGAACGGGAAATCCACAGCCTCAAGCGCATCTGGGGAAGAGGGTCATCGGCTCAGGGATCCCTCCTCACATGCTTCACGGAGCTAAGTCCTTTGCCCTGTGCCTGCAACTTTCCTGTAAGTTTGAAGTTGCTGTAAAATCTTTTTTTTTAATTAGATAAAATTTTACAAAAAGGAATAAACTGTGTGCCCATCAAAGGAACTGAGTATGAGGGTCACTAGTTCAGATTGCGAAGCCTTCTTCCCTGTCACCAGGCATGCAGCCACAGGCAAATGACAAAATCTTATTCTCAGAAACTTTAAAAGTTTTCAAAAGAAATAGCTGCTAAAGAAAATGAGAAGCCAGGTAGAAAAGGCATCGCCTGCTTTATCTCCATTTGAGACGTTTTCATCTTCTCTGATGTATTCCAGTGGGCTGTTAGACACCTGACCAGATGGAATGTGTACATGTTCTAGTCATCAGTATATTTCGTTCACGAAGGGAATTATGCTAGAATATGATTATTATAGTTTAGGCAGAAAATCTAGACCTGTTTCCCCGGGCTCTGACCCATGCAGATGTCAGTACACCTCCACAGGGTCCGTCGTCTCCCAGGTTAACAGATTACACTGAGCTCAGCTTTAAAATGGCCATAAATCTTAAAACTGCGGCACACTGACATTTCATTTCAGAATCAATTCTCGATAGCCTACGCAGCTCAGAATTTCTTTTTTAGTTTTCTAGCCCTCCTTTCAATTATTTACAGCGCCCTGAACGTCAAATACAGTCTCATACCTTTGTAAATCATAATGCGGATAATCATATTTGTAAATTATAATTATATAATTTCCATGTATTTTTATGTTACTAAAACACCCAACGCATTTGCCGCATGCTAGACAATAAGAAAAGCAGACCAGGAGGCTGGTGGCAGTGGCTCATGCCTAGAATCCCAACACCGAAAGGCAGAGGCAGATCACTTGAGTTCCAGAGTTCAAGACCAGGCTAGGCAACATGGCAAAACCCTATCTCTACCAAAAATACAAAAATTAGCTGGGCATAGTGGCATGCACCTGTACTGCCAGCTACTCGGGAAGCTGAGGCAGAAGGGTTGCTTGAATGTGGGAGGTAGTGGCTGCAATAAGCCATGGTTGTGTGACTGCAGGCCAGCCTAGGCAACAGAGTGAGACCTTATAAGAAAGAAGGAAAGGCAAGAAGAGGAGAGGGGAGGGAAGGGGAGGGGGGGAGGGAGGAGAGGGGAAGGGGGAGGGGAGGGGAGGGGAGGGCGGAAGGAAAGAAGGGAAGAATGGAAAGGAAGGAAGGAATTGAAGGGACGGAGGGAGGGAGGGAGGGAGGAACGGAGGGAGGGAGAAGTAAAAGAAAAGCAGACCAAGATATTAGCAGGAAAGGGACCAGATTTCCAAGCAAATTGGGAGTTGGTGCAAGAGTCGTATCAGCTCACCAACAAAAATCAGATGATTTTCGGCAGTTGGGGACTGGGCGGCATCGTACCAAAGAGCATCCAGATGGGAACTCTGAGGTTCCTGTGATGAGCTTGGTAATTCTGAGAGGAACTGCAGACCATTTGCCATGGGTGAGATGCTTCCTCCGTCCTGCTCAAAGCCCTCCCACCCTTCACCACCACCAAGCACCATCTCTGCTCCTGATGTGGCATCTCGGGCCGTCAGGAATGAACGTCAGCCTTCCAGAAGCACCTCCTGCAATGCCGGTGCACTGACCCCTGGGCCCTTTCTGCTTCTGCTCAAGTCTTGAAACCGCCTGTGCCCTCCCTCAGCGGCGCTGTCAGCACCGTCCTCACCACCCAGTGGCTCCTTCCCGGTCTTTCAGGCCATCAAAATCCTAACCTTTTAAAGTGCTCTGGTTCTCATCAGCTTCCTAAGTATTTCCTGAGCGAGTACTGAATGATCTGGATGATATTTTTGAGTCTCCTGGCTACGCCTTTGAACACGTTTTCCCGTCTCTGTCTTTTCATCTCGAAAATCCACATTTGCTGCTGCCTTTTTCTGACCACCTGTTGGGTCCTTGCCGCCTTTCTTTCTGGCTTCCTCTCTCCCAGCTTGTCTGCTGACTGCTTTCACAAGGTGTCTGCTCAGCCACTAATTGCCACAAGTTCCAGGAAGAGGCAGAGTAGAGGGCAGCCCACGAGGCAGGAGCCACCCACTTAGGAGGCACTGGGGGTGCTGTGCGGGGGGCAGTTTGGTCTAACAAAGAAGTGCTTGCAGGAGCATAGTGGGAAGTCAGTTTGGAAAGATAGACTGAGGTAAGCAGAGATGAAAAACAGCTGTGACTTAGGTCATTGTAAATAACGTCCCAATGTGTAGCCCTAGAACAATCTGACTGTCCAGGGGAGAAACCTCACCAGCAAGGTAGTTTCTTGAAGAAAAGGAAGTTTGCGAAGCAGAAAGCCCCAGCTGCTTCTGAGCAAAGGGTAGTGCCTGGACCGAGAATCAGGGCATGAATCGGCCTCCTGGCCTGTCCCAACCTTAACCATACTTCGTTTTAGTCAGATGGCAGGCGGGGTGCCACTCACAGCCTATTTCTACGATCGATACTCCACATTTTAAAGACATCTTCACGCGCACACTGTGCACGCCCGTGGAGAGGAGGCATTCACATTTCCATCCCTCAGATAACTTCCAGTGCTTACTTCATGTTTCAAGTGTGAGTTCCTTCGTTCTGTAACCAGGCTCAAGATCCATATGGTAGATGAACTGGATGTTTACAGCTGCTATTATTGGACGGCCACAGAACCGATTCTCACAGCCCGACTGTAGCTGTGAACCCTCTCCAAGATTCTCTACCCCAGACTGTGGTCCTGCCTTTCACCATCCATGCCCAGGTGACCGTGTCATCCCCATGGTGAGTGGGCACCTCCTTCATGCTCAGAGGCTGCCCTGTCCCGTCCTCAGCCCTGCCTTAGGAAAGAGGACCACAGATCTCTCCAACCAGAAAGACAAAGAGACCACACAGGATGAATCCACACCAATCCACGACCGGGTCACCCACTGCGGAGAGCTCTCCAGGGCGCCTGCTGCCAGGGGTTTTCAACAGTAGTCAGGAGCCAGAAGCACGAGGCTGGAGTGGCCTTAATGGCATCGCCTTCAATCACCGGTTGACACACAGGCCACAGGGCTATGGTAGAAATCCTCCCTGCTCCAGGGGCCTCTGATGTAGGGTTACTGAGAATTTAGGCAGAGCTGGGTAGAAATGTAGAATGGGAAAAAAAAAAATCTCCATTGCAAACATTTTAGAAAGGGAGGCTGCTGAAAGGATGTTGATTCTTCTTAAGAAAACTTTATGCACATCCTCTTGGCATTTCTGTGCTAGTTTCTACTGCAATTTATTTTCTCATCCCAGCAGGTAGTAATTTTAGGTGACAGTTTCTGAAAGTTCCAAGCATTATTTCTTTTTAAATAAATCTCTTGAAATCAGACTTAGCAATCCAGATTCATTTTCCCATTCAGTATGAGTGGGAGCATTTTATTAGCCATAATCAGGTTTTCCTTTTAAGGACAAGAAAGCTTATAGAGACCTGGGAACCACTCGTTTACCACAGTATTTTCCTGCAGATCATGTAACTGGAGGATCAAACCCGCATCTGGGTCTCCTGTGGCCTTATTGTCTCGGAGTTCATCTCTTGTCCTGTCAATTGCAGCACCAGCAGGAACTTAGCTGTGTCTAGTAAACTGCTGGCTTGAGATTCTGACATGCCCTTACAAAAAATCAAAGGCTTCTGTGTCTCTCCTTCATCACAAATTAAGCCACATGAAATAATGTGTGATGAGACTTTGCAAAGCAAAATGCAGTTCATCTTCTGGAGACAGCAAAACACTGCCTGGTTTATTTCTCTGTCAGTAGCATCATGACAATTTCAGGGAAGCAGCTGTGCCAGCTCTTCATTTCCCTAAAACAGGTTATGACTGTTCCCTCCCTCATGCGTTCAGTTCAGTTCCTGAGCAGCTGCTGTATGCCAGGCAGCGAACTGGATGCTGGGGATAGATGCCTTTAAGGGGCTTGTGTTGCAGGGGGAGGGAGGTACTCAGGAGGACTGCCCCTCACGGTGACAATGCTGGGACAGAGACATGTTCTGGGGCCCGGAGGACCCAAGGAATTCTGCATCTGTGTGCCAAGGACTTTGCTGGAGCCAACGATAAATCTGCATTTGCACGAAGAGACATCAGCCTAGACCTGGGGAGTGACAGACACACATGGAGTCCCTACCCAACAAACGATCATGAGGTCACACCATTGGGACCCTGGAAGCCACCAGATGCCCAGGAGCCCACCCTCTCCCTTCGCAGTAGCAAAGCCACCACCCATTTTACAGATGAGACTAAGATACCCAGTACCTCTTGTGCAAGAGCACACAGCTGATCAGGGGCTGAGCCCGCAACCGCGCACCCGAGGTGCCTGTGCACGGCGCCCCACTCTCTCCTGTGCACAGGGAAACACCAGCGTTCATGCTGACACATTCCCCGAAATCTCTTCCACAGACCTGAGCCTGTTGAACCCTAATGACGTCCTAGACACAAGAGGGCACTGCTGTACCGCACATTTGTGCTTCTCACTGGCCTGTGATGGCTTCTGAAGGGACGGTAACTTCCCAGGGGTTGGTGTTGCCTCCAGCATGGAAACCACACCTCCGCAGCTGAGGATGTCAAGAACACCCTGTGGGGACACAAAGAATCCAGCCCTCCAGTTCCAGAAGTCTTTCTTTGGGACCCACTATTTGGCAGATGCCAGGCAGAAGGCTGAGTGTGCAGAGATGAGGACAGACACCCTGCCCTCAAGTAGCCAAAATCTAGGAAAATGAATGCCACTGGGAACGCAGCCAAGGGTCTCGAGCTTGGGGAAGGGACTGACACGTGCCGAGAGCCCTGCTAGGTGTAGGCATCTCACCCACACGTGCCCGCAGCCTGGGCTCCCATGCACAGAACAGTGGAGACGAGGGAGAGCCCTGGGTCCTAGTGCCCCATGAGTGTGTTGTCCTGGAGACAGGCACACACAGCCAGCAGGAGGACAGTCAAAGGCAGAGGGTGGCAGCGTGTTTAAGAAAGGCCAGGAGGGCTGCAGGAACCAGGAAAGAGAGTGTTTAGTAATGGGTAAAAATGGAGTGGGGGAAGAAAAGGCAGACAGCCCTCATCAAGAAGGAGCAAGAGGAAGTGTAGGCTAAGTACAATATGTATGGGAAAGGGAGCCGTTGACCCTAAGACTTACCTCTAGGTCTCTTTTGTGACTTATTTCCCCCAAAATTATGTTAAAGTCCTAACATCCATGTGCCTTGGCTGCCTCTTCTGCAAGTTTAGGATAATAATACCTGCCTTATACGGCTGACGCAGTGTAAATTACTTACTAGCCGAAACGCTCAGAGCAGGACCTGTTGCTGGCAGACGGTGGTGCTGCTGTTGGGGATGTTGACGGGGATGCTGAGGTCACCTGTGCTGTGGCTCCGACTCTGACTCCTGACTCCGTGTCTCAGAGGCAGGGGTCTCCGGCCGTGCGCACCAAGCTCCTATAGGACGGGAAAGCTTCGCTTCCTGCTTCTGTTCCCCGGAATCATAAATTCACATCCAGTTAATAGTGGCTGATGAGTTTCCATTCTGTGCAAAACATTAGACTAAAATGACTAAAGGTTAGACAGAGGAAATTTGGGGAAAAAGGAAAATTATGTGGACATGGGCCAGGCGCAGTGGCTCACGCCTGTAATCCCAGCACTTTGGGAGGCTGAGGCGGGTGGATCATGAGGTCAAGAGATTGAGATCATCCTGGTCAACATGTTGAAACCGCATCTCTACTTAAAATACAAAAAGTTGGCTGGGCACGGTGGCGCGTGCCTGTAATCCCGGCTGCTCGGGAGGCTGAGGCAGGAGAACTGCCTGAACCCAGGAGGCGGAGGTTGCAGTGAGCCGAGATCGCGCCATTGCACTCCGGCCTGGGTAAGCAGAGTGAAACTCCGTCTCAAAAAAAAAAAAAAGAAAATCATGTGGACAAAGGAATTTTCTTTTCTTTTTTTTCTGGGTACAAGAGTTGTTGGTGGCATTAGCAGAACTGGATATCGGAGGCCTGGGCTGGGCCTGGACAGTCCTGGGGCCACACAGGCTGTAGCTCCTCTTCATGCAGAGAATAGTAAGGTCACCTGTCCTCCGAGTGCTCACTGCCTGGTGAGGCCATCAGCACCATCTCCAAACAGAAGCAAGATGAAGAAATAACTTGATGATGAGTCGCGCCTTGCCAGGGTGGGTGCACACTTGGCCTCTCCTAGCTCGTAAGCTAGTATCTGTCTCTGACTCCCTAGAAATCCCAGCTGCCACTGAGGAATATTTACAGTATTGATCACAGCTCCCAGCCGGGTGCAGTGGCTCAGGCCTGTAATCCCAGCACTTTGGGAGGCTGAGGCGGGCAGGTCACCTGAGGTCAGGAGTTTGGGACCAGCCTGACCAATATGGTGAAACCCCATCTCTACTAACGCCCCCCAGAAAATTAGCCAAGCATGGTAGCTGTAATCCCAGCTACTCTCGAGGCTGAGGCAGGAGAATCACTTGAACTCAGGAGGTGGAGGTTGCAGTGAGCTGAAATCATGCCATTGCACTCCTGCCTGGGCAACAAGAGGGAAACGCCATCTCACAAAAAACAAAAACAAGCTCCCATTTATTTCACTCTAATAATGGCCAAGAACTGCAAAGAGCACCTACGTCACTTACCTTTTAGGAAGGACACTGTTGCCCGCATCTCACAGGTGAGGAGAGGCAGGCTCGGTGGTGAGCGGAGCGCTGAAGAGTGAAGCCCAGCGCACCCACTAGACCCCGGCTGTGCTGCTGCCGTGGGATCTGGTGTTCGTGGCAAAGAAGTAAAGGTGAAGGTATTCATTGCAGAAACGATTATCATTTGCGGGCCAGAGACTGGAAGAGCCCCTTTTTTCTTGGATATGATTGGAGCCAGTTATCTATGGTCTGAGAAAGATTCTCGCAGAGACAGGGCCGCAGGCACCCCTGCCCTGGGAAGCTTTGTTCCGACAGTGACTGCTTCTGTGCTGCATTTTGTCAGCTTGGGGGCATCTGAAAATGTAGGCTAAGCACACTATATATGGGAAAGGGAGGACGGGAATGACTCAGACAAATGGCCATTGTGCACCACAGGGAGCTCTTCTCCTGTACCCACCTCCAGGTCCCTTTTGTGACCTAAAACTATGTTAAAGTCCTAAAACATTTCCCCCAAAACTATGTTAAAGTCCTAACACCCAGGAACTAGGCTCATTGCAGATATAACTAATTAAGATGACTCCATACTGGAGTAGGAGGGCCCCCAGATCTGAGATGAGGGTGGCCTTCTGAGAAGAGAAGACGCAGATACCAGAGGCAGACGCTGCTGTGTGACATCAGAGGCAGTCGCTGCTGTGTGACATCAGAGGCAGAGGCAGGAAGGACACGCTGTGGACGGATGGCCCCTACCAGAAGCTGGAAGAGCTGCTGGCCTGCCCACACCTTCACCTCAGACTTACGGCCTGTGAGACAATCCATTTCTGTTGTTTTAAGCTGCCTCGTCTGTGGGACTTTGTTAGGGCAATCCTGGGAAACTGATCCAGTCCCCAAGTACCGACTCCTCCAAATCCTTCTTCAACACCCAGAATTCCTCTCTGACTTCAGGCCCGCTGACAAGGAACTTGCTTTAAATCATTACCTTGGAGCAGTGGACTCCAAAGTGTGGTGCCTGGGTTTTGTTAGAGACACAAATTCTCAGGCCCCATCACAAACCCATGGAATCAGAAACATGTGGCTGGTGCCCAGCTGTGTCCACTTTAACAAGCTCTCTGGGTGATTTGGATGCATTTCAGAGGCAGAGAGCCCAGAGTGTACAAATGCCTGTCTTTGCTTCCAAGACATAGTTTTCCTATTTCCTTTTCTGAAATCAGAATACCTCTTAGACAATCTCTTTAACATCTTATTGTTAATAAATCAGTGGTTCATCTTACAGTTGGGGGTGTCTCGAATCAATGAAAATGAATGAGTCCAGCCTTCACCTGCTATGCCTGTAAGTGCTGCTTTGTTACGAAAGTGTCCTCTGATGGTGGAAAGGATTCCTGTGATTTAACGTTGCTTGTGTCCCAGCAGTGGGTACTGTAATGGGCACCTCAGGCACACTGTGACCTTCAGGAATGTTCCTGCGAGGCTCCCAAACCTCCCGTTCATTTCTGATGCACCAAAGCTGGCCTGGGGCCTAATCTCCGGGTCCCATTTCTGTTTAATTACCTCGAGCTTTGTTTCTGCTGCCTGCCTGCCCGCCCGCCACCCGCCGCCCCGCCTGGTTTGCAGAAGCGTCTCAGGTTCTGGAGGCTTCACTTGAAAGATCAGCCCCTCGAGTGGAAGGGAGGCCCCTGGCTGGGGAAAATATGCATTTGGTCAACGTGTTTTCTTCTCTCTCTTCTGCCAGTATTCTGTTCGGAGGCACACAGCACTGCCTCACCCATGCCCAACCCCCTGGGGAGCTGAGCCTTCAGATAAAAGTAGTCTGCAGTTTGGAGGCTGCTGTTTGAGACGGAACAGCTGTTCTGCTGCACTTTCACAACTCGGTTATTTAAGCAGGAGAGAAGTAATTAAAACTGTCACTCGTGTGGCTGTTCGAATTATATTTCTACTTCCTCTCCACAGAGCATTCGCTATGTGTTACAAAAATATTTCATTGTGGTATTATACATCATTAATTTTGTTTAAATTATTTTTAATTGCTCACTGACATGACAAAATAATGAGGAGGAAATTGGGAAGAAGAGATTTTATTTTAACAACAAAAAACTGTAAAGGGTGAATTTTATTTTTTATTTTTATCTAATTCTTTTTGAGATGAGTTTCGCTCATGTTACCCAGGCTGGAGTGCAATGGTGTGATTTCAGCTCACTGAAACCTCCACCCCAGTTCAAGTGATTCTCCTGCTTCAGCCTCCCAATTAGCTGGGATTGCCAGTGCCCACCACCAAGCCCAGCTCATTTGTGTATTTTTTTTTAATTTTTTTTTTGAGATGGAGTTTCACTCTTGTTACTCAGGCTGGAGTGCAATGGCGCGATCTCGGCTCACCACAACCTCCGCCTTCTGGGTTCAAGCAATTCTCCTGACTCAGCCTCCCAAGTAGCTGGGATTACAGGCACACGCCACCATGCCCAGCTAATTTTTTGTAGTTTTAGTAGAGATGGGGTTTCACCATGTTGACCAGGATGGTCTTGATCTGTTGACCTCGTGATCCACCTGCCTCGGCCTCCCAAAGTGCTGGGATTACAGGCGTGAGCCACTGCGCCCGTCATTTGTGTATTTTTAGTAAAGACGGGGTTTCACAATGTTGGCCAGGCTGGTCTCGAACTACTGACCTCAGATGATCCTACTGCCTCGGCCTCCCAAAGAGTCAGGATTACAGGAATGAGATACTGCACCTGGTCTGAATTTAGTAATGAGTCCTGCGCTGGTGTGGGCATGTCTGTGGGCAACATGCAGACATGCAGTCACACATATGTGCGCATTCACAGACATGCATGAACACACATGCTCACACATGCATGTGTGCATACAGACACATCCACACATGCACCCATATGCACACTTGTGTGCATACATGCACCTTCACACATGCATGCACAGACATGCACACACATGCATGTGTGCATGCATACAGGCACAGTCACACATGCATGCACACATGCACGCAGGCAGACACATTTACACATACACACATACATGCATGGATGGATACAGACACATTCATATATGGGATGGGCTGGAAGGAGCACCTAGGAGCCACAGTTTAGCCCACTGCTGAGCCAGCTCTGGGGCAGGGGCAGGTAGAGTGTGGGTAACAGCACAGGAGTATTTTTCTGTTCCTGGGACAGTGACAGAACTTGTTGCCATTTCTGGTGGGCGAGGCTCTCTTCCTTGTTACTCTTTCCTCAGATGGTCTCGGATATGGTGGCCCTTTATCTTCTGAAAGAATGAGACTTTGTATTGGGCTTTCAACTTAAATCTGACAAAAATCTCTGTATTTCTTTCACCTCCACAGCTGGTGTGGAGGGAAAACTAAACCACATTTACTCGGTTCGTATGAGTGTCACCGCTTATTTCTTTCACTTCTCTCCACGGTATTGGTGAGGTTTTCTAGAACAATCGTTCACCAAGACCCAACATCTATGTTAGTTCCTTTTTTCTCACGTCCTTTTCTGTCATTTCCATTTCAAAGCAAAGCAAAGACTTTTATATTCACATTCCCCCAAGAGATCTTACATGTTTAAAAAATTGTTCATTTAGTTTAAAACTATGTAGGCAGGGTCTCTCCATTTTCGGGGCACTCCGGGGACCCAGCAGCCACATCAGGATGCCTCCTGGGTCTCGAGGGTTGCTTGGTGGCACTGCCGCATGTTGACAAGGACAGGAGTACAAGGAGGAAACAGTAAGTGTGATGAGAGCAGTAAAACAATTATTGAATAATTCATCGGAGTAGGAGCGTCCAGCTGGAGGATGTCGGAATGCTTTTAGATTCATAGAATGTTAGAACAGAAAGAAGTTCCAAGATCCGCTAATCCAAATGTTTTCAAACTTGTTTTAAGCCACAGAGCCCCTTCTTCAAAAGGAAACTTACTGGGAAGCCCAATGTGGAAATCGAAGCTTCTCAGGAGACTTTTGGGACTCGCTTTGAAGATCTCTGATCCAGTTCCATTGCCACATTTTGCAGATTAAAGAAATGTGGGGGCAAAAAGGTTAAGTAATAAGAAAAGTCTGCTTGAAGGAAATAAAACCTAATTGCACCAAGAGCCACGGTGGAAGAGCACAGACAGTGCACGTGGCTTGTGTAAATAGCTATTTGCAGGGCTTCTGTGCAAGATGCCCAGAACCGAAACGCGATGCCCTCGGGAGCAGAGATGGGATGGAAAATCTGGGCAGGATCCGCAAGGGAGCCAGGCCGCTGGCCTCTGAGGATGAGCAAGACCGGCTGACAGGAGGCTTTGCGTGTGCAACTGGAGGACAGAGGTGCCTCCTTATAAGTGACCTCCCTGGACTTTAAACATCTCACAAAATGTGGAGCCAGTTCTCAGGACAACAGCCCATTTCCCCAAAAGCAGTTCTCAGCCCATTTCCCTGATTGGCTAGCGGGCCCCTCAGAGAAGAGAGGATGGAAGACTGTTGTGCAGGAACGCCAGTGGCTCATAGCTAAGAACAAGGGTTAAGAACAGACAAGCTGTCATTGTGAGCAGGATTTCTGTCCCAGCATTCTCCTATGGTCGGGGCAGGATTTCTGTCCCAGAATTCTCCTATGGTCGGGGCTTCTTATCTGGATCTTCCGCTAACCCTCACCAACCAACCATCTCACCGTATGCCCATTCGTCCACGGAGCCCCAAGCAACAGAGGGAATGGATATTCATAGCTCCTTGATGAAATAAGAACAAGAAATCTAGATAAGGATGTAAATAATAACAATACTAGACACACCTGCGGAGGGGTGAGGAGGGCATGGCACTTCCTGAGCATTTTATGTGTGTGTGACTGTGTGATGCTCAGAACAGCTCTCTAGGATGAGTGGTGGTATTCTTCCCACGTCACAGATGAAGAAACTAAAGACCACCTGATTCAAGCAACTTGCCCAAATCCACTGAGCCAGCAAGTGGTGCAGCCAGCACTGGATGCTCTGATCCACCCGCCTCGGCCTCCCAAAGTGCTGGCATTACAGGCGTGAGCCACCGGGCCCGGCCTGAATCTTGAAGGCTAAGTCGAGGATTAGCAGGAAGCCTGGGGGTGAAGAGTGGGTGCTCAGGCAGAGAGTAGCACAGCCCCCACGCAGGAACAAGGAGTCCACAAAGCTGCGCCGCGGGTGTGAGAGGTCAGGTCTACAGAGGTCTTGTATTTCATGCTACAGGTTTAAGCCGAAGCCTCTGGAAATAACAAGACGTCCCAATCAGAGAAGCACCATGTCAGAACTGTGTGTCAGCCCTCAGGCAGGAGAGTGGGGACAGTGCTGAGGACATTAGCACGGAGATAGGAGGCATTTAGTAGGCACCATGACAGAGGCTACTGAGGAATCAGAGTGGGGGTTAAGAGAGGCCAGAGTGTGGGACGGCCTCCATTCAAAAAACAGGAATTGCTTATGCTATATCCTTGAATCCGAAAAAAAAGCAGGTGATTGCGTATCTCGAGCAGTGGCCACCAAGCATCTGGAGCTTTATGGCTCAGCCCACCTGGTCATCCCCATTGCTTGTAGGAAGTGACATCACCCACCTTACAGAGAGCTGAGAAGGGAAGTCCCTGCCCTCAGGACACATACCCAGCAGGTGGCCAGAGTGTGATTCTTCACACATATCTCCACTCTGCTGTCACCCAGTGGACCAGCCATCAGAGGTCAAAGCGGAGGGTGAGCAGAAACCTCAGCCTCCATGCAGACTGAAGCGTCAACAGGAAGCAGAAGCCAGCACGGTCTGACCTGCAGGGGCCTTTCCAGTCTCCTCCTGGACTCACTGACCTCGCACAGAAGCCCCACGAGTATCTACTTACACAAGACCTGTGTCCAGGTCTGATCAGATGTGAAGGCCAAGATGAAGCCCCATGTCACCCGTGATCACGGTGATGAGGCAAAGGAGCCTGTGCTGCTCCACGCACCATAAATTGCCCGTGTGAGCACCGTCTGCGGAAGCCGAGCATTTATTCCCACGATGAGAACACTGCTCGGGAGATTTTAGATTTCCTCTTGTACAACTGTTTTTACGTTCCAGACTCATAAGGAACATACTTTTTACTTCTCAGTATGGTTAATTGTTGACAGTGTTACCTAATCATGAATTTTATCATACCTTCATTACAAAACTTGATTTCAGTGATCTTGTGCATTTTTTAAAAAGCAAAGCTAACCTCTAACACAGGTAGCTGGCCATTTTGAGGCTGTTCAAGAGAATGCACCACCGCCTCTGAACCAACTCCACCAAGCGTGTTACTTCCTAGGGAATATGTACCAGGCTTGAATTATCCACCTGTTCACCCTTTCTCGACTATCAGTTGAAGACTTGCGAGTAACAAGTCAATGTACATTTTCCTATGTGGGACGAAAATGTTGTACAAAATAGCTTCCTAAGTTCTGAGTACAGTTGAAGAGATAAGACATAACTGTATCAAGAGGTCAAGAGATCGAGACCATCCTGGTCAACATGGTGAAACCCTGTCTCTACTAAAAATATGAAAATTAGCTGGGCATGGTGATACACCCCCGTAATCCCAGCTACTCAGGAGGCTGAGGCAGGAGAATTGGCTGAACCCAGGAGGCGGAGGTTGTGGTGAGCCGAGATCGCGCCATTGCACTCCAGCCGGGGTAACACGAGCAAAACTCCATCTCAAAAAAAAAAAAAAACAAACAAACAGACATAACTGTGTCACCAGAAATCAGGTTAGAACTTGACTGCTTGGATCAAAAGTCACTGAAGAACTTGGAGTCACAGTGTGGCAGATTGTGATCAGCGCTATGACAATCTGAGGGCCAGGATCACACCAGGAGCTGTAAGAAGTGTGCAGAGAAGGCCTGGAAGCGGGCAGAGACTCCGACCACATTCTAGCTTTGCCTCCGTCGGGGCGAAGGAAACAGCCAGTGAGCGCCACACCCTTCCCCTGCAGCTTGCCTCATCTCACAAAACATGCTGCGTTCCTTCCTTCATACTGGGAATTCTGTGAATCATGTGAAACACCTGAAAGTGTCACTCTGGGGGCGTACAAGTGACGCTGTGAGTCCCATGCAGATAATTCCTAAAACCTAAGGCTTTTACGCATCAACTACTCAAAGGTACGAGCCGAATTTGGAGAATGTACAGAGGACATTTCCTTCCTTTTTCTTTTTTAATGATTGGGAAGGTTTCCCTTACTGAAAAGGCCTGCCATGAGCCCTGAGTGTCACTGGTAATTTCCAGAGGAAGAGGTTCCCTGTGACTATAAAAAGTCAACGTGACACTCCCTCCCCATCATCTGTGAGCGCGTAAAACAACCCATCCATGTCCACGGCCCCTGTCGAGCCATGCTCCTCAGACTGCTGCCTGGGAAATAGGATCACTTTCAAGTTCCCTGGACACACAAAATGGGATTGAAGCAAAACTAAATCCTGTGGGGCCCGGAGTGGAGGCGGGTGGGGGCAGCCTCAGTCCCAGGTTTGATGTCAGCCATAGCAAGGTTTCCCAATCAAACGGCAGCAAGAAGTGTCGGCAGTTTTGACTAGGAAATGCTGTCTTCAGAACAAATATTTTAATCATCCGCAGTAGTTCTGGTGGCTTGGCCAGCTCCCTGTTTATTAGTATGATAATATCACCTCAATGTATAAACTTTATGCATCAGGCATACATAATACATGAACGGGCAAATAAAGAGATCTGGAGCCCGTTCACAGCGGCGTTCACAGCGGGCCATGCCAATTATCTCGCTCGGCCAGAGCCTGCCTCTGCTCGCAGCTGTTCTTTGAAACCATTCATCAACGCTTAAGAGATACCGGTGGTGCCGGCCAGGTTGTTTGAATCGCCATTGTTTACATACTAGGAGTTTAGCGGCTGCTTGGAAATTATCTGTCACATAAACATCCTCTGAGGATACAGATAGAGGAAGGGAGACAGGCGCTGTCTTTGTGAATTTTTTTTATTTATTCTGATGACTTTTTTCTTTTACAGTTTTGTGTCCTTTTTAACTACTTCATTTTCATCTGGAATGGTCACATTTCTGTATCCAGTTGAGCAGGTGCAAATGAATGCTCTAAAATGACGGGGCTGGAAACCAGAGAGACAGAAATAAATATTTTCTGTCCACAAGTCTGTTGTGTAATTCAAAGCTTTTCTTTGGGTAATCTGATTTTTTTCTTTCTTTCTTTTTTTTTTTTCTTGCCCTCTGGCTACAGGATCTTTACAGGGCAAAAAAACAAGCTTATGTGTGGGTCGTGAATTCAGTTGCTTCCATTCGTTTATTTTCCCTTCCAGGAGCAATATAAATTTTGGAAGTCAGATATTGAACTTGAGCCAAAGTAGTATGTGTTACTGTCCAAAGTTTTTAAAGGGCCACATGTTGTTTTTAACGCGTTATCTTTTTGTGAGCAGAGGCTGAGCTGACACCATTTTCTGCTGTCAGAAAACAGTTTCATCAGTTTTCTGCTGTCGGCAGGCGTGACACTGGACATTTTGGTTGGAACGTCAGGGCTGTTAATGCTGCAAGGCCACACCAGCCATGAGGCAGGCTTACTTATCGAGGATGTAGGAAATAGGAGGGCCAGGCAGAGAATCCTAGTGACCGTGTTTTTGCTGATGCGTATTTTCACGTGAATTTGGGAGCACGCACAGAGGAGTGTGTCATTAGATATACGCAGAGAGAATCAGATGTCTAACATTTGACCTGACACAGGACGGAACTCACAGTGAAACATTATTGTATGCTTTCATTTAAAAGTGTATCCTAAATACAAAAACTAGCCAGGCCTGGTGGCGAATGCCTGGAATCCCAGCTACTTGAGAGGCTGAGGTGGGAGGATCACTTGAGCCCGTGAGGCAGAGGTTGCAGTGAGCCCAGCCAGGGCCACTGTACTCCAGCCTGGGCAACAGAGCGAGACCTTGTCTTAAATAAATAAATATACAAATAAAAGCATTGCCTATGTTCCAAGACTAGACATAAACATAAAGATACCAGAAACATTGGTTGAGAAACGACAGAAGGACAATCCCGCGTCTCACCCTCTTTCCTTTCTTTTTTCCTCCCCCTCAGACGTAGAACAGAACCTCTTTCTCAGTTCAGGTGGACACCGTCTCCTTCCGTACTTTCCATGACGTGGCAAATGTTGACATTGCAAAGGCAGACTCTGATCACGGAATTCTCATCTCTGGAGGATGGTAACCCCATCGCAGGGAGTTGTGACGAGGTTGAGAGAATGTCCATGAGCACGCAGTGCAGTACGAGCCACATAGTAGGAAAAAAGTGTTGGCTGCTGTTGTTTTTGCTGAAGCCGCTGTTGCTCTCACTAAAAGTAGACTTCAGCAAACCTGATTCTGCAGTTGAGATCCAGATGAGGAAAGCTGCTTACCTGGAATCACAAAATAGCTGGTCTCCTGACCCCCGTCTTTGCTCATAGGGATCCCCGTGTAGACCTCTGAACCGTGGACGCCATCCAGTGGTTGTACTGGCCACACGACATCAAAGTGTATTTTCATGCAAGTCTGACTTGCCTGCAAAACTCTGAGCTTCCTAAGAGCAAATCCTTTGTCTGTTTCTGTCTGTTTCCCCAGGACCTAGCACCATTCCTTGCACGTGGTGGATTCTCAGTACCTATTTGTTGAATCGCATGCAAAGTGAAAAAGAAACTGTGAATGTGAATTGTCAGAATAGCAGCAGCTGAGTGGAGTCCTAAGGTTTAGCCACAAGAATCTGTGCCCAGGCAACACAGGTGGATTATCTTACAGGCATCAGAGACAAAAGAGTAAAAGCTTTCTATCGTATGAAAGAAATCCTTAAATAAGTTTTACTGACTAGACTTGCATGAGATCATTTGGAAGAGAAGACCCATGTAAGACTTCAGGGGTAAGCCCCTCATAAGTCTCCTCAGTGAAAGTATTCTCTGTTGTTTAAAATAGGTTTAAAGTCCTCCCTTTAATGGTACCAGCCCCCCCCCCAGATTCTGCGTATGTTCTTCACGTGCTTGGCATGTCCCCTCTTCTCTAGGAATCAGGTAAATGCTAACGTGGGTGTAGTCTGGCCGAAGTAGCCCAGATTTTAAGTATCCGATTCCAAATTAGGATTCTGCTTCTGCTCTCCTTCTTAGGAGAAAACGTGTTTTGAATTAGAAGTTCCTAAGTTATTTGCCAGTTTTCAGGGGCCATCACAGAAACCTGGAGGCCTGGGGTGGTCCGTTCACATAGACAGCAGTGGGCGTGCGTCCCCTGGGCCAGAGGAGAAGCCAGATGCGGAGGTGGCCGCGGAGCTGACCTCAGACCACCAGAGGGTCTGGTCTCGGGCAGAGACCCGGTTAGACTGCCTGGGGTTAGGAACCCTCAGATGTAAAATTATACAGACAGGCTGTTTTTCAACTTTTATTTAGTCGCCTTCTTAAATGTGATTTTAATCATGTTCTTTGTATTCCACCAGTGTAAAGAAGTATTCTATATTAAAATATCGGCGAAGATGGCCTGGTTGGCATAGGGCTTCATAAACAGAACGTAATTCCTTCCTTAGATGTAGAGACTGCTCTCCTTGGCACTTAGTGAAAAGGACACGGGATTCCCAATGTATGAACAGCGAGACCGCAGCCTGAATCAGAAAAAGCAGGACACGGAGAATGGTCTTCAGAGACCTTTCCTTAGCCTAATTTAAATTTGCCACTTGATATGTCGTAGCCAATTATATACTTAGGAGGTCGTTCATTCATTAACCATTAATCTGTTCAGCAAACATTTTTATTCAATGCTGAGTCTGAGACTCAGAAGAGGGAGAGGGGATGAGGCAGGCTTTCATGGCCGGAGGATTTCAGCATGTCTTTCCGTCTGTCTGAGATGGGGCAGGCACATGGTCCCAGCAGCTCTGGTTTTAAAATTGCAACTCAGTTTGACAGTTGCCGGCATTGGTACTGATGCACTTTCTTCAGTCACAAATTAGAAAGCACACAGGAGAAACACCTCCAGCAATGTGGTGAGAAACAACCAGCTTCTAAATAACATCAACGAGCAGCAGTGCCGTTAAAATGGACAAAGGAGGAGAGAGGGCAGCTTGTAGTCAGGAAGACACACGAGAAATGCAGGTGTCAAACATGAAAAGATGTCCAGCTTTACTCACAGTTCCTAAACATTCGAACCTTGACCCATTCGAGTGTTTTTAAAACCTTTTTAAAGGTGTAACCTAGACCTCCATATACTATCAGTTGGAGAGCAAACTAGACGATATTTACTAAAACGTGAGCTGTCGTGACTTTCTGTGTACACTGCACCATGCCTCCCAAAGTTTCACAGCCCCTCCCTGGAAAAAGATCATCCTCCGGCCGGGCACGGTGGCTCACGCCTGTAATCCCAGCACTTTGGGAGGCCGAGGCGGGTGGATCACGAGGTCAAGAGATCGAGACCATCCTGGTCAACATGGTGAAACCCCGTCTCTACTAAAAATACAAAAAATTAGCTGGGCACGGTGGCGCGTGCCTGTAATCCCAGCTACTCGGGAGGCTGAGGCAGGAGAATTGCTTAAACCCAGGAGGCAGAGTTTGCGGTGAGCCAAGATCACGCCAATGCACTCCAGCCTGGGTAACAAGAGGGAAACTCTGTCTCAAAAAAAAAAAAAAAAAAAAAAAAAAGATCACCCTCCACCCCGTGTGGCCTGTAGGGCCTCCGTGGAGATACAGACTCATTTCCGCTCTGCGGGGACCAGACTCAGCCATGGGATGTGATGGGATGTGTATCAGCCAACAGCGTGAGGGTGGGCATGAACCTCACCATGTCCAGCAAAATATTTTGGGTAATATTTCTTTTTTAATTGGTTTTGATTGAGGTAAAATAAACATTACATGTAATTTACCAGCTTTACCATGACGGTGGTAACAAATACATTTATATTCTTTCTCCTCCTTCATGCTTCATTTCTGCAAGCCCCCTTGCTCATTTCCCTCTGTTGTGAGCTCAGCCTGTTTCAGATGAAAGCTGATCTTTCAGCCAGGATCCTAGAAAGAAGATGTGTCCTGGAGGAGAGCCTAGGAGAGCACAGCCGGGCTGTCGCAGACCTGGTCACCAGGCCCTGGTCACCAGGACGGAAAGTCGGCTTTCTTGTTTCACCGCATTGAGAGTCAGGAGCTGTGTGTTTGAAAGCACAAGATTATTTCATGAGTGCTGACTATAAAACCTCTCTAAAACAGCAACTGCAGTGCTACCAACCAGCTAATGACAGACGCAGTCTTGCCCACGTGCAAAGATATATGTAAGAGGATTTTCAGCAATGCTGCTTCATGATAGCCGAAAATGAAAGAAAACAGCTGAACTATCCATCAGTGGAGAATGAACTAGATAGGTTATTATATTTCCATACAATGGGATGTGATGCATTGCTTCAAAAATGAAGTTTTACAATGTTTAAAATTTATTGACGTAATTGAATATTACAGTATTGACCTTAATGCCACCTGATGCTTTCACGCAGCCTCAAACTCTTCATGGGGGTCTGTGTTACCAGGTGCAGATCTACCGATTCATTTCGCATGCTCTATAATATTCTGCCATGTGAGTAACTGCGTCATTCATTCATCTCCTGCCAATGAGTAGCTAGGTAATTTCCCACTTGTGACCTGTACATAGTTGCTGTTAGGAACAATCTTCCACCTGCCTCCCGGTGCACAGGTGCAGAGGGTGCTCTGAGTTGTGTTCCCAGGAGTGGAGCCGGCACGTCAAACGCATGAGCAGCTTCAGATGCCACGGATATCACTAAGCGGTTCTCCAGAGTGGCTGTGCCCACTTGCACCCCCACACTAGATGGCTTCACCCTCTAGTAGTGGCCAGACTAGATGTCAAGACTGTATAAAATGTTACATTGAGACATGTTATATCATACTACATATGGCATGTGTATTATTATGAATACATAGCCATGAAGAAGAAATATCTTTTAATATGCAGAGAAATTATAAACATTAACTTCAAAATTATGGTGACTTCTGAAACAAGAGAGGACTGGGATTAGGGAGGGAACGCAAATGACATCGTGGCTATTTGTTATGTCTTTTTTTGGTACTCAACACTACCTATCTATTAGTGTTTTCCCCATATTCTTTTATTTTCTTTGATTTGCGGCTCTTTCATTTTTATTTGTTATTAATAATTGTGTATATTTATGGGGTAAGTAATGTTATTTTTATTTTTCTGGATTGGGGCTCTTATTTTTATTTGTAATTAATAATTGCATATTTTTATGGGGTACAACATGATGTCATATACATCTATACACTGTGGGATGATTAAATCAGGCTAATTAA
>CM052658.1:3752573-3768349 GCA_028533165.1 Leontopithecus rosalia | reverse complement strand
TCCCTCTCCTCTCCTCCTCCTCCCTCTCCTCCCTCTCCTGCCTCTCTTCCCTCTCCTCCCTCTCCTCCCTCTCTTCCCTCTCCTCCCTCTCCTGCCTCTCCTCCCTCTCCTGCCTCTCCTCCCTCTCCTCCCTCTCCTCCCTCTCCTGCCTCTCCTGCATGCTCTGTGCTCTCTCATTCAGCATTCACTCCACAAACATGCAATTGAGCACCAACTCTATTCAAAACACCCTTCTGGATGCAGAAATAATAGCAGTGAGTCTAATACCTTGACTGTCTCAGAGCTCACACCCTAGCACAGTAGACAAGGAGGACAGCAAGGGAGTACAGTGATAATTACATATTATAAGGTCCTGACAGAGGAGTGTGCGGTAATAAGTTCTACAAAGAGCAGGAAAGCCATGAGGATGGAGGCTGAGCCCGTGGTCATGGAGGGGAGTTGTTGAAGGCATCTGAGCAGAGATTTACATGAAGAGAAAGACAGGCCATGGCAGTGTCCAGGGGCAGAGTTTTGCAGGCAGTGAGAACAAGCAGCTCAGTGGGAATAAGCCTGACGTGCTTCCAGCCCTGCAGGAAGGCCAGGGGGCTGCAGAGGGTGAGTGCAGAGGACTGTGGCTGAGGTAAGGCTGGAAAAGTCACAGGCCTGCCTCTTAATATGTTTCAAAAAGACACAGAAACTAATTCAGAGAGGGTTTTTTCTTTCTGGACTCTCCTTTTGCTGAGAAGAATAAAGAAGTCAGCCACAGAGAAAACAGATCAGGGGCCACCTCGTCCTGAATAGGACCTTCCTTCTCACGCCTCAGGGGAGCAGCCTATCTGCAGCTGGGAAGCTGCTGGCTAGTGATTCAAGGGAAAAGTGAAACATAGCTTGACACTTTGAATATATTTCTGTGACATGAATGAGTTTTTACAAGGTGTTATGAGAGGCCACTGGATGGAGTGACGTCCTTCCTGGAGGGCCTGTGGACTTAGCACTGAGGCCTGAGTGGTTTGTAAGAACTCGTGAAGTCCTGGAATATGTGTCTCCATGGTAAGCATGAGGTTACAAAGATATAAAGTAAATGCAGTGCTTCACAGAATGATGTTTCATGGCACTGCAATAATCTGAAAATAGGAACTTCAAGTTGGGTGTGTTGTAATTAACCAGGCGCAGAGGTGGGGAGCTGCGCCTTGGCCCCCCGCCAGCCTGGCCCCTACTCCACCGGCCTGGCCTCCGCGTCCCGTCATTCATTACTCTCCCACGAGGTCGGGCCCTGCAGGCTCCAGACTCCATGCTCGTGGTGTAAGGGAAGCTCTTTTCCTTTTTTGTTGTTGTTCTCAACTGAACTAATGGCTCCTTTTTTCTTTTCTTCCTGGCCATTCTCCACCCAATGCAGGTCCTGGCGTTCCTATGGTGACGGTGCACAACACAACGGATAAGAAAAGTAAGTGCCCTTTTCCTTCTTAAATCTTCCCGAGACTCAGGAGAACGGAAGCAAAACACTGTGAGATCAGCTGGCCCGCATTTCCTACTCAGACAGAGAGGTGCGTCCTGTCCTAGCAGTTCAGGGCAGGTCCGCTGATCACCCACATCTGCTGAATACCATGAAAACCAAGCTTCCTGGCCCAGCCAGAGGGCGCCACAGCCCTTCACAAGTGCTGAGCCTGGAGGGTCATTCCAGGGCTACCCAGGTCACGGCCTAACACCCTGTGAATGGAGCCCAACGCTAGATGACTCTGAACAGCCAGCTTGAAAGGCATTGTAGGCTGACATGAGTCCATCCCCCGCGAGAACCTGCCGTGTGAAGCCGAGAGTTGAGGGGGCGCATGGAGACTCGTCTTTCTTTGTAGGTCTGGGGGCTTCATGCCATGGAGGGTCTCTGCATCCATGCTGCACGAGCTGTCAGAGAAACTTATTCTGCCATTGGTAAAATGGTAGGGAAGGCTCTTTCAGGACTGTGGTGATAGGGAGGGAGATTTGGGCTGAACTTCTAATACAGCAAGGCCCCGTGGGGGTAGCCAAGGAGCAGCATGAGGGGTCCGTGGACTGAAAGCTACTAGGAGAAGACCTCAGTGGTAGGGGATTTGGCTCAGCTGACCTAACAAGATTCTTGCTGAAGACAGGACAGGGACTTGGGCTCAAAGGTGGAGGACGAGGAACTTGATCAGTTACCAAGGGTGATCAGATGTCGGGCATGGGGGCATCTTGCTAGAACTGGGCAGTGAAGGCCAAAGACAGGACAGGGTCCAAAGACAGGAAACCTGGTCAAGAAGAGGACTCCGAGGAGCCTCACTCCGTTTGGTCAAGGAGAGAGTCTTTGTAAGACTTCCAGGGTCTCTTGAGGTGGTGTGTGTTTGCTCGAAGGGCCCCCAGGCACATCCGTGTTTATGTAAAGGACTTAAACTGCCGTGTGCAGCAGGAGACAGACACACAGCACAGCTGAGAAGCAGAGATAACTCGCCCTCGGTCCCTCCTTCCCAGGCCTCCCACTGTCGTAACCCAAAGCAGCCTGTGTCCTCCTTTCCCCGAGTCCCTCCCACTGCCTTTGACATCCGGGACCCCCTTCCCTGGCAGGAGGGCAAACCTCATGGCCAGGGTCTGCAGTTCCCCTGGGTCTGGGGGCAGAAGTGAGTCTGCGTCTCTAGCGAACACGGAGAATAGTGGCTCCCCGATTCCTCTCTCTGTGGCAGTGCTTCAGGCACCGGGAGCACGGGGGAGGCGGACGTGCTGGAAGGGAAAACCTCAAACGTGTGTTTAGACACTGTGACGTGGTTAAAGTGTTCCAAAGTGAGCCAACAGATTTGTTTAAAGAGACAATACTTAGCCAATACTCCTAAATAATGACGATCGTCTGCCAAGGTATCGAATCATTACTAGAAATTCAAAACCATCGCCTAAGTGATCATAAAACCAGAAATAAATAGATTTTAAAGCCCCCCAAAAGCACCATAAAGTGGATGTCAGAATGGATTAAAAGAAAACACTCGGGGCCAGGCGCAGTGGTTCACGCCTGTAATCCCAGCACTTTGGGAGGCTGAGGCGGGTGGATCACGAGGTCATGAGATCAAGACCATCCTGGTCAACATGGTGAAACCCCGTCTCTACTAAAGATACAAAAAATTAGCTGGGCATGGTGGCGTGTGCCTGTAATCCCAGCTTCTTGGGAGGCTGAGGCAGGAGAATTGCCTGAACCCAGGAGGAGGAGGTTGTGGTGAGCCGAGATTGCGTCATTACACTCCAGCCTGGGTAACAAGAACAAAACTCCATCTCAAAAAAAAAAAAAAAAAGAAAAGAAAACACTCGGAATGGCCGTTGGAGGGAGCCGGTGCTGGGAAGAAGCGGGATGGGCTTCCTGTCCTCCTCCCCAGAGGAGAGGCTGGTTTTCCCAGTGAAGAGGTTCACCTGCCCCCAGACCCCTCTCGAGCCTCACCTGTGAGGTTTGGGAATCTGGGCCGTTTGTGCAATGGGGGCAGGATCCCTGGAAGGATGTTGGGAGCAAGTGCCTGGGTCTCCCCATCTCCCTACTGCATCCACCCGCCCTCCACCCACTCTGCAGGGCCGGGGGGGCTGTGAAGAGCTCCAGGAGGCCACAGGGGCCAGGCTAGAACTTCCACCAAGGCTTGGGGTCAGTGGAGTCTGACAGATACTCCAGCATGACAGTGAATGCTTAAAACAGCCGTGCTAGACTTCTTTAAGTGGAATTTTCCCTGAAAAAATGCAGCTATTACACAAAACCTCAACGGTGACATCTTTTTTTCCTTAAGAAAATGTGTATTTTTCATTTTGAGTGTTTGATAAATTTAGTCCATAGACACCTTTCTGATATTTTGAGGTTTTTCCCTTCTTAAAAATTGATGGTCTGATAGAAATTCGATACGGCATCCAGTGTAGCTCACAGCTTTGGGGTCCCATCTTGCTCATGGCCTATGTTCCATTCAGACTTCTGGCTTGTGGGGGGCCAGGAAGACTTTCCTGATCACCCCCTTTCCCCCATGCCTGAAATCCTCACGTTGCATGCCCATCCCTCAGGGTTGGCACATCACAGCTGCACACACAGCTTTGGGTCAGCATGGGAAATAAGAGCTGAGCATGGCAGGCCTTGGTAGAGTGTCAAGCCCAGCCCTCTGAGCTCTAGCCTCCAGGGATTTGCCGTGGAAGGTGTGTGGGGTTTTTTCAGTGTGTTTACCTTTTGATGTGTTTGATGTCCTCTTGCGGCGCTTCTCAGCCCATCTCCAACCCAGCTGCATCCTCCCCAAAGAAAATGCGCTGTGTTTTCATTGTGTCTGTCAAACTGGTGCATCCCAGGTGACGAGGCAGGTGCCTGGTGCCTCCAGGCTCCAGTTGCAGTAGCATGTTGTTCATGGCATGGCTGGACCACATCAAAGCCTCCTCACGGCCTCTGCAGTGGATGAAGGGTCCACAGCACAAGGTTTGTGGGTGGATATGCATCTCATGCAGGCAACAAAGCCACTGTCAGGCCAGCCCTTCACACACCAGCCTTCGACCTCAGGTAGGCTTGAGATCAGTTGTCCTCTTTCATGATTGAAAAGGCCGCTGGAAAACTTCCAGGAGCAACACAGAGGCAAGCGGTGAATCACCCCATCCCTGCCGATGTCTGTTTCATCCAAACACTCTGCCGGCTCAGAGTTCCGCGTCGTTAGGATTCTGCCAAACCCCACGGCACCTGGTCTCGTTCCACCGAATGCTTCATCATGAACGTCTCACACAACCGTGTCCTGAGCAGGGGGCCAGAGAAAGGCCAGAGGTCACCAGGAGCCACGGTCGTCACAAGAGTGGCCGCAGCCAGCATTTTTCAAGCCCTTGCTCTGGGCTGGGTGCTGCAAATACTTTTTACGTATTTTAACTCATTTACTTTATCCTCACCAAAGCCTGTGAGGCAGGAACTGCTACTGTCCCGACTTGTCAGCTAAGGAAGTTGAGGCACAGCAGCTTAGGTGATTGGGCCACATGGGCGCACCTAGAAAACAAAAGTGGACTTGCATCTCAGCCCCAAGCAGTGCGGCTCCAACAGAGCCTGTTCTTCCAGACGTACAGTCACTGCACGGTGCTGCTCAGCCACTGGCCGCCGCACGGTCTGAAGGACAACTGCAGATCCAGAGTGACACCCGGCCTGCGCACCCATTGAGATGAGGCGCCCACTGAGATGAGGGAGGCGGAAGCGGCCACAGCTGCAGCTCCTTCTCAGGCACCTTCTCCCCCACACACCACCCCCTCGAGGCCCATTGGAGGCAGCTCTGAGGGGGAGCGTGCAGCGCCGCAGCTTCTCCTGCTCTGAGAAGCCTTCCATGTCACAGGGAAGGATGATGCTCTTAAATCTGTGGGGGCCCCGTGGAATCAAGGGCTCTGCTTCCTGTAGCAGTGCAGCCTCCATGCACAGGCTGGCGTCACACGCCGTGGACTGGGAGAGCTGAGTCCTTGAACTTCACCCTCTAGTGCCAGCCTCTTAGGCTGGCCATCTGTTATTCTCTTTCTAATGTAATTGTAGCAGCAGTCCTGGGCTCTGCAGACAGCACCAGGCCCCTTCCTTGCACCAACCCATGAGGCTAAACAATTCATCCAAGATCCACAGCAAACCTCAGGTTGAGGCCTAGACCCTTGTCTTATCTGACTTCGAAGCAAGCGCTCTTGACTGTGGGCTGGGGGTGATACCAGGTGTCTGACAAGGGGTGGGAAAGGCAGCCACAGACCCCAGGCCCCAGGATCTCCTGGCCTTCGCGTCACTGTCACCTGGGAAATGCGCTCCTGTCACAGCAACAGCCTCTGTGACCACCGAGCTGCTGGTCAAGAATCAGCCGTGGCTGAGAGCAGCCCTGGTGACACCAAGCCAGGCCCAGTGTAGGCATTTGCACCTCACCCGTCTAGTGAGCGGGGTGTGCAAAGCAGCAGCGCTTCCAACCGCCCTGTGGGGCTCAGCCAGGAAAGCAGGGCCCATAGCCCGCAGCTGGGCAGGGCCAGGCAGGAAGTCTTGGGGAGCCAGCTCCTGAGCCCGCTGTGGGACATGGTGACCAGCAGCCCAGATGTGGCCCATGTTCTGTTACAGTGCGCAGCCTTGGAGCTGCGCGTCAGCTCACAAGGGGGGCCCCGGAAGGCTGGGACCTGCCTGCATCACACCATCTCCTTCCAGCCCTGCTGTGAAATCTGAAATTACTGTTTCACAATTCTCTGTCCTTTCTCCTCCTCTCCCCTGCTGACCCCAAAACCCCCCTGGGAATATTTGACTTTTTTCTTCTTTAGAAAATCTTCTGTACAAACAGCGCCTGTGGGCTGTTCACAGATGTGACTCTGAATTATTTAAAAGCTGTTTCCTTAAGAAGGTAATTATGGTTGGGACCAACCTGTACTCATTTAGTGCCTGGATATCCAAACAACTTAGGGATTGGGATAAAAAAACCAATAAAATCATAGCGAACACGTTGTGGGCTTTAATGTAAATATGAAAGGGAGGCCCACTTAGAGACAGATGCCGACTCAGCGCGTGAGCACTGAAATTGCCATGTGGCTTGCGATGCAGCCACACAGCCTTGCAGAGAAACAGTACATGTGGCAGGGCTGAAGCCGGCTGCACCCCACGGCGTCCCGCAAGTGCACGTGGGAGCTTGGGATCACTAGGTGGCCTGGTTCCCACTCCTTTATGGCATCGACAGTTACTTGCTCTCCCTCCTACTCTCATTTGGGTTTTTATAAGAAAGCAAAACCATCCCCTACCACCAGTGGTGCCCAGGTGGGTCCGTGAAACGACACCAGACACAGCGGGCTTCCAGCCTCTGTTCTTGCACCAGTAATGCTGGGAGCACCGCTGCCCCGCCCACCTTCTCCCTGAGGGACCCCCTCCTAGACTGCCAGAGCTGTGCCTACAGCTCCCCTTCCATCAAGCACAGGGCGCATACATATGGGGAGACACTGGGAGCATAGCATTCTGAAGGACCCACCTGTCACCGTCACGCTACTTGCCAAGGAGTTTGGCCACCATCCTGCAGGTCCCAGAGAAGCACTGTCAGACGTTCCTCTCTAAAAGCTTCTGGTGGCTGTGCAGCAAGTGGATGGAAGGGCCCGAGGCTGCAGCCCGGAGACACTGCTGGGGGCCGTGGTGGAGAGGATGAGGGAGGGGCGGCCAATGAGGGGCTGCCTCTGCAGGCCCTGCAGGGAGAGATGCAACTGGAAAGGGGTGGAAGAGCTGCCGTCTCGATCCAGTCCAGGGAGATGTGGCGCTTGCGGAGGGTGGCGAAGCATCGTGCCCAATCCTGCAGCCTGCGGCTCTCAAAACCCGCGCCTTGTCCAGTCCTAAGAGAGAAGGAGCAGCCCCCTACTGGGGGCCTCCCTGGGTGCAGCAGCAGGCGTCTAGGTGGGCATCTGAAGAGAAGGTCCTCACGCCTCTCCCCCTGCAGGCCAGCTGGGCAGAGCCCAGGATCTCAGAAACAGTGGCCAGGACACAGCTGCCCCCTCGCAGCCATGGGGCTGCCACGGAGGCTGGGGCCATCCAGCAAATGCACAAACAGGTTTCAGACCTAGAGATAAAAGCCAGCCCTTTCCTGCAGAGCATATGGGGCAGAGGGAAAAAAGACCCAAGAAAGATTAACAATGTAAAAAGATGAAGGAAAGTAACACTGAAAGAAAGAAAGAAAGAGGGCCTGTCATTTCGAAATCAGCCAGTCCTAACACAGCTGCGTCGGGCAAGTTTGTACCTGAGACCCACAGCTTTCGAATATTTTAAGGAGCAGTTTGGTGGCCAAAGAGACAAAGTCTCATTATGAAGTGGCCTTTCTGTGAGGAGACCTTGCCAAGTCCTTGAGGACAGAGGAAACTGGGCTATCAGTCCTCAAGTGCTTTTGCCCATGAGTCCCTAAGGGAATTTTGGAGAATCATGTATCCCCTACACATTTTTAAGTTGTCACCTAAAGTTTTTCCTCATTAATTTAAAGCTCTACAGAATACTTTTAGCATAGTGTATTTTATTATAATTAAACTATTACATAATCCTGTGATAGCTAAGGAGTGCAGCGATTCGATGCTACCACCATCCAGCGAAACGCTTCTTCAGCAAGTTCTTATTCTTCCGTTCTTCCTTTTCCTCCTCGAGCTGATATTAACGTTCCATTTGTTGGCCCGACACCCCAGAATTCTGCCCTAACGTCATCTAATCTTGGAAATCTTTTAAACGTTTTGATTTCCTGTGGTAAGTCCACAATCATTGCCTGTTAGAGGGCATTACTGTCATAATTATTGCTTGTTCACATTAAGCAATTAGGATGCATTATATACTTTGATAATCGTGGGACGTAAAAAGTTTCGATTGCTCTGAAGTTGTCCCTTGGTGAGCCGGGTGTGGTGGTTTCCACTCAGTTCATGAATGCGTCTGACTCACTTCCAGAGAAGACCTTATCAGAAACGCGTGTGCTCCTGGTTCTGCCCCTCCTTTGGGCGGTTGCTTCGTTTTCTGTGGAATCCCTGAAAACGTGTTCATGTAAATAAATAAATGGAGGCAGCAGAGTCTTGTTCTAGCAGTGCCATTTTCTTTGAACTCCAGAGCTATATGCCAAAACACTGCGGCCCATCTGTTCCCTGTCATTAGGGATTATCTGCAATCATCTATTGACTGTTAGCTCGGTGACATTCCCCTTCGGTTTTGTTAAATCAAAGGTTGACAACCCGACCATGTTGCTGGGGGCTCTTACCCATTACTGGGGGTTCTCTTGGTCAGCTCAGCCTCGGTGGCCCCTCATACTTCATGCAGAGCCCACCTGCAGGAAAGATGCCCAGAGACAGACCAGGGGCTCCAAGGCCTTCCTTGCCCTCGTGGCACCTCTGTAAGGCTGTGGTGAAAGGCACCTAGGAAAGGAGCAGCTTCTTGGAGAGAATCAGGCATGTCCATTCTCAGCACATTTGCTAGCGGGCTCATATGGATGCAGAGAGCCTGGGAACTGGTCCCCTGCATCCCGCATGTGTCTGTGCATGAAGTCTTCTGGACCCACAGGGGTGCACGCATGAGCAGCTGTCCTGGTGGGCGGAATGTCTGCAGATTTGCAGACAGAATGTGTTAGACCTCAGTCCAGCAATGGGTGGGCAAGCTGGCATTTGGCCAACAGAGTGGAAAGCGAGCCCCGTGCAGTGCTGCCTGCCCTGCAGGATGTCTGCAGGTGCTCCTTCCTCTGCTACGTGTAATGTGGGAGAAGAGCTGGGCTTCACTCCACCCGGCAGCTTTCGGTGCCTCGAGGAGCACCTGCGGGCTGCGCACTGTGCCAGCCACTGCACCCACTCATATGTGGGCTGGGGGACACACACGAGTCCATTCAACGCGCAACTCCTCTGGAGCTGAACACCTGCCACGGACCTTTTATGATGCTAGAGGACCACAAATAAATGCCATCTACCAGGACCCTGCCTTCAGTTGCTTAAAATCTGGCTGGAGGAAAAAGATGTGACAGAAAGAACAAGTCCCCAAACTGTGTCACACTGACTCTAACAACTCAACATTCCGAGTTCAGAGAAAAGAGGCTGGGTGCTGTGGCCCACACCTGTAATCCCGATATTTTGGGAGACTAAGGTCAGAGGACCTCTTTTTTTTTTTGACCTCCTGGGCTCAAGCAATCCTCCCACCTCAGCCCCACAAGTAGCTGGGACTGCAGACATGCATCACCATGCCTGGCTGATTTGTAAATTTTTCTTTGGAGAGATGAAGTCTCCCCTATGTTCACAGGCTGGTCTTGGACTCCTAGCTCAAGTGATCTTCCTGCCTTGGCCTCCCATAGTATTGGGACTATAGATGTGAGCCACTGTGCCCAAACCCTTTCCTTTTTCTTTTCTGTTTTGTTAATAAAGCATGTCTCTGTTGATCACTACATGTATATGTGGAGGGAAGGACAATACGATTTTAAGAAATGAAATATTTAGCATCTTGGCCCCAAGATTCTATAATCCTTTCATATAATTTTTTTTCTGAGATGGGGTCTTGCTCAAGCTATCCTTCCACTGCAGCCTCAGCCTCCAGAGTTCGAGCTGTCCTCCCACCTCAGCCTCCTGAGTAACTGGGACCACATTTTTATATTTGTAGAGATAGAGTCTTACAATGTTGCCCAGGCTAGTCTGAATTTCTGGGCTTGAGCAGTCTTCCCGCCTCGAACTTCCAAAATGTTGGGATTACAGGTGTTAGCCACTGCACCCAGCAAGAAAGATCTCTTGAATCTAGGAGTTTGAGATTAGCCTGGGCAACATAGTGAGACCCCCACCTCTGCAAAAATTACAAAATTTAGCAGGGTATGGTGGTGTGCGCCTGTAGTCCCAGCTGCTCGGGAGGCTACGGTGGGAGGATTTCTTAAGCCCAGGAGTTCAAGGCTGCAGTGAGTTATGATTTTACCACTGTACTCCAACCTGGGTGACAGAGCAAGACCCTGTCTCAAAAAGACAAAAATAGAGTTTAGAGAAAAGAGATATCCAGTTAAGAGCTATTCAGTTAAGAGATATCCAGTTAAGACGAGTACGTTTAAACAGTAGTCATGCAGGCTCTGGGCCTGAATCTGCTTTGAGTATGACTGTGGGTGCAGCCCTAGGGTGGGCAGATGGCAGCTGATAGAACCCAGGGAGGGGGCGGGGTGGGGCAGAGGGGCTCCTAGTGATGGCTGCAGAGGAAGGTGCATGTGAGGAGTGAGCAGAAATACGGCCGGAGAGGCCTGGACTAGAAAGGCACAGAAAACACAGGCAGGGGAATCAGGCCAAGGTGCCAGGGAGGTGCCAGAGAGACTTCTGCCCAAACCTCTGCGTGAGCACGCCATCCTGCAGTTTTACTTCTTGTAGAAATGTGAGAAAGGGAATGGGCTGCTCTCCTCCTTTTTAGAGCTATTGCCTAAAAAGATCACTGGATCTGGTCACCAATTTTCCCAAATGTAGCAGAGCGGTGCATCCGCCAATGCCTGGAACCTGCTGGGCCACTTGGAAGCCTGCCTTGCAACAGCGGACCGCCGTCCCACAACCTGCCCTCGGGCACAGCCGGGGAAGCAGCCTTGTGAGCAGGCTTGAGTCTCTGCGGTCTTACTGTGTCCAGATCTGATAATAGCTAATTCCACCAAATATTAGAGGGGCTCACATTTAATTAAGGAGTGGCCATTTGTATGCTCCAGACTGGAAGTCCCCACTGCCCCGAAGTCAAAAGAAGGGTCCTTCAGGGAATATGCCGATCTTTTCTTATTTCTCTGCTGAGCTCCTGCCCTCTTTGAATGCAATTATGGGAACAAATAAAATGGCTTAACTCAACTCCCCTGTGGGACAGTCAGCTCTCTGCTGATAAAACCAGTTGTGTGGGCAATCATTAAATGAGAAATCTAATATTTAACTAAATTTAATAGTCTGTTGCTTTGGTGCTTTCCTGAAGGGTGGGATTTCAATGGAGGGGAACGAGCCACGCACACGAGCCCGTGTAGTCCGAGAGCAATTAGAACGCTGTGCGTTCCCACATGAAGCCAGTTCTCTCAGATCCAGGAACTGGGAACGGGGTGTTTGGTGACCAGCCTGTGTTCCCGTTAGTTCTAGGCAGGCTTAACGCAGAAGGCAGCAGAACAACACTGCACCCTAAGTTTAACTTTCTCCTTCACGATCGGCATTTGAGATCGCACAGCGGTGCCGGAAACGTCAAATTCACATGCGTGTATGTGGAGACAAGAGCGCATTTTAACCACCTGGGAGAGGCTCTGTCCCCATTTTCTCTCATTTTGAGATTTAGTCATCCAGACATGTGCCTGCCACCAGCAGACCCCAAGCCAAAGTCCTTTCTGGGACCCAGAAGCAGAAGCTAACTGATAGCAAGAAGCCGTCTCTGTTCTTGTTGCTGGGGTCTTTCTGCCTTTGCTCCTGCCCGTTCCCCTGGTCTTCATGGGTTGTCACTTCTGTCATCTGACCCGCATTTGCACAAGCCCCTCACCCGTTATCCTCCCGGGTTGATCATGTCAGCAGGCAGATTGTCAAAGATCACAGGTTCTCCAAGGGTTACAGCTGAGGCCTTGAGATGACCTCATAAGATCCACCCACGATTCTCCTACAGTAAGCTGGAGTTTACAGAGGATGGATGACTCTCTTCTTATCCCGGAGTTGACTGAATTAACTTAGGCACATCCTTGGTCTTCTATGCATCAGAACTTTTCCATCCATTTAATGCCTTTTGCTTTGGGTTCTCGGTCTGTGCTGTGTGGGAAACACTGCTCCACAGTCTGGCCTGGGTTTCTCCAACTCTTGCCATTCAAAAGGTCTGAGCCCTGGGGCCCTTTGTGGCTTCCTGAGACACCCAGGAGGACCTCTCAGTCCTGTTTAGTGTCCTGGAGATTTTCCTGAGGCTACAGGGGAATGAGGAGAAAGACTTGGGTGGACACCCAGACTCATTACCATCTAAACAAAGATGCTTAATTTCCAAGGCGTGCATTGATTTTCCACAGACCCATCTGCCCGGAGTACTGAAAGCTGTATGTTGTCCCTGGGATGGGACTGAACACTGATACCTTGGTGGAGGGTAGGGAGAAGGATTTGCTGCCAGGAAAATGACCAAAACTTTTTCATTTGGTGTTAAGTGTATCCGGAGAGCTTGCGGGGTGCCTGAGATAGGGTGGTCAGGCCTCTCTTGGAGGAGGTGGTGCTTGCATTGATGGAAGAGAAGGAGCTAGCAAGGAAGGTTTAAACACAGGATAGCACGTGCAAAGGCCCCGGGGGCAGGACAGCACATGCAAAGGCCCTGGGGCAGCAAAGAGTTTAGGGAATACTGTTCTCTTCATTACCTGGCAGCACTCCCTGCTAGCAGTCTTCTTTCCTACAAATCTGAATAGAACACAAATGATACACAGTCACTGTCTCATAAACCAACTCCTCTTGCCTGATTGTGTGCCTGGAGCTTTGCATTAAAGGGCTGAGGGCATTTTCACTCAGCACCACTGAGTCTACCTCTGACCCATTAGGAACATGGGCTGGGGCCGTGAGGCTGGCACAGGGCCATGCAGGCCCCTTGGGGTGGAGTGCCCCTCCCCTAACTCACGTGCATGACTACACGGGAGAGCGCGTCACCTCTCCAGCCAAGTCTCTGGGTCTCAGACTTAAAGTCAAGGCTGCTTGGACTTCAGCACCGTAGACATCCCTTCCAGACGCGGCTGTGTTTCCTGCTGTCTGCAGGGGAAGCGCTTCTTGCATGCTACGTGGTTTTCAGAAGCTTTCCCAGTGCTGGTCAAATATCAGCTTCCTTCAAACGCCACCTGCTTGAAATCAACTTTCTCCCCTTATTTTTCATCAAAGCGAAATACTCAACTATGTATCCAGCAACTTGGAAGTCACTTTCATTTTCATTACTCATCACAGGCACTGGGAGCCTCCATTTCCCTCTGTCCCTGTACAAAAGTTTGCCAGGCCTGCTGGGCAGAGTCCTTGAATGAAGCCACAGCCACGCATTCTCCACACAAAGCCACACGGCCGGAGTCTCCCGGTGATGAGCGGTCTTTTGACATCCAGCTGCCCTGGAGAGGCACCCACCTGCGGAGCAGCGTGTTTTGTTTTTTTTCTTAAGGGAGTTATATGGGAGGATGGTTGGATGTCCATTATAGCATTGTTTGTGATCATTCATTTACTCTTTAAACAAATGCACAAATTATGACCGATTCAAAGTAAATTGACAAGCCAAAGTTTCTGCAAAGTTCCTTGCAGAAAAAGTCCCCTTCGCAGTGAACCACAAGTTGCCCCGTGTCGGCTTTGTGTAAGAAAGAAGGGAAGTTGGGCGGTTCTAGTGGCCGTTTCAGTAGATGAATGGAGTGGGCTCCGTGGGGCCGTCTCCGCATCTGAAGAAAGGGGTAAGGAGGGCGTGTGTGCGCTGTCGCAGCCTGAGGCGTAAAGGCCAGTGCATCCAGGCAGCGGCGCAGAGCTGACCTCCGTCTCCACGGAGGGAGCACGGCCATTCCCACTGGGTGCGAGGTGAGCCTCCTACGACTCCACTGTCCACAAATACAGTCATCCCAGTTAAGGCCTCCAGAGCCCAGATAATCTTACATTCTAGGAAAGAGACCGGAATCCATTTTTCTCTGGGAACATTGAATAAAGATGACACCCTAGTTTCTTCCCTCCTTTCCTTTTCTGCTTCTTTTATGGCCACACTGTGTGAAAATCCATTTGTCCTAACAGATGTGTCATGTAGGTCTTCCTAAAACCCATAGCCACGGGAGGAATTGTACCAAATCCTGTACGTGTGACTCCACAGAGAACAAAAATCTGTCCTGGAGGAAGGAAATAGCCTAAGGTGGTGGGGGGAGTCTTGAATCTGCCCAGATTCCTGATTTGAGACTGGGGTTTTGAGCGATAACTTGAGCGTGTGTTTTAATGCCCAGTTTCTTGATCTGTACACTAGAAATAATAACAGTCGCCTCCGAGGCTGATTAAGGTAGCAGTCTATGCACACGAAAACCCACGGCCCACAGAGGTCCTCGGAGAGTGGCCACCGCATCTCAGCGTGTCCCCGTTTCCTCTCTTTCAGAAATGTTTGACCTAGAGACAAACGAACATGTCAGGAAGGCCATTCATGACCGACAGATGCCCAAAGTGGAATATCGGACAATCGAGATTGATGATTATAGTAAGTACCACGTTTCCCCTTTAAAAGGAAAAACACGGGCTGTGACACAGCACCCTCATCAGCAGCAGGTGCTGTGCACCAAAGGCTCCCGAGCACAGGGGCGTCTCCTTGCCCCACAGCTCCTCTGGCGTGGAGCGTCCTGCATTCAGAACCAAGATGCTCACTCTGGTGACAAAAGCAAAAAAGGCAGGGCACAAGCTCTCTCTCCCTGAGAGGCTGACAGTTTAAGCAAGATTGCAGACTCCAGCGCTCTCCTTCTCTGGTGACCGTGTCAAGACACCGTCCAGAAGACCCTCTTCCCTCTGGAGATTCCTCTTCTGTGCATGTGAAGCTTTTCCTGCTGCATCCACTGGCGGATTATGGGCTGATTAGGGGTGTCCTTGCAGCTGGGCTTTGCGTGAGGAGGGTTTGAGTGTGGTTACTCCCTGGGAAACACTGCTCACCCTGCCTTTCTCTGCCTGTGGCCTCCTTTCCTTGAACTGTCCGTCCAGTCATTCGCAAGTTCTCCTGGGCACTAACTCTGTGCTAGGTGCTGCTAAGCACTAAACACCCCAGAACACTGGCTGGACCTGGACTCACAGCTCCAGGTCGGAGGCACAGCCTCTGAGCCTCAATTCCCACCTCTGCGCAGATGGCTCCCAAGTCAACCTGGTTGACCCCGTGTCCTAACTGCCCCCCACGTAGTTACCCTTGGAAGCCCCAAGTGTAAAATGCCACAGTAGATCTCACTGTCTCCCCCTAGCGCTCTGTCCCTCCAGACTTCCCCACATCTGTGCACAGCAGCCTTTTGGTGCTGGGTTGGTATCATATAACTGCTACTTCAAACCTTGAAGTCATCTTTGAGTCATTCATTCAGACACCGCTTACCCTCATCTCTGAGGCTGTAAACAGGTTTCCCTCCTGTGCAGACTCTGACTGACTAACTGCAGGAGCTCCTGTTGAAGAGAGGGTTGCCAGGGCTCAGGGAAAGAGCGCACTGAGGCTGATGAGTACCGCTGAACTGAACAGGCAGGGAGGAGGGGCTGAACGCCTTTCCTTTGCCATCCCTGGACTGTCTCTGGAACCTCTTTGTCTGCCCTTCCCCGACACTAGAGAGTGGCGTGTCGCCGGGGGCCTGGTATATTCACTGGCAGCCTGTTTGTGCTCAGCAGCTTAGAGGAGACACACCACTAACAGACTCAGCTCCCAGGAG